>CM052706.1:99835175-99862358 GCA_028551405.1 Uromys caudimaculatus | reverse complement strand
ATGTCCTTGTGGCTCATCCTTATCTTGTAGCAGAGGAGACAGGGCGTCCTTGGTTAAAACTGCCCTTGAATTAAGCTGCCCCTGTGTCAGGGGAGTGTCTGGGCTGCCTGCATCCTAGGGAAGGCGGGAGTGTCTGGGCTGCCTGCATTCTTCTTTTAACTCTTTACCACCTGTGTTACCCTAGCTGAGATAGTTTCTCATAGAAATGGCTAGAAGCTTCTCACCTAGATGCTTCCAGATCCTAACAGGTTGGCAATACTAATCACCAAGGCCAGAGAGAGCGCTGAAGAGACTGGGAAAGGGCTGATCAAAGGTATTAAGATGCAGTCAGATAAACATAAGAACTTCTGGTGCTCTGAGTGGGATAACTACAGATAACGGTAATGTGTTGTACACCTCAAAAACTACAAGGAAGGCTGTAAGTATAGACATGGTAACTTCTTGAGGAGATAGATAAACCTGGTTTTGAAATAAAAGTCTGGAGATAGAAAGATGGCTCACTGGGTGACAGTACTTGCTACATAACCATGAGGGCCTGAGTTCAGATCCCAGCACCCACAAAAGAAAAGCAGATGTTCCTTCATCTGTATCTGTAACCCCAGCACTGTGAAGAGTAGAGACCGAAGGACCAGTGAGGTTTGCTGGCTGCAAGCCTGGCTCCAGGTTCCATGAAAGACCTGTCTCAAAAGCATTAAGAAGGAAAGTAACAGAGCAGGACACACCCAGTATCTTCCACTGGTCTCCATGTGTATGAATACACAAACACAGTTGCTACATCACACATGAATACATCATACACATACACACACATATACATACTAACACAAAACATTTTAAGATAAAATTATATACATGTATTGAAATAGTATATGATATCCCTTTAAGATGTTTAATTTTCACGCAACCGGGCAGGGAGCAGGCTCTCATAGAGGGACATGACCTCTACTTTACTTGCCAATGATGAGTATTTCCACAGCACCATGGTGACTGAGTCCTGGCACAGGAACATCTTGGAGATGTAGTGGTCCTTGTTGACAGGATTGTACTTCTTGCCCTTACGACTCTTGGGAAACGCAGCCCACATCTCCTTCACATTTTCCAGGACCATGTTGCCGTGCCTGCCAAGGCTTTCACCCAGCCCAGGAACCTCTTCAGTTAATGAGCGCTTGTACATTGCTCTTGACCGGCTGTGTGTGAGCACTGAGAAGGACCAGTGTTGGATTCCTCTTCCTCCCTCTCCTGCAGCGCCTCTGGGGTTGTCTACTTCTTGGGTTTCTTAAGGAGAATCAAGTGGAGATTTTGCTTGCAGACCACTCCCACCTTTGGGAATTCCATTTCTTAACCTGGTTGTGTATGTAATGATCCATTTCAATTGACAGCTTGATTACACTAAGGAATGCCTAGGGCATAAGTGAAGGACACCTCTGGGCATGGTCTGTGAAGGAGGAGGGAAGACTTGCATGGAACTCAGACTGAGCACTGACATTCCCATATCTGCTTCCTGACCTGATGTTTCCTGATGTGGGTAAGCAGGTTCCAGCTGCCACAGGCAGGAGCAAGTACACTGCTGTGCCTTCTCTGCCATGACGGACCACAACGAAAGACAACCATTTCTCCCTTAAGTTGCTTCTTGTCAAGTATTTGGTCATAGCAAGTAACAGTATACTCCACCATATTATACTATTCCTTTGTGTGTGTGTGTGTGTGTGTGTGTGTGTGTGTGTGTGTGTGTGTGTATGCTGTGCATATTTTATGTATTTCACAATAAATAATTTATAAATGCTATAAGATTACATATGTGAAAATTAAGGTGAGAGATAGCAATAAACGAATATTTTAATCACTAAAGATTTGCTTTAGTGTCTCAGATTGCTTTAAAGTGTCTTCGGTGTTCATTCATTTTAATACAGCCAGGGTTTTGAAATAATAGAAAATGCGTTATACAGTGACCTGCACAAGAATCAGAGAGTAAAGCCATAGCTGAAAGAAAGGACCCAGCCTCACACAATCACAACAGTGAATAGTGGTCTTCATAAGTTTTGACTAAAAAGAAAGCTTTAAATTAAAACATCTACGTTACATATTGCACTATACATGTAAGTAACTCTTCCTCATCCAATTTTACTTTTGTATTTTAAATTGACTAGCTACTACTCCTATTCATATCACATAAGAGATAAAGGGGGATCTGTTTTATTAAATACCAAGCAGACTGAGTTTGCATGTGACTTTGAACTATCCGTTAACAGCAAATGAAGTTCAAGTCTAGTCATAGAAGTAGTGGAGCTGAGGTTAGAAAGGTATGGACACTGTATGTTCTCTATTAAGTATGCAGAAAAGTTATATGGAACATGAGTGGATCTAATAGTAATCTATCTCTAAGGTTGGGTTTGCTTATTCTATAGGAAACTTAAAAGAACGTGTCTCCTCAAAGCACTCTAGAACCAGTGAGTACGGCAGAGAACAAGATCATATCATTCTGTGTAACATGTGCCTGTCTCCTCTGTACACTTCGGCCTTTTTTCATCTCCTGGGAAGATATATTATTCTCCATCTGGTCTTTGGTTGAAGGTAGCAGGGCATTTACCTTAGTCTTTGAGATGGTCAGTGATTTGGAGACTGCTCGGAGAGTGTCAAAAATCACTGTCTTTGTTCATTTCATAAAACCAAACACCAGGGGTACTTGTGAGAATTGGGTTTCGACAGTTCAAGTTAAGCAACCACTTTATTGTGGAAAACTATTCCATATCTTATTTCTAACCTGGAACTATATAAAGAGAGCATGACTGTAGCTACATCACAAAGCAGTTGCGAATGAGATGCTTAGAAGACTGGGAATGAGAGCTTAGAAGACACAGAGGTGTTGTGCCAGGGCTGAGACTGAGTGGATTGATTTGAATGATAAATGGCTGTGCTGAGGAGAGTTAACCAAGACTTCCACCAACACTCACTTCAGTCTGTCCCTTAGCATTTCAACGGTAGTAGATACTCTCTGCAAAGGGAGTTTCTTTTCTTCTAAATAGAGTAATCATAGAGTATTCAAGCTAAATACACAGGCTTATAAAATAATGTCCACCTGATGTTCTCTACACTGACCATGCCCAGATGTCCCGGATGAGGCCCTCTCTTCTTCCAGCATAGTTTTCATTTCTAAGGATGTCATTCATACTACCAGACATTATTTGCATTAATCAGGGAATGCAGAGAAGGTTGAAGGATGTTTCAGAGGTATCTACTTGCACTTCTCTCTGTAACAGCCCCTATACTGTCCACCAGGGATTTCATGGAGGTTGTTTTACCTATCATGTATGGCTTTATTTTTCAATTTTTATACATATATAATATATATATATATATACACACATATATATATATAATATATATATATATATATGCATATAGTATATGTGTGTGTTTCCCTGTATATATGCATGTGCACCAAATGTGTGCTTGGTGTCCACAGCAGCCAGAAGAAGGCAAAATACCTCCAGGGACTGGAGTTACAGTTATGATCCACCATGTGGGTACTGGATATCAAACCCAGGTCCCCTGGAAGAGCAGCCAATGCTCCTAACCACTGAGCCATCTCTCTAGCCCCCTTTTCTATTATTTTTAACTTGCACCTCCTATTTACATAGTTGTAATCCTTTTTCTGTATCAATATTTCTTAGTATTTGTTTTTTCCATTTTATTTCCTAAGCCCCATTTTATCATGGAGTCTTCACAGTCTCTTGTAATTTTTCTTTTGTATGGTTTAATCAGAATCTGAAGAATCATTTCGCTTATATGACCTTTTCATTCATAAATATAACATTTATTATTTCCTTCTGCTCTGGAGACTTGTTAGGTGCCTGATAGCAGTATGAGCAACAGCTAAGGCAGTGCTCAGCCTAGATAACTGAAGCAAAATAGTTTTTTTCCTCATTTCTCTAGTTTGCCCTTCTATCTCCCCTTAGAAGACTTTAGTATTTATTCTGTTCAACGTTGAAATTTTTTGAACCTACACACACCTATAGAAAAATCCATTTGAGCAATATAAAAGGTGTTTTATGTTAAGCTGACACATAACTAAACATCATTAATAGTCTTGTAACACATAAGAGGACCAGCACCACAACAAATGCTACATTCTATGTGACAAACACTATTGGAAGCATATGACATGTCCAGAGGCTTTATGAGACAAATATTACCACTTTTGATGTAGAGAGAGATTGGACCATTTTCTGGGTACTGTACACACAGTGAACTCAGGCTTAAGTCCACTACCCCATGATCTTAATACAGTTTAGGTTAAAAAGGTACAGCATATTATGAACTAGACTTTTAAAGTCTCTGTTTCTCCTTCATGTGGTCAGGTATTTCATTTATTGTGGTTAAAGATTTTATTTCGATTTTCTAAATATATATTTGTTATCCCTGATAGATTCATGAACCCAAATTTCTAAATTCTGACTGGATTCACAGCCATTATATTAGTTTATCAGGACATGTGTAATACAAATGGTATTCCAAGAAGACAGACTTTGGTTGTTGCAGTTGCAGTTGAGAGTGAACCCAGAACCTGGGGCATACTGAGAAGCATTCTACCACGAGTCCGTGTTTACTTGAGATGAAATTGACGTTTTGAGAACAGAGGCTGGCTGTGCAGTTGTAAGAGTGTGAGGTGATAGAGGGGAAGTGAGGCCGGCTTATAAACCAAGCCCAGCACATGGGAGGCAGTGGTGGAGGAATCCCTTGGGCAGTTTCCAGCTAGACTATCTCAGTAAGTGAGCTTCGGGTTTGGCTATAGCAGTAAAAACAACTGGAGATCTATAGAGAAAAACACAGAAGGTCAGTTGTGAGCCTCCACATCTACTCAGACACATGTGTCTACATATATGCAAACACACATGCATAGATACCACACACAAATACACATGCACTCACTAAAACCAGTATTAATTTGCCTGGAAATGTTATGGATATAGAAACAGCATTTAATGGAGTGTCATGATTCTGGAATCCGAACTTTGAGATTTAGACAAGGTTCAAGAGTCTTTACAATAGAATACAAAGATTGGCTAAGAGTTTTGTCTTTATCTCAGCACAGATATGTTATATTTTGAACTGATTAAAATCACCATGAATGACATGAAAGCACTATGAAGAAATCAGCATGAATTTTAGAACTAGACCTGGTCATGGGCAGACTCCTTGGAAAAGGAAAGATCCATGAACACGTTCTGACAAGAGACACACGACTCAGGAGCATGCTCTCTTTTATGCTTAGATGATACTTACATGAATATTACCAAATCCTATCAATATTTTACACTGTGAATGACATCCATCCATTCATTCATCCCAATATCTTCTCCTATCTCATGCCATGGCCTCTTGAACATGCTTAGGAAATACTGGTGGGCAAAGTTGATAGGCTCCGTTATATACAACTAGGGATCATATTAATATATAATGAACAACAGACAATAATACACTGATTATATTATAAATAGGTTATGGAAGATATAACAAAGACAAGAGTAAACGAAGGAAGCGTGAATACGGAGTGAATGTAAAGATTTTAAACAGGATACTCAAGGTAGGCAGAAGGAAGGGGATATTAGGGTAGACTTGAGCGTTAGTTAAGGTTAGCAAAGATGTATCGCATTTTTGGTTATGTCAAGAGAAACCGAAGCAAAAATAAGCTCTAGATTATTTTGACTGAATTTTATCTTCATTTCTGAATGTTTCAAACTGATTTCAGCCTTTTGTGAAGATATATGTGTTTTGATTAGCTCAAATCACAAACTTCATTTAAGTTCAAAGAGAGGTAACTGCAGGTGTATTCTTAGTCATTGTTGTTAGTTGTAACAGACATGCAAGGCTTCTCACACCACATAAATGTGATGAGCGTTGGGCAGTGAGTGCTGTACACTTACGGTAGGTACCAAAGCTTGACAGTTCATAGTACACTCTCCAAGAGATTCAATGACAATATATCAAGATGTAATCTCTTCCTGGACAAATTCATCCTTCCCAATATGCAAGCAATCTTTTATCTACTTCTCAGTGCTTGGAGCAATACATCAAGAAGTCATGAGGCAGTGAATGTGAAAGTCATTTTAATGAATCAAAGGAAGATGGCAGCCTTTGCACAGCTGTGGAGTTTAGAAAATCACTTTCTCAATGCAAGAAATGGCCATTGCTCAGTTAAATTACAGTCATGCAGATCACATTACCTGGGAAGAGGAAATGAACGGATTTGAACCCAGAAACAGTTTTGCTCTAAAGTACATGTACATCATAAAAGAGGAAGAGCATGGGAGTGGGTTCTATGGTGGAGCAAAGAGTGTGGGGGTGGGTCATAAAGTGGAGATAGGGTAGCAAAGGGGGGAGGATGCAGGGGAAGGAGAGTTACAGAAGCACTCTTTGCTTAAATATGTCACCATGGTATCTGATTTAAAACATTAAAAACCTATATATACATATATATATACATATACATATATATATATATATATATATATATATATATATATATATATATATATATATATACACACACACATATACACATATAATGTATGCCAAGTGGTTCTGCCTTTGAATATTGTTTAACATGTCCCTGGGTTCTCTTTTTAAAAAAAAAAAAAAAGTCATGGGGATCTTCAGGTCATTCCAAAACTATAGCAATGCTTATTCTCCTGTCCCTTTTTAGTCTGCCCCACTCTGCATGTCTACCTTAATGCATCCAGCAGAGTTAGTAAATTAGAGTTCTGAATGTTTCTTGCTAGACACTCAGTGCCCTTACATGTGTCACTTTACTCCATGCTCATATTCGAGTGTGTGCATGCTTTGGTTTATGTGCACATGATTTGAGTAGATGGAAAGAGATGAAAAATCACCAGAAAACCCATCATTTTACATTATTAACATGTGCTGATTAAAATGAATAAAAAAGAATAGTCTAGTGTGATGACTCTTGAGTGTACACAATCCGAGAACGTGGGAGGCAGAGGCAAGAAAGACTGCTGTGAATTTGAAATCAGGTTGGGCTACACAGCAAGCTCCTGGCCAGCTTGTGCTAGAGAGGGACCTTATCCCAAAACATAAAAGAGATAAATAAAAAAGGAGAAACAAAGCAAGAAAAAGATAAAATGAATATTTTTAAAAGGAACATTAACTGCATTTCCAAATTTACAGAAAGCCCAGAGAAGATAGGTAGACCAAACCCATACTTTGCACCAAGGAAGTGTCAAATCTGGAATCTAGGACTGCTACCGCTGTTAAGCCATCTTCTACTCAAGATAGGCTACTGCAACCACTGCTCTTCACAAGTATTTTATTGATTATAACACATTCATACTTCATTTGTTTATATCATAATGTTAACATAGTAGTTATTTCAATCTTCCTTGTAGCCTTCAACCTATGGTATTGCTCAACTATAGATTCTGGAAAGGGTGTATAGTCACTTTTGTGTACAAACTTTCCCACATTACACTGTCATAATTGGCTTTAGTTGTCAACTGGACACAACCTAGATTCACCTGGGAAGACTCTCAGTGAGGAATTACCTATATTGAGTTGGCCTATGGGCCTGTCTGTGGAGGACTGGGAGCTCACCAAACTGGAAGTTAAGAATTTCATGAGCTTATTTTGAGATCCCTGAGTGATGAATTAGTGTATAGAAAGTAGGTGCTGCAGTAAGAAGCAATGAGTTTCACTTACCTAAAAAAGCAAAGAACCTCAACTAGCAGAGATGCTGAAGGGAGACAGAAGGAAGGGGGAATGAGATCTTAAGTAATTATAATTAACCCCCAGAGTCTTAGAGATAAACTGCTCACTATAAAAGCTACCCATGGACTGGGGAAGTGACTCAGTGGACAAAGTGCTTGTTGTGGAAGCCCGATGCCCCGAGTTCAGATCACCAGAACCCATATCAAAGTAGGATACGGTAAAGCAAGCATTTGTGATCCATCAACCCCACAGGGAGATGCGAGACAGACCCAGGATAATCTCCAGACACAAACCCAATGGTGGTCATCAGAGACCCTAGGTCAATGAGAATGGAGGTGGGAACTGACACTCAAGTTGACTTCCATGAGCACAAACACATGAAGGTGTACACACACACACACACACACACACACACACACACACACACACACCGTATGTTCTTTCTTGCTTAACATCTTGCTTCGTGCATCTTTCTTTTCCTTAATGTGTTATATAGTATGGCTGCTTACTTTCATCACTCAGTAATATCATTAATCAGTCCCATCTCCTTAGGGCATCATGTTATCATTCTGATTTATGGAGAAATGGAATAAACATTACTCAGAGATACAGATCCTAGGACTTAGCATGCCCCCTTTAGGAAGTATATTTTCATCTGTGTCTAGGGTAATTTAATTATGGCTGGTAACGTATCTCTTGTACTGTTGAAGCTGTTATTTGGAATTTGAAGTGTCAATAGGATGGTGCTTATGAAAATAGAGTAGCAGAATGAATGGCTCAGAGCGGATGCAGTGCATGGTACCCAGTGTTTTATATGCTCTTTCTGAACCTGCAGAGGATGAAAGTGGAAATACATTTCCCAGACTTTTCTGAACGTATGACTCTAGATATGACTTCAGTTAGATGAGTTATACTCCCACGTGGGTGGCAATGGAAGTGAGGAGGGGCACCTCTTTGCCACTTGGCTTTAACCTTGATGGTCTGTGTCTCAATCCCCACATTGTTATAAAACTGCATCCCTTCTCATGGCAGCATCCAAAGACCCGACCTTGCCCATTTAATCATGTTTACATAATGTTTTTCTTTGATTTCTTTCCTTTTCTGGGTCATGCTGTCCTCTGCTGATTCAAATGTTTACATTTTGCCTCTGGTTCTTCTGGTGGTAAAAGCCTACCTTATGGAAAATACTGTGTGAGAGAGGACTACTTATTTAAAATTTTTACTGCTCCAGTCTATAGGGCATGGTTATAGTAGGGCTTCCTCTTCCAGGGTGGAATATACTTATGCCAAAATATGAATGAAATGATAAATTTCCTATCCAAGAAGTTTTAAGAACCTCTTCATTCTGCCATGAGAAAAGTGAACTAGTTATGTCTCAGGTATATATAGATGTATAGAGAAGAATCACAGCACATGTGCAGCTGCCAAATAATTATAGAGAGAAGCAACACTTTCTCAGTGGACTTATTCTGTGATTCAGAGATTGTTACCACAGTGCAAGCATGTAGTAAAATCTGACTGATGTGTCAATCCCTTTCTCATATCCCAAGATCGTTCACTGATCTCTGTATCTCTCTGTATGTGTCTTATCTCTTATCTCTGTGTATGGATAGACAGATGAATAGGTAAATAGATGGTGGATGGTTGGGTAGATGGATAGATAGGTAGATAGATAGATGATAGTTAGATCAGTAGGCAGGTAGTAGGTATGGAGTCTATATCCTAGAATGGTTTGTAAATTTCTGTGTAGTTGAGAATGACCTTGAACTCTGCTCCTCTGCCTTTACCTCCTGAGGTTATAAGTATGCCCTACCATAAAGGGGTTTTAATCAGTACAGGGAAATGAACCCAGACACTCCTGCATGCTAGAAAATCTATACTTGGCCCTGTGATGAATAATCTTCTCATCTTGGATTATGACAGACGTGTGATAAAAAGCATATCCTTGGCTGTAAATTTGTTTTAGGAATTATCTGATATAACGTGTGGTTTAGTTCCTTCACGGATTCTTACATGATGACATTGTTGGGAGGTAGTGTCAAATAGGCAATGGTCAAGAGCAGGAGATGAGGGCCCAGTTGAGAAACTAGGTCACTGACAGGTGGGAGGGGCTCTGTCTTGCCCTGGCTCCTTTCTGCAGTCCACTTTTCTCTGCTTCCTGTCTTCTGTGACATGAACAGCTTTATTTTGCTTCCTGTCTGTGGTGATGTAACCTAACTGTCATTGCTCTTTGTCTATCATGCTACCATTGGTCTAGAAACAACAGAGTTGGTCTTGATGGAATCAAACCTTCAAAACCGTGATGTAATCTTATCTTTATTCTATTTATGTTAAGCCATTATGCACAGCAATACAGACCAATCATCACATATTATATGACAATATTTTTATATTGTAGTATATTATATATGATATATATTATGTACATAGCATACACATATATTTTTAAAAACATGTATGATTTTATGCTGAGGATCACTGTATTTTCTTTTACTTCATTGGATCTAACATGTTAGACTTTTGAATTTAGCTTCTTTTGATTATTTTTTTCCTTCGAGAGTATGTTTGGAGCAATTTTGGATTATGTCCTAGACATTATTTTTTAGAGTCTATGGGTTTTGTTCTAATCTTCTGGAAAGTGTTAGTAGGAAATTAAGTTGATTAGACATGAACTCTGTCTTACTTAGGTAACTAGTAAAATCTTGTTCAGCCCTTCCAGCAGGAAGTGACTGGAACTCTCACTTCATGTTCTCCCAAGTCACTTGTACTTTGCTTTCATGTTGTGCAAACTAAAGTAGGGCCTAGCCTGAAATTGCAGGGGCTTGGTACATAGTGTGGTGTGTTATCTTTTCCTGAAAAGGTTTCACTTCCCAGCTGCCTTTGACATTGCTTCCTTAATTCTTCATGAACCTTTAGGAAGGGGAGTCTCACTGGGGGAAGTGGGTCCCTAGGATTAGGCCTTGAGTTTTATAGCCCTGGTGTGTTTCCTATTCTATCTTTGCTTCTGGTTTCTCTCAGATGTAAGAAGGTGAGGAGTCCCATTCACAAGCTGTTCCTGTTGCCATTCCTTTGAGAGACCAAATTTTTGGGTTCAAACTCCATCTTAGAGAACCTGACCTAAGTTTGAACTCAAGTAAACTAACAGGCTGTTATCTAGCATCAGTTTCCAAGTTACCCCCCAACAAACCTGAGCCTAGCTCCAGTTTTTAGGCTAACTCCAACAAGACTCCAGGTTAATCTCTCCCAACAAATCCAGTGTTTCCAGGTTAATTCCCAACAAGCCTGCCCCCTGCCTAACAATCACCAATGTAGAGGGAAGCAGAAATTAAATTTATGGTTTGACTCCCACTACCAGCTAATTATGCTGAAGGCCATAGTAGCACACCAATTAGATGTTTGCCAGACTAGAAACACTCACACCCTCCCTCCAAACTTGCTGCTTTCTATAAAACCTTGCCCCAATAGATGTTTGGGGTTCCTTTCCATCAAAACTGTCCTGTGTGTCCATGGTGGGCTGAGCCGGAGATAGCTTGAATAAAGGCCCTGATGTGACTGCATTGGATCGGTTCCTGTCCGGTCTCTTGGGGATCACTAACATTTCCTTGGCACACCTTCCCATCACAATGGACTTTATCTTCTCAAGTCAGGAGCCGGGTAACTCTCCCCTCCCTTAAATTTGTCAGGTTATTTGATCGCAACAAAAGTAGCTAATGTGCTGCTATCAAGCTGAATAAGGCACATTAAGAGTGTATTGATAGCTAATAAACCTAGAACAATTTACAATAAATAAGGTCTTTCTCATACTCTTAGAGTCTACAACTTTTCTTCTTGTGATGGTACATGATAACGTCCCTATGATAAAATGGTCATGAGCGACAGACATTGCGGTGTAGTACTGGTAGGCTGAGGGTTGCTTGAACACATGGATTGAAGCAGTGATTCTGTAACTCTATAAATGTAACTGGAACTCTGTAAAATGGAGATAGCTACAAGGTGATGATCCAGTGATACATTCTTCTTGTAGGAAGAAGGCAGCATGGGATTCTATCAGCTGGGTCAAGATAACATTTACTTTAGAATGTAGTCTTTCTAGAATTTTCCAGGTAGTATCTTCAGTATGGCTGAATGCAGTTGACTGAAACTGTGAGATATGACATCCAAGACTGGGAGTAGCTATTATAGATAATTTCAAGGTTCATGCATGCTTGACATTTCTAAGGGTTGTGTTTATGTGTTTTCAGAGAAGTGCACATTACTATCCGTATGCTTTTCCATTCATAGTTCATCATATTACTATCTCAAAAAACACTTATTTCCTTATTTAGATTCTGGTAATCTAATAAACAGCCTTTGACAAGCTGGTGGTTACCACACCTATAGATCTAAATAGCGATTTTTTAAAAAAACAATCAGTGTCCACAGCATGAAAATGTTAGTTGTCTAGTATATAATGAGACAATATTTATGTTTGTGAATTTTTCATGAAGTAGTGTGCTAGACACATTTAGAAAGATACCTGACCTTAGTGTTTTAAATTTTGTTGTTTAGCAATTTTTGTGAGTTTTACATCATGTATTCCAGTCCTGATCATCTTCCTGTCTCCTTGTATCTGCCCTCCACCCTTGCAACCTCCCCCTAGAAGAAAATTAAAAAACATACAAACAAAACATAGAAAAACATCTCATCATGGAAACTGTAGTATGTTACAGTGTGTCCCACAGGATACCTCTCTGTCCACACATCTTTCTCTTGCAAATAAATGTTAATTGTAATGAGTCACTGGTTTGGGTCAAGGTTTCTGGCTTCTGTCACAGTGTAGTGCCAGGGAAATGTTAGTGATCCCCCAAAACACAGACAGGAGCCAATCTGATGCAACACACAGCAGGGTCTTTATTCTATTCATGCTAGCTTGGGTACCCCCAGCACACTGCATCACACAGGATGGTTTTGGTGGTGGGGAAGCCCCGAACATCTTTCAGAGCAAGGCTTTATAGTAAGCAAGTGGGGGTGGGGAGGTATGTGTGCAAGCATCGAATGGGAAAGCTACTATGCTGGGAGTCATATCATAAACTTAATTTCTGCTCCCTTCTGCATTGGTAGTCGTTAGGCAAGGGATGGATTTGTAACCTGGAAGTGCAAGTTTGTTAGGGGAATAACCTGGAGACGCTAGTCTTGTTGGGGATTAGCCTAGAGACTGTAGCTTGGCTCAGGTTTTATTGAGGTACAACTTGGAAATTAATGCTAGGTACCAGCCTGTTAGTTTACCTGAGTTCAACCTTAGGTGAGGTTCTCTAAAAATGGAGTCTGAACTTAAAAGATTTGCCCTCTCAACCATATATTGGATCTTCACCAGGACACTTCCCGCTTATCCTGATGTGGCTGGCCCTTTGTCATGAAGATCCTGCAGCTTTAGGTCAGCAGGACCAGCCCTTTCACACACTTGAACAGTTCACCAGATAATGTAGATTTTAGGGGTGGGCCTGGGTAATTCAATTTTCTTTTTCTTTCTTTTCTTTTGTTTTTTAAAAAGATTTTTATACGAGTATACTGTAGCCATCTTCAGACACACCAGAAGGTGGCATTGGATCCCATTACAGATGGTTGTGAGCCACCACATGGTTGCTGAAATTGAACTCAGGACCTCTGGAAGAGCAGTCAGTGCTCTTAACCACTGAGCCATCTCTCCAGCCTTCAGCTTGCTTTATTATATTATCTAGAACCACCTGCCTGGGGATGGTGCTGCCCATAGTGGGCTGGGTCTGCTTATTATCCATTGTTAATCAAGAAAATGCCCCCATAGTCATGCCTACAGGCTAATCCAATGGGGAATATTCCTTACTTGAGGTTCCTTCTTACCAGTTGACTCTAGTTTGGGTCAAGTTGACAGAAACTGACTAGCACACCACCCTTCTTGTTTTGTGAGGCAGACTTGTTCACTTTTGCCTGAACTCAATTTGTCTAGGCTGGCTGGCCAGACACAAGCTATACCCATCTCTATCCTCTTGGCAGTGAGATTACAAGCAGGCCGTGAAGCTTAGCTTAGCTTGCTTCCTCCCTCCCTCCCTCCCTCCCTCCCTCCCTCCCTCCCTCCCTCCCTTCCTTCCTTCCTTCATGTTATGTAGGTCCTTAGGGGATAGAGTTCAAGTCCTCATGGTTGCCCAGCAAGCACTTTACTGAGCAATCTCCCCAACCCCTGATGCTGAAGTATTCTTATAAAAAGTGAGGCAACTGGGGTGTAAAAGTCTTAGGTTTATATTTCCTGGCTATATGACATAACACAACATGAAAAGTGTAAGATAAAGAATTCAGCAATTTAAGCTTCATCTGAAATTATTCTTTGCTTTTTAATTCTTCATCATTCAGGTGAGAAGTAAAGCTGGAGTGTGTGTGGGGAAAAACAATAATAGCAACAGATCTATTTACTAAGAACTTCCTGTGCAACTGACTGTTAAGAAAAACAACCTGTTCTGTTTTCAGAGATGAGAAACAAACATTCAAAGTAAGTTTAGTGACAGAATCCGGATTGCAATACAGGCTTCTCTGGTTGCAATCTCTCTCCATTGGATACTGTTCTGTAATAACCACTACTGAGTGTCATGCACAAGTTATATTACCCAGGAAGTCAGGCTTATAATAGTCAATACAGTGCTAGAAATAGGTGTTTCATTCAAGGGTTCATTCTTTTTCAACATTCGTCATTTGGAAGATACAAACTGAAGTGTCAAGCGATCATGAGTCAGCATTTAAAAAGGCTGATAGAGACAGAGAAGCAATAGAAGAATTCTATCGTGACTCTTACAGATATTTATGTTTGCCAAAGTGTTTCATTTGACCATTTATCCTCCTGGCCTATCAGAAAGGTACAATTAAGATCTCTTGAAAAATTACAGAGATGAAAATAATTGCTTATCATCTGTCTTTGCATGGAAAATGGAAGAGAAGGGCTAAATCTTCTGAGCTTAATTGATGAACCAGTCTGCCTCCATCTTGGATTTGAAACCCATCTTACAGTAAAGACAAAATGGCTTCATGCCTATTTATAATTAAATCTGTGTTTCTCAAGAATTGGGCTATGTTCCACTTGTAACCTTAATTACAAATGGTTCTCTACTGTCTGTTCCAGAAAAAGGAAACCATGCTTTTGTTTCAAAAAGATTGTTATGACTACCTGTTATTATGACCACCTTGTTATGGTCACCTTGCCTTCATGTCTTTGTTCAGGTTGTTATGACCAGCTGGTATATTCTGCTTCTGTAACTCTTGAATATTCGCCTGCCAATTCCCCATTGGACATCCCTACCCTTGAGCTATAAAAACCTTCCCCATGTCTCTTCAACCCTACTTTTAGGGAGAGACAGATCATGTTTACAAATTTTAAAAAGCTTACTTTAATTAATTTGTCCATGATGATTTGGGTTAGTGAACTTTCTCCTCAAATCTGTGGGATTAACACAATCAATCACAAATTCATTCATCCATTGATAACCTTTCTAGTTTATATAGAACACAATTGAAATAAGTTGATCTTGTAGGGAACATATATTGTGGTAAATATTATTTGGGGGTTTCTTTGGGCGCTTCTACCCCACCTTACATCATCTAGTTCCCAAGTAAAAGACACATAAGCCATTATATTTTATAATAAGCCTTTGAGCTTATTATACTAAGCATTTGAGCTGAGTAGATATCAGTCCTCTAAGCTATTTTGTCTACTTCCTTGTCAATAACCCTGAGATAACACTTGCCCTATTCTGCCAGAGCTGCTCCCATTCCAACAGGCTGGCCCTCAAGGCCATGCATAACGATCCACCTACCCCTGGACGACTTTTTCTTCTTCTTCCTCCTCCTCCTCCTCCTCCTCCTCCTCCTCCTCCTCCTCCTCCTCCTCCCTGTTCCCCTCCTCCTGGTTCCTGCCTCAGGCAGACCCCAAACCCAGGAACCACCTACCTCTCTTCTGCCCAGCTACAGGCTGAAGGTGTCTTTATTAACCAATCACAGATAATTTGGGGGTCAAGATTTATACAACAAAAGCTGGTATAGATGAGGATCTGCTAGTCTTGGAGCAACCAGTTCTTGGGATACAGAATCTGGCATTTGAATACAAGCAGCAACAGACTAACCCATTACAAATGTACTTATACAGTGTAAAGGTTTTAGATCTGAAATATCTCCCACAAGCTATGTGCTCTAGAGGCTAGGTTGTCAACTAATAGTGTTACTGGGAGGTAGTGGGAATTTTAGGTGGAGGGGACTAATTAAGAACCCCTCCCTCTTTCTCTCTCTCCTTTCCTCCTTTCTCCTATCTGGTCTTCTGTGATGAGCAGATTTTCCTATCACATGTTCCTAGTGTCAATGTTCTTTTACCACAGGCTCAAAAACAATGGAACCAAGTGACCATGGGCTGGAATCTTTGAAACCATCAGCCAAAACAAATCTTTCATTGGGCATACTGTAATGGCAAGCTAGCACACAAATTATTTCCTTGGTTCTATAAATTACGATTGTGTTTTAAAATCAAGTAATTGTTTTAAATTGAACCTAGTTTGTAAAAGCACAATTATATTTATCCTAGCAAGTACTTTAAGGATTCTCTTATTTACAGAAATAATCTCTGCATTTTTGCTTTCTAGACGTGTGAGGTGATTAAGGCAGAGTCACAACTAGAGAGGTTCCTCTAGTACTATCCTTCCTGTGCCTTGAGTAACAGAAAGTCACCGCTATTACCATTCCCCCTTTCCCCAGTTCCGTTTCCCTCACCCCAACTCCACACTCCCTTCCTGCTTTGCAAGGGGCTATGAAGGAGCACACAGGAAGTAAGTCTCTTCTCTATGTTACACCACGGCATTCAGCAGTGTTTGTGTCTAAATCTTTTCGTAAGTTTAGCAGATTCTCCCTCATTCTTACTTCAATACTTCTTACTACGCCGTATAGGTTGGTGTCAAAGAGCATATCGGCTACACACACACTTCCAAGTTACTTTAACCCATACTCTTGTCACAGGAGGCCTGAAAATTTCAACTCCATTCTCATTTTCCTTTGTAAAACGCTGTTTAGAGGTGGAAATGTAATTTTCAGCATTTTCCCTCCCCTCTCCATTTAGGGTTCTACCAACCACTTGTTAATGGGCTGTCATCCTTTAGTTTTCTTTAATTAACAGTTACCATTTATTAAATATGTTAGGTTGTTTCTATATGCACACCCATTGATTACTGTCTGAGTGCTTCTTAAGCAGGCATTGCTTTAGGCGGTTTACATTTATCAACATACTCCTTCGGTGAGGTTAATACACTACTCAGAAGGAAGCAGATGTTAATGCAAGGTAACTGGGGGCCATGGAAACTGAGTCTGCATAGCTTCCCTGTTACCTTTACAAAATGGATTCTCACATCACATACTATGTGCATTTCACTATCTCCGACCTCATCCTTAAATACTTCTGCGCCTTGATCTCCCACCTTACCCCCTCATCTCACAGGCTGCCCACGTTTCTCTCATTTTCCTCGAGTTCACCGCTCCCAAGCCTTCACATCTTCTGTCTTTTCTCTGACATACTGGTGTCCCCTTCCTTCTGGAGATTTTCCTCGTAGCTGAAAGTCTCCACCAGACTCTCGGGCTACCTCTCACTGGCTGCCAGCGCTCGGCACTGCTTTGCAGAACCACGGGGCCCAACTCCCAACAGCCCCCGCGCGCAGTGCAGGCTGGGGGAACATGGCCGCTTCCGGTCTCGCAGTCTGCCTGGCGCGGGGCTAACAGCGGCTGCGGCACCGTGCGCTCCTCCCTCTGCGTCTCGCGCCGGCGGCCGCGGAGGGCGCAGCGGCCTCCTGTTCTCGCGCCATGGAGAAGAGCTCGAGCTGCGAGAGTCTCGGCGCGCAGCTCCCGGCGGCAAGGCTGCCCAGCGACGACTCCCTGTCCAGGTGAGGCCGGGGCGAGTGGGGACTGAGGCCGTGCCGTGCCGTGCCGGGACAGAGGCCGGGAGCGTGTGTGGATGGAGATGCCAGGGCGTGCGGGAGGAGAGGCTGAGGCTGCTCTTGCAGGAGGGAGGCCCGGGCATGCCGAGGAGAGACCTGGGCCTGGAGAGGCTGGACCCTGAAGAGAGAGATGTCACGGGCATCCGGTGCGGGTATGGAGAGCACGGCAGAGCCCTGCTTTCTCCTCTGGGCCTTGGGTGCGAGAGGTGAAAATATAGTTTCTTTATGGCCACAGCCCCTCTAATTCCTGCTCTTTTTCCGGTCGTGGATTTTGCTCCAGTTGTGTTTAAGGACGAAGCGTTTTTTTACTTTATCAGGAGTTCTGGTGTCAAGGGCATGACATTTTCATTCCTCTGCTCAAGTCACAGAGTTTGGGGTCCTGCCCATCACCAGACAAGTAGCCTTAGAGGACACTCTAAGATAAGCATGCTTAGATTTGAAATGGAGAGGGGTCGCAGCCTCACCGAGCCAGCTTCTCAGTTTAAACATCAGTGACATTATCAACACAATGTACATTATATGTGGTGTCAGTTGGGAGCACTCTTCAATTAACTGTAGATAATAGCTTCATTATAGAAACTTGTTAATTTAAATTTTAAGCTTAATGTGGGCAGACAGCCACAGGTGATATGAATGTACAGGCAAGGTAGACTCTTATTCCACTTACTGTGTTAAGTGTATAAATTATTTCAAGTTTTGTGTCGTCTACAGAGTACAAAGTACTACAAGCAAAGTATTGGTGGTTGACTATGGTAGCTCTGCTTTTTTCTGCCCTGTCACTCCAAAGTTGTACTTTGTTTTTTGTTTGTTTGTTTGTTTTTATACAGATGCGCAAATAAGAAATTATCTTATTTGCTTTCATATACTCTACAAAATCATCTTTAATATTGCTTAATGTATCACACAAGTTCTTTCACCCAGTAGATTGATAAATGTATTACTATTTAAAGGTGTCTTTTTTTGTGTGTGTTCTTGCATGAGTTCATGTGTATGACATGCATGGAGGGTCCAGGCCATGAGATTTCCTTAAACTGGAAGACAGGCAGGTGTGACCCTCATGTGGGTGCTGGGAACTGAATCCTGGTCCTCTGCCAAAGTAGCAAGTGCGCTCAACTGCTGAGCCATCTCTTCAGCTCTGACTTAAATTTCTTTTGAGTTTAGCTATGAGAATTATTTCTAGTTGTTGGAGAGAGAGTGGAGATTATCTCAGCTTAGCAAAACCATGACATTTATAACTGAAGTTGATGAAGCCCTCATTTCTAATGGTCTCAGAGGCTTCTATTATGAGATGAATTTAGTTGAAATACTGTGTTTGAATAGTTAATTGCTGGGAATAACATAAATATGAAAATGAACATATAACTCATTTCAGGGTCCTTTTTTTTTTTTTTTTTAAGGTTATACATACTCTGTTAAACTTGGATGAAAGGCTTTGGGAAGTGTAGTTTTACTAAAAGTGTGCTGTCTTGATGCATGAGTCATTTTAGAGATGTCTGCTTTCTCTGTCAACATAGATCTGATATTTTTGGCTTTTTATTTTTTCTTTATACAACATTCAGAAGTTTCTAATCAACTGTAGTAAGCAGTGAAGAGTGAATCTTGCTTGGCACTGCCCTCTTTAGGGAGTTCTTGAGTACTCTTCACACAGCTCCCCTTTCCTAGGGTGCTACAACAAAATTTACTTAGCATCCTGGTCATCCAGCTGTTTCTATACTTTTATTTTGTTGTCTTTCTCTGATTCTTTGTTTAAGTTGGACTCTGGAATATAAATAGATACCTACTGTAGGCCAGTTGTGAAGGCCTGAATAGACCTGACCTTCAGCAATGTCTGTAATACTTTACTCCCTACCTCTAGTTCCCATCTTCCAGGCCTTCCTTACGTTTCCCGGCAACCTCCAGGTTATCCTCAGCTTACTTGTATGTGAAACCACTGGCAACCTGTGTGGTCTTTATTGATAGCAGTGTCTTTCCCTTTCTGTGCACACCCCTGCCTTTATTGAGCTTCTTGTGTCCTCATTTTTTTCTTTTGATTACTTCGACTCCAATTTTCTAATTTTCCCTGTCAGTCATTTTAATGTGTCTTTTTTCTTCATATATCCTCAAGCTGTAGCTATTCTGGGTAATACTTGTTTGTCTCTGGTTATTTTGATATTTATCAGTTGCTTTCTAGTTGATAAATTTATTAGCTTGCTTGGTCCATGTCCCACATTTATGCTTAACTTTCATTAACAAAGCAAGAGGCCATTCCCAACTGATTGGTTTTTTTTGTTTTGTTTTGAGAAAGGCTCGTCATGTAGTCCTGTCTGGCCTTGAACTAAAATTCTTATGCCTCAGTCTCATGAGTGCCATAATTATAGGTGAGCACCATCTCTCTTGCCCTTCAACTTAATTGCATTTTTAAATTGCATGTTTTTCTTAAAGTTATCATCATTTAAAAATAATGAATCCTGGGCTACTGTTTCTGTGAGTTTTAATCATGGTCTTAAGAAGTAAAGAGTTCCCAGATGTCTGAAACATATTTTGCTGCAAAATCTCATCTGTAGTTTTAGCTTCAACGTCACTTGAAAGTGATATGTTGGTAGGAAATATGTTTCTGGGTTTTTCCAGTAGTGATAGATTTATATAAAATCACATTTTTACATATTCCCATTGTGACTCCTGGTGTGTTTTCTGAGGCAGCTGGCCAGGACTAGTGACTAGTTAATAGATTCAGGATGAGGTGACTGTCTGGATGAATGTCTCCCTTGGCATTGTTCTTATTGGATCATAGTCTTGCATTGATTGTATTGGTAATCTAAAAATTATTTTGAATTTCATTATTTCTAGACCCTAAAAAACGTTAACATTCTCTTATTTAAGACCCAATATTATTATGAACTCACCAGTACTTTTATCAAGAATTTTTGTTTGTTTGTTTTTGAGACAGGGTTCTTCTGTGTATCCCTGGCTGTCCTGGAACTTGCTTTGTAGATCAGGCTGGCCTACAATCAAGAGATCCACTTGCCTCTGCCTCTCAAGAGCTGGAATTAAAAGTGGTAGCTGGAATTAAGCCACCACCACCAGCCTTATGATCATGATATTGTTCAGGTATGAAAGTTAATGCTGAGATTAAAGCTGAGTTTGGGCCTTGTATACCTTTTCTTTCTTAAATCTCAGCTTTGCTGATGGAAGCATGATAAGCTGTCTTTAGAGAGGCTTAGGCAGAGCCTGACAAATACAGAGGCAGATGCTCGCAGCCAACCATTGGACTGAGCATGGAGTTTTGGATGAAGGAGTTAGAGAAGGGACCGAAGGAGCTGTGCTGGCCACATATGTGGCAGAGGAGGGCCTTGTTGGCCATCAGTGGGAGGAGAGGCCCTTGGACCTGAGTGTGTTTGATGCCCCAGTGTAGGGGAATGCTAGGGAGGGAAGACGGGAGTGGGTGTGTGTGGGGGGGAGCACCCTCATAGAGGCAGGGGGAGGGGGAATGGGATAGAGAGTTTCCTAAGGGGAGACTTGGAAAGGGGAAAACATTTGAAATGTAAATAAAATAAATATCAAAAAAAAAAAATCTCAGCTTTAAAAGATTTTTTTGAGTATTTATTATTTGCAGCTATGACTAACATAGTCAAAAGTATAGACTCTAAGACTTTTCCTAATAAGATATATCACAGTAAGATATACTTACAAAAAGTATTATAATGGAAAAATTATATGAAAGCATAAATAAACCAAACCAAAGTAACCTGAATTGTACCCAAGGGAAGGAAATAACTTGGCAGGGCGCAGATGTCCAGAAGGCAGGAAGTTTATTTTGGAAAGCTGCCAAATTAATGCTATTGTATTAAAAACAACCAGGGCCAAAGATTGCATGTGATGTAGGGTTTTGAATAGTGGAAATTCTCTAGATTCTAGTGTGGAATGTTTTCCATTTTTAGGAAAATGGCGTTGAAATCTGTAAAGTACTTGCTATGGTTATACCTTGTCATTAGGTGAAATCAATGGCTGAATGCTAATTAGGGACATGGAATGATTTTATAAGACTGATTCCTGGAAGAAGCAGGTTGAAAATGGAGCTCTAAAAAGTGATGATGTCGGGGCTGGAGGGGTGGCTCAGTGGTTGAGAGCACTGACTGCTCTTCCAGAGGTCCTGAGTTCGGTTCCCAACCACCGCATGGTGGCTCACAGCCATCTGTAATGGGGTCTGATGCCCTCTTCTGGTGTGTCTGAAGACAGCTACAGTGTACTCACATACATACAATAAATAAAGTGATAATGTCAGAAGGTTCCTGATACTCAGAGTATCAGAGACTGTGGAAGATGCCCTCCTAATGGAGACAATCAGGATTTCACTCCTACGTATCCATACAGCTAACTGGGCTTAATTTTTCCCAAAATGATGGGAGACCTTGGTGGGTACTCAGGACCCAGGGTGGGAACCACTTTCTTTCACAGACTGTTGCTACTATGAATAACCTTGAGCTCTTTGAATACTTTTTAGTCTAGATTAAGTTATGACAGATACTGGGCCTTAAATATAAAAAAATGAACTTTAAAAATATTTTTAGTATAACCACACACCCCCATCTAAAAACTAGTATGTGAGAATTCTTATTTTTTTTAAGTTAGGTTTTGTATATGTGCAGCTGTGCTCCCCCCCGGTGTGTGTGTGTGTGTGTGTGTGTGTGTGTGTGTGTGTGTGTGTGTGTGTGTGTGTGTATGTAGGTGCACAACTGTGTTTGTGCCTTTATGTACTGAATTGTTGTCTAGGTCCCAGGTGTTATATTTTTGTTGATATTTTAGTTATGTTTTGCAATGCTATGATGGAACCCAGGGCTTCATGAGTGCTAGGCAAGTAGTGATCCATTGAGTTACACCTAAAGTTGGATTTAGACTTAGACTACAACAGAAAACCTGGACTGATAGTGACGGAAACAACAGTTTTTTTCTTTTCTCACATAAAAGCCCACAAAGGTAGTGCAGTTGTGATGTAGTGGGTCTGAGTACCAAGGATACAAATTCTTCATGTGTTTAGATTCCAAAGGTAGAGGGCCAGTACCTCTCTTTAAAAGGCTTTTGGAGAGGACAGGTTGCTCTAACCCACGGTCTAGTTGCCCCTTGCAGGGAACTGGCCATGGCTGTGTAAGGCAGTCTAGGGTAGTAAGCTCTGTAGGCTCTAAGACTTTGTGCTGAGGCAAAGCTTGCAGGTTTTGACTTAAGGAGTAGGAGAAAAAGAGAGACAGACAGTATAGGAGACAGGCAGTAGATTCTTCCTGACACAAATTAGCCATTTAAAAGCAAGAAACTTGTTCCTGTTATGCTCATGTAAGCTGGAGCTAGGTACCTCTGGTTGCCACACAGTAGTCACAGTAGAAAGTGAGGGCTGGTGTATTGTAGCCAACAGAGAAACTCCAAGTTAAACTCTGTGCTTTGTGTATTGTTTGGCTTTGTTTTTATAGTCATAATCTCAGAGTCTAAAATGAAAGTGGTACTTAGTACTTGCTGGGCCAGGAAGAGTTTGACAAGCAGGGGTCAAAGAATTGGCAGCTATGCTGCACTTTTACTTCAGAGAGCTCAAGGGATCACAGGGCAAGGTAGTGCAAGTGATGGTCTTGCCAGCTACTGCTTCCTCCTCTCCAGCTCCAAACCATCTGCCTGATGTGCTTATATATATATGTTCTGTGGAGGTGTAGTCAGGTGTGAGGGAAGGGGGTGTCTCAGCAGGCCCATGCCGAGGCGTCCCTTCCCCCAGAGGAACCAGCCACACCGCGGTAGAGTATAGAATAGAGTATATTCAGGGCATGGCGAGGGGAGTTAAGAGGGTAGTAGAGGCAGGGAAAGGCAGAGAGGGGAGAGAGTAGAGAAGTAGAGGCCGGCCATGAGCACATGGAGAGAGGGGGGAAGGGAATGGGGAGAAAGGGGGAGCAAGAGGGCAAGAGAACGAGAGCGAGAGAAGTAGAGAGCAAGAGAGGTAAGAGAGGGAGGAGGGGCAAGCAGCCCCTTTTATGGTGGGTCAGGCCCACCTGGCAGTTGCCAGGCAACTGTAGGGAGGAGCATATCTGGCTGTTGCCAGGTAACTGTGGGGTGGAGTTTAGACAGAATGCTAACGCTGCCCGTATATTTTTATCTCTAGAAGAGAAATAAACCTGGTCATCTTAAGCTATGTTAGTTTTATCAGTACTGCTGCCAACATTCTGTTTGTCTTTAATTCTTTCTGCCTAACACTAAAAATCCAGAGAAATCAATGTTGTATGAATCCTTGTATTACCTAATTTAAATATTTCTTAAACTTGGGGGAAAACGTCTTCTGTATGGTATGTGTGTACGTATGATGTGGATGTGTGTGGATGTGTATGTGGACACATGTATGCTATAGTGTGTGTGTGTGTGTGTGTGTGTGTGTGTGTGTGTGTGTGTGTGTGTGTGTAAGTCAGGACAGCCTTGAGTGCTGGTCTTTGCCTTCTACCTTGTCTGAGGCAAGGTCTCTTTTGTTGACTGCTGCATGTGCCAGATTGGCTAAACCCTGAGTTTTCCTAGACTCTCCCGTGTCATCAGCCATCTAGCCCGAGGAATACAGGAGTCACAGATGGCCCTGGCTTTATGTGAGTGCTGAGATATGAACTTTCCTGCCCATACGTGAAGCGGATGCTTAACCCACCGAACATTTTCCCACCCTAACTTAAATATTTTAAGAATGTGATTTCAAACCTAAGGAGCTGAGTGTTTGAGAATGAGTAGGTAAGTGCTGTATGGATTGATAGGACCACTGTTGATCAGGCTGTGGGTACAAGTAACACATCTGTCCCCCTCCCTCTCTGTAGGACTCCTCTTTCTGATGACAGAAAATGAGTGCTTGCTCAAGCAGTTATGTGTCTCACTTCGAGTTTGTGCTTCTGTCAGGATAGTAATTGACTTGTGACAGGCCAGTTCCTGTGAGCCTAAGCGAAGATGCCTGCCTGTGAAGGTCAAAAGTAAAATTAATAAATCTTCTTTTCCTAA
Source organism: Uromys caudimaculatus (assembly GCA_028551405.1). Lineage (NCBI taxonomy): Eukaryota > Metazoa > Chordata > Mammalia > Rodentia > Muridae > Uromys > Uromys caudimaculatus. The sequence goes on along the minus strand of CM052706.1, from coordinate 99,837,687 downwards.
TATTAAAAAATCATTATTTCATTATATCAAAGGGAGTAACAACAATAGAAACGCGCAGGGTAAGTTGTGCTTGTCATGTTATAGCTGTTACAGCAGAGTTAACAGGAATAATAACTACAGTCTAATGTAAGTAATAGCCCTGAGTATTTGTTGTGGGCATTGTGTGCTGAGGGTGACACTGAGTTACTTACGTGCTTTTCTCACATAAGCCTGTATAAGCTAGACAGTATTACATTTTCCACTTTACAGATTAAGAAAATTGAAGATTAGACTGGACTGACATTGGAGTCCAAGTCTCTGACTTAAGGTTCTGTGTGTGACACAGAAATGGTTGTGCCTGAAGATGAGGTGTCTGGGTGCAGGCAGCTTTGTGGTTAGAGAGTAGTGCCTGCAGATTGATGCTAGCTTCATGACATGTGCCCTGTGGAGAAGTGTAAAGGCGCATTAGTAAACTGAGAACTTTCTGTAGCTCTGAGCAATTTGTTTTTCATACAGAAAGAAAGATGACTGATGATGTATAATTTTCATTTACAAGGACAGTTTTATGTTTTGAAGATCACATGAAGTGAAGACTTTCCCCTCCTTCTCTGTCCCTCAGACTTTGCACAGTCATTTAGAATTCTTAACTCTAGGACTCATTCATTTAGTATCTGAACCCCCTAAGTTCCTTTGTGTTTGTTTACAGTTAATGTGTTAAGAACCATTGACATTTGAAGATCATCAGAAGTGAAGATAAAACATCTCAAAAATTATAATGTAAGTGAATGGGAAACTGCAAATAAATAAACAAACAAACAAACAAACAAACAAACAGAAATTAACCTTGCCAGCAATATCCTTGGAATCCAATATTATCCCAAATGAAATTTGTGCAGAGTAACCAGTGACTTCAAACTTTAATCTCAATTCCGTGTTCCAGTCAAGAGCATCCTGTGTTTTCTTCTACCTGGGGAAAAGAGTCATTATGTTTTAGTCATTCAGTAATTTTCCCTTTGACTTTGAGGCGTGGGTGTGCTTCTGTGTACTTCCTCCCTTTTCTCCCTTGGGACTTGGAAGTCTGATATGAGAACAGGGTGAATAGGGTATAAATTATTTTTGTGTGGAGACTGTTTTCTGGTAGCAGATCTGTATGTGGCTTACGTTGCTACCATTTTGTATCTCCTAGTCATAAAGAGGACAGTGAGATGCAAGCCTTCTCCTTCCCTTTACTACCTGCTCCTTTCGTTTCTCTGTTTCCTTCCGAGTTGCCGAGTATTCACTATGTCTTGTACTCTGTGCACTTGAACCAGTATTTTAATTAATGAATTCATTAATTAATTTTTTCTGAGACAGCGACTAATATAGCCCACCCTTGCCTCATACTCTGTAGCTGAGTGTGGTCATCAACTTCTGATCCTCTGTTCTACCTCCCTCATGCCAGGACTACAGAAGTACACCACTGCACGTGATTTATGATTCTACAGATCAAACTCAGGGCTTTTTAAATGCTAGGCAAACTGTCTGTTAATCTATTCTTGAACTCGTGAGAGCTTGGTGCTGTGGCCGCTAGCTATATTACTGTTAGGCACATCAGGATCACTCTGCTTTTCAGACATGCTGGAGACCTGCATGTTCTAGTCACAGGTGCTGCTAAGTGAACATTTAGTTTGTAGTCTCCAGTTTATTCTGAATAATCAGGAACAGGTCCAAAAATTTGTACTGAGACTTCTGATATCCATCAGATGCTTTTTGATGTTGAGGATGAGGGAAGAGACTTTGAGAAATTCAATTGTTTCTCTAAAGACAGTTGGCTTTGGGAGGCTGGGAAAGGTGTTTCTGTACTAAGTACCAACCTGAGTTGGAGGTTTCACAGGTCGTGCAGTTTTTGTTTGCTAGACAACGTCACTGTGCTTCATATTTATAAGCCCCTCCTCCGTCCTACATCTTCATATCATAGCCAGTCTACCATTGACCTGGAAAAACCTAGAGGTTACAGATGTATCATTTACCTGAAGATGGCATGCTGTTTCCCAGTCTTTAGCCTGAAGGATGGCTGATTCTGATTTTTAAATCATTGGGTAAGGAAAAGCACTTTAAAAAAAAAAAAAAAAAAGAACAAAACAACCTCAGACACCCCTACTCCTGTGTGGATTGAGTTTTCTATGATTCTGAAGTTCTTTTTTTAGTGTCAGTGAGTGGGAGGTGCTGGCTAGTTATGTCATGAGCAGCTCTGTCATTGGTTTTCTCCTCTTCAGCTCTGTGAACCAGTGTTAGGAGTGATTGAGTTTACTATGGATGGAACCTGATGCTTCACACACCAAACCATAGATCTTGCCATTGAAATTAATTTGTATTTATAATCATTAGTATTTATTTAAAAAAATCTTTAAGTAATGTTTTGAACCATGTTTTGAATTAACTATATTATTGCACATATTTTATGTTGTGTCTCATAGTTCCTGGAAATATATCCTGTATTAGTAAATGAAGTTAGCCCACTTTTTTTTATTTTATTTTATTTTTGATACTTTAT
>CM052706.1:99815845-99835075 GCA_028551405.1 Uromys caudimaculatus | reverse complement strand
ACATTCCCCTTTACTGGGGCCTCTAACACCCTCAGGCCCAAGGGCCTCTCCTCTCTCCCTGATGGCCATCGAGGTCATCCTCTGCCTCATATGTGGTCCGAACCATGGGTCCATAGATGTGTATTCTTTGGTTGGTGGTCCAAACTTCAGGATGACCAGGGAGGGGTGGGTGGGTCAAGCCCATTGGCGCTGTTGCTCCCTCCATGGGGTTAGCCCACTTTTTAAAAAATATCCTATGATATTGGAATTACTAGAAAGTGGGTTATAAACTGTTCCTACTTAATTTCTGAGTGTTTGGAGGTATGTCTTAGTTAAAGGATGCTCTTCACATGTCATTTGCTTCATGATGTGGGGGACCAAACTGGAGCTCGCACATGCACAAAATGCTGCTTGTAAGTAGTCATTCATCGGTGCACAATTATTTTCCTTGGCTTTACAGATACCAGTTTCATTGTCATTGGTTTTGTGACCACAGGGTCAAAGTTGCAAATAGATCATCTCCAAAACGAGACTTAGTCTGGGAGTGTAGCTCAGTTGTAGAGCCTGTGTGTGGTATCCAACTACCAGCATTATAATGGGAATAAGAAAGGAAAAGAGGCCTTTACTATGGGTGTTAATTCCCCACCGAAGGAATTTACTTAAGAGGTTTCATACATGCTGAAAGATATGTCAGGGTGACACTGTGTTTGTATGATGATGTGAAATGTTTTGAAAACTAGAATGTCACAGCTGTAATGTAATTGTCGCCTACAAAGTTGACTTATTATTTAACTGTATATGCTTGCCACTAATTGTAGCTTAAAATCAGAATGAAGATGTACATTCTGATCACTTGACTTGTTATTTCTTGTGCTCAGATTTTATTCAGTCAGGTCTACATTTCGGATGATACATTTCTGCAGCTCTAAATCTGATTGGTCTCTCTCCCTAGAGTCATGGTGATTCTGTGTCTCCTCCCTCCTGTGTCTTAGCCTGAGCAAATCTAAGGGTCCCGCCCTGTCTCCCTTTACCCAGCCACTGGCCACTGGCATCTTTATTGATTGATCAAAAACCAATTGGGGACAAGGACCTTCAGTGTTTGGACATGAGGATTCCTGATTGAATCAGAGCATTAGAACCAATCTCCAACAGAGTCATTTATTAAGATGTAAAGAGAGTCTGGAGCTGGCTCAGAGGTCAAGAGCACTTGTTGCTCTGGCAGGAGACTCAGTTCTCAGCTCCTATATAGCAGTCCACAACCATCCATCACTCCAGGCTCAGGATGTCCAGCACCCTATTCTGACCTCTGCAGGCACTAGGCATGTGGTGTACATATAATCATGCAAGCACAATGTTCCCACAAAATAGAGTCTTGGTGCTCATGTGGTCTTTGTGCTTGCTGCGATCAGAAAGCTGCCCAGGTCAAAGCTTCACTGACTAAGCTGACTACCCTGCCAGTAACCTGAGATACAGTCTGACAAATTTCACTTAGAATATTTTTCTCAGTTAACTGATATGTAAGGAAGTTTTCCTCATAGGCCATGCTTGTGTGTCTACTTACGTACTAATTTAAACTGCTTGCTGAATACAGATTGGTGAATAAAATAGAGTTTGAGGAGTTATTTTAGGACTGCTGTGGCTGCTGGGTTCATGCTGGCACTGCTGCCCCTGGCTTCACCCACCTCATGTTGGCATTCATTTTGATTACACCGCATTGGTGTTTACCAGTTTTGTTAAACCTCTAAATACGATATTTGCAAAACCATTCTGTGGGGGAAGGTCTTGTAAGCTGTTATCAGTATAAATTGGTTCCGATTTATGTTGGAATTAACAGATCACATGCACTGAATTGATTTGGAAATAAAATAATACTTACAATTTAAGTGTGTGTCCTGGATGACCTGTTCTTACTTCCTTGGTATTTTCCAAAGTGCCAATAAACGCCAGCCAAGGCTAGCAGAGCTCAGATCTATCTTGTTCTCTGAGTGAAGACTCATCTCTGTCAGTTCCCTTGATAAAACATTTCTGACACCTCTCGTCCTTCAGATTGGTTAAGTTTAAACACTAGAGCTGGCACAGCATTTAAAAAAGTGACTAAACATGCACTGACTGTGTTCTGGTGAAGTTGTTTTCTGTTTTGGAGACAGATATCCTGACAGTAAGGTTTTTGTTTTATGAAACACACAGCAGGCTTTTTATTATTTTTTTTAAGTAAATTTTTCAACAGAATGACTAACAAGTACAAGCACATACAGTGCTTAGGAAGAACACTGCAGTCCATTGTGTGAGTGTGGAGAGCAAAATTTGCATTCCTAGAAAAGCTTTCCTCCAATCAGAATTCAGAAGGCATTCTTTAATATTCATGGGCAGACGACATTAATAACCAGAAAACACTCTGAAAGTACCTCTTCGTTTCGTGGGATATTCAACAGAAATTGAATTGGTAGTAAGAAAGCAGGTAGTTTAGATCTTACTGTAACAACTGTGGTCAGCTGAGCCTGGGAGTAGAAGAAACATGGCTGATCCTGCACCCTGTTGAGACTTGTTTACTAGGAGAGTGAAAAGTAGGTGACACGTGTCTAACTTTCTGGGCTCTTTTGAGTTAAGCATGTGTGATGCTAGTTATGTTTCTTGTGTCTAATTTTCACTTTTACAAGAAGTGTTTTATTGACTTTTGGAATACTGGTTTAGGAGGAATCGGGAGCATGAATATTGGAATCTTAATGCGTGGATTTTATATTCTATTTATTACTGTTGATTGCTGCCAAGTGACAATGTGCAAGAAAGTAGTGATGATTTTATTAACAGTCCTGAAAACCAGTGTTTCAGAGACAATAATATTTTGCCGTTATTTTCATTAAAAAGTACTGGTGGTGGTAGACTTGGTAGTCCTAGGTGGGAATCCCAAAAGTAGGTACATTCATTTGTTTAGCAGTGATTTTCTTAATTTGTAAGTTTGTATCCTAAATATTTCTCTGGAAATGTGTACCTGGGGGTCAGAGGTTCCCAAGTAAAGGAAACTCCAGGAAAGTAGAAGGTTCTTTTGACACCGTTTGGAAAAGGCCAGAGTAGTTCCTGTCTGTCTGAGGATACCTGGCTTGTATTAGGGTTCACATCAGTACCTCACTTTGCAGTAGTAGAGTTTTGAATAGGGCAACAAAGGAAAAAAAGGACATTGTGGTACAACAACAAAGATGACCAGCTGTGTGGGAATGACTAAGAGTCAGATGATGGTTTCTGTCTGGTTCTTGTGGTGGATGAAGCTGTGCCACTGACGAGTGGGGGATGGCTGTGGATGGAGAGTGAGCATGCTCGCTGTTTTGTCCCTGCCTTCAGTGTAGATTTAAGTTGTGTTCTTTCAGAGGTATGTGTGGACACATGGACGCATTCTTTTCTGAGACCAGAAATTAATAATACCAGGTTTATTCCACTTTTAAAAATGATGCTGAAAATTTAGACAAATGCATTTGTGATGGTCATTGAACACAGGGGTCTTGACTTCTACTAGGCCAGCACACAACCATTAAGTTACATCCCAGCTGTTTGTGAACTTTTATTGGCCTTCTTAAGGGGTGATAGTCAGAATTTAATACATTAGGGTATAATTGTAGTGCTGTTACGAGGGGTATTTCTCATAGGAAAAATTGTCTGCATGAATAGTGTAAAGTGTAATTGAAGTCCCAGACAGTTTTCCAGAGTGCTGGCTAAATTCTGACCAGCTTTGCTGTAATGCTTCATTAATTTCAAAGATTTGTTCTGTTTATGCCTCCTGCCTTGACATAACATGCTTGACTCTCTGAAGAGAGACATTAATGCTCTGGGGCATGGAGTATTGTGATTGTGTTCTGTTGCAGAACACACTTGATTTTATGTTGTTTTGACTCTTACTGATATCTGCATGCTATTCAGTGCGTTGGAAGTTGCTAGTTATGGCTTTGAGCTTTGTCAGTATGTGTTTAATAAGTATGTTCATGAACAATAATGAGTTCATGAATGTGTGTTTTGTGTTGTGTTTATATGTATTTGTATGTATGTGTGTGTGTGTTTGTGTATGTGTGTGTGTTTCCATTGAAAGCTGTAGAGCAATAGAAGAGGATTTAATTTAATTTTAGTTCTTGCCTCTACTTACTGGCTTGACAAAAAGACCCACAGTATGAAAAAAGGTACAGTATAATTAAACAGTGGTACTGAGGGAAAAAGCTGAGGTTTTTCCAGTGTTTAAATTTGTATGGATGTGCATACACTGGGAGAGGGGAGAGTTGGGGACTGTTTTCACTCTCAGGAGCTGATGAATTATGGGAACCATGAAACCTAGTTTAGCAAAATGATTTCAGTATTTATAACTGGTTCTTGACTCTTGTCAGTCCTGTAAGCCTGTGCTCCCAGCACAGAGTCTCCTCTGGCAGTACTATCTGACCATGGTAATCTGCTTTCTCTCTTAACTTTTAAGTTCATTTTGAGGCAGGGTTTCACCATTTACCTGTAGGTGGGCTAGAACTTGCCATCCTCTTGCCTCTGCTTCCCAAGTTCTAGGACAACAGGTCTGTCTGTTCACATCCTGCTAACTCTGCTTCTTGATGTTTTGGTTGTGAGCCTAGCCTTTAATGGCTGAGCCATCTTTCTAGCCTTTAACTCTGTCTCTCTAAAAGCAAATTGTTAAGAATTTCACCTAAGTTAACTTTCCACTTTTGTATTTAACTCTTTTGTTGTAAACCAGGATTTCTAATGGTTAGGAGGTACCCTTTTCTAGCTCTCATTAGCTAAAATAATAGTTGGCATGGTATCGTTTGTGAGATGTGCTAAACTGTTATATGTATTATTTTATTTCATCATTATGAGTATACAGATAGCTCCTAGCATGCGTTTAGTACTCAGTAGGTATTAAGGAATTTATCTAATAAATTTAAATAAAATTAAACCTAGGAGTACTGTATGCCAGCTGTTATCATAGAGCTAAGCCAGTGTTTATCATCTAAGAAAATTATTACCCTTCTAAGGAGTATTTTTAGACACATTTCTCTCTGTCCTGTTTCCCCATGTTCACATAATGGATATGATAATAATTTTTTTTTTTTTTTTAACTGCTCGTGTTGGTACATGCTTGTAACGCCAGCCCTTGAATAGTGGAGACAGAAGGATCAGGGATTTAAGGCCAGCCTGAGCTACATGAGACTTTATGTCAGAAAACAAAATAACATTTAAAATTTTTTTCTGTTTGGCTCTTTCTCAAAGGGCCATTTTTTTATTACCTATGGGGCCCGTATTCTCCCTTTAGGAGTGCATGTCCTGGACTCTGGGGATCCCATTTTACTTGTAGTCTGTACACCAGTAGATATATAGTTTAACCCAGTAAATACTAAATGCTTTCTCTATTCCTTGGATCAGTACAGTGTTCTGGATTTGATATAGCTACTACCCAGCTTTAATCTCTCCATTGTTTAGTGAACATATCAACTTGAGTAGTTTTGTGAGAACCTCACCTTCAGTGGAGTCAACATTTTATATTCTTTCTGTATTCCCCATCTGTTTAGTCAGTTGTCTCTTCTTTGTATCTCATGTGTGTCATACCATGGTTTTTTGGTTGTCTATTAAGTGATCTAACTGCCTGATAAACCAAATTCATCCAGAATTTTACCAGCCTGAACCTTTCTTCGTCACATTTAATCCATCCTTCTCTGTGTACCTATAGCATTTCTTTTTAAAGTTAGTCTTAGATCATTGATTCCAATAAGGTTCATAGTTGAATAGGCACCTTCGTCTCTGGTGCCTCTTCCTTGGTAGCATACCTAATATTGAACTCTGTGCATCTTCACAGTGTACTCACCTGCATAAAGTCATGACTAAGTCAGCACTGAATAAATGGATGAGTGACATGCATAAATGCATGGCGTGTGGGCTCCAAACCCCTCAGCCTCCTAGTACATATGGCAGCACACATGCCAACTCTGTCTGAAAAGTTCCAAGACTAACTCCATCAGTTTCACACATGACTCAGTTTTCTTCTTTTTTTGTGTGTAGTTGGCTTTCTTGATCGAAGACTTGGGATCATATTTTGACTTTCCCCTTGCCCTTGCTGTATTACCAAGTCAGTGCTAAGTTCTGTTGATTCTGGTCCCTGTGTGCCTTATGGCCTCTCCTATTTACATTTTATTGCTAGTTTGGTCTCTATCTCTGTCCTTTGGAGGCTCTTGTCTTAGTGTTTTTACTACAGTGATGAAACCACAATAACCAAAGTAACTTGGGGAGGGAAGGATTTATTTTATTTGATTTGCACTTCCTTATCACTGGTCATCTTTGAAGGGAGTCAGGACAGGAACTCAAGCAGTGCAGAAACCTGGAGACAGGAAGAGTCTGTGCCAAGAGACTGGCCAAGAGAATAAAGGCTAGATAAAAAAGGGCCATGTACCCAAAATGACTGGATTATATAGGGACAATCAGCAGGGGTGGGTAGCCCAAAGTATTGGGTATATAGATTGAGCAGAGATGTTTTTAGCATGAGTGAGAAGCACTTTTAAATCTGTCCTTAGAAGAAAACCAAAAGAAATGTAAAATCTTGAACTTGTGACTATGATAATAGTAGTTAGTGCTTACCAGAGCTAGATTAGTAGCTTATTAGAACTCTACTAATCAGTGTTAAAATTCTGAACTTTTGAAGTCTTAATATAACAATAGCACAGAGAGGGAAAGAGATCTTGCATTTACATATCTTAAACCACTTTCTTAGACCTTTATAACTTGTATAAATTTTAAGCTTTTTTTTTCCCCATCCAACCATTTACCATGAGACACAGTGGTTGGCTACTGAGAATAATTGCAAAACAAGTTTCTTTAGATAAAGGATTGTAAAACATTACATTGAAATATGCCTTGTGAGTTTATCTTTTTTAGAGTCTGGTAGCAAGGTAAATTGTGCTCTCCAGTGAGTCATGAGGCCTGGTTTTTACATATGAAGAGAAGGCAAAAAGAAGCTGGTTTGCTTGATTCTTTTAAAGCTACAGTTAGCCTTCAATATCACTACAGATCTGAGAAGGATAAATTATAGTAGGAGGTATAATCTAAATAGCCTATGTATCAATTAAAATGATGGAAATTTCCCCATTACCTAGATGGTTGCCTTAGGCTCCTGTGGTCTCCATGACTGGGGCAGTGGTGGTAGGTCTTCAGCTGTCATATAGGACAGCATTTATCTTCAGCTGCCACACAGAGCAGTGGGCCTTCAGGACTGGGGTTGGCATGGGATGTGGAAATGCCAAAGGATATTGAGGACTTGGATAGGGTTGAGGAAATCTGGGAAGTGAATTCAGGGCCATTGTTCAACGGGAAGGAGTCAGGGACCCACTCCCAGTGAGGAGGCTGGAGTCTGAACCCTTTGGTTGGTGGTGGGAATTGCCTCCACCCACCCTGTGAAGTTGTCCACCAAGACCAGGAAGTACCTAACACTTTTGGCTGTGAGCATGTAGATAAAGTCAATTGCCAGTTGGTTCCAGGGAGAGAGCCTCTGGCCTGGTGAGTAGGAAAAGGGGGCTGCAGTAACTGGAGTTGGAATCTGCCATTTGTCAGCTTTTTACCAAAGGCAGTAGTAATAGCCTGTAAGAAGTGCAGTCCTCAGGGGTAGGCTGCAGTGGGCTTGAACAAAGAGAAGCATGTTTGGCTACTACAGTGACAGAGCTGGTGTAGATAGGGCAGAATTTGTCGAGTGGCAGGAAGTGAGAGTGGGGATATCCTATGGTGGGTGAGATGGGTCCAGGCCGCTGAGGACTGCAGCTCTAGAGATGATGGAATTGTCAATCTGATGGGACTGGCAGTCAGTTCCTATAGCTGTGGGGACATGGGAGGCTTTCAGCATGGCCATAATTTGGTGTTAGTTGGTTATGGATCCTCCTTTTGTTGTAAGTATTCCAAACTCTTTCCAGATGGCAGCATGTGATAGGAGGATGTGAATGGCTTACTTGGGGTCTGTGTAGATGCTTAGGGCTGTCCTTATGCAAGCTGAAATGCATGGGTGATAGCTATTAGTTCAGCCTGTTGATTAGTGGTGTGGGCAGGGAGGATCTGTGCCTCAACCTCTGGTATCGAACATTATGACATATCCTGCATTTTGGGCCCCCTTATGTATGTGTACCAGGTATAGATGGCCTAAAGCAAATGTGCTCTCTTGTATGTATGAGGAATGGGGCAGTAAGTAGTTCCTCTAGGTTTTCAATGTAAGAATGAAATGGGAGTGGTCTGTGTTTGGCTGGGGAAGAAGATTTGAGATGTTGAGGGGTGGGCGTGATTGAAAATGAAGTGTAGTATCTTCTACTGGTGCCACCTGGAGAGAAAGAATCCAGATGGGAGGTAGAGTTTGTAAGCCTTTATATGTTAAGAGGTGGTACAAGTTGTGAGAGGAAATGATAGTGAGGTGACTAAAAGTTACTTTCTTAGATTCACCAATGTGGAGCTCAGCCGCCGCTAAACCTAGTATGAAGGCCTCCCATCTCTGAGTGGTAAGGTCTAATTTTTTTTGACAGATATACCGGGAAGGTCCTAGTTGGTGGCCTAGGATCCCAAGTGCATATCTCTAATTTTTTGTTACATAGAGGGAGAAGGGATGGGTTAGGTCTGAGAGCGATAGAGCCAGGGCCTAGATGAGGGCCTGTGGAGCTTCTGATAGCACTTGGTAATGGGTGAGAAGGGGTTCATGTGAGGGTCATAGAGTGGGCAGATGAGGGAAGGAGGGCATTCAGGAATGTAGGAAGTAGCTATTCCTAGGAATGGTAACATCTCCTTTTTGGTAGAGGGGACTGCATAGGGCTGCACTGAGTGTTTTCTATCCAGGGTAATGGTTAGTCCCAAGTAGGTGACCTGAAGGGAGGACAGTTGGACCTTAGCGAGACTATTAGCCCCAGCTGGACAGCAGAGGTGTCAGTTTAGCTAATTTGTAGGTACAGATTACAGAGGAGAAGGTCATCTACATATTGTATAATTTTAGTTTTGGGGAGAGAGAGAGGAGATCACTGGCTAGTCTGGCCAAATGGGTGTGGGCTATCCTGGAACCCCTAGGGTAGGGAAGTTCAGGTAGAGAGGGGAGTGTTAAGGTGAGTCCAGGTGACAGATGTTTTGTGACTGAGTATCAGGGGAATAAAAAAGCACCCTTGAGGTTCAGGACTGAGATGTGGGAGGTTCCCGAGGGGTTAGTGGGCAGGATTGTGTTGTGTGAGGGTTAGCTATGGCAGGGTAGAGCAGGACCACTGCAGAATGGATGAACTGGAGATCTTGAATCAGGCCATAGGACCCATTGGGATTTTTAGCTGCAAGTATGGAGGTGCTAAAGGGGTGAAATAGTTTGTAAATTAATTGATTGGTGCGTATCCCCAGCTAGCTTACAAATGAATGAAACTCAGACTATGATTTATTTGGTTTTGGCAATTACTAAGGGATAACCCCTAGTAAACTTTTCTAGTGGCTGGACTGGCTGCTTCCCCAGCTGTGGACCTGTTTGAGTCTTTCTGGGTTATTTCTGCTCCAGCAGTCTGATGTCCTGGGGGTGCATTTTACTCAGGCATGTGACACTGGTCAATCACTTCTAATAGACTTCCTGTTCTCCTTGTCTTCTTCTCCTGTTTTCTCTCCCTTTCCTCTCTCCCTCCCCCTTCCCTCCCCTTCCTGAGGAAATGTGTTAGAATCAGTAGGTTGGGTGGCTAGGAGAAGGAGGAAAGGGGCTTCTGGCAGGCTTGGGGTCAGGCAAATGGGGGGTTCAAAGAAAATAGAGGCTCCCACTTTGGCTAGAAGATCCATTCCCAATAAGGGAATGGGACAGGTTGGCACCACCAGAAAGAATGAGTGAGAGGAACACCCCTGAAAATTCAGTTGAGAGGTGGGCTCTGGTGAGGTTGGTAAGGCTTAGGTAGGGTTTCCACAGTCTGTAACTGCACTTAATCACTTTCCTCACAGTATGGAGAGGCTGAGTTGCGTGGTCTCCTCCCCTTTAAATTTTAAGCTTCCAGACAGTAAGAACCCTGTGACTGGCAAAGCACTAGATCTCAGGGCAAGTTATGCAGCCTGCTGACATCATTCATCAACCAACACCACTTTAGTCTGCAGGTTTCCTAGGCACAGACACTTCATTAGCCAACCGCCACACCCATCAATCCCGTATCCTCGCCCCTTCCACTTCCGACAACTCAGTTACACATGCTTGTTACCATGTTACTCAGTTTTTTCTACCCACTTTCCCTGTTCAGGGCAGCCATCAACAGCTCTCCTCAAACATTTATGCTGTGATTTTTATCCCACAGAGAATATTCCCCTGGCATCTACAGCAGAAATCTCCAAACTCCCACTCTGCCTCAGTTGACATCTCCCAGGAATCTTCTTTCTTGAACCCCTTCGAATTAGGGCAGCTTTTTCAATTTTTCCACATCTGATAAATACAACCAGCATTTTCCTAGCTCAGCTCTTTTGTTTCTATAGTAGTATGCTCTCCTGTCTTCACATGTAGAAGACTTCTGGTATAAGTGGCCTTTTATACAACTGGTTATAATCCTTCCTTGTTAACTAACCATACCTTACTCACAAAGGGCTTTTCCTGGTCGCCTGTCCCATTCCTATTTCTTTCTATTCCAGCTAACTGCTGTCTAAAATTGTGGCAATTTGTCCACCAGAATACATTTCTTATCCATATTTCTGCTTCATCGATGTGAACATTATCAGTTCTGGAGCAATTCTGCTTCTATAATCTTTAACCTGAGGGACTCAATTTCTCACCACAAATGTTCTTCATTTCCAACAATCTAGCTTTCTTACTTGCCTTTTTGACTAGTCTTCAGCCTAATACCCCAGTCCTTCAACCCTTCCATTTTTTCCTTATCCACTGCTCTCCCTTGCCTGCCTCACTTCCCCTTCCTATCCAACTTGTCCCTAGAATCTCACATGCAGCTAGCATAGATAGGATACTTACAGAGTCCTTGTTGGATAAATCCACGAGTGAAAGAATAAGGATCATAGAACTGGGAGACTGAAATCAAACCCCTTAGAGGCTGGTGGAAAACCCCACCCATAAGCCCACCTTCAGTAACCTAGCGACAGTAGGCCACAGCATCATCAGCCACCAAGATACAGCACAATTCCACTGCTGCCATTAGGTGCATATTACCCCTATGCACATGTGCTGTACCCTTATTAAAAGCCAGTGCCTTCTCTTCCCACTCTCTCTACCCTTCCCCCCTTGCTCAGAGGCAGCCTCTGCATATCGCCCCACTCCCTGAATAAACTCTTGCATGAGATCTGTTGCATGGTGTGATCTTTGCAGCATGCATTAGCCTACACCCAAGTTACTTGGCCACTAAATCATAACATTGGTGTCATGACTCAGTAGGATATCCTGGTTCCTGTGCACTTCCCAATCATGGAACCACACCTATCCCTTGTTCCCAGTCCTCCTGCAACAGACTCACTTCCTGGCTCACCTAACCCTGGGCACCCAATCCAACACTGGCAAATAGCACGTTTTCCTTCCAGTTGGTGTAAACGCTTCCCTGGATTTGAGGGAGTAATTGTTGAGTTTCTGGCACCTCACTGGTATTATTGGAGGCAGAGGTACCTCCAGCCATAGTCTTTAAGACTACTATTGAAGTGCTTCAGAGATACCCACCTCTGATCATTTCCCTTGAATGAGAGACTTCACTTTTGTGCTTGCTTCCTTTCTTTCTTTCTTTCTTTCTTTCTTTCTTTCTTTCTTTCTTTCTTTCTTTCTTTCTTTTTTTTTTTTTTTTTTTTTTTTTTGCCTTCATTTGAAAGTCCTGGTACCCGGTACCTGTGTCTTCTCGAGCTTTTAGCCCTGGCCCTTGAACTGTGAGGTAACAATCTACTGTTCGACTTGTGCCATCTTTATTCAGTCCTCCCTGGGTTGTTGGGACACCTTGGACTTTCAGGCCTTGAACCTTGCCCTCTACCTCACCCAAGAGATCTGCATCTTCAACCGTACCTCCAGGTAACCCCTTGGCATGCCTTCTGGAGAACTTCCGACCACTCCACCTAGCACCCAACTTAAAGGCCTCTAGACTTATCTGCCTTTGCAGTGGAATATATTTCAATACCCCTTAAATAAACTATATTGTCAACTCTGACAAATACAGAGGCAGATGCTCGCAGCCAACCATTGGACTGAGTGTGGGGTTTTGGATGGAGGAGTTAGAGAAGGGACTGAAGGAGCTGAGGGGCTTTGCAGCCCATAAACAAAAATAACAAATGCTGAACAAGGCCATTCAGCCAGCTTCAGCTACTTCCCAGGCTCCCTTGCCTCCTAAGGCTCTAGGACCACCAGGTCCCTGTTTCAAATGTGTTCAGGAGGGTCACTGGGTCTGGGCCTGCCCTAACCTCCGCAGGCTACCCTGGCCATGTCCAAGTGCCTTCAAGAGTCAACACTGGGCTGTTGACTTGCCCCCGTGTCCCTCATAGCACAGGGTGGGACATCAGATCAGATCACCCTCCAGCCTACCTTTTAGGCCTAGCCATGGACAACTGAAGGGGTCCGGGCTCCCTTGGCCTGACCACTGTCATCTGTAACAGAGAGCTCTGGGTAGGCATTATAGTGATCCATCTCCTTCTTTCTGAACACCAGGGCTACTTACTAGGCCTGGTGGAGTTTTGGGGATCCACCTCTCCTCATTTCCCTATTGTCAAGGCAGGGGGCAGCCTTACCAAGCTCACCAGACCCCACCTCTCAACTGCAACTTCAGGGGTATCCCTTTTACCCATTCTTTTCTGGTGGTGCCAACCTGTCTCATTCCCCTACTGGGAAGGGATCTTCTAGCCAAAGAGGGAGCGTCTATTTCCTTTGAACCCCCCATTTGCCTGACCCCGAAAACGGAGAGTTAAGTTCCAGTTGGAAGGCCTAGAACTTCTTGGGAAACCTAGGTTTTCACTGAGGCTGATAGGAAAGTTAGTAAATGGGCTGAGCTAAAGAAATAGTCTGTGTGGGATGGCATGAGGTTTGGGCTTGTGGAACAATTGACAGAGCAGATCTTGACAAGAAGATGAGTAATGGAGAAATGGGAGCAGGGGACAGTAGACATTAGATGTCTTGTAATAGTAGCCATGGCGACTGGAACATCCATCATACATGGTTATGTGTGAATGAAAAAAGGGTCCTGAAACAGAGCTGGGCTTCTGTGCTGTGGCCCCTTAGTCTGAGAAGCTGACCAAGGGCAGCATTTGGTGTGGACAGCAGCTTTTGGCAGCCCTGCCAGTGTGTATGTCCCTGACATAATCACACGAACAGTGCTGTGCACACGCACACCCTGGGCCCTCCAGTTTCATCATTTGTCTGAAAAAAGAACTTAAGGCTGACCAGCACAGTGTTGCTTAAAAGCCCAGACTTTTAAATCTGAAACCCAAACTGTTAGTTCCTCTTACTTATTTTTTCACTTTCCCTTTAACAGTTAGTTTCTTGGTGCTACATGCTATATTGTTCTGTCAGTATTTTTTCTAGATAATGTACTATCTATAATTCCTAATTTTAGTTTTATTACTTTTAAAAGTTTTTACCCCCATTTTCTCAGAAGGTTGTGAGATAGTTCTATATGTATTTGAATTTTCCCTAATAGACCTTGGAGTTGCTGTACTAGGTTTTATTTAGTTATATAGAACAAAAAACTCTTTTGCAGTGATTTTAGTAATTGAGATTCATTTTTTCTATGTGACATGAATTCTAGGGTTATGGCATGGTTGCAGCTGGCTAGCTGTTCTGTGAGGCCCTAAGGATCCAACCCTTGTCCTGGTGGACTTTGTAGGCCCTCTGTTTATAGCATGGCCAATGAAAGTCACTTCAGGCAAGAAAGGGAAGACAATAGGCCTATCTTGCATAGATTCCACACTCCCTTCTAATAAAGAAGGTTTCCATTGCCATTAGCAGACTTCCCATCTAATCTCAAGACCAGAGTTCAGAGTTTTCTCTTCTGGTCGTCCCAGCCACAAGGGAACCAAAGCAACTCTGCCTTCTCAGAGTCAAATGAAGCTGTGGCTTACGCCTTATTTAACCTGCTAAGGCAAGCAGTGCTAAATTAATCAGCTGTTAGCTACAACAAGAGGAACATTTTCCTACATATGTATATGTGTCTGTCTGTCTGTCTATCTATCTATCTATAAAATTTAAGATCCACTATATATACTTTTACAGATTAGTGACTATAAATGGATATAACTACATCCCCTTTTCATCCATTTAAATGAAATAACAGGTGTTTTGTTTATGCAATGATGTTGTTTGTTTATTTATTTATTACTTGTTATAGACAGGACTTTATTTTATTTTAAAGCTAACATACTTAAGAATTTTTGTCACAGATCTAAGATAAGATTTCAAGAAAATATAATGAAACAAATTTAGACTTTTTGTGTAAGGAAAACACATGCTTTTTAAAGTTGGGGACAGTAATCCCTATAATCCCAGCATTTGGGAGGCTGAAGGCAAGAAGATTACAAGTTGGATGCCAGCTATATATTTTAAATCTGCATTTAAAGTTTTAATGACGTGTCTTTATTTTCTTTGAATATTTTACAATGATTTAGATTTTATAGAAAAAATGATATAAGAATATAATTTTTTTTAATCCTTTAGAGACTTAAAATGTGGGGGACTGAATGTACATATTTGACTTCAGTATTTAATGTGTAATATGATCAAGTATCAAAAATTGTATAAGAATTAAAGAAATTAAAGGTAACTTGAGTTGATTTCTTATATAGTAGACACAGTTAATGGAAGTATGGAGTCAGCTGTGATAGGAAGCCCCAAGATGCAAAAGCAGCCTGTCTGCACACCCAGCTTTGCTGAACCGTGTCTAGTCTCTTGGATGTTCTGTGTACTTTGATGTTGCCATATCTTTGTAGTAAATTTTTTATTCATGAAAATTTATTGTATGACTCCTTGTTTTTAAATGTTCAGTTTTTTTTTTTTAAATTTGTAATAGTTGTGCCATTCATGTTAAATAGTATTATATAGTGCATTGTTACAGGTTCCTTCCACCCTCAAAAATTCTAAGGCTATCCTACATGCCTTTGTGCAGCAAAGAATCCTCAAACAGCATGTAAATGATTTTTTTAAAAAGAATATTAGACAAGCAGTGTTATTTTAGTATGCACTAGCCAGCCTTCAAACCATACTCTGAACTGAATGCTGTACCTTTATAAGGAGGTTGTCATTCATGTGGTCCTAAAGCATGCTCACAAATCATCATGTGAAGCACAAAACTGTCTATACTCATCATTTTAGTTTGTTTACTAAAACAAAAGGTTTATATCACTGGTAACATAACTTTTCAGTAAACACTATATGGCAGTATTTTAGCCTCAAAGCAGTATTCTTGCCAAAACAATATTCTTGGTCTTTTGTATTTTTAGCCAAAAGCAGTATTCTTGGCCAAAATCTACTACTCACTAATGTAGAATATTAACCAACCCACTAATGAGACACTAAAAAGAAAAGTTCATAAATATTAGGGCAAATTTAAAAGTGGCATTTTTTCTCTAACCCAGCTAGCTTGAAAATAATTGAAACAGAGACTATTAGATATATTTAACAAGCTTTAGGGCACAATAATTGAACAGGCATTAATCTATTCCAATCCTCTAAGCTTATCTAGTGACTTCCCAGCTAAAGTTCCTGATACTTGCATTTTAGTATTGATCTGTCTCTCTCTGCTCTATGTGTGTTCTCATCATGGCTCTGATCCCCCACCTTGTGGTAAATCTCTCTCCCTCTACTCTTCCCCTGGCTGGGATCAGAAGTCTAGCCCTATTATCACCTATGCCCAGTCATTGGCTGATCAACTTTTTTTTTTCTTTCACCAATCAGAGGTAACTGGGGAACAATGCTTGCATAACATTGAAACAGGAGATTTTTAGAATAAGCATTACAATGCCATTTCTGGATTGCAACAAGATATAGGGCCATAGAAATCAGCATTTGAATAATACAGGATAATCTTTACACAGTGCACAATAACATCATGCCAACATTTTCCCCTTTTAGTCTAATAAAAGACTCTTTTTTTTCTAATAACAAGCTATATACAATAATAATAATTATGAAAACTCTCAGGTAAGATTTATATTCATAATACCCAGTCCATATGTATTTGGCATCCTTGAGAAAGTATTCTACTATCTATCCTATTTTAGTGAGTTCAGAGTTTTGTACCTATATCAATTTCTATTATAATTTGCACTATCAACCTAAAACATCTTCTTAGACTTACTTAAAAAAAAAAAATTCTAAACAAGTTAAGCTTAATTGTGAGATCTAGTCTTCTACCTCATCAGAGACCTGAGAAGGAATAAATATTATCTGAATATGCAGGAAGTACAGAGC
Source organism: Uromys caudimaculatus (assembly GCA_028551405.1). Classification (NCBI taxonomy): domain Eukaryota; kingdom Metazoa; phylum Chordata; class Mammalia; order Rodentia; family Muridae; genus Uromys; species Uromys caudimaculatus. Next base: position 99,818,745 of record CM052706.1, on the reverse strand, counting down.
AAGCAGCTTCCAAAACTATAGAAATGACAGAGAAAATTGTCTGGACAGTTCCCCAAGATCTCTCTGTGTGGATGGAGCATCCATCTTCATCCTTCCAGCCCAGGTGTCTGACAGACTTTTTGTGGAGCAGGAATTATGAAGGACCGCTTACCTTGTATTGGCAAAGTTCACTAGTCGACTTTCCTAAGTCTTGTTTGTCCATTTTGCGCAGTTGAAGCAAGGACCGTTTCCCCCCCCCCAGTGGCTAGCTTGCCACTTTTGAAGCAAACTTTATTACGGAGGTTCTTCAATGTACATCATCTTCTTTGAAGTAGAATGGAGTTGCTGTCACAGGCAGACCTGTCTCATTTTCATAAAAGCCTTTTAATGATTAAACATCTTTAAATGCCATATTCTTTGGATCTCTTGAGTGTTTTGAAGACCATCTATAGGTACATCTGAATAGGCAAACATTGCTTGTTTCTAGCTATTTATTATCTGTTCAACTTAGGAAGCAGATTTCTATAATGAGCTAAACTAATATCTAACATGACCACAAGTTTGATTGATTAACTGTTTATTAACTTGCATTTCTTAAATATCCTAAACAGTTTGTAATAGCAGTTTTCAAAGACTAGAATTTTACCCTGCATTTTTAAATGAATTGCATAGGTACAATACCTTAGTATGTTGTAGCAAAAAAAATATCCTAAATTTGTATCATTATACAAAGCTCTATATCAATGTAACCAAATATAACCATAATTTGTATCAGTGTACAAAGATCTATACCAATATAAGATATTTGTCTTATTGATGTTCTTTAGTATAAAAGTAGATTCAATAATCTACCCTTTTGTCTTATTCCTGTACCCCCGTTTCTTTTATTCCTCATCCCCCTTCTCCCCTAACATTAGATAGGAGAAAAAGGATAGAGGGAAGAAAAAGGAAAAAAGTCCCTGAATATAACCTCCTTCATTTTGTACCCTCCCTGACTAAGACTTTTAACAACTTGTATCCAACTCCTTTAAATGGTGACAGATATTCATCATCTATTTAACAACCAAAAAAACCATCCATCCCACCTTTTGGGAATGGAGGCATCATTCTCTTAAAATTGTTTTTTGATGATTTGGGGCATTGTTTTCATTTTGATGCCACCCCTAAAAAAATTGAAATGTAGGTCAGTCTTAAGGAAGTTAGCTGTAACATTTGATGTCCAGTCTCTGTATATTGAGAAAGTTCAGGGTTTAACTGAAGTCTTGACTGGAACAGTCTGTAATGTTGGACAATCTAACCAGCCAAATAGAAGTTGTCCTGGATACAGATTTTTAAACAAACATCATTGAAGCAGGATGCTGGAATATGTCTCAGCATCCTTCTACCATCCTCAAGGTGAATCTTTTCAGGGCTGCTATTTTGGTTATTTATCTCTGTGAACACAAACTTTGACAGGTAATACACATTTCTGCATTAACATATGTATGAAATGTGCAATGTGTACAGTTCAGCCAAAGATAATTCTTTGCTCTCTGTTTGAGCAGAGAGCAGGTAAGGCATCTGTGTTTCTTTATAAGTTAATTTGGACTGTATAACCAAGGATTGCATGTAATAATAAGTCATGAGGACTCTGTAGCCAACAAGATTTATTGACTATGCATAGCTAAAGTCCTGTCTGGAGACATTTTCATGTCTCAGCCAGTCTCAGAACTGTTCCCATGCAGAGGGATCAGTAATACAAGTTACTTGTTTTGTTGGTCTTTCTGACTTCTTTCTTTCTGTCTGCAGCCAAGATCTTTAGAAATCTCTCCCTGTCAAATCTGATTTTTATCATTTTGAAAGGAATCTGCAGCTTTTCTTTTCCTGTAGAAACAAACACAAAACCTCTTCCCCAGTATAACACATGTCCTGCCTTCCATTCTGAGGTTAGGACATCCCTTAATATAAATGGGCTGATTGACTTCATCAGTTTTTTTCCATAAGCCAGTGTCTCTCAGTAGCTGTTATTTTTTGTTCACTCACATTCAAAAAATTTTAAGTCCAGAAAGTACTATGTAATCTATCTCTGGGGGTTTTGATACTCCTTTTTGTTTGCTAGGCCTCTCTTTTAAAGTATAATTGGATCTCTGCACAGCTGCTTGTCCTGTTGGATTGTATGGTATACCTATGATGTGCTTTATATTATAATAATGTAAAAAATTGTTTCATTTTACTAGAGACATATGCTGGAGCATTGTCAGACTTAATTTGTATAGGCATTCCCAAAATTGCCACAACTTCTAATAAATGTGTAATTATTGAATCAGGTTTTTCAGAACTTAAAGCAGTTGCCCATTGAAATTCTGAATATGTATCTATGGTATGGTGTACATACTTTAATTTTCCAAACTTTGCATAATGAAACACATCCATCTGCCAAATTCCTTGGGTACTTTTTGGGTTACTCCCTCAGGTAATAGAGTTTTGTTATATAAACAAGTAGGACATTTCCTTATAATTTCCTTGGCTTTTTGTCAAGTGATAGAAAAATCCCTTTTAAACCTTTGCTATTAACATGGTATTTCTCATGAAATTTTGAAGCTTCTAGCAACTAATAGTTGATCAATTTCATTATTGCTTTGTGCTAGAGGACCTGGTAGACCCATATAGGATCTGATACGTGTTATATACAATGGATGATTTCTATTTCCTATAACTTGTAGTTGAATAAATAGTGACATTAATTCGGAATCAACCTGAATAAGTTCAGCAGTTTCTGTACACAAAACATCTCTTTTTGCATATTGTGAGTCAGTTACTATATTAAGAGATCCTGCAAAATCTAATAATACCATAAGAACTCATATTATTCTGATTGTTGGACTGAATTGTAAGGCCTCTGAGCCACTTTATTTGCTTTTTTTCTGACCTATAGCCTGCTT
>CM052706.1:99658416-99815745 GCA_028551405.1 Uromys caudimaculatus | reverse complement strand
TTTATTTCTCCCACCCCCCCCCCCCCCCCCGATTACTTCAGGCTCTTTGCCAGCATTCATTTTCTGCCCATAATGAGGCAATTTCAACATTAGTAAAAGATACCACAGTCTCAGCTGGATCTATTCCAGGTAATTGACCAAGTCTCATTTTTCCTTTTAGAATCAATTCAGAAACCTTTTCTATATAGGTTTTTAATTTTTTATTCTGTTTGTGTGCTAAAAATGCACATTTTAAGATATAATCTCTGAATAAAAAAATCCTGTGGGAGAATGAGTAGAAAGCAAAATTACTAAGATACAGGACATCTTTGGATCAAGATGATCTATATGTTCATTTTGTAATTTCTTACCAGAGCCAATTTTTTTTTTTCAACTTCAGCTGATAATTTTCTTGGACTATTTAGGTTTTATCACCTTGTAAGGGTGTTAGCTCTTGAGTAGTGAATCCATTTGTGGACCTTAGCCAATTAATGTCTCCCAACAATTTTTGGAAATCATTAAGGGTTCTTAATTGGTCTCTTCTGATTTGTATCTTCTGTGGTCAGATCTTTTATAGACTTATTTTACATCCTAGGTAATTAATAGAATCTCCTCTTTGTATTCTTTTTAGGAACAATTTGTAATCTCCAGCAAGGCGAAATTCTCTTTATTTCATTAAACATTTTTCCAAAGGTATTTATATCTGAATCAGCCAGTAAGATATCATGCATATTGTAAATTATGGATTGAGGAAACTACTTAGAAATTATTTCTAATGGCTATTGCACCAAATATTGTCATAAGGTAGGACTATTCTATATTTCTTGTGGCAAGGCTCTCCAGTGGTACCTTTTGGTTGGCATAGAGTGGTTAAATGTGGACACTGCGAAGGCTATCTTTTTCTTATTCTTGTGAAGAAATTACGAAAAAGCAATCTTTTAAATCAATCTCTATGATAGGCCATTCCTTGAGTAACAAGGAAGGCCATGAGATTCCAAGCTGGAATGATTTTACTAATTGCTTTTAGATCCATCAACATTCTCCATTTGACAGATTTGTTTTTAATGACAAATACAGGAAAGTTCCAAGGGCTGGTGGACTCTTCTATGTGTTGACCCTCCAGTTGCGCTTGGACTAGCTGTTCCAATGCCTGTAATTTTTCTTTTGTCATAGGCCTTTGCTCTATCCAAACTGGTTGGTCAGTCAGCCATCTTTGAGGTAAGGCCATTAGTGGTTTTCCAGCAATGACTCCCCCAAATAAAGTTGGAGAGGTAGCCTCTGCTGTGTCTTGTTTATGGACGATTTGGACAGTCTCAGACTGTTCTTTATATCATTTTATAATACATTCACCAGGAACATTTTATGGTTTCTCTCTCAAATTGGAGGAATGCTAATATTCTGTGTTTCCCTTTGCTGTAACAGATCTCTTCCCCATAAATTCATGGCTGCATCAGCCACAAATGACCTTAATTTTCCTATTTGACCTATTTGCTGAGGCATCTCACTAGCCCTCCCCATGGAAGACCCTTAGAGGAATAAATAAGTGAATGCACCAATGAATGGATAAAAGGAAGGAGTTCTTCCAAATTATGCTTTGAGTCCTGGAAGAGTATATTCAGACTTGAGTAGTAAGCATATTTAACTCTTAAAGAACAGAGTCTTCAGTTTTTATGTCTTTCTAGAAGTCATTGAAGAGGCAACTGAGAATCTGCTGACAATGCAAGTTGCAGTAACTATTGGAGTTATAAATCAAACATTTAAAATTGGTCTGCAAAGCCCCATTTTCCAAACATACTGTGTTTTTATCTTTTGTAGTGCTTCCACTTCTCATTCAGAGAACTCGGTGCATACCAAATCAGCTTCTGCTATATCATCAGATTCCATTTCAACTTCTGCAGACAACTTTTCTCCTGATTTGAGGGTATGTATGCTGCTTGAACATACTGATGATATCCACACTGTTCAGAATCTTTCCAGCACTATCAATGGAGCCTATAATAATGAAGTAGGTGATAGCAGAAAATTCCCAAAGCCCACACTCATTATTTGCGATGGTTTGTATTTGCTTGGCCTAGGGAGGCACATTAGAAGTTGTGGCTTTGTTGGAGTAGGTGTGTCACTGTGGGCGTGGACTTTAAGACCCTTATCCTACCTGCCTGGAAACCAGTAGTTTTCCACTAGCAACTTTCAGATGAAGATGTAGAACTCTGAGCTCCTCCTGCACCATGCCTGCCTGGGTGCTGCCATGTTCCCACTTTGATGATAATGGACTGCACCTCTGAACCTATAAGCCAGCACCAATGAAATGTTGTTCTATAAGAGCTGCCTTGGTGCTGGGCAATGGTGGCGCATGCCTTTAATCCCAGCACTTGGGAGGCAGAGGCAGGTGGATTTCTGAGTTCGAGGCCAGCCTGGTCTACAGAGTGAGTTCCAGGACAGCCAGGGCTACACAGAGAAACCCTGTGTTGAAAAACAAAAGAAAAAAAAAAAAAAAAAAAGAGCTGCCTTGGTAATGATGTCTGTTCACAGCAGTAAAACCCTAAGGCACTATTCTAGACAAGGCCAATAAATTTGAATGTTTACTTACTATTTTAAAAAATGAATGATTCATTCCTTAAGTTAGTACTCTTAAATATTTTGTTTAATGATAATATTTCTTTTGTAATATGATTTTCCTGATTAATTCCGTAGTAACAGGGAATAATAGCTAACATGCATTGACAATGTACTATAGCCAACCATTACTCTAAGTGCTGCACTTAAATGATCTCTTATGAGACTTGTAGTTTTGTCACTTCCACATAGTATCTCAGAGTAGTATGTCCGTAGTCTCATAGCTAATACTGTACTGTACTTTCCTGTATTGCCAGTTGCATTAGTCAGGGTTCTCTAAAGGAACAGAATTGATAGGATGAAAAATATATGTATAAAGGGATTTATGGGAGTGTCTTACAGGTTATGATCCTAGTAGTCCAGTGTAGGCTGCCTCCTGATAGAAAGGCAAAGAATCTGGTAGTTGTGCAGTCTATAAGACTGGATGTCTTCAGCAGTCTCTATCTGGTGCTGGAATTCCAGAGAATTTGTAGAGAACTGCTGTCTTCAGTCTGTTAGAATCTGGAAGAAGTAGATTTTACCAACAGTGAAAGAATGTCTCATCATCAGAATAGATGAACTTGCCAGCAAGAGTGAGAACAAGTAGGCAAAAAACAAAAGCTTCCTTCTTCCATGTCCTTTTATGTAGGCTGCTACCAGAAGGTGTGGCTCAGATAAAGCCCACTTCCAATGATCTAATCAAGAAAAATCCCTCACAGGAGTGCCCAGCTGCTTGGGTTTTAGTTGATGCCAGACATAGTCAAGTTGACAGCCAAGATTAGCCATCACACCAGTGTTCTATCCTGTTGAATCCAATTCTATAGGTAAGTCACATAAGTACTAGGTGATGGATCATTTCCACACATCTCAGTACCTTTTAAAAGTATTCCAGTATTTATGTCTTATTTCTACAAAATTAACCACATCAGTGAAGCACTGAAGCACTTAGTATATTTGTGGATTCATCTGCTTTTCTTCAACCACTTACCCATGAGTGATGGGAAAATGCATTTTTGTATGATAATAATTCTACCCTTTTTTCAGAGTTTCTTTTGAAACAGTAGACATTCATTTTCAAGGTTCTGAAAGTTGGGAAGTCTAGTTTCAAGTGCCTGCAGCATATTCTTCCTGGTTTCAGTTAGACATGGTGGAGAATATAAATATTTTCAGTAATGAAGTTCTTTGCTATTGAGAATTTTTGAGAATTATTGAGGCTTTTACCTTTTTCATTTTAATAAATACATGAAGACAGGTTAGGGATCTATAAAGGTTCTAAAATATACAAATACTTTTGTGTAACACTGTATTAAGGACATATCCCCAGCTCCAGGGCTTATCTTCATAATCTGTATGTGTGCGCTGTCCTAATTACAGTGTCTTCCTGGTTAGCATGGGAAGAACACATGCGTTCAGGTTTTTCTTGGTACTGGTAACAGTGAGTGTAAGTCTTGCTGCTCTCCTTATTAATGCTAACAAATACATGGTTCATTTCTGTTTTTGTCTATTATTGGGTTAATCAAAATAAAGTAGGGCATAAGCTTAATTTTAAACTGTTTTGGTCTACTTGTTGACAGATCTTACTACTTAAAAACAGAATTGGTTCAAAATGTAGTTTTTTAGTTAAAAACAAAATTTACCTTTACTGGCACCATCACTGCATAAAACAGTAGTTCTCAACCTTTGAGTCATGACCCCTTTGGCAAACCTGTCTCCAAAAGCATTTACATTATGATTCATAACAGGAGCAAAATTACAGTTATGAAGTAGAAGCAAAAAAACTTTACGGTTGAGGTCACCAGACTATGTAGAACTGTATTAAAGGGCTACAACATTAGGAAGGTTGAGGACCACTGGCATAAAGGCTTCTCACATTGTCTTCGGATACCATATATGCCATAAATAAATAATAAGTGACTGGCTCACACTCGCACGCAGTAAGGCCAGAGTGTTCATCAATAACACCAAATGTTATTATTTATCATTCTTATTAGGCCAGCTTAATTTTAGATCAGTTTAAAGTTAAAGAAAAACTGCTTAACTGTTAGTAAAGAGTTCCCATATAGGTCATATATAGTGTCTTATGCTATTAGTATAGTATAGTATAGTATAGTATAGTATAGTATAGTATAGTATAGTATAGTATAGTATAGCATAGTGTGTGTGTGTGTGTGTGTGTGTGACACATAGTGAACCAGTACTTATTCCCATTACTAAAGTCTGCCTTTGATTCATATCTCCATAGTTTAAATTAGTATTCTCTCTGCTCCAGGATCTTACCCAGAACATTTGACAGTAGTGTCAATGAGGCATTCACAATATTGTGACAGTTCTAAGACTCTTGTTCCCAGTGATTCTCAGTTTGAAGAAGTTCTGTGGAAGATGTACCATTTTGCTCATTGTCAAACTGGGGTTGCAGGTTGTGGAAAGACCTCAGAGAGGAAGTGCAGTATCCTCAGCTTTGTTGAGGTTATATTCTGTCACCATGGCTCTTCACCATAGAGGGCGCCTTGACTGCTTACTGGTCGAGGCGCTCAGTTTATTTAAGGTAGAATACTCTGTCTCCTTGTATTCAGTCTTCAGAAAGAAGTTGTTACATACAGCCCGTCCCTGAGCGCTGCCCTGCTAACTGACCCAGAGCAGAGCATCTACGTACAGGTTTCGGTATTGTTAATGTGAGATGTGTTTTACTGCCTTCCCTTGTTGAGTAGTTTCCTCGCAGTTTTCTTCATTGTGGGCCTGTGAATATTAATGCACATTTTAGGGTGACTGGTGCTCTCACTGTGGAAGCTCCCACTGGGAAGATCTTTCATAAGGTCTCACATCCATGGTGATATTTAAAAGTTCTTTACTTCATGCATTGTGAGATGCTCATCCAATACCCAGCCCTGGCTGTAACATTGTAATCTATTTTTTCCCAAAGGATCCTGTTTCCCTTTTTTCTCTTCTTCTTTGATGTATAAATAATGAATCTTGGTCATATCCGCACACACACACACACACACACACACACACACACACACACACACACACTCTCACACCCTCCCACCCTGGTTCCTTACCCACTGCCACTTCGGCAAGTCATTCTTCATTCATGTTCCCTCCCCTTACTCTGTCTGGTGACTTTTTCTCATACAAATAAACACAAGTACAGGGAGTTTACCCGTGTGGTGGCCATGTCGTGTCCAGGGAGTTTACCCGTGTGGTGGCCATGTCGTGCCCAGGGAGTTTACCCATGTGGTGGCCATGTTGTGCCCAGGGAGTTTACCCATGTGGTGGCCATGTCGTGCCCAGGGCAGCTTTCCGGAGCATCCCTTGCCAGCTTCCATCTCTGCATCCCTCCTCCATTCTTCTCTCTGAAGTGTTCCCTGAGTCATGTGTGTGCGTGTGCGTGTGTGTGTGTGTCTGTGTGTGTATGTCAGGAGGGACACATGACTGGTAGGACAGGGCATAGATATCCTTTAGGGCTAATCACTCTACGGTGACTTATTCTCAGCGCTTTGACCATTTGTGACTACATTAGTCACTGCCCACACTGCATGGTAGCATCTCTGGCCAGGAGGGCAATACTGGCGCCTCTGTACACACTACGACTTAGGAGGCGTCTGACAGCGTGACCTTGATTCTCTATCTGCTTCTTTGAAAATGTTCGGGTAAGGATTTAATTTAATGCTCCCCTTTTGATAAGGCTATTGGTATCACTTAAGAACTCTCTAACTAGTAAATCTACACAAGGATCAGTGTCACTGATTGTAAATGTGCTCTGTGCCCTTGGCGTGATTTATTGGAAGCAGGGTGGGCTTTGGGCTTTCCTGCTGTTATGATGGGGCCCAGGCTGCTCTTTTAGCTCTGGGACTAAGTAAGTTAACTGCCACTTAGACCTATTTTTCCTCACCTATGAAATTAGGATTAAAAACTTACTTTATTTTTATGCTATTTTAGGATTTATTGTGAAAATATGCAGGTTTTTTTTTGTTTGTTTGTTTGGTTGGTTTTTTTTGTGAATGCAAGATTTTATAATTCTTAGCCATTCAGGAAATACTTTAGAAAAATGGCAGTTTCAAATTGTATGTGACAATATTGCAGTTTCTATAATTTGATTTAAAGTTACGATAAGATAATTTCAAATAAAAGTAAACAGTCTAAAATGAAATTTGAATGAAAAAGAATAGCCTTTGAATAAAAAATGTTTTTTCTTACATATCCCCATTTAGGTTCTGAGGGAGTCAAACAAATTAGCAGAAATGGAGGAACCAGCCCTGCTTCCAGGAGAGAACATTAAAGATATGGGTTTGTAATACTGTTTTACATTTTGTTTCTTTCTGTTTGTGCACAGCAGCTGTTCATTCTCCTGTAGCTTCCAGCCGTGTACTGCAAGCCCAGACCCAGAGCTGTTGGAAGTGTTTCTGTCTGGCTGTTGGGAAATGCACAAATTCAGTGTTATTTTTAAATTGTTGCTGAACTCTGTGGAGAACAGTTTTATTATTTTGAATGACTTCATTCAGCTACTGTGTTGGCCAACTGAAAACATTAAACAAGTGATTTTATTAAAGTACAGCATCTTATTTTCTACTTTTTGTAGCTTTCTTCCTTGAATAAGTTCAAGTTGTTTTTTGGACGGAGTCTTTGATGTCACTGCAGAACAAGCATCTGTGTGTAGACAAGGCTTGTGTCCTAGGGCAGTACTCGGAATCGGTAAAGCTGTACTTCGTGTTCTGGTTTTGTTACGCTTGGTCACAAAACAAATAGTCATAGATTCAGGAGCAATACATTGGGAGGGTGAATAAAGTGGCTTCTTAGCTAAATAAAGCAAGCACCATCTTTCATATATTATCACGGTGGATGCTAAGTGATGAGAGTAGTTACCACAGTGACCCTTAGGATAATTCTGTGGGAAAATCATTAGCTTGCTTTGGTGGAAGAGGAAACTATAGCATAGGGAGCTTCTTAGCTAAGAAAACCACAGCTCAGCCCATATGGTTTCTCTCTGCTAGTCTAAGACCAGTGCCCTTGCTGCTTCCATTATGGCGTGCGGCCTTACAAAACAATCTTCTATTGGCCACTTTCCTTTACTGTCAGCATACCCTGGGACTTCACCCACAACCAGTGGCTTTACTGCTTATTCTTTCAGTTGGTTATATCTCTTTAGTAGGTTTACCCATATATGGGTTAATGTGTACAAATGTATGTTTCAACCTGAGCCTCCACCTTCCTCATGTGAACAAGTGCCTCTGTCTCTGAACCAGGCCTAACTATCCCATGCATTCTAGCCCAAATGTTCTTAGCCCTAGACTCACTCTTTATCTTGCATTTTCACCTTCAGGGCTTGCTACCTCTGCTTCTGCTTTTTTTGAACTGTCCTCCTGCTTACAACCCATGGAGGTATTTGAGTATATTAACACAGATACCTATGAAGGACATGAAGTGGACATAGTTAATAATGATAAAGAAGCTGCATGTGTGTTATGGCCATAGCATATACATGCCCATATACACATACAAATAAATAAATGTAATAAAAAGCAAAAATGGTAGTAGAAGCATTAAATGAATGCTGTAGGAATTAATTGTCTCAGACTATTATGGCCTGGTATTCCCACACTTCAGTCACTCAACTTTAATGGAGGAGTCAGATACTAAGCAGACTATGGTATGTTAGTGGGTTAGCTTTGCTAAGAGATAGCCTAATGATCATGGCAAAAAAATGTTTTTAGTCAAGAGAACTGGGTTCGTCTTATATAATTATTGGTTCTGGAATGCTGAACAGTTCATTTTACTTTTCTGCACATTGATATTCTCATCTAAAAGTTGTTAGCAAATATATTAATTCATATATATATATCTGAGATACACACACACACACATCTGATTGAGGCTAAGTTACACATACACAGGTGAAAAGTACTTCATAAACTAAGTATTGGGTGACCAGTGTGGACTGATTCTGCCCTTTTCTCTGCTCAGAGTACTAGTCAGAGTCTCTTTTCTCCCTCATCTGTCTTTGTCTGCAGTGAGGGAGAGTGTGGAACAAAGCGGAGACAGGTGCTGGTAGTGGTGACTGGTGGAGGCCTCTGTGTTTGCAGAGTCCTTGCAACTTTAGAAGCATGTGCATGTGTCTTCTCTCCTTGTCTAGGGATGAGGGGGTGCAAGAAGGACATCCCATGATGGCTGCAGGATAAGCATGCCAGTTGCTTTTCCTGCAGAAGAAAACTGGGTCTGACATCCAGAACCATTTCAGTGACACTGATAAAACTTTTTAAATTAAGCGACAAGATCATATCAGAAAAAAAAAAATCTGTCTCTCTATAGTGATGGGCTTATTTAGTTTTAGAAATTTCTAAATGAAACATGTACTGGAAATTGATTTTAAAAATGTACCTCACACTTCCTGGGGTATTTGACGTGGAGTTTAGGATGACTGTTAAAAGATTGATCTCATTTCAAATCCCATACAAAGTAGTCAGCCCTTCAAATTTATTAATATTAAACCAAAGTCAGGAAGTTTTAGTGTCTTACAGATTGTGTAGGTTTTTGTTTCCCCCACACTCCCCTTGGAAATTTGTAGGATCTTGTGGCTCTTCAGTATTGACCCACATTTCCTTGGGGGAATCTGGTATTTTGCCCTAATAATGGCATGGAGGGAATTATGATATTTTAAGATTAAAAAGCCCTGCATTAGCTAGGTGGTGGTGGTGGCGGCGCACACCTTTAAATCACAACACTTGGAGGCAGATGCAGGCTGATCTCTGAATTCAAGGCCAGCCTGATCTGCAAAGTGAGTTCCAGGACAGCTAGGGATACTACAGTTCTTAGATTAAGGTAAAGTTGGAAGTTTGGAATAAGCTTCTGAAGGATTTTTTTACATCATTTATTCTGTGATTTGTTACAATTAGCCAAGCAGTCAAACACATTTTATAAAATGCGTAATCTGTTTTTAATAGCACATAGTGTCAAGTAAACCATGGCTATTATGTCTTTTCAGCCAAAGATGTGACTTACATATGTCCGTTCACTGGCGCTGTTCGAGGGACGTTGACTGTCACAAATTACAGATTATACTTCAAGAGCATGGAACGGGTGAGGCTTCTTGGGATTTGCTTCTGTCTGTATATTTGTGTGTGTTTAGGATGTTTGCTTACTTCTCGTTAATTGACTTATTTATTATTGACACATAAAGTCTAAACTACAGCCATAGCTGTCCGGTCACTTGCTGTGGGACCGGCCTCCAAGTGCTTGGTCTAAAGATGTGCCCCACCACTCCCAGCTCACTTCTGGATAACATTTGGTTAAAGAATTTCTGGTTAAGATTTCTAACATTTTGGGGAAACAGGTGTTGGAAATTAAACCCGTGGTCCTGTTCATGTTATTCAAGCACTTTGCAGTTTTCAGAAGTTGTGTGTTTTCTTTTTATCTTTTAGGACCCTCCATTTGTTCTAGATGCTTCTCTTGGAGTAATAAGTAGAGTAGAAAAAATCGGTGGTGCATCTAGCCGAGGTGAAAACTCTTACGGCCTGGAAACTGTGTGCAAGGTACGTTTTACACCATCGGTGTGGCTATGTTTGCCCTAGAGAGCCGTTAAATAGAACCTGCCCTTGGGAACTGGTGCAAGTGGGTTACATACTAGAGATGCATTCTTATAGTAGTGAATGTTATCTGCCGTTAAGTCACATGGCATTTAATACAAGGACCTAACCAATGTCTTCACACATCTCTTTGTTTTGTTTTTTTTTTAAGACAAGGTCTCTGCCTTGGAACCTGCTCTGTAGAGCAGGCTGGCCTCAAACTCAGCCGTCTCCTGCTTCTGCCCCCAGGTGTGTGCTGCTCCCTTCTGGCTTGTGCACACCTCAGCTCTAGACCACATAAGAACCTTGTAGCCTGGCTGAAGGTTCTTTTAGTCTAGTCTTAATTGCTAATATGAACTCTCAGGTCACATAGTAAATGTTTCTATATATCACTTGGCATATAATGGGTCGCAGAATGAACACAAGTTATAGAGGCTTCAGTGGATTTCAGAAGTTTCAGAAGCCTGCAGAGAGTCTGTGTCTATAGGTAGTAAATTAGACCAGTGCTGGAGGGAGCAAGCTACCACCAGGTATAAGGCCAGCCAGCACTGGAAGTGAGTCTGAAGCAGGAGATGACCGGTTAGATTTAGATGGGAGAACACACAGGCAGTCAGGAATTTGAGTAGGCTAGCATAACCAGAGCTTGAGGAATGGTCGGAGAGTTCTTAGTTCTTGACACACCAGGTTTCAGATAATATGGGAGCTATGGGGTCCAGGTGAGGGAGCTGTATTTTCCATAGTCTGGTGTATCTGTTAAGTTCTTGGCCTTGGTACCCTTGGTGGGATTTCAATTCACCATGTGCCTTTTCAGTCTCAGTTCAGCACAGTGAACTATAGAGTAGTGCCTTTCTACTCTCAGGAATAAACACATTGGTCAGTCTCTGCTGGATGGATGGGTGGTGTGTGACACGTAGTATCATTTCTGGGTGCTCTCCAGGATGCAGTCATCTTTCTTCCCTGGAATGAGGTCTAAAATTGCTTGTAAAATGGAGTGTCAGTATTAAAAACAAACAAAACTGTTTCTTATTATAAATATATTATTTCATATTGTACAGTACTGAGTAACAGAGTAGGGCACAGCCTGATCTCAATAATAATGAGACTGTAACAAAGTAAATTCAACTTTTGCCAAGATTAAAATACTTAAATAAGAGACTTCTAAATCATTTTTAGTTTCAAATGCTTTTACTAGATGCTGTGAGCCAGCATAAATTTAACTACTAATGTCACCCTCCCTGAGCATGAGGAATGGCTGAGGACACATGTGGAAAGAGCCCCTGAGATCCAGTGTAGGCTGAGTCTGGGCTGAGTCTGGATGGTTACAGCCAGCTAGTAGGCATGCCACTGGAGTGCAGGAAGAAGTAAAGGCGGTTTAGTCCTGTGTAGCAGAAGAGACATGGAGTGAGCCCTAGGAAGCAAAAATAAATAAGACAATGATCTCCATACACGATGGAAATGTAGTAACGGCTGATCGTGGTTTTTATTTTTAAAAATTAGGTTCTGGGAATTGAACTGTGACCCTGTGCTTGTGAGGGAAGCACTTTACCTACTGAGCCATGTCTCCTGCCCAGAAAAGAACAAATGTTGATAGTGGGTGAATGTCAGTGCCTATGTCGTTTCCTTCCCCTTTGGCCCGGCTGAGCTGAGGAGCACAGGAAGATTCTCTGCCATGTAGTACAGGGTTCTGGGGTTCTTCTGCTCCCAGTGAACCATCATTATTTTTTTGCTTGCAGGAGCTGTTTTTGTATTGTAAATGCAGATCTTCCCTTTATCTGACATTTCCAAGTAACCTTATTTGTTCATTAAAAAGGAACTATGTACTACATCTTTTCTAGGATATCAGGAATTTACGATTTGCTCATAAACCGGAGGGGCGAACAAGAAGATCCATATTTGAGAATCTAATGAAATATGCATTTCCTGTGTCTAACAGCTTGGTAAGTGTTTCTCTCTAATCTGTATTGTAATCATTAGTATGAACAAACTCAGCTAGGTTGTCCAGATTCTCCTTTTTATGTTCCTGGTTTGGCCCTTAGCTAGAGGCTATCTTGTGCTCAAGGTCCATTTCAGTAATGACATTCTATAAGTATGTGTTGATTTCTTGGGAGGAGGAGAAAACTGGAGATGGAACCCAGGACTGCACACATGCTAGGCAAGTGCTGTACCACAGAGTGATTTTGTTTGTGTGTCTGCTTGAGACAGGCTGGCTTCTCCTGCCACAGCTCCGTGAGGTCTGGATTACAGCCTATGTCTCCATCTTGGTTTATATAATATTTTTCCTTAGGATGTTTTCTATAATAAAAAAAAGCTTTATGTAGTCTTCATTAGAGTTTGAAGTCTCCCTGGGTGGGAGCTGGCATTAAGACTAGGAGTTCGGGACAGTTTCTAGTATAGCAACTACTGATAGAATTTCACCTCCATGGCAGCCATGTTCATTCCCATGTTAGAGGCAGAATGGACACAGCAGGGAACTAACCCAGTACTGGAATTAACACTGGATTTCTCACTTCAGTTGCAATCATTTTTTTAAACACCATAGTTTTTTTCTAGTTACATGTTAAAAAAGCTTACATGCCAATGTAGAAAGAGCTTGTTGAGTGTGTTGGAGCACACAGTGTGGATTTTGGAGCACACAGTGTGGATTTTGGAGCCACTCACTGTGCCGTCTAGTGCTGGAGCAGTTAGTTCTGTTGGAAAGTATCTTCTTGGAGCTGTCCTTTATCACTTAGAATGAAACCTGTAAGAGGTACCAAAATATTTAAAGGAAATAGGTTAGCATTTGGTAAATTTTATAAGTTGGTCTTTGTGTTTTTCTGTACTTTGTAAAGTGTATAAAGATAGTGTTGTAAATTAAATAGTAATTTCAGTCATAAAACAAACTATTTAAAAGAAGCAATACAAAATATTCTTGTAAATAAGTAAATCAAAACAGAAGTACTTTAGGGACATATTTCTGGTTCATTACTTTCTTAAATGTCTTTTTAAACTGCTGTTTATTTTGTAGCCTCTTTTTGCTTTTGAGTATAAAGAAGTATTCCCTGAAAATGGGTGGAAGCTGTATGACCCCCTTCTGGAGTACAGAAGGCAGGTACGTGCTTTTCCGTTCCGGCTCTCGTGTTCTGTGTGATTTTCACGACAGACAGTCGATCAAAGTAAGGAATTCTTTGAGTGTCTCTTCCTTCTGTTTTAACTGGAAGCTAATCTGATTTGGTGGTTTCTTTTCATTTCTTTTGAGTTGCTTTTTAGACTACACTAGTGATCCTCTATGAATCTTTATCTAGTTTATAAGTATTAATTTGTCTAAAAAATGTTTACTCAGTATGAAGATGAAAATGGGATCAGTATGTGTAAACTTTAATGTTCTTACGTGCCGTAATATCATTCAGTTTATTTTTTCATTTTAGGCATCCCTAAAAAATAAAAAGAAATAAAAAAGTAACTGTTCTGCTTCTAATTTAGCTCTGCAAATTTTTGAGTGCCATTCTTCACGGAGGATAGAGAGATACATTCTCTTGTGCTAAGGGCAGCATTTGACTTACCTTAGTTAGTACCCATACATTTTAACTTGGTTTGCATGTGTGCTTGTAGGGATTGAGTTCATGGTTTCACATGTGCTGGGCAAACACTCTGCTACTGAGTTATATCTCCCTTTTACATGTAGATCAAAGTTTAATTACTGTTGATAGCTTCTCAGATATTGTCCACTCAGCTTTGATGCATTTAAACTTGATGAGTATTTATTAATGACACTTGTGGGTGGTGGTGGTGGTGGTGGTGGTGGTGGTGGTGGTGGTGGTGGTGGTGAGGCTCTTTCCTTTGTCTCTTTGAAGGAATCACCTGTTATTTCTTTGTATTGTTATTGCTTGTGCTCCAGTAGGGGAGGTACTGACTAGTTTTCTCACTGACAGTGTTGCCAGGACGTAGCAATGCCTGCTATGTCATAGACTGTGTCTGTTGAATGAGTGAGTGAAGGGAGCCTGAGGAAGGATTTGCTTAGCGTGTGCTCTGTATGTTACTAAAATTTTGCATACTGGTCTTATTTACTAAACATATGTGGTAAACATATGGTGTAAAGGTACTAAATATCTGCATAGCATGGGTAAACTGAGGCATAGGAAGGTTAAGCAATCTGTCCATGGTAACATAGTTATTGTGGAAGGTAGGATTTGAATTCACAAAATACAAGCAAAACTATGTTGCAGTAGGTTAAGTTAGTAGTAGTCTGACTAATAAAAGATAACCAGTTTGTACAGTAAATAATTTGAGTTAATATCAGATTACTGTAAAGAAGTTCACACATAGACATAGAGTAACTGTAGAACATCAAACCCACAAAGTCTTAACGGAAGCTAGAAGAAGTAGATTATCTTGGGCTGGTGAGATGGCATTTGGCACACAAGCCTGGAGACCAGAGTTTAATCTCCCAAATGCACATCGAGATGGAAGTAGAAAACCAGCTGCGTATAAGTCTCCTCTGGCCTCTGGGCGGGCTGTGGTACCTGCCTTTACTCTTCCTGCCCACTCCTCCTGCTGCTGCTGCTGCCACTGCTGATAGTGGTAGTAGTAGCAGTAGTAGCAGCAGTAATAGTAGTAGTAGTAGTAATAGATTTCTTTTTATTATTATCTTTTAGAGCAGAAGTTTGGCTGGCAGGTTGTTTTTCACAGGTGGAAGCTAGAGGACAGTGTGATTTGGTTGTACAATTAAATATGCCACTTGGTAACTATTTACCAGGAGTTACGTCTTGCAGAAATGGAAGGGAAAGAAAAACATTTCCTGACAGAGTGCTAGCGGCCAGAGACAGTTTTAGAGGGTATATACCTGTGTTTCTACAGCAGCAGAATCAGTCTAGTCACTACCTGAGACAGCTCCCTCCCCCAGCTATGCTCAGCACAGGCTCACATACTGTTAGTATCTAATGAAGTAACAGGCTTACTAGTATTACATCTGGTGCCAAGTCACTGTAGATCCGCACATTAAAACGTGTCTTCCTAAAACCCTGGCTGTCACTGTTTGAACAGTTTTAGATCTGGGTAGTAGAGCTAGGTGAAACTGGCTCAGTCGGTTATATTTTTAACTCACAGGTTGTCTTGTGTTTTATGTCATGTGTAGGGAATTCCAAACGAAAGTTGGAGAATAACAAAGATAAATGAACGCTATGAACTCTGTGACACATATCCTGCCCTCTTGGTTGTGCCAGCAAACATTCCTGATGAGGAGCTAAAGAGAGTGGCGTCCTTCAGATCGCGGGGCCGGATCCCAGTAAGTAGGCTGAGTGGGTATATCCATGGGTCCGGGGTGATAAGCCACAGCATTTATATGAAGGTATTAGATACCAAGTTCAAACAGTATTGATGGCTCCTAACTCAGACATTTGCTCTGTGTATTGGTTACCATTCTGTATCTTATATATAAATGCTTTTTTCCCCATTGAGTCCAAGAAAGCAGGAAACTTTACAAATTTATCACGTATAACTATCTCAAAAGAGCAGATGAAATAATTTTAGTTGCAAATGCATAGATTCTGAGGACTTTACAGTTTTACTGATACAGTAATAAAAAAATCAAGCAGGGGTTATTTAGCTCTGTTTTAATGTACTTCTTTTTAAGACAAGACTTCTCAATAATCAGTGAGTTTGATAACTGTCTGATTAGGAATTAGGTAATTTCTATAAAACAGAGTTGGCTAGAAATAAGGGTGGTATGTTTCCATGGACCCCTGAAGGGCCCTGAGCCGGTCCTGCCAGGCGTCTGTCTAGAGACTGCTCTCCAGGAGGCTTGGAAGCAGGGACACAGTAGGTGTGTCTCACCATGTCCTTTCATTAAGGTTTTATCATGGATTCATCCTGAGAGTCAAGCCACAGTCACTCGCTGCAGCCAGCCCATGGTTGGGGTGAGTGGGAAGCGCAGCAAAGAGGATGAGAAGTACCTTCAGGCCATCATGGACTCCAACGCCCAGTCTCACAAAATATTTATATTTGATGCTCGGCCAAGTGTCAACGCTGTTGCCAATAAGGTGAGGTTTTCTTTGTAATTAGTTGTCACTTGTCAGGTGTTACTCAAGGCAGCTGAATTTGTCTGTACAGTAGCCTTGTAAAAAAGTGGTCAGACCTACAGAGGTACTGACAGAGACCACGATGCGCTGAGTTGATGATGAAAGCTTAAGTTCATTTTTAGCCTTTCAAAGACTGCATTTCATCTGTATTAAAGAAAAATTAGTTAAAGGGGTCAGCTAAGCACATGGCAAAATGCTTTACACACCTCTACTACCCTCATTAAATATTGCTTATTTTTCCAAGCCTGGGTAGTGTGCACAAATATTTGAAGTAAAATGGAATAATTTTTTAAATCAATGCATTTTTATTATGTTAGTGAAAACTTATGTCATCTTAATGTCTGATAGCTCGTCACACTGAACCGTACTTACACTCTTTTGTCCTCCTGCTGTGAGTGGCACTTGAGTGATCACCCTTAGCTCATGAGAGTTTTCCTCATTTTGCATCTGCATTGTTTTTTTGAGGGCTTGTGAGTCCCAGGTGTTCTTTGCTAGTGGTCCTTTTAAAGGAGGTGTAATGACATCCAATGTCACTACAAGCTGTAAAGTGTGATTTATTTTATCATCTTTCTCGTCAGTCATACTGATAGACTTTATTGAGGTTAAAACTCTAAGTTTATTCTAAAAGATTCTGTAATACAGGATTCTTTCATTCAGTGAGTATTTAATAATTTGAATGCCCAGAATTACACCTTTCAAATGCAAACTCATAAAACTTTATGCCTCATTTGAACTACTGCAACCGTCAAACAAGTGTCACCCTCAGAAATGCTTTAGCGTGGTTTTCCGTTACCCTGCCGAACACACTGCCCCTCTCCAACAGTCTTCTTTCTTTATGTTGTTTTTCTTGATACTTTATAGAATGGGACGCATAAATGAGCCTTATAGCCAAGAAGTCAAATGAATTCTCCACCTAGTGCTGATATTCCTCTCTAAATTCTGTACCTGGAATAAAGCAGGAGTCAGACTTAGCTCTCTCTGAGGAAAAAAAAGACTAGATGGCAGCAACTGTGGAAGGCAGAGCGGTGACAAGCTTGCGTTTCCTGCCCCTCCTTCTGGGACACTCTTAGCACCACATATGCACTCGGTTGCAGCAAGTGCAGGAGGAGAAGTTACACAGTTACTCTTACTGTTACTGTTGTAACTGCTCCTGCGGCCAGGCCCCCAGGGAGCCGCCATCTGTCCTGGAGCAACCCCTTCTCTTGCCCCTGCATTCCTTGCGCAATCTATGCTGTTACACAGGTGTGCACCTCTTCACTGTACAGTCTCCACTCATAGACCAGAATACCATGCTCAGCATGTCTTAGGGGCCTTCTCTGTGCGCTCCTCTTGCCTGTCCAGCTTCTCCTTCCGTGTTACCTGATTACATCATAGTGTGCAGCGTTTTTTATTTTGTCCCCAAATCTGAGATGAACCTGAGATTTATGCAGATTTAGGTTCCGTTGTTTCTGTGGGGTACTGCTGACCCTTGGATCCAAGTTTTTGTGATTAGCTTGTGTTGAGGTCATCATACCCGGTACACTATGTTGCTTCCCATTCGCTGATGGCAGTCAGCCCTTGGGGCTTTTGGCAGTCTTTCCTACACTGCCTTATACTTGGTATTTTAAGACTTAGTAGAGTGGCTAATCACCAAGTTCAGTTTTAAATGTTTTTCATGCTTTCTGGTTTATCATCTAGTTGCCTTAAAAAAAATACTTAATAGAGAATGTGAATACGTAGTGTATTCACAGTCCATCATGGCTGTGGGTTCTGTATTATTTCCATCCTGTTTCTATGGTGAGCTTATAAAGTAGTTACTGCCATGATGTGGGTTCTGTAGTATTTCTTCCTGTTTCTATGATGGGCTTGTATAGTTGCTACTACGTCTTCTGAAATTTGTTGCAAGAAAATTGCTTTGCAAGTTTCTCTATGCTGAGTTTTAGAGTTACTTTGTTAGTGACTTTTTATATCCTGTAGCAGTAACTGGTCTGTGAGCACATGCCAGTTACTCCCTGAGGCATGCTGGGAGACTTACTTCCTTTAGCTAGGCCTCACATTGTAAACATCCCCCAGCAATCTTCCAGATAGTACTAGCAGCTAGGGAGCAAGTAGACAACACACGGCCTGGGGGTGACACACCTCCTCAAACCATCACGTGTGTTCGCACCCTTCAGAAGGTGTCCTTCACAGGCACTACTGACATTTGACATTTTTAATGATAGTCTTGGATATAAATTACTCTGTAGACTAGAGCTCTGGCCAGTTTTTAAGATGAGTTTGGAGTTGAATTCAGAGTATCATAGTCATGATCATTAGTGTAGCTGATCTAGGATCCTCATTTGTTTTTGTTAAGGCTCCGTGAAGTGTGATTATGTGTGAGTCAGAAAGACAGGACGTTTTAACATAAAATGTAATATTAAACATAGATTCTCTTTCCCTGTGCCAGCTTGTTTTGAAAAGCATATATTTCCTTTTTTGTAGATTTAAGGATAGTAATGTCAGTGGGATTCTGTTTTATACTTTTTAAAATTTAAAATGAATTAGCTGCTTATAGTGTAAGCAAACTATGATTGCCTAATCTTGTCAACTTGATTGGAAAGAGGGCTAGTGTATCCATGAGGACATTTTGAGAAATAAAAGCTCTGACTTGACCAATGGGTGAATGCATTTTTTGAGTCAAACTTTAGATTTTGGAAAGTTGTGGAGTACAGAAGGCAGAGCTTGGTGGGGGGGGGGGGTTAGACTGCTTGGGACGCCCCTTTGAGGGGCGGCCGCTGCCCTCCTCTTCTCCTTACCCTGGCTGACATGGGAGAATGGCTTTCCTCTGTCATGCTCTTTCCCACGATGAGCACCCTCTCCCCAGAGATGTGGGGCCTGCCAGTGACACTGAGGCTGGAAGTGAGGGAAAC
The DNA here is from genome assembly GCA_028551405.1 of Uromys caudimaculatus. Taxonomy (NCBI): domain Eukaryota; kingdom Metazoa; phylum Chordata; class Mammalia; order Rodentia; family Muridae; genus Uromys; species Uromys caudimaculatus. Next base: position 99,796,674 of record CM052706.1, on the reverse strand, counting down.
CCTCCTCGGGTAATTCCTTCCTCAAGTATTTTGTCACAGCAACAGAACACTAACTTGGAAATCTTTAAGGCTACAATAAGTTTTGTTTTTTGTTTTGTTTTGTTTTGTTTTTTTGTTTTGTTTTTCGAGACAGGGTTTCTCTGTGTAGCCCTGGCTGTCCTGGAACTCACTCTATAGACCAGGCTGGCCTCAAACTCAGAAATCCACCTGCCTCTGCCTCCCAAGTACTGGGATTAAAGGCGTGCGCCACCACTGCCTGGCTAAGTTTTGTTTTTTAATTAATGTGAAGTGATGTGAAAAGAAGCAACTTGAGTAGACCAGTGTGGGATTATTTTATATGGACTTTATAATTATTTCAGCAAATCTGAAGGAAAACTTTTGTTAAGCTTGTAGATAGGATTGATATGCACAGGGGCGTTGTCTTTAAGATGCTGGTGTACTTTGGGAGGACACATGACTCGTGTACCGGCCACATAGGCTCATTACAGGCTTCGCACAGGGTTTCCTGATGTACAGCACTGGCTCTTATTTTGTACACTTTAGGTATTTTATGGAACATGGTAACGGACACGGAAAGATGGCTATGCACTCGTTCATGGTTTTCTGTGATGTGCGCCTTTTGCAGGCAAAGGGCGGAGGTTATGAAAGTGAAGATGCCTATCAAAACGCAGAGCTCGTTTTTCTGGATATTCATAATATCCATGTTATGAGAGAATCATTACGGAAGCTTAAGGAGATTGTGTACCCCAACATCGAGGAAACTCACTGGTTGTCTAACTTAGAATCTACACACTGGCTGGAACATATTAAGGTGTGTATTTGCTACTCTTTCTCAAAGCCTCCATCCCTTTGTCTACCTTGGGCTTGAAACTGAAGTTAGTAAGGACCTGCTGAGTAGTGGGCCGTGACCGTGTGCACGCTCAGGTCTGAGATAACGACATCTTATCTGTTAGTAAGGACCTGCTGAGAAGTGGGCCGTGACCGTGTGCACGCTCAGGTCTGAGATAGCTCCGTCTTATGCTGTGCATGCCTTCTGCCGCTGTTCTCCTCTCCCACCCATCTGCATTCTGTCCATCCTCCAGATGATAGTGTCTTTCACTTCTGACAGTCTTCCCACATTGTATCCAGTTCCAGTCTCTTATGTTCTCAACCCCCACCCCATGTAATATGCTGTTCTTCATTTATTTGCCTGTTTTTGAGACAAGTTCTAGGCAGTCCTCAACTTCAGACTCTTGGGATTATAGACATGAACCTTGGTACCTGCCTCCTTTTGATTGTTGATTGATGCTTCTTTCCATGTTCTGACGTAGTTCTCAATCTATACAGGTGGTATATCTAAAAAAAACTGTATTAGTTTCTTTTAAGAAGTGTTTAACTTTTTTTCTTTTTAATTTTCATTTTAAAACTTGTTTCCAGCTCATTCTTGCAGGGGCTCTTAGGATTGCTGACAAGGTGGAGTCTGGGAAGACGTCTGTGGTGGTGCATTGCAGCGATGGATGGGACCGCACAGCTCAGCTCACCTCCCTGGCCATGCTCATGTTGGATGGGTACTATCGAACCATACGAGGATTCGAAGTCCTTGTGGAGAAAGAGTGGCTAAGCTTTGGACATAGATTCCAACTAGTGAGTAAAGAGCCTTCATTTTACTGGGTTTGGTCGTTGTGTGCTCGTGTAGGCATGTGCATTTGTGTGCAGCTCAGAGGTTGTCGGTTTTCTTCCTGTTACTTTCTACTTTACTCTTATTTAGAGACATGGTCCCTCACTAACCCTGAAGCTCACAGATTTGGGGTAGGTTGGCTAGAGAGACCTGGCATTTCAGTCTCTCCATACTGGGATTTCAGACATGCATATTATGCCTAACTTTTACTTAGGTGTTCGGACCAAACTCAGGTTTTATGTTCTTGTGGCAAATACTTTTCTCACTAGCCATTCTGAGCCTTCATTTTTAATGTTTCACATGCATCTTGTGCAAGGTATAAATTTGGCCATTTACTCAGCAAATGAAGTCATGAGAGTACTATATTTGGTAAAGTGTTAGTATATTCTTTTTTTTTTTTTTGGTTTTTCGAGACAAAGTTTCTCTGTGTAGCCCTGGCTGTCCTGGAACTCACTCTGTAGACCAGGCTGGCCTCAAACTCAGAAATCCACCTGTTTCTGCCTCCCAAGTGCTGGGATTAAAGGCGTGTGCCACCACTGTCCGTAGTTAGTATATTCTTAATGTGATACAGTCTGAACCCAGAGTGAGGCATTTGTTAGGTGTCTGACCTTGTCTCTTCTGTGATCACTGCCTAGAAATTGAGCTGTCACTAATGGTCATGGTGCTGTCCCTCTAAATGAAGCTATAAAACACTACTAGCTTTCCCTTTGGGCTTGTATGAAAATAACAGTGGTTCAGGTACTAATTCAGTAATATAGAGTTGTATTACTAATATAGATCAAGGTCTGAAGTAATTTGGAACTAAAATAATCGTGTAAAAAAAGTCTAGGGTCTCAAGGGTTAGGAGCACTTGCTGTTCATTGCGAGGATTTCAGTTCATTTCCCAGCACTCAGGTCCAGCTGCCAAGAGCCTATTACTCACACAGCACTAGAGGGTCAGATTCCTTTGGCCTTTGGGTGTTAGTCTTCATGTGCAGATACACTTGTACACATAAACATAAAATAAGAAGTTTAAGTACAATTTAACTCCTTTGGACTAAAATATAGTTTCCTATTTATGCTTTCCATAAATTTGGACAGGTGGTCTTATAGAAATGATAAAATTTTGAGCCCTGTACTTTTCAAAATTTATTAATTACTTAAAACTGGTGATTAAACCCAGGGCCATATAGAGTCTAGACAAGCACTCTACCACTTAAAATGTTGAGACATGGGGGTCTTGCCAAACTTCCAAGGCTGACCCCTACGTTTACATTGTAGTTCTACTTGTGATCCTCTAGCCTTAGCTTCCTGTCTGTGCCACTGGGACTGGGCTCAGATTTTTTTACACTAAATTTCAAAATTAAGTTTTGAGAATATGTTGTTAGTTGGATTAAAATTTTTGTTTAGCCATGAATCCAAAGTTTATCCCTAAACCAGCTAAGGTGTACCTACCAAATCAGTGCTTAGATTCATTAACAAGTCCAGAACAAGTCTGTGCCCCTTAGACCCCCTTCTGGAGTCTTTGTGATGATGGAAAGAGGCACCCTGATTCCTCGTGGGGACAAAGGGAAAACATTCCTTGTTATTTGCCAGGCACTACGTCAGCTATATGCTTTTCAGGGTGGACATCCTTGATTGGTCTTTCTCTCCCTGTCCCAGTTGTCTGCCAGTGTTACTTAAGGCTGTCTGCAAGTGTGGTACCCACAGCTCTGTTACTTAGGGAAGCAGCTATGTCTTCCTTGAAAAGAGAACGCCCTTGCCTTTGACTCCTTCTACTGTGCTTTGGGCCCCTGGCATTCATTAATGGGATGTTATGTGGCTTCTGTTCAACATGGCACTGGAATCAGGAAACGTGGGAACAGTGACCTTGTGAGCCTGTTGTCTTCCTCACGTTGTCCGTTTGTATTGGAGTGAAGACTGGAATCATCTTCCAGCAGGGGGAGCAGGAAGAGCAGATGTTTGGGTTGAGAAGGGATGATGAACATGGCAAGAGTTGAATTAAGGGAGACGCCAGAACATTAGAGGCCTTAGAAGTCACCGAGGGATATGGGTCCTGGTATCTGCATGGATGCTCTTTAATAGTAGTCTTTACAAGGGTTTACTAGTGTAAGACTCTGGGGAGTCAGTCAGTTTAAGTCCAAGAACACAGAACGAGAGACCAACACAGAGGAAAGCAATCAACACAGACAGCTCAACCCTGCCATGGGCAGGCGTCTGGGTTCAAGAACACAGAGAGAGACAATCAACACACAGTTCGCCCCCTTCCATGGGCACAGACAGTTCATCCCTTCCACAGACACAGAACAGACTTTCTCAGCCAGCTCCAGCTGCACTGAGATAAACTAGGTGGCACTGCCGCATCCGCAGAAGCCAGATAAACCAGGTTACAGAAAGATTTGCTGTTTCCAGAAGGAGAGGAGCCTTCCCGACTCCTTCCAGGGGGGCCTGAAGCCTCCAGACCCCTGAGGTTGCACCTTTAGGCAGGTCTGCCCGTCGATCTTGACCACCCCAAAACATGTGGGCTCTGCAAGCCCCCTGAAGCTTGCAAGCAAACCGAGAGTTCAAACAACTTATAGACTCAGACTCTGACAGTGAGACAGAAACAGGCATCCACAGTACCTGCTCGAGCCATTCCTCCGATCCGCTGCTCTCCTGTGTATCTCCACAAAGGGTCAATTTCTAGCCAACACACCAAATGTAAGACTCTGGGGAGCTTTAACTTACTGGAGACCCCCAAGTGAACACATGGAATTGGAGAATCAGTGCAAAATACAAGAGGAATTTATTGATCCAGCATGCTGGGGTTGTCCTGCACACCATGGCGGGAGAACGACCCATGCAGACTGTTCAAGGACCTTTTATACGATTTTTAGAGCAGCAGCCATTAGGCACAATGTAATTGGCAGAATAGTGTGACTTTTAAACTGACTGGTCTTTAGGGAATGAGGTAGTAGGGGCTTAATCAGCCCCTCCCTTCCAGCCTATGTGCTCTCTAACCTGTTTCTTCCAGGAGGGGAGGGGTACCCATGTGCTCGGGGGCCCTGGTGGAATATCCCAAAGCTCCTGAGCTGACTTCTCATTAGCAGTATGTTTAAGCAACTCCAAGGAACTAGCACTTGAAATTGGTTGGCTATTTTGAATGTGAACTGTCATGCAAAATTAGGCACTGTAGGCATCTCTCCCAGTAGCTTACATTTTTTCATTTTTCTCTAAACAATGATGTACTTACCAGAAAACTCTTTAAAACAAATCTTCCTTAATGAGAAATTTAAAGGAAATTTTTCCTTTCCTATGTAGATAGACAGTATTTTTAGAAGCCTTTTTGGAGAATTAAGGATATTTTGAAATCTGTCAAAATTTAGCAGATGATAATAGTTTTTTAGAGGTTGTGGAATCCAGAAAAAAAAAAAATCTTTTTTTGTCCTTTGTTCCACAGAAAATATTCAATTAAACAGAGCCTCCTGATCTGTTGTTTTGTTCCACTGTATCAGAGGCATAGACATGTGGTTTTATCAGAAAAGTAGATAAGGCAAATGTTTACTAAAACTCTAATCTTCATATGATTTTTTTTTTTTTTTTTTAGTATAGAATAGAGTTTATTAAGGGCATGGGTAGGGGAGTTAAGAGGATAATAGAGGCAGAGAAAGGCAGAGCGAGGGGGGGAGGTAGAGGAGTAGAGGCCAGCCATGAGCACGTGGAGAGAAAGAGGGGGAAAGGAAGCAGAAAGCAAGAGAGCAAGAGAGGAACAGGAGCTAATCTTCATATGATTAGCAACAAATAGCTGTCCATAGTATTTCACTTTAAGGAAAACTGTACATTTTTGAAAAGCACCATCAAATCTGCAAGTCTGATGACCCATACTTAACATTAAAATGTTAGTTTCATCCTGATGCGCAGGGTAATAGCAAATGAAACCTGTACCTTCTCCGTTTTGTCACATTAATTAAAATGTTTACTTAGTAACATTGATTTTTCCTTCTCTGCTAATGACACTTGTCTAAGAACACTGACATTCCTTCAGTAGTGAGCATCCAGCAGGAAAGAAGACAGTCTGCTGTGGCGCATCCCCACTGCCCAGCTTGGCAGCCAACAGCGGGATACGTTTGCATCAGGAGTACCAATACTGCACACTGGAAATGGGAACCAAAGTAACATCTTAGATTATGACATTATCTTTTTACATTGACGCCTGCCCCAGAAGTTGTATACCCCAACTTTTTGAATGAATCACTGCTTTGGGATTTTCAGTTCAGGTGGGAACCCATTTGTGTAAAGAGCAGATCTAAGTACTTCTGACAGTTCTTGAGATTTGTGCTATACAGTTATATAAAAAGGGCACCTGGGGAAGTGCCCTTTGTCCAGTGACTGTCCATAAGAAATGTTTTATCACAGAGAAGCTAAATCTTTAAGTAAAAATCTGGGCTCTTAAGGACTTTCTGTCCTTGTTTTAGAATCTGGGTTTCATTTATTAAAGTAGTCATCTTGAAGTTTGCATGTGTGAAAATGTTAATAAATTCTGCTTAGTAGAGTTGTTTTCTACTTTGCAACACTTTCAAAGGATGTGTTGAAGAAGTTAAAAATACAGACCAAATTATACTTTCACAAAATAGAAAATCTACTAAGTAAAATACCCTACGTGTGACATTTCATTGTCTTTGCTTCAGAGAGTTGGCCATGGAGATAAGAACCATGCTGATGCAGACAGATCACCTGTTTTCCTTCAATTTATTGACTGTGTCTGGCAAATGACAAGACAGGTAAGATGTGTCATCTGCTAACACCCTGCCCACACATCTCTAAGCCCAGAGTGGTCCTGATTAGCTTATGATTCTTATTGACTTATGAATCCCAGAGATAATAGCTGTTGTTATTGTTGGGTATTAAAACTTGTTTTTTAGGGTAATATTAATAAATATTAATAAACACTTGGATTCTAGTAGCATCTTGGCCCGGAGCACTGATAAAAATGAAAAAGATTCCTCCTTTGAAATAAAGTCCTTTGCTCACTAGTTGTTCTGTATTTCTTTGCTAAGGAAGATGAAGAAACAAACTACATCAAATTCCAGCCAAAAATAAACACTATTTTGAGCCATTTTATCAGTTTTAAAGGAAGAAGTGTTGGGGCATAAAGTGTAAGGCAGGGATGACTTAGCTCCTGTCCATCATGGGGCTATTAGACACCCTCTAACAGCCTTGTAGGCTGCAGGTTTGTCTGAACTAATTGTATATGACTCAGTCTAGAAAGGTTTGATAGGACACAGAGTTGCAGGGTCTTGAACATGGCTTGGCCAGGAGTGGGGTTAAGCTTTTCGGCATAGGTTTTGTCACTGGAGACATGCCAGTAAGACAGATAAGAGAAGATATGGCCCAGCTGTCTGGATTGGTAGAGTGCAACCCCTACCTAGGTCACCAGGTAAGACCTGGGAGTTGGAACTGAGTAGGGTGTGGCTTAGGTAGGGTAGAGACATGATTTTTAGAAATGTGATCTAATTCTAAATCAAGAAAGGGGCAAAAAATGTTAAAAGGAGCTCATTAGTATGTTAATTATCTATCTAAAGAAGGATTAGCAGTAAACTACATGTCCCCATAGGTTTTAGTTAGGTTGGTAGAGACTTCTTCTAAAATACCAAGGCAATATTTTCCAGGTCATTGTGGAATGTTTTACAAGCTCTTAATAGATTTATTTACAAATAAGTTTCTGAATGGTTGTGTGATATTAATAGGATTGGGTTCAAAAAAGCCTTTTACTACTTTCTGGACAGTCTTTAATTCCTTTGATAGCCTTCCAAAAATGGCTTGTATAAAATTAAGATACCCACTGAGGGTGAACTCTGAGTTGGACTAATGCTACCAGTTGTGAATTATAAGAACATGTTCTTCCACAAGACAAGCAGGTTGACTTATAAGTTATCTGCACAGCTGTATAGCTGTATAGCTGCTACTTCTGTGTATGTACTGATGGCATTTGCTGGGCACATTTGATAGTTTTAATTCTTAGAAATAAGACATGTTGAAAACTAAGAGAATACCAGACTCACCAGAACTGTTCCATGTCAGAAATCAGTGGCTGGCAATATAGGGTCAAAGCACAGCAAACACAAAACCATTCAATACTTGCTGCATGAGAGACACTCTACCTTGGAAGGGAAAACAGATAATGCCATGATAGCTTAGATAGTTTTAAATGTGTCTAAATACTATTATAAAAGATCTACTCATGACAGATAAATGCATAAAAAATGTCTCAAGTTTGTGGTGCTCAATTTGCAGTTCCCTACCGCATTTGAATTCAATGAATATTTTCTCATTACCATCTTGGACCACTTGTACAGCTGTCTATTTGGGACATTCCTCTGTAACAGCGAACAGCAGAGGGGGAAAGAGGTAAAGTATGATCTCTGGCTCTCACTTGGTATGTATTTGGTTACACTGTATCTCACATGATGGATTACGATTACTTCAACCCATAAATTGGGGATAAGGGACCACACTTATAATCCCAGATATTCCAATAGGCTAAGGTTGAAGGATCACAAGTCAGAAACCAGCCCTTTAAACACATATGCTCTCAAAATAAATGTGAAGAAAAGATGCAGAGAGAGGATGCTGGAGAGGGACAGGGTCAGTGCCAGAGTGCTTGCCTAGCTCTTCAAGGCGCTGGGTTCGACCCTGCTACAGCAACACAAGAGAAGCACTCTGTCGGTATCACTTTTAGTGTAATGGTACAGTCCTTCTGCACATCAACTTTGATTCTGAAAGCTTTGTCTGAAAGTAGGTTATTCTGGGAGAGTCCTCACTCACTCTGAAAAGCCTGCTACCGGGTTCAGGGATTAGACTCACCAACACGTAAGTTCATTTCTGTTTCTGTAAAACAGGGAGATAGTGTTTACTGTTGTGAAAATTAAGTTCTTCCTAGACTGTACCTTGCAGGTGTTATACTTTATAGTGAATATACTTCCATGCATGGCAGGCTTTCAGTATATTGTGGGTTATAAGATAGTCACAAATACCACAGCAGTATTCTAATTGCTGTCAGTCTTTTGAGAAACTACCCTTGATTTAAAAGTCTTAAATCATAAAATCTAAATACAAAATTCTCTTTTGTAAAATGATAATCTGACAGTATAACCACAGAATTGAGCCATCACCATTTAATTCAGAGCATTTTTCATCACACCAGAATCATCCCACATCCACTAGTCCGTGTTCTCCCAGGTTTGGGCAGATACTGACTGGGTTTCTCTATGGATGGCCACTTGTGAACACTTCATTTAAATGGAAACATCCATATAACCTTTGAACAGTTCATTTAAATGGGATCACTCACCACCTTTGTGTCTGGCTCCTTTCATTACTATCTTTTCAACATTTGTCATAAATGTCAAATACTCTTCAATTGTGTATGTCCCATCATTTGGTGGTCCTTTGGGTTGTTCTTTATTTTGGCTGTTATAAATAGTATTGATGTGGTCATATGGAGTGCTTTTATTGTCTGTGGACAAGTGTGTGGTACATGTATTTGGGGAGATCAGAAGAGGGTACCTTGGAGCTAATGTTTGGATCTCCTCATGTGGATGAACTCTGATCCTATCTCCAGCATCCTCTATTTTTAACGATCACACAACCCTATACAAATTTCACCTAAGATTTAAATGGCTGATATGGTAGGGGATCTTTACCAATTTTTCCCTCTTGCAGAATCTTCCTAAGAAGACAGTGTCACTGTGGTCCTATATAAACAGCCAGCTGGAAGACTTCACTAATCCTCTTTATGGGAGCTACTCCAATCATGTCCTTTACCCAGTAGCCAGCATGCGCCACCTAGAGCTCTGGGTGGGATATTATATAAGGTGGAACCCCCGGATGAAACCACAGGTACACATCTACAATATACAGTGTGACCCCTACTAGGTTTGTCACACTCAAAACTTCCCACTGTCTCTTAGTAGTGAGACTTTCCCAACTGCACACATCTTTCTGTGTAGTCTTTAAACATACAGAAGAAAATAAACTTTATAAAAGCCTAAAAACTGCAGGTACATAGTCTGGAAGAGTTTTAAATAAATGATATTTATAAAGTAGCATCTTCCAGGAACATCTGATGCCACTGAAAGATCAGAGGTGACAACAAAACACAAATTTAATTCCACTAAGGAACTAAAGGTGGGGCTGTTCAACTGCTTAAACAGCCAGTGTCACAAAGCTCAAGGCATGGTTAAGACCTCAAGTTTGCCTGGATTCCTATTGCAGTGATTTTGTTTGCTCTTGCAGGAACCCATCCACAGCAGATACAAAGAACTTCTTGCCAAAAGAGCAGAGCTTCAAAGAAAAGTAGAGGAACTTCAGAGAGAAATATCCAACCGCTCCACCTCCTCTCCAGAGAGAGCCAGCTCCCCGGCACAGTGTGTGACTCCTGTGCAGACTGTTGTATGAAAGGGCTAGGCCAGGGGCGCCACTGCCAGAAACTTGACATTATAGCACCTTATGGGTAGAAAGCCTTCCGTCTCTTAAACCCATCTAAGGGAGAAATCCTTCAGATGCTGTATTTATTTCAAATCTCTCTTAGATGAGTTTAGAAACAGCGGTGCAAGTGACAATGAAGATAATCTCATTTGTAATTAAAGTATGACACTAATCTTAAGTCACCCAAAGAATACTAAAGTACTGCAGTCCTGTATTCACACCTGAGCACCTGGTAAGATCTCCAGGAGAGGGAGAAACGCAAGGGCATCTGTTCTTGCATCTGAGAGCATACATATTGAGCCTTGATGTCTGTGTCAGATCCAAATACTCCTTTCTCAACTTTCCCTATTTTTGTGGTATTTAATATAGTAAAAAGCATTGTCTTGAGATTATGGCATAGTAGTTAAGAACTGCTGCTGACATTGTAATTGGTGTATTTCAACAGCAGCTAGGAAATGATGCCTTATATATGTGCTTTGGGGGATGGAGGGACAACGTAGTAGCCATCCAGGAATTCAAAGAGTATTTCATACCCATCAGCCTAATTTCCATTTGTATATTGATCACAAACATCACAGTAGACATTTTAAAACCTGTTACTCCACTTTATCTTAATGCTAATTGGCAAGTTTTAAGACAGTATTTTAAAAACCCAAAAGTCTGACTTTAAGTGCTATGTTTAAATCTCACATGAACACTTTACCAAAGAACACTCTGCATGTGAGTTAGTCTCAGTGCCAGCAAGTAAATAAAGCCTTGCTTCTCTGCTCACCTGAGTTCGGTGCTGGTGTGAACAGTTGACTCCTGGTGTCTATTTTACTCTGTATAAGAGCCATATGTAATGTACTGTAACAAACGAGCTTCTTACCACTTGGTCTTTTAATTAAATGACTTCAAACTTTGTCCTTGTCCACAGTTGTCTAAAGTATTCTCCCCACCCCCATCCCCAAAATGTTAACCTGGAATTGTCCAATTTGAGCCCATCTGTCTTTGACACCTAGATTCAAACTGTAAAAAACCACGTTGTTCTCTAATTCACTATTTGAACTGTAGCCGTTGTTGATGTTGGAATTAGTACATCACACATATGTACACAGATCTCTTCCCCACTGTTTTTTTTTTTTTTTTTTGCTTGTGTATTTTATCTGGATATGGGGCCTAGAGCCTTACACTTGCCTGGCAAATGCTGTATTGTTGAATATACCCCAGCATACCCATTATTTACAAAAATTGGTACCAAATAATTTGCTTGGTGTAAAACTAGCTATAAATTTTTTCTGAGGCAGTATTTATGTTCCCAGCCTTCAAGTGAGGTTTCTGTAGTAGTTCACTTTCCTTCCTATTTGACCATCTTAATATGACATAAAGGAGTGCTGATGGCATCCTGACTTAGCTGATCATACAGTCCCTCAAAAGGCAGAGGAGTGTGTCCCTCCAGAACCTTCAAATGTCTTCTCTGACCTCCAAGAAATCTTCAGTGTGGCATGTGCCCACTAAAAGTGCTTTATGTGGAATTCAACTGCAATCCTGGCATATTCACAATCCCTCCCACCCCCAGCATGAAAGCATTCCTTTCTTAGGCATCATGGGATCCATGTTGGCATCTTGTACAGAGTACAAGGGAGCTCTGCTGTGAGTGAATGAACAAGAAACTGAAGCAGAATCAAAACCCAAAGTCTATAGTTAGGATCCAGCTGGAGATAGATGGGATTTAGTATCTCTCAATTACTATTCTAACTAAAGGAGTTGGAGCCATTATCATTCAAACGACAGCTAGACAGTTCAATGTCCTGAAATCCAAACAAGGAGTTAACAAAAGTGTAACAGTTGGAAGTGGTGGTTGAGCTATGAATATTTGCCATGTCACCAGAGCAGTTTCTCATCTTCCTGGGGTCTATGGACTCACTGTTGTCAGTTCATTGTTGCTGCAAACCTGCTCATCAGAAAACTGCACACACAAGTAAAGGTTTATATACAATTTCAGGAGATTCATCAATCTCAAAAATCTATGTAAGGACTCTTAAGAATTCTAACTAGAAAATTAATTCAGCAAGAGATTGGGCCTTCTGATGCCCAAGCAGCACAGACAATTCATGCTATTCAACTGTAATCCATAACCTCCTTCTCAATTTAGTACATGGCTAGTATGTTCACCAGCCTGTCTAACCCCTCAGTAACACTGGGCTTAGGTCTTGATAAGCACAAGAATGACAAACACGCATCAGGTATTCTTGTTTCTCCATCAGGATACTAATATGCATTTTTTGAGATTGTGAAACAAATAAAGCCTTTGTTAGCTGGCTGTTAAGCAAAGTTTAAAAATTGCTTTATTGATTTGAGGTACCAAATTTATAAAAGATTAACATGCCAATCTATTCAAAATTAGTAATTTACATAGACATGATAGACGTGTGTATTCAGTTCACATACTACCCTCATACTTTATGCTAAAAGCATGGGATTCTCTTAAGAGACAGGATTAAACAGTGCTTAACATAACATGATTACAAATAGGTACTGTCTAAAAACTGCAAATGTGTACAGTTTACAACACCCCCCCTCATTCTTTATTCCAAAATTTCATTTATTTCATTAACAACTGTTTAGAGTTTTATGAAGACATTGTGACATATTTCATGGGTAACTGACTTAAAATATTTGGGTCTTTAATAGTGAATTTACTATTGATCAGTGTCTGAAATACCAAAGCAAAACAAAGTCCTCTTGAAAACAGTACATTTAATGATCATCTGGAGAAGGGAAAGTAGTGGGCACTTCATGCTGTGGGAAGATTTTTTAAAAACAAGACTTCAAGCAGTGACTATTGGGATAGCCTCATATTCTGAATTTTCAAACCCAATTTACATATATACCTACTTAAAAAACACACCCACAAGTAAAAATCTGGTCATTTGTTTACAAAGTGCAGTGTATGAGTACAGCAAATTCAAAGACACAGTGGGGCTTCTCTGCTGTAGAACTCCATCTCCATTTAGTTGTGCTGCATAGCACAACAGACTGTAATGAAGCTTGGCCCTAACACCTGCCAGTATTGGCAGCTTAGCAAGCATGAGACCTGGAAAGTCTGCTCATTGTCCAGTAAGTACATCATTTATGACCAGTAAGGTACATCATTTATGACCTGGTGTCAGTAATCCCAACACAGCTTACTGCTCTGCAATGAATTCTGTAAGGTTTGCATGTCCTTCAGTAACTGAAGATTTTTCCTGCTTTTTTCTCCAGGTCTCTGTTTGGCCAGATCCTTCTTACTTGTGGTCCTTGTGACTCCAGATGAACGACCGCTGCTGTTTCCTTCTTCATCAAGAGTCTTTTTGTTAACTTTTAATTCCTTCTTCTGCTTATCTATGTTTTGTCTCTCCAGCTGACCAAATAATCAAAGCAGGGAAAAAAATGAATGCAATAAAAACATTTTCTTTTAGCTTTGTTTTTGATACAGGGGCTTGCTATGTTCAGTCTTAAACTCTTGATTCTCCTGCCTCAGCCTCAACCTCTTAAGTACACCATTAACTTAAATAATCTTCCTCTAACACTCAAGTGATAGATTCTAGGTGTTTTTTTTTTTTTAAGCACATAAATCTGTAGAAATTATAAATTATTTATGTAAAATATACAGCCAGATAAATACGTGTTATATAAATACTATAATATTCTCCTAAAAGAAAGAGGGGGCAGGCTTCTAATATTTAGGGTGCTCTTGCTTGACCAGACTGTAAACTCTTGAGTAGAGAAACTGCCGTATCTCCCAGAAATATGGCCCCAGTTACTTCGCCTATAAAATGGGTTTTAAGGAAATTAAGTGAGATGACATTCTCAATATACTTGGTTTTGTGCCAGTGAAGCAGTTCTTTCTTCCACATCATACAGCATTCGAGAGCTTGAGAGGTATTTTTACTTCTAAAACCTACTTCAAATTTGTTCACTTCTCTTCCCCAGACTCCAGTTACTGTCAGTCCAGGAGCTGGACTCCACCCCTGTTCTACCTCTACTTCAGTCTATTTCTCTAGATGAGAACCCTAAGTAGGCTTATTAAATGTGAGTAAATCCTTTACTTTTAGTCATTATTTAGTATGAACAAACATATTATTTTTTTTACATATCTAATATTTAATCCGACTTTGAAAACTGAAAAGTCTAGCTGTATTTTATAATTTAGTCAAACTAAACCACTTAGATTTGTCATAAAGCTAAGGATATTAAATATAGTCAGTAAAGACACATCTCATATGAAACCTAAGAAAGAACTAACAGTTCTTTACTAAACCACTTACACAGACAGTTAAAAAAGACCTCAGAAACAGCATCATCAATATATAAACACACATTCACACATACATATATAAAAATATAAATAAAAGGGGAAAAAATGGCAGAAGGGCAGGAGTTACCTGGGCTTGGTATTTTCGAACTTTAGTTATCTGGTTGGCCTTTGCTTCCATTCTTCCCACTAATGCCTCCAATTCACACTCCAGGTTGTCTTTCAGTTCCGCGGTTGGTGATTCCTCTATGAGTTTAGTAAGCTGCTGATGATCACTGCGTACACAACCAAGTGAGACTACCTTAAGTTCCTCATTCTTAACAGTTACATTCTTTATATCTCACTATGGGATTCACCACTCTTAAAAAATGACCCTTTTTAACAAACTGCTGCTCTTCAAGGGAACCTGAGTTCAGTTCCCAGCAAGGACATGATACATAGGTGGCTCAAAACCACCTGTAACTCCAGCTCCAGGGGTTCTGATGCCCTCTTCTGACCTTCTTGGGCACCTACACACGTGATATACACATAAATAAAAATAAATGTTTACAAAATGAAGTTACATGCAAGTATTCTTAATTTCAGACAAATTTGGGTCCATCCAGGGTTGCAGGCTAATATAGACTTTTATTTGCTTTTCTGCTTCTCCCATCAGTATTACTTATAAAACAAATTCTCCGGGACACTGGTTTTAAAACATTGTCCTAACTTACTAGTTATATTTGGCTAACCCTCAATACTATTAAGCTTTTACCTAAGCCTTGGCATTCGACATCTAACAAAATTTAAAAGGGAGGGTTTAGCAATGACAGGTAGGTTTAACTCCCAGCCAGTGGGCTAGTGTAAGGATTATGCTCAACATCAGTAAAAAAAAAATTAGGATTAATAAATCCAAGCAGCGCTAAAAAGTGAGATTTTAGAACTAAATAATTTTAAATTTAAAAAGTCAAAACTCACAAGCTCATTTGCCCAAATTCATCCTGTAAAGTCTGTAAGACATCCGAAAGTTCTTCATTAACACTGCTGGAAGGAGGCGTCACTGACTTCTTACTCTTACTACCTCGTGAACAAGCTTGCTTTGCCAAGGGAACACTGTTAACAACTCGATCATTGCACAGGGCTTTACTGTGGTGTTTCATCAGATGCAAGACATGCTGAACATTGGCTACCACGGCATGGCTGGGACTGGTGGACTAAAGAGAAAAGTACATCAAGCAAACAATGTCCTTGATTCCCATGTTCTAGTTCTTAACCTGAGTAAGAGAGTACATCTCTAAATCCTAAGGCATAAATGTACTGTACTGTGGTAGATTGGTAACCAGCCATCTACTTGTATGTATCAAACACTTAGTTGATGTACTAGTAAAGAACACCTGGCTGGGGATGTAGCTCAGTTGGCAGGTACTTAAGTAGCACGTAAGAGGCCCTTCTTTGGCCCCTAGCATCATATAAATAATTGTGGTGTTGCACACATGTAATTCCAGCTCTTGAGAGGCAAAGGCAGGAGGACCAGAAGTTCATCCTGTACTCCAGTGGAGTTCAAGACCACATCTAAAACCAAACAAAAAACCCAACTGGCCTCCTTTCCTCATCTTTCTGTTCTGGCTCCACCCCTATCATTCTACCCCAAATCCTGTGATGTACTCCTAATCAGCCAAACACTAGGATGGAGAGAATGGCTCTATAACTGTTGAGCACAGCTATATTTTCTGCTTCACCTTCTACAGTCTCTTGACTTGGTCTATGAGTAAATTGTATTTGTAGATGACATTTCTTTGGTGAAGCAACTTTTATAACTTAAAGTCAGGTTCAGATACCATTTCTAAAGGCCTGGCTGGTTAACTCTATCATTGTGTTTATCACAATATACTGTACATGTCTGCTTGTCTATTCTACCTACTCAACTGTTTGTCCAGGTCCTAGAGCAGTGATTCTCAACCTTCCTAATGCTGTGACCTTTTAATATAGTTCATGTTGTGGTGATCTCCATCTATAAATTTATTTTCATTGCTACTTTATAACTACAATTTTGTTAAAGTTATGATCATAATGTAATTATGTTTTCTGATAGTATTAGGTGACCCCTGTGAAAGGGTCATTTGACACCCAAAGAGCTTGAGAACCCTATCCTAGACTCTTAATGGATTTTTATAGGTTTCTTTTGTTGTTTTCTAGACAGGGTTTCTCTGTGTGTGTAGCCATGGCTATTCTGGAACTCACTATGTAGACCAGGATGACCTCAAACCTGGAGATCTGCCTGTCCCTGCCTCTAAGTGGTGGGATTCTGGTGTGTGCTACCACTGCCTGGCATGCGGTCTCCACTACTGTAGCTCTGTCCCCTCCCTCATTGACTTTAACCATGTCCTCCTGCCTCAGCTTCCTTATAGTAGCACTAACGTTTATCTGTCACAACATAAAGATAGAATAAAACCTGATAGCTTTCCTGAACTTCTTGTTTCCAATAGGAAATAACAAGTTCAATAGTTGGCTGGCTTGTTTAGCTCCATAAGTCACTAGCAGACAACTTGTTTAAAATGCAGACTTGGGGGAATAACTTAAGACCTAATGTGCTTGTTGCTTAAAAATGTTTCTGTGTTTAGTTTGTTAAGTGGTCTTGACTAGTTGCTGTTTGAAAAGAATCATACATGCCAAACTCAAATGAGGTGATCCTTGGAATGAAAAGGTGGCTCATGACAATCAGAATACTCACTACTTGCCTGTAAAACACATACCCACACACTCTAATGGCCAATGTGGATACTTTAATATGCAATGAACAGGTTTTGAAAAGTTTTGTTACTGCTAGTTTTCTGATTCATAATGTAATTTTATGTCAGTTGAGTCTAGTATGAAAAATTTGGGCTTATAGTCTTACTTTTCTAGTGACTCGTTTTTATTATATTACATAGCAAGGCTGTGTAACCATAATTAAATTTAAAAGGGGTTCTTCAAAACTCATATAGAAGCTCAACTAAGCAATTGTGTTTTCTTAAACTTTTGGAATAGCACTTCTAAAGAATATATAAAAAAAACTTCAAAAGGAATTCACATTAATGAGCCTTGTCTTGCCCTTTGTGACTGAAGGCTTTAATGACAATTAGCCAAGACAACAACATGGGTGGAAGGGACCCTAGACAGGAATGTATGGACAAATAGTTAAGAGGAATAGGTAAATGTATTACAGACTCAAACATCCTGTCTAGGGACACCATGATGCCTTGGTGGGTAACAAATGGTTTCTGTACAAACCTTATGCCTTGAGTTCTGTCTGCAGAATCCATGGTAGAAAGAGAGAACTCCCTTCAAGTTGTACCCTGACCTTCACATGTACAGGGTTATCAAAGTTCCCCAACTCCCCATTTCTTCACATTTAAAATAAAGTTTATAATAAACAAATTAAAAAGTAGGTTTATGTAAAGAATAACTTCACAACCATACTTATAGAGGCTTATACAAAGACTCAAGAAAAAACCTAAGGTTGTGCCTTCTACAAGGTTTTACTAGAACCACATATGGTAACTTACATCTATAATTCCAGCACTCTCAAGGCCAGTGCAGGATTTTTCTTTTAGTTCATGTTCCCTAAAATGTGTTCTGAAGACTAAAATAAGGTCTGAAGACATGGCTCAACAATTAAGAATAGTGCCTGCTCTTTCAATGGAATTCCAAGTTCAATTCCCAGCACCCACATGGCAGGTTACTCTCTAAGCTGTACCTCTAGTCTTGGGGGGACCTAACACCCTCTTCTGGCCCCTGCAAGCACTAAAACACAGATGGTACACACAGAGAGACAGGCAAAACACCCATATACATAATTTAAAAGGAAATAAAAAAACAAAAGATACTGAAAATAATTTAAACATGAAAATCAATAGCTACAACTCACCGTTCCAGCAACAAAAGGCATATCACCTAAGCACAATCTGTAATGTGGCTGTGCAGCAAAATAGTTCCTAGAACCTTTCTGGATAGAGAAAAAAGAAAACCATTTTATTTTATTTTGGTGAACTAATACAAGACGCCAGCTCACTGTGGAACTACTGGGTACCTCACTTTTTCTTTCTGCAGAAACCAGGCTTCAAGAAGCTACTTAAGGAGGGACTTACTTGGCCCACAGTTTAATAAGATACAACTCATTATGGAAAAAGAATGGCAACTGTAGGTCTGGGGGTGGGTGCGTTTTCATCACTGCACCAACAGTCAGGAAGTAAAGACAGAGGACAGACATTTTATATTCAAACCACACTTGTTTATATTGGGATTGTATACTGTTGAACAACCTAGTATTACTTGAAAGCTAAGGAAGTTGGGGGAAGTACTAACAAAACAGATGTCAGATTTAAGTAGAGGAACAAAGCATTTTAAAACAAAGGTAATGAAGGTAATGAACACAGGCTGAATATTTCTAATATTTTTATGATCTTCTATAGTTCCCAATTTTCATATAAGTCCTCACAACCAAGGTAAGAATTCATTAGTAAATCTTACTTATCTTCAGCTTTGAACACAGAAACTAAGAATGAGAGTCACCTCCCAAGATTCTAATAGCACACAGTGTTGAATTTTTTTTTTATACAAATTATTACACAAAATTGGTACTTTGGTTCAGTTTTCATACCTTTTCTGGTGGTTTTGACTTCCTTTTTTTAATTTTTCTAGTGCTGGTTGAAACACATGAAGTAGTCTTATCTTCAAAAATAAGTCTATTTGCTTCTAGACCACTCTGTAACTAGAAAAAAATAGCATAGAGTTAATGATGTAAATAAAAGCTACAATTCACATTTGGGATGCCATATAAGTCTATACAATACAGTAGTAATCATCTCAATGAAAGAGACAGCATGGTTATATGCCTGTATGTCTTCAGTCTCTTATTTATGTGAACTGCTGAGCCACGGTTGGTTGTATACTACCTGGAAGCATTGTTTCACTATTGGTAGGTAGTCTGCAAATTCTACTTCAGAAATTAAATGCAATACATGCAGCTCCAAACTGACAGCATGTTATGTTCTCTTTTAAAAAACATGATTACCATAAAAGCAGACCCAAAGCAACTCAAGAGCAAAATAGATTCCTTCCTGTTTAAAACTCAAAAGTAGCAATAATTATTTCAGCAATTGTTATCTTTTTAGTAAAAATTCTACACTCTTTTTTTTTTTTTAAGTTGCACTTTTCTGGGCTGGAGAGACTGCTGGGTTAAGAGCACTTTCTGGCTGTTAACAATTCATCAATCAATGGATCTGTGAAAATTTCTATTTGGCACACAAGAGCTATACACTACAATTTAATAAAGAATAACCCATACGTAAGCACAGTTACATGTAAGGAATAGAGATACAGTA
Organism: Uromys caudimaculatus; assembly: GCA_028551405.1. Lineage (NCBI taxonomy): Eukaryota > Metazoa > Chordata > Mammalia > Rodentia > Muridae > Uromys > Uromys caudimaculatus. The sequence continues at coordinate 99,776,954 of CM052706.1, read as the reverse complement.
AAATAGTTTTCTTTAAGGTTGGAAGAAATTCTCTAAAAATCAAAACTGGTTAAACGGCCATTAACTCAACAAGTACACAGAGAGCAAATCTACCAATCATATCAGTTTTAATAAAAAAGGAATCAATCAATGACTCAAAGCACCACTACAAGAAAACAACTGCAATGTTTCTATTCCTATGATGGCATCTATGAGAATGCAGGACGGGAGATACAGTGCCACAGACTCAACTTACAAAGGTTCTACCAGTAAGTTCTGAGATCAGAACCTGCTTCTGGGGTTACTCTGATAAAAGTTACGTACACTGTAATAATAATCTTAAAGAGGTTGGAAAGCAGAGACTATCTGGAAGATATCTGAACAAATAATCAGAGAAAAGTCTCTAGCCAAATCATAAAACAACTTTATCTTACAGAGCCTAAGCAGTACTTTATTATTCTTGTAGTGTCTTTGATAATGCAGTTCTGGTTGGAATATATAACCTGATGCTTTGAATCTACACAATTCTACCTCCAGTGGCTGGCCATAGAATTCAAAACTAGGAGTAGAGTTCATTCTTCTACTAGGGCAGGCCACTAGCTTAACACTTCTGTTCTGGTATGTTAACAGTCTCAAGGAAATGGCAGTTTTGTGGCTGCAGTACTGAGGACTGAACCAAGTGTCTTGTGAATAAATGCCAGGCAATTGTCCTACCATTCAACTTTACCTCCAACCCAAGACATACTTTTATACTGGATCAGAATGATCTGGTAGTAGCTCATCATGCCTTAGCTTTATATAATAGTACTGTGTCTGACCTGTTTTTATCTCACAGGTTATTTTTTTTAATTTACATGTATGGATGTTTTGCCTGCACTTATGTAAGTACATGTGCCTGAAGAGTGTCAGACTCTATGGAACTGGAGCTGAAGATGATTGTGAGCCACATGTAGGTTGCTCAGAATTGAAATCAGGTCTGTTGTGAAGACAACAAAATGTTCTAATCCTCTGCAATCCCTCTAGCACCAACCTCAAAGGTTTTTAAAATACTAATTCAGACTCTAATTCGAAACATCGAAAGAACTGCTCAAATTTTACTTTGTAAATTACATTCCTAATTTCCATTACTAAGCTATCTGAGGTCTCCATATGAAATCTGCTGTGCTCATGTGTAACTGTTCACCATTAAAAGACTTGCTTATCCTTCCACTTACCTCTGCTGCCCGAGCCTGCATACGCTTCCTTTCCTGCTCTTCTTCTCGGAGTTTGGACTCCAACTCTTGCATTTTTTTCTAGTAATAACAATATCAAAACAGTAATGGTAAAAATTTATCTTTTTGTAGAATTTTAAGGATAGTTAAAATAAGCATGTTAGTTTGTGCCACTAGTGGTCCAGGCCTTGATAACATCCATGACACTCTAATAGTGTCCTAATAGATCAACTAACAGGAATTAGTGAGGTAGCTGTGAATTAAGTGGCCAAATTATGAAAGAAAATCTATGACTGAAGAACACAGGTTGTATAAAGGTAAAGACTACATAAAGACAAATCTAGATCTTCACTCTAGTATTAAAATCACCAGGGTAAAACACAGAAATAAAATTAGTTCAGAAAAAAAATTACATAATGCCAGATTTAAATATCAAAAACACTTCACCTTTCAGTTTTCAAAAAAAAAAAAAAAAAAACAAAACTACTTTATGCCACCTAGATTGCAGAATGTCAACATTCCTTTCCAAATTGTTTTTCTTTTTAAACACTCTGTATAAAAAAGACCTTTACATTATAAATAGCCATGTTTATGAAAAAAGTGACAGCCACAGCATTGTACATGAGTAGGTAAGTCGTGTTTCACTGACTTCTGCAAGGGCCTGCATTGCGGTGAGTTTGTTGTATTCTTGTTCAAGAAGATCCAGTTTTTCCAGCTGGCTCTGAACATGGGTTTGATCATGCTGCCGTTCTCTTTCTAGCGAAACCTGAGAAACAGCATCAAGATACAATATGATGAAAATCAGAAAGCTGTAGAATCTGCACACAGCCAACATCATACTATATGTTATTTGCCTATCCGTTCAGACTTGCTGGTATGGAAGGAAGTTCTAGGAACAGAACACTAACACCTCAAGGGCATCAGTGATCTCCGTGTCTCGTTTTATCTGTGTGCCACAGCATGCCTTTGAAGGTCAGAGGACTTCATATACAAGCTGGTTCCCTCTTTTTGCCATGTGGGTCTTAGGGATCAAATTTGTTTTTCAGGCTTTGCTGAAAATAACTTTATCCACTAAGCCATCTTACCAGCCTTGTCCTCTACAAATTTAGCAAGTTACTTAAATACAAAGACTTTGATGCAACAGAAGAAATATATTTTGTTAAAATGTAACAAGTGCAGTAATTGGGAACATAGCTCATTTGGTAGAATGTTTACCTAGCACCAAAGAAGCCTTGGGATGTGATCCATAGCACTACCTACACTATGTATAGTATGGTGTGTGCCTATAATCTCAGTTCTTTGGAGATGGAGTCAAGAAGATCAGAAGGGCCAGTTTATCCCTGGACAACATAAATGAGCCAGCCTAGGCTATATGAGATCCTGTTTCTTCTTCTTTTTTTTTTTTTCCCCGAGACAGGGTTTCTCTGTGTAACCCTGGCTGTCCTGGAACTCACTCTGTAGACTAGGCTGGCCTCGAACTCAGAAATCCACCTGCCTCTGCCTCCCAAGTGCTGGGATTAAAGGCATGCACCACCTCTGCCCAGCAAGATCCTGTTTCTTACAAGGTTTTTTTTTTTTTTTTAACTGCAAGGAATTTTACAAGGAAAGTGTATTTCAGTGATACATATGGTTATTTGCAGATTCAGGAATGCAGACTCCAAGACATTAACATGATTATCTTTCAAATGTAAGCACAAGTCTACCAAGTACAAGAATCATAATAAATAGAGCCAATCAAGCCACGATCTATTCCATCGAGCCTAAGAACTTCCAGCATGTGTTATAGTAACAGTGCCATCCAGCCTCCAGGTCTGCCAGTCATCTGTCACCATTCTTGATTTCATCTGAGAGGTACCATACCTGCTTTTCTAAGACAGATGTTCTCTCCATTTCTGCATGCTTTATCATATTTCGCATGTATTCCAATTGTTTTTCTAAAAGATTACATTTATTTTCTGCAGCTACCAACTGGGATGCCAGTTCTAAAATGAATACATACAAAAAAGTAGTAATTAGCTAACACACAGACTTGTCCCAACAGCTTGTAAGCAGGAAGTGGACTTACAGTAAATTCATGGGGCATAGGTAAGGTTCACAGCAGACTGCTTGCTCAGTATGCCAGTGTACCGCAAAATAAAACACAGCCCTCCCAAGCCCCAGTCCTTTCAGTATTCCTAGAAACCTTGCTGGACGACTTAGGGTCTTCCTCATGCGAGTCAAATATGCCACCCACTGCCAATAAGCACTATGTATGATGTCACTTGCTCCTCACAATACAGCTGATTATGATGTAATTCTTTAATGGCTAAAGACAGTGACCACTACAAAATACCAATGTGGAATTTTGAAATAACTTTACAATATTTGGATAGATTTTAGTTTCCTTTATAATTAAACACACCTTGATTATGCTTTGATTCTTTGTTTTTTGAGTTCTCTCTCTCTTGAATCTGTTCATCCAATACTTTCTTATATTCAATTGTCTCCCTAGACAAGGTTTTCACACTTTCTTCTGCCTGAATCCTTTCCAGTTCCAGGCGTCGAATCTTATCTTGAAGATTCTTAAGAGCAGAAAATATGGCTGCCAAATATAAAAAGTACACCACACCTTAAGTTAGCTATGCACACAGAGAAGTTAACCAAAAAAGGAAATTTTGTCTCAAAGATTCTTACTCTGTACCCCAGAATGACCTCAAAATCACAGTAATCCTGCCTGAGCCTTCCAAAGACTGGGTTAGAGGTGTGAGCCAGAGAGCCCAGCTCTAACAACTTTCAGAAGACTGATGCAAGTTAAGCAGCAGATCATTCTGTATTCACAAAGCATTTCCTATTTAAGGTCATTTCAAGGCATCGTTCGAATTCTTTCAAAGGTTCTACTAATTACTCAAGTAAAAATTAATAAAAACCATCACTGTGTTAAAACACATCAGAGTTTTAACTGTTAAAAACAAAACCAAAAACCTTGGTTAATTATACATAATTTCACAGCTGTCCTAAGGTGTGTTGAGTAAGAAAAGCCCCCATAGGCTTATATTTGGTCAACAGGGAATGGTACTACTTGTTGGGGCAGATATAGCCTTGTTGGAGGAAATGTCACTGGGGTGGGCTTTAAGGCTTTAGAAGGCCCAGTGTTTCTCTCTTCCTGCTACCTTTGGACTGGTTTAGAACTCAAAGATACCTGTCTTTGTTGCGGGAAATAATAAAAAAGAATGAGTATATGGCACATGTTCCCGCACTATGCCCTGGTTCTCTCATCCCTGGCGGGCTGGCCAGCCATGCACTAGTAGGCAATGGACAAGCTGCTTTTATCTCATGGAGCTCTGAGTCAGCTCCACTGGCGGGTCGCTACCATGCCAGCCCCATGCTTCATCGTCCCCATGGCCTCTGTGGTGCACATCAGGCAACCCCACACTTTGCCACTGTACCTTTCTCTCTGGAACCCAGACAAGCTGCCTCGTGAAGGAAAACACAACACAAACTTAGCTCAGAAACAATAGTAACTCAATCTCTGGGTGTAACAACTAAAGCCTAATCTTGTATGTCTTATCAAAATCTGATTCCTCTGGTGGCGAATCCTTTGCCATGTTTCCTGTCACGATGATAATGGACTGAACCTCAGAATAGAAAGCCAGACACAATTAAATGTCCTTTGGACAAGAGTTGCCTTGGTCATGGTGTCTCTTTATAGCAATGGAAACCCTAAGACATATCTCTTTGATCTGTTGTTAACTCTCTGAGGCAAGCAGACATTTATTTGTTCATGTATCCCCAGGAACAGGCACACATTAGATGTCTCAATCTTTTTGTTGTTTGCACACACAAATACATAAATATACATGTGGAGGTCAAATATGCACTTGGCTACCATCCTCAGGTAACACATGTTTGTTCAGTCAAGGTCTTTCACAACTGAGGCTCACTGACTAAAGCTATGTTGGCTGTACAGTAAGCCCCACAGATCTAGCTGTCTGCCTCTGCCACATAGCACTGGGAATAGAAACAAGCCAAAGTTTCTGGCTTAAAAAATAAAGTATTGGTTTTGTTTATTCTTTGACATCTTTTTAGATCATATTTACCACTTCTTATCACACTCTCCCAGGATCTGACCCCCACCAACACACACATCCTCCCAATGTCTGTCTTCTTTAAAAAAATATAATTCAGAGTCCAAGTAGTGCTATCTACAAAATGATCCTTACTTTTTATAAAGGTATTTATTTATTTAATGGGTATGGATGTTTTGCCTGCATATATATGTGTACCCTGTGCATAAAACTAGTGTCAGATTCCCTGGGACTAGAGTTACAAACAGTTGTGAATTGCCATGTGGTTACTGAGAATTGAACTCAGGTCCTCTTGAAGAGCAGCTAGTGCTCTTAACTGCTGTGCCATCTCTTTGGCCCCTACCTGAGACTTTGGTTCCTGATTGATTCTGGAGATGACAGGCTAGTGATAAGTGACTCAAAGTATTTTAGATTCCATGATTTGGTGAATAATGTTCAGCAGTCTATATGAAAAGCACAATAAATTCTCAGAAGTAAAGGGGAAAACTTCTACTCTTCTAATATGAAAACAACAGATGTCACATACAAGAAGTTTCAACTAATGAGCAAACAGATGGAATCTACTTTGTTAGAGTTGATTACCTCTGCTGTTGCTTTCCGGATAGGCAAATGTGGGCTTATGTGGGGAGCGTCTCAGGTCACTGTTAAGGAAAGGCTTATCAGGTGGATATAAAACATATGGAGATGAAGAATGACGAACCATATGAACCATATTTCCATTAGACCTTGATGGTTCAGCTAGGACACTCTGGAAAACAAAATACTGTAATTACCTTTCAAACATGTAAAGCAAATACTCATGACTAAGAACCCAACCACTATTTATTGTCAAGAGATAAAGTTTTTAGGGTTAAATGTTCACCTATTTATACATGCTCATAAAACCTAAATACAAATATTTAGGCAAGTTAAATCTTTGTTCAGATCAGCAAAGATTTACAAATTGCTAAATTCCTCTATCCTCGATAAAGAACACAATGTTTTTATTGATTATTTGGGAATTTCATAGCATGTACTCCCATCATTCTCATTTCTCAGTCCTCCTATGCCCAACCCCCCACCCTTGTGAACTGCCCCTGCTCCGTCCAACAAACTATTGTCCATATATTCACTGGAATATGGTCAAATTCCCAGTGGCCAGACCCTTAAAGAAAAATGAGTCCTCCACCTGTTCCCCTGCTAGAAGCCATCAATTATGGAGAGCTACACTTCAGTCTTTATCACAATTTTTAAGAGTTCTCTTCAATTACTTCCTGTTTAGGCTGTTACTTTTGGGAGGGGGGATGAGGGGTTGTCCTGGAAGCCTTCTATGTCCCCTTTTCTCAACTATGCATGTATAGACGTCAATACCACTATAAAAGGAACCTTCCTTCCCTGTTCTGTCAGCATGAGCACAGATCATGGACTTCTATGTGGCTTCTGGCAAGAGCATGGACCATGAATACCATCAAGGTTTCCTGCATCTGCACATGCCAAGAACCTCAGCATGGTCTCCAGTGACAGTACAAAGACATCAACATAGCCACCTGTCAAAGCACAGGCCACATATACCATCATAACTCTCAGCTGCAGCAAAGGCCAAGGACAACACATGACTTCTGGGTCAACACGGGCTACAGAGGCCTATATAGTCCCTGGCACAGCACAGCCCACACACATCATCGACATGGCTTTAGGCAGCAGAACAGATCACAAACATCTGTATAGCCTTTGGGGGTAGCACAGTCCATGGATATCAACAAAGCCCCCCCAAGCTGCAGTAGAACTAGTGACCTAGACATGGCCTCAGGTGGCTGCACAGGCCACTCACATAAAGATGGCCCCTGCTGGCAATATGGGCTTCATGCAGCAGCATAGAACACTGACATCTAAATGGCCCTCGGTTATAACATCTATATGACCTTAGGTGGAAACAAGGCCCCCAGCTGCCGGAGGACCATGGACCTTGACATGGTCCTCTTGGGGCAGCACAGCCCACAGACATCAGCATGTTCTTTTCTTAAAGAATTTATATTTAGTTCCCAAAAAGGGGGAAAAACTGTAAAACACTCAGGCTTATCAGATATTCTCATATAAAACTATTTCTCCACATACACCATCTGTCATGAATCTGTCAAATTTGACATTATGTTCTACTTGATATAAATTTACCATAGTATTCCTCTGAATGTTAACTAGAATTTTAGTAGTAGGTGAGTTTATAGTGTTGGACACTTAGGAAAGAGGAAAGTAATGGAGATTCTAGGAGCCAAGGTAGAAGATAGGATGTCTGTTCAGAGTTCTCACATACTCATTTGCTCTTTTCAGAATGTCATAATGAATTAGGCTTTTCAATCTTGTACTAGTGTAGCCTGTGTAGGTACAAAGGAATGAGGGGTATTCACAACAATAAACCACATCCTGGAATGAGCAGAACTATCCAAATACTTGTATGATAATAAAAATTTGTTTTGAAGATAACCCGAAAAAGTTTTCACTTCTTAAAATGTTAAAATATGGTCAATGTTATTATGAATTGTCTGGTACCTTGATCTTATATATAACTAACAGAACATTGTGTTTTTATTGGTTAGGTAGAAACAGCTAGAATTCCATCATTCAAACTAAGCTAAGTGATTTTGTTATAGTTCCCCCTCACAAAACAAGTAGAAAATTTTATGTGATCACTTGAACCGAATAAACAACTAGTTCTAAATAGAAAACCCAGCAACTAGTTCTTCCCTCTTGCAAACAAGCAGCAAGCATGTAACTTGTCTGTCTCCACTTAGCTTTTCAAAGTCTCTCCTCCAACGGTTAAACCCCTCCTGATGCCTCTTATCCTCCTTCTCCACTACATCTGTCCCAGTGCCAGAACGGAGAAAGAAAAAAAAAAAACCCAAACCCATTTCCTGAACTACAAGACTCCTCAACCCTAGACTGATTTTGTGTTTTTTAAAATAAACTTTAGTCTAGTGGATAAAGGTGCTTGCTGAACAAGCTTAATGAACTGAGTTTACTTCCCAGAACCCACTTAATGGCGGAAGGAGAAAATTCCAAAGCTGTCCTGTGACCTCTAAAAGCAAACTGTGGCAGGCGTGTCCCCCCCATCATCATCATGTACACATTAATAAGAACTATCAAAATTTTAAGTAAAATAATCTTTCAAAAAGATTTTTGCAATTGCTACTTTAAGTCATCCTCTTTGCTCATTCCTAAGAAGCAAACAGCTCGTCAAACACAACCATCACTCTATATTGCTAAATTCAACAATCTCTCAGAAACACGGATCACATTTCTGTGATCATTCACCTAAACCTTCAGTGGAGGAAGCAACATGGATTTTCCCTTAATCCCATAGGCCTCTTCTTCATAAACTCCCTGAATCTCTAATCACTTTTATTAAATTCCAGAGTTCCTGCAAGGCTTGGTCCTCAAGGTTCCTTTCTTGTCTGCAAGGATTCTCTTGAAAAGTCTCATCTACTCTCAGGGCTCTTCATCTTTATTTGCTAGTAGCTTTAAAGTTTAAAATACAGAATCTAAAACTCTAAATTCACATTCATTACCTACTTGGATGTCTCAATAGGCACCTAAATGTAACATGGCTATAACCAAATTCCTGGTTAGTTCCCAAATCTGCTCCTCTCCCAGCATACCAAAACAAGTGGCACTGCCATTTACTAAACTGCTCTACATAAAACCCTAATAAGAGGTACTTGTCAATCATCTCTTATATACTCTCTGAAAATCATTCAGGGTTCTTTCTCCATAACATACTTAGAATCTTTTATGCTGCGATGTTGCTATAGTTATGTTTTTAGTTTGAATTATGTGAAATACTAACTACTTTTCATATTTAAGTATGCTCTTCCAAACAGCTTGCTAGTAATGATCCTTTTAAAAAATTGATTCAAGTTAATATATCTAATCAAAACCCTATGGAGTATAATTAAAAATTCTTACTATAATTTATAAAGCTTCTACACAATTGACTAACCCTTGTTTCGTTTCCTGACACTTTCTTTACTGTCTCCCCACCAGTTTTTCATCAATATGGACTTTTTTGATTTCAAACCCCCACAATACACTCTTATTTTCATTTGCTGCAATTATTCTGCCTGCAAAGCTCCCATTCTCCCTTTAGTTGCCTGCTCACGAGCCTAACACTAAGGCATTCTCTGGCTACCCTACTAAAAATACCACCTTTCTATCAGTGCATCTCCAAATTTTTTATTTGAAACACAACTATTATACACGTGTACTATGGTGGAGTAAAAAAATAGCTTCTGTTCTGTTCCCAATTCCAGACAAGATCCATTTTTCCATTAAGCAGGCTTTAGATTTCTGCTGGGTCTACCATAAGGACTAGGGATTACCTATATCCCTGTGGCACTGTCTCGATGGCCTTGGGTGTAGTTCAATCCAACTTTTCTTAGCTTCCAATTTCTAAGTTTTGAGAGCAAAAAAGCTCTCCTTTCCCAGGTTTAATCAATTGTATCTCTTATATAATTCATGTGGCAGATAACTCTTAGTTATGATCGTTTTTCCCTTTACCTTTCATTGATCAGGCAATGAATTAACTACCAATTGCTCACTTCATCTCTTCTCCTTAATCTCCTCTAGAACTTTGGCAAAAGTACACTCCACTGTTTGGAAAACTTGAAATATTCTGACCTTATCACAAATTCTAGTAGCCATAGAAAGTTGAAACAAGAGATTCCTAAGTGTGACTTTCGAAGGTGTTGGTACTCTCTATGGCCTCTTCCTCATCTGCGGTTAAAATTACCCCGAGAATTTCCTGACATCCCTCATTATTCATTTTTCACCTGTTTTTTCTAGTTCTTCTTAATCAGCTCTACCTCTATATTATCTCTGCGTATTCAAAATTACCCTCTGGTGTCCAGGAAGTACCTATTGTCTTGCTACATACCTTAAAAAACTTGCAGTGCTTTCTTCTCTTAAAATTCCTTCAACAGGCAGCTAGCTCATCTTCTCTTCAAGACTCTATCTTCCCTAATACTGCTAATCAATTTCTCCCAGACTCCTCTGGTATCAAAACCTGCAGCGCAGTAATCATCTAATTAGTACAGTGCTTTGCTTCTTCAGAGTGGGGTTTCTATTCAATTCCTCCCAGTAACTTTAGGACCAACAGTCAGCTAGGCACAGAAGCGTTTCTAAACAGAACTAGAGCTTTCTCTAATTTAATTCTTATCTCTTCTTACTGGAGCGTTTTCCAAAAGGCTGAGCTCCACAATCCACTCTTAAAACACCAGTGACTAAACCCGCCGGCTTAATTTCCCCGATCGCTTCTCCAACTTTTCCACACACAGTCCTAGTAATGCTGTGGGAAGTGGGAATGCCCGGGCTCCGGCTGCAAGGGTCGCGCAACAGATACTGAGAGGCACTGTAGCAACGGCGAACACGCACTCTGGGGACCACGGACGCCTCAGCGCTGTCACTCTACAGACCTGCACACCTACCTGTTATTGAGGGTTTCCGAGGTGGGCCGTTACGCTCACGTGACCGACAGACCTTTGTTTTAGCAGGCCTGAGGGTGCACCAGCCGGGCTCGGGACAACGCTCCACAAGCACTGACTGAGAGGACAAGTAAACGCGGGGTGGAAAAGGAGGCGGGCCGCTGCTCCAGAAAACACAGCCTCCGGGAGTGGCACGCGGCCTCGGGCAACCCGCCATCCTGCGGGACGAGGGCCTGACGACAGATCTAGAGCCGTCTGAAAAGTGAGGCAACCCGGAGGGTCGTAAAGGCCCACCTGGAACCCAGCGAACGCCGCCCCTTACCGAAAACGGAGAATCAGAAGCCGCCGAGACCGAGGCTGCCGCCATCTTCCCACCTGCGCAACGCGGGCCGCCGTCCTTGAGCTCCTCCTCCGGATTCGACAGCCGCCCGCCAGGGGCAAGCCGAATCCAAGTCCCCGATGGAAGGGGCGGGCGAGCTGCGAACCCTATAGGAGCCTCGGTCTCGCAAACCACAAGGACGCTACACTCAACGCGTACGGAAAAGGCAACGCGTCTTGACAGACGCCTACCAGTGACCAATCAGAAAAGAGGACAACTTCTGGTGGCAGGGGAGAGCCCGCCTCTTCTCTCGGTGACGTCACAAGGTAGCGCACCGCGGAGCCTGCGGGAACCGCGACGTCGTGAGTTGACTGGAGGCTCTGGGAGCGTCTGGAAAGGGATGATGTTCTGGAGGAGGAAGCAAAGGCCAGGGCTTCTGGAGCCTTCAGAGCCTACTGGAGTGGATGACGGAAGCTGAATAAAGGCGAATGGAAAGTTGACACACTTCATCAGCATCCCAGGCATAAACTCCAGAGAGCGTTGCTTCTCCAGGTGAAGTACTGACCTTTCGGCCAATGACAAACAGGAGTAGGAGGGGCTTAGCAACATGGTCCAATGGAAGCTAAGGACTGAAAAAAAAAGCCGCGCTTCGTGGACCTGTGCCCAATGGGCACCAAACAATGACTGGCCGTGGCTTGTGGGCGGGATCTTTTCAAAGCGGATTTCGCGCTCTGAGAGCGGCGCCCTCTTATTGGTTGGTGCTTTCTCTCTTTGTGGGCGATCCCAGCCTAACCTAGGCAAGGGACTGGGCGGAGCTTCCGAGTGACGCGAGGCTCTCTGTAGCCAATCATAGAGAGGGACGCTAGACCGAGGAGGAAGCGGAATCCACAGCTAGCTCCCGCTTCGTCTCCCTCCGCCACGGTCCGGGCCTAAGCGGGAGCAGCGGGGCGGGCGGCAGTAGGTGTCCCGGAACGAAGGCGGAGGCGGAGGGAGACGCAGGGGTCCCGGCAGTTGCCAGGCCCGGGCCGCAGCGTCAGAAGAGCCCGCGGGCGGGGCAGCCGAGTTCCCGGAGGCCCCGCCTGAGCGCGCGCGGAGGAGCCTGAAAGCAGGATGGCGGCGTCGGCCCTGTACGCCTGCACCAAGTGCACGCAGCGCTACCCCTTCGAGGAGCTCTCGCAGGGCCAACAGCTCTGCAAGGTCGGTGGGCGCCAGGCGTTCAGCGCACCGCTCCCCGCCAGGGCCCGGGCATTATGTGGGCGAGACCCGTGTCGACCTTGTCCCGCCTGCTCGCAGACTGGGGCTGGCTCCGCCGCGCCTGGCGGTCTCGGGTGGGGCCGAGCCAGGCGGCCACCAATCTATCGTGTCGCAGAGATCCGGTGCAGACTCTCACACCCCAATTTTGGCAGGGACTGCACTCTCTTTCCACTGGGAGGCAGGGCCCGTGTTTGCACTTTCTTGCTAGGAACCCGAACCCTAAGCTCCAGAGCTGATAGCATCCTGCTTCCCTGTCTCGGAAAGGGAAGCGACTGGTTTGGGAACAGAGTGCTCTGATTTCGAGCTCCTCCCATCCTATAAAAGCCAGGATGCTGTCTGTGAGCAACTGTACAAAATAACTAGTAGTTTCACATGTAAACCACCCCTGGAGGTCAGTCCTAACAGCTTCCTTAGTTTTTATCTGTTCCATAATATCCCCTCTGCTCCCTTCATCCACTAAGGACAAAAATATCCCCATGGAATTATATTCTGTCTGGCGGCTGATGTGATAAGTCACCCAGTTGTTTACGTTGCAAGCCAGGTTTTATTGACAGTTTTTTCAAGCACTTGATTAAGTCGATTAATTTCTACCAGAAGAGTGAGATTGGGTCTCTGAGATAAATACTGACTTATGTGTTATCTTATTACAGGAATGTCGGATTGCACATCCTATTGTAAAATGTACTTACTGCAGATCAGAATTTCAGCAGGAGAGGTTCGTATATTGAACAGTTTTTCATTGTTACAAATTCGTATAAGGAATAACTGGGGGTTGTAATATTTGTGTTAAAATACTTTGAAAAAATGGTTTTATTTCTGAAATTTAAAATTAAGAGCTACTATGTATAGTTTGAGAGAAGATACTTAACTAAAGAAATTCTGGTTTTATTTTAGAACCAGACTTCAACTTGAACATGTGAAAATAGGGGACAAATTGATAGATGGAAAATGTACACTTCTGCCAACAATCAAAATATAAACAATTACTTTTAAACTGTTTTTTAATGGGAAACTGCTAATTAACCGAGGAAAGAGCTACAGTGTTACCAACTGCCTTCTAAGACAGAAGTCACTGCCTTTAGCAGTGTGATTAGCACAGATGTTTTTAACAGGAAATCCCTCTTTTAGAGGACACAAAGTAAGCTCATTTTGTTACTGAGTATATAGACATGACAGTGGGAAGAGTGGCCTGGGAAGTGAGATAGGCCCTGATGCATGAGGGTGTACATTCATATTGGTAAGGGAACGTTTAGAACCAGAGGGAAGACTTTAGGGCTTCTGCTTTGTTTTCTTTACAGAAAATATGCAGTAAGTTGGTTGCCTATAAGCACACTGTTGGGAGGTGGAGGCAGGAGAATTACCACTTAGAGATCAACCTGGGCATATATCCTGAGACCTTGAGGCACTGTGTAATACGTAAATAATATATGGAAAATTTGTCTTTAAGAATACTAAGTTTATAGAAAACTGTTCTAAAATTAATACTGTGTTTTTAAGAAGGTACTCACTGTGAATTAAAGTAAGTAATGTACAAATCTTTTGACTTGACCATTTATTATAGGTCAGCATATGTTACTTAAACTGGAAAGTTACATGAGTGTAATCATCTGAATATAATTTCTTTTTCAGCAAAACTAACACAATTTGTAAGAAGTGTGCTCAAAATGTCAAGCAATTTGGAACAGTAAGTATGTTTTTCGTTTCAAATCTTTCTTATTGGCTAGTTATGGTTCTTCATGACCTCTCATAGAGCAGTGAGTGCAGTCTCTGTACTTATGTATCTGAACATGCCAAAATAGTTCATGGGAGAAACTCCCTATAGACCTGATGGGGAATGAAATCATTTAGAAACAACGCATGCCTTACACGCACGCTCTTCAGTGGATGTCAGTGTGACGTGTGAGAAGCTGTTTGTTAAAAGTACAAATGAAGCAGGTTCCTTAATGTGAACATACTTGTTACGATGTTAACATAATCAAACTTTCTCCTGATTTCTGGAACTTTTTATATGGCAGTACCATTCAAGTGTTCAAAACTAATGACTATATCTTGGTACAAAGTGGCTGATGTGAGCCAGGCAGTGGTGGCGCACGCCTTTGATCCCAGCACTTGGGAGGCAGAGGCAGGTGGATTTCTGACTTCGAGGCCAGCCTGGTCTACAGAGTGAGTTCCAGGATAGCCAGGGCTACACAGAGAAACCCTGTCTCGAAAAAACAAAAAACAAACCAAATTGGCTGATGTATACACACACACATGCACACACACACATGCTGTTGATAGTAACATATCAGTGCTATTTATGATTGGTCAAAGTGCTGACCTTAAGACTCCATAGTATCCTCATATCCAAGAAATCAAGGATGCTTATTGTTTCTTCAATTGAATATGCTTATACAATTTTTTAATATTGAAAAGATATTTATGTTTACTGTGGCAACAACCTATACATGGTAAAATTATTTTTAATTGATAAATGATGTAATGGTTGAGCCTGCTGTATATCACTGCAAGTTCATATCCTCAAGTTACAGCTTTATGAGACTTTCCTGTGAATAATTGTTTAACCTCATAAGCAAATTTTATATTGTATAAAAATGCCATAGAAGTCCTGAGTGTATTTCTTAAAATGGTCAGATTTCTGAGCATAGGTAGTGAGCTTCATAACTGTAACAATAAATGTTAGTTGAATGAGTAGACCCATGATACTTGACTTTGAATATATACTCGGCAGAAACAAATGTTTTTAACTTAATACTTTTCTTTATTAACCCTCCAAATATTTTACTAACACTGGATATGTCTTATGCAACAAAGTTTTAAATATCTTGGTTAAACTAAATGTGTTTATTTTTCAGCCTAAGCCTTGTCAGTACTGTAACATAATTGCAGCATTTATTGGTACCAAGTGTCAGCGTTGTACAAATTCAGAAAAAAAATATGGAGCACCTCAGACCTGTGAACAGTGCAAACAGCAGTGTGCTTTTGATCGGAAGGAGGAAGGAAGAAGAAAAGTATGTTTTATTTATGTTATGATATCTTCTAAAATAAAACAACTTGGCAGTTGTTATAATCAGTACACCTCTAAGACACTTGTTTCTGCTGCCTGAAAACAGAAATGGAGGAATAGCATAGTTTGTCTTTGCATCGTGTACGGGTTCATGTTGATATGGTGTGTCCCTCCTTAGGAGACTGAAGCAGGGGGATCAAAGTTAGTGTTCTGCCTTTTGTTTGGCTCCTGTTTGAAACTACTGTTTGTTTCTCTCTGCTTACAGTGACTTAATTATTAGGTGTACCTGTGCCATTCCTCTGCTGCTGAGCATTCACACAAGCCTCCTGTTTGTCAGTTTCAGTTGCTTTGGAGGTGACTATCACTTTGAGGGGCTTACCCAGACCCCCGCAGCACTGTATGTGCCTTAGCTGTAAGATGTGTCCCTCCAGCACTTCCTGTATGAAAGGAGGGAAGGCAGGAACTATACCTTCAGTTTGGAAAGAAGTCGCTTTCTCTCCGCTGGACTCAATGATTGACTCTCATTATTTGCAGTAGTTACTGTCTGTAAAGTTGCCAGAAGCACCAGTGAATAGTGAGCTGTGGCTTTTAAGAGAAATTCAGGAGTAAGTTCCTGCCTATAATCCTAACGTGCTTGACAGTTCACTGATGCATTTGTGACTTTACTGTCTGTTGAAGATAACTTATGTGAATTTAACTGAACTCATGGCCAGGAGCAGTAATAATAGCTGAACAAAAACTATAACTAGCTTATTTTTTTAAGATCCATCACAGGTTTTGTAAAACTAAAAATGGCAGTACTGACTGACTTCTGGAAAGAATAGTGGTTTATGGTGTGAGCTGAAGCGCAGGAGGATATCTCAGCTTGTTTGCTATAGTGGGGTTGTGACGCCTGCTGACAGGAGTTTTGCACTGCTCTACATCTATGTGAATGACCGGAAATAGGATTCTTAGAGACCAATAGGCAATCTACAGATATATAAACTCTGAATATAATGAGAATTGATTGTTGTTTAGGCTTCTGTTTTGTTTGTCTATAAATGTTTTGCCTGCATTTATGAATGTGTGCCATATGCCTATCTAATACCTGAAGTCAGAAGAGGGTGCTGGATGCCCTGGAATTGTGAGCCACCATGTGGGTGCCAAGAATTGAACCTGGGTTCTCAGTAAGAGCAAAAAATGTGCTTAACTCCCAAGCTGTCTCTCCAGCCCCCGTTGTACTTGCCTTCCAGACTTTCTAGTGTCTCTCAAAATTAAAAATACTTTCAACAGTACTGGAGGTCTATAAATCAGTTCTCGTAGCTAATCTTATAATCCTCTTACAGTATTATTCCAAACATCAAATGTGTTAATTTTTTAAAAATCTGCATATGTACGTTTCTTCTGGAATTTGATGAAACGCAGAATGTTGTCCACATGGAGTGAAGTATGATTGCAAGTTGAGTTGCTTGCTGCACTCTCGGAGCCAGCTTGCAAGTGCGCTCAATGCAGCTCTTTTTCTCAAAGGTTGATGGGAAGTTGCTGTGCTGGCTCTGCACCTTATCATACAAGAGAGTTTTACAGAAGACAAAAGAACAGAGGAAGAGTTTGGGGTCTTCACATTCCAATTCCTCATCTTCATCTCTCACTGAGAAAGACCAGCACCACTCAAAACACCACCACCACCACCACCACCACCACCGCCACAGCAGTGGCCATCACAAGTAAGCACTCTGAAAGCCTTGTTATAAACTGTTCCTGCCATGGCCAAGGGTCTTTTCACTGGTATTTGTTATTTTACCTCCATGTAGTGGTAAGATGCTTGGCCAGTTTCTGTTGCACATGATGAGCTGATTTTTTTTATCTGGCTGTGCCCAATTATATGCTTTGAAAGATTTCCACACAATATATTCAGTGTTTATTAAAGTAGTACAGAATTCATTTATAAAACCATCCTGTGTGAAAATCTAGATAGATCAGCATTGACATTTCAGTTATGCCAGTTAACAAAAGCTTCCATTTTAAAGATAATTTTAGGTTTTATTTATATAAACTTATTTATTTTTCACTCTTACGGGCATGTGCATGACACCACAGACTTGGAGGATAGAGAACGACTTTATTGAACCAGTTTGGTCCTTCTACCTCAGATGACTTCCAGAGATAAAGCTCAGGTTCAAGGCTTCCTGGGAAGCCCTTGTTTTCTGTCCCAGTATTTGAAGTTTATTTCACTTGCCATTTGTTTATCCTAGTTAAAACGTATTTAAAGCAGTGTGAAGACAAACACATTTAATCCTTTCAGAGAACAGACTGTAGCCTCAGTTATGACCAATAGAAACTTTTTTTGTAGTAGGGATTGAACCCAGGTCTCCTATGTGCTAAGCACAGACTCTATAGTTGAGCTAATATGCCCAGCCCCTATAGAAACATTGTTAATCTTAGAGGTTCCAAAGTGTAAGAAATGTTTTTAACTATGGGTACTTTGTTTTATACTTTTGTTGGTTGTTGGATTTTTTTTTTTTCTTCAAGACGGTTTCTCTGTGTAGCCCTGGCTGTCCTGGAACTCACTCTGTAGACCAAGCTGGCCTCGAACTCAGAAATCCACCTGCCTCTGCCTCCCAAGTGCTGGGATTAAAGGCGCGCGCCACCACTGCCCGGCTGGATTTTTTTTTTTTTAAGCATAAGTAGCATTGTAACACTTTAAATACAACATTTTAGTTTTTAAAGTGATTTCATGGAGGGAGAAATTATGTAGTAGTAATGTCTTAACTGTGTATATGATTAAGAAGTTTCTGAGATGTAATTTTAGTGTTTGTAGAAAAAACAACAACATTAAATTTAATTTGTAAATGGAAATTGCAAATAGGGATATGATGTATACCCATTTTTCAGAAGAATTTGGTTTTTTTCTCTAAATTTTACTGTGTATCTTTAGAATTTCAGAAAGTTACTTAAAATATGATTTTATGTGTAGGAAACAAATGGCTTCCACATTTTGCAACACAACAGTTTTAGCTTAACTGCCAGCAAATACCTCTTAGACCGTGAGGATTCATTGAGGCTGTGGTGTTTGCTGCTGTGTTGTAGTGTTTCCTAGGGTGACAGTCGTAGACCACGTGCACTGACATGGAAAAAGAAAATGTAGGGCTTTAGATCAGAGTAGCCAAGGAGCAGAGGAGCACAAGCCTTGATTCTATTTCTTGCTTTAAGAAGAACGTTAAACAACTACGTACTGTAAGCCCTATCCCTCAGTCTCGAGAGTGTCTTCCTCCCTGGCCGTCTTTCAGAATGATTTTTCCTAGCACGATGGGAAAAACAAGATGTAAATATAGGTGGCGGACATCTAAAAAGGGGAAAAGACAGTGCTGACTTTCTTTTTTTTTTTCCTCTTTTGGAGCGGTACTTAAGAAATACAGATACATTATTTCCCTGTTATTCACAAGAGATAGGTTCCAAGTCCTTTGGATACGAAACTCCAAAGTGCCCCAGTCTCCTTCATGATGTGGTCTAGTGTTTGTATGACCTGCACACTGTAAGTGATCTGTAAATTACTTAAAATACCTAACACAATGGATAAATTTAGAACTCATTGTTGACTGTGTTGCTTATGCAGAAAAGACAAAAACTTAAGTATTGTTCACTGCAACAACCACTGAAGGTTGACCTACATTTTCTCTGCAGTTAATTGGATCCTCAGATCCAGAACCTGTCAGTACATAGGACTGCTGGTACAACTTTGTATCTCATGACTAAAGACCGTATTGTGAATAGGCAAGTTAGTTTGTTGGGTCCTGTCTTAAGTTGAGTATAGATCAGAAAGAACACGTTTGATATGATAGATGGCGGTTGGTGATGAAGGGCCATCAGAGCAAGGGCTTAGCTCTAAAGTCAGTTTGGATCCAGGAATGACAGCCTCACATCACTAAGATAGCGATTCTAGGACTTCCTGATAAATCGCTACTGTGCTGTTGCTACTTAGTGAGTGATTCTGTGACTTGGGAATGCTTACACGTAGTGAGATTTGTTTGAATCACCCTTATACACATTCAGAGGAATTCCTCCTTAGAACTGCTATTCGATGCCTGGTGGAGAATGATCCAGGGTAACAGGGTTACAACTCAGTCTTTGGAGCTTCAGGTTTTTTTCTTGTTTGTTTTGTTCTTCTGGGTACACTTTAATTCTTTATTTTACATCTACTTAAAAATGTGACTGATGGTTTTTATACACGTGTAAATGTGTATATTTGTTATACATGTTAATGCTGTATTAGGTTGTATTAGGTTGTCTTGTATAAGTGCTTGTAGCTATAAACAAAATGAGTTATACCCATTTCATGGATATGGAACTGAGATTTGAGGACTTTAAATTACTGTATAGTATTACAGCTTAGATGATGTGCATTGCTTAAGTTGAATAAATATGTGTTTCTAGCTCACAGGCTATGTAGTAGTTATTAATACCGCAGAAAAATGGAAAGGAGGTTATAGTTTATGAGGGAAACCATTTGTCCTTATGAAGTTTTCCAGTATGATGAGTGTGACTTTTGTGTACAGGAAAGAAAGATCTGTAGACTTGGAGGAGGCTGCTTAGAGAGACTAAGAAGAAATGAAGTAAGCTACTTCCTAGTCCAACTGGACATATGATTCTTAGCAGCTGGAGTTATGTCAGGTTTATCTGCATTTAGGATAACCATGCAGATGCAGACTGCTGTAGAGTACAGCCAGGGCAGCTGACGTAGGCATTCCTGGATTCTTCCATGATGCTGCTGTGGCCTTGTGCTCATGGACTCCAAAACTGAGTACAATTTTAAAGCGAGTTATTGGAAATCTTAAAGAGAAAATACAATCTACCATTGTACATGTGTTTAAAAATTTAAGCTGGCTAGTAATAATTTGATTAGAGTTTATCCTATTAAAATGTGAGTTGTTCCATATATTAGCTTATATAGCTACCGTGAACAGTAGATTTATAACAGTTTGATTCTTTTGGGAAAGAATGTGTTAAATAAATATGATCAGATGTTCCTCATGTGTTTTTCAGAGTCAGCAGTCTAAGTCCTGAGCAGGACCAGGGACTGTGGAAACAGAGGTGAGTGCTGCTGTGCTGTGCTGTGTGCTGTGCTGTGTGCTGTGCTGTGTGCTGTGCTGTGCTGTGGTGTGTGCTGTGCTGTGGTGTGTGCTGTGCTGTGTGCTGTGCTGTGGTGTGTGGTGTGTGCTGTGCTGTGGTGTGCTGTGTGGTGTGCTGTGCTGTGTGCTGTGTGTGTGCTGTGCTGTGTGCTGTGCTGTGTGGTGTGCTGTGTGCTGTGCTGTGTGCTGTGTGTGTGCTGTGCTGTGTGCTGTGCTGTGTGCTGTGCTGTGGTGTGTGGTGTGTGCTGTGCTGTGTGTGTGCTGTGCTGTGTGGTGTGCTGTGTGCTGTGCTGTGTGCTGTGCTGTGCTGTGTGTGTGCTGTGCTGTGTGCTGTGCTGTGCTGTGTGCTGTGCTGTGCTGTGCTGTGTGCTGTGCTGTGGTGTGTGGTGTGTGCTGTACTTTGGTGTGTGGTGTGCTGTGTGCTGTGTGCTGTGCTGTGTGCTGTGCTGTGTGCTGTGCTGTGTGCTGTGCTGTGCTGTGCTATGTGCTGTGCTGTGGTTGAAGTGCACATGTGTAAATGTGCTTATTTAGAATGAGAAAGAACTGGTGACAGTCAGTGATTTTTTTTCAGAGGAATAGCAGCTTATAAGTTGATGCCTCTGTTTTATTCTAATCATTTTTGCTAATGTTTGCTTTCAGCCATAAATCCTCTGCAGCAATTCAGAATGAAACTCCAAAGAAAAAGCCCAAACTGGAATCTAAGCCATCTAATGGAGATAGGTAAAAATGAATGTCTTTAGTGCGATGAAAACTGAACTTAATTGAGTAGCTCTGGTTAATTATCAGTTATTACATATTTTATATGAGAATAGAAACATGGGTCTCACACACTGACTTTTTAAAATCATCTTGGAGAGTAAAGCATACATAATCAGTTAAGAAACTTTAATTTTGGCAATAAGAAAGTGGCACTGAACTATGTTGTTATGACTGGGGAACAAATCTGGGTTCTAAGGAAAGAACAAATCTGATAAGAGAACATTATTGTAGTTGTTCTTCAAGGAAAAGAAACACAAATCTGATTGTGGTATTTTCAATTGACCTGCTTAGCAAATGTTTTGATTAAAAATATGAGTGTGACTTTGTTTTTAGTTCATTAGCCAACGTTTGCTGATGTTACTGTACAAATTGGCTGCCTATTGCTTTACACTAGAAGTATTGACCCCCTAAAAGCTAATACTGAATTATATTTCTGCAGGTGTATGTAATGTGTGCCATTAGTAAGGTAATTTGCCAGTTGCATCCATTTCTGTCAGGTACATATTTTTTTGCATTAGCCTTAAGGATGTTTGTGGAATTGTCTAATTTATGCAATTTGAACATCTGCAGATTTTCCTTCTACGTTATGTAATTCCATTTTACTTTTTTCTTTTTAGTAGCTCTATAAATCAGTCAGCAGATAGTGGGGGAACAGACAATTTTGTCCTTATCAGTCAACTGAAAGAAGAAGTGATGTCACTTAAGCGTCTCTTACAGCAAAGAGACCAGACCATTTTGGAAAAAGATAAAAAGGTGAGAATATAGTTCCCTGAAGCCTGATAAGATTTGCATCTTGGCTTTTATTTAACCCTTGTAAATTTTCTTTAGTTATTTGATAATGCTTGCAGTGCACTACTTTTACAAGACAAACTATAAAAGCCCAAATTGACATCTAAGCCATCTAATGAAAATAAGTAAAAATGGTGTTTCAGAATGTTCATAGTTCTAAAAATTAACGGAGAGCTAATTATAGTAGTAATTTTTTGAGCATTAGTTTTCAGTTAGCATGCAATTTTAAAGCAGGTCTAATATCTTAATCTTAAAATGAGATATAAATGAAATATATAAATCATTGTGGTTTTTAACAGTAATTGAAAACAGTCTTTGTATATTGACCGTGTCTCTGTGTCAATCTGTATCAATTAGCCAATGAGAAGTAATAATATTCTAATGTCCTGTGGTAGTGATTAGCAGTAGGTGTCTAAGAGCAGTCTGTAAGAAGTGGGTGTTCTTCCTGGCTTTATAATTATTTAGCTACATTCAGGATGAAATTCCAGTCCTGGCCATTTCTGTGTGGCCTTAAGTAGAACATGTTCATCAGTTGAGGCCTTGATTTCTCATTTTATAGATATGTGCTTCATGCTGCTTGATGGACTGGCTGTGATGATCATATGTGTGAGAAGTATTTCATGTAGCCGTTGACACGTGTAAATGCTCAGTGTGTTGGTGATGCTGTTTATCACCGTGGAAGGGAACTTACTGCACACTTAGGTTTCAGACAAGCATCCGCTGGAAAAATAGTGAAAACATTAAAAACTGTTTAATCTCCTAAAAAATATTAATTGTATTTTTAACAGACAAAAGAAATGAACATAAAAAAGACCTAGAATCTTTAAAAGGTGCTTGCCATCAGCAAAAAGAGATTAAAATTTAGACAGGTCCAGTAGGACAAAATTAGTCCTTGATTCTGCCCTCAGCAGCTTCTTTCTGTGCTACAGCTCCCACACTGAGTACTTTGGTGATTGCTGGCTTTCATTTACTATATTAATTCATTTTTTATATTTTGACCGAGGGTTTCAGTGTATGCCTCTGGCTGGCCTGGAACTCTGGATCTGCCTGCCTTCTCCTGAGTGCTGAGATTAAAGACATGCCCCGCCCCTTTATTTTAATATGTACTACAGTGAGTAAATTTAGTTTGTGAAAATTGGCATTGGTATGCAAGGTAAAAATTGGATAATTGTAGTTGTCTTTTTTAGGGTTCTTTATGAGTAACAATTTTAAATTAATTTGCTTTTATGAAAATGTGTACACAAAACTTTAACTTATTACACAAAGCCAAATGTGTCTACATTAGCTTTGAATGGAAGTTGAATAAAATGTCAGATTTAATGCAAAATAGCAGTAATTCTGAACCAGACATTAACAAATTGTAGCCCAGTGGTTCTCAACCTTCCTAGTGTTGTGATGACCCTCATCTCTGTGCCAACCATAAGATTTTTTTTTTTGTTGCTACTTCATACCTGTAATTTTGCTACTGTTATGCGTCATAATGTAAGTATCTGTGTTTTCTAATGGTTTTGAGGTGGCCCCTGCAGAAGTGTCCTTCAGCACCTCCCCTTTCAATAGGGGTCACAATCCACAAGTTGAAAACTGCTGTGGTAGACTCTTTGATCCTTTATACCCAGCATCACTGTTATGTTTAACTACTTTGTTGGAATTTCCTGCTTTAGTGTTTCCTTTAAAGTCAAAAGGCACCAGCAAGTTTACAATTAGTGTTGTAAGGAAAATAATTATGTATCTAAAATTAATGACGTTAGAGTCTAAAAGGATGAAGTTAGTTTCATGTCTCTTTCTCTATGAGTGGCTTCCAAAGCCAGGCACTCACTGTGCTAAGTCAGAAAGAATCACCGGCAGATAAACAGACACCTATCTTTCCCTTCCAGAAGCTCACGGCTGAAATAATTATCAAAGTTGACAGTGTCAGAATTGGCATTTCGGAACAGAAGTCTCTTTATAACATACAATACTGACCCAGGAGAAGGGACTAGAGCCTTTTGTTTGGAAGGCTTTGGTACCTTTTTATTTACTGGGTACTTAGTAATTATGAGGAAAACACAAACTTTGAAAGCTTACATAATGGCAGAAGCTGTTTTAGTGTGGTTCTGTTAATAGCAACTTGGGCTATATATTTGAAAGTCTACAATGCTGTTCTCTTTGTTTATGTTCATATTAATGAAAGCATTGTCTTGTGATCTCTGCTTCCTCACACCATTGAATTTTCTCCTAGTATTTGTCTAATTTAGTTCAGATTTCACAGTGATTGCTTTTCCTCATGCCACATTGACTGTATTTTTCTCCTGATAGGTAAATGTAGTATAATGGCCTCATGTACATAATACTGGACACAAATTAACAGTTACAAACACCATTGCACTTGCTTGCTAACTCATGGGTAAATGTGCCTATTGTGTAGCCTTTTTCCTTTCATTATTGAAGATGATTTTAATGAGAAACCTTGTTGATCTACTGTGAAGTACCTCACGAGCCATTAAACATTGCTTTGCTAGTTATGAAAGTATGACCAGTTAAGCTCAAAGCAGCTTCTCAAGGGTCATCTTCAACATGAAAATCTCGACTGCAGTGGGACAAACAACTGCTTCTACTTTTATAACAAGTGCACTTCTGTTGGGAAAAATATTTAGTGTTAGTATGTGGACAGATAATATATGTGCATGAATGCCTTTTTTTTTTTTTTTTTTTTTTTTAATTTCAGTTAACTGAACTGAAGGCAGACTTTCAGTACCAAGAGTCAAATTTGAGAACTAAGATGAACAGTATGGAAAAAGCGCACAAAGAAACTGTAGAACAACTTCAGGTAAATAGTGTTATTTATATGTGAAGTGCTAGTTGTAGATTGAGATCTGTATTGTAGTATTTCGTGACTTATGTAGATGAGTATTATTCTATTTTGTTCATTTCTGGTTTTAATTTTGACTTTATAAAGTTCTGATCCTGAGCCCATTAAAAGCTTTTGCTTGAAATCACTTGAAAGGTGATTCATTGTTAATCTTGAAAACATGTACACACTAAGTAGGATTTCCAGAAAATAGTGAAGACTGTTCACTTGACTACTGAGCTAAGATGAGACTGTTACTTATGATACTAAGGTGACTATATACATTTTAATCATTCTTCCCATTTCTTTCTGGATACCCAGAAGGGAAGGAGATAAAGAAAACCAGTCTTGTTTGGTAGTTGGGAGGCAGAGACAGGTGGATCTCTGAATTTAAGACCAGCCTGATCTACAGAGTGAGTTCCATGACAGCCAAAGCTATACAGAGAAATCCTATGCCAAAACCTCCCCTGCACAACTACTCCAAAAAAGCCAAGTCTCCAGACCATGATTGAAGGGCCTTTATGCTGTGTACAAGTGCTGCGAATCAAGACAGTGCTTAATTGTGGACTATCTGAAAGTGTTGAAAGTGTATTAGGTATTTAATATATTTAATAAATACTAGTGTATTTAGTATAGATACATAGTCTTAAATATACAGAACAACTGAACAATGGGAGCTGAGAGTCAGCACCAAAGAGGGTAGATGGTGAACATCAGCATAGAAAGGGGCTGTTCCCTTACTACAACTTGGCTTTCTCTGTTCTATAAATTGAGGCATGAAACCACAACACATTGATTTCATTTCTGTAGTTTGTAAATTGTGACTTTGCTAGAGTTAAACTTTGAGTTAACAGGCTTAGGGTTGTTTTATTAGTTTATTTTTGCTGTTTTAGTGATCAAACCCTGGTTCTTACACATGCTAAGCAATTGCTACCTAACCTTAGTCTAACTGGGTGAAGAAGCTTTCAATCTTAAACATATAGATGATGTCATATTCAGAGTTCAGACTTGAAAGTTACAGTTACAGCTTTGAAAGGAATGCATGAATTTTGCTTCATTTGTATGTTTTGTTTTCTGCTGATTTTTTTTTTTTTTTATTACACCAAGGTATATTTTCTATTCTTTTTGTAGTTTGGTATGTGTCATAATTGAATAGGATTTACGGACTTCTTGGAATCCAGATGTATATTCCCTGCTTCCCATTCTTTTTTTGTTTGTTTGTTTGTTTTGTTTTTTTTGTTTTTCGAGACAGGGTTTCTCTGTATAGCCTTGGCTGTCCTGGAACTCACTCTGTAGACCAGGCTGGCCTTGAACTCAGAAATCCGCCTGTCTCTGCCTCCCAAGTGCTGGGATGAAAGGTGTGTGCCACCACTGCCCGGCTCCTGCTTCCCATTCTTCTGAGTGACAGGAAAAAGGAACCTCTATAGAACCAGGGGCATAGTGCACTCAAGGAATTTGTTCATGTGTGCTGATTTGTGGAAATGCATTTGCCCTCCCTCCTCAGAGATTGCCCATCATGAGGTGGGCCTCTTGTGCAGTAGTTGCTGTTTTTACCCACCAGCAATTATTTTGTTTTATTATATTCTTACTAAGTTATGTTGAATGATTTCCCTGGAATATAATTTCCCTGGAATATAATCAACCTTATGTTTACTTCTAAGTTATAGAATAACCATGATAACGGTAAGCACTTCCTAGGTTTGACTTAACCTGGTATGTTCTTCCACTGCTCCAAAGAACAGTTCCTTTTGTTAAAGTGAGTTGCAAGAGAACCATTTTTATTTTAGCCTGGTTGGTGTCTTCCTCTTAACTGAATTTTCTTATGCTACCACCATAGCAGCCACTCATGCAGAAGGGAAGGTATAGTCAATGTGTTTATATCTTTTGTTCATATTTGCTTCTTATAATAGCTGAGTGATGAGTTACACCCAAATTACAGGTGAAACCGGTCACATAAGTAGTAAGTGAGACAGACACTACATTGTGTGCCTCAGGCTTACCTGTATATCCTTCAGTCTTACATCCGCTCACGCCTCAGCTTACCCAGTTTCTGAATGTCCACCTGATCAGCTGCTTCCCTATACTCTTTGAGTTTCTGTTAGAGACCCTCTTTACAGCTAGGTGTAGTTCCCACCGTTAGTAGCAGTTACTGAGGTGAGTATACCCAGTTAGATCTGTGCTTGTCTCTTTCATTTGTTTGTTCTGTTTTGGAGGTGGTGCTTCACTATCCCAGGTTGGCCTCAAACTCCTCAGCCTCCAAGTACTTGGGTTTGTGCCCCTTACTCCTTGCTGCCTGTTCTCCTAATCTTTTATGATACAGAGACTTTAACAGTTAACAAAATAATCTTGCTCTAATCACTCTTTTAAGTATTTTAAACCATCAAACCTAGGAATTCAAACTGAAATTCATTCCCCGAATGGTATTAAATTCAAAGTACCAATAATGCCAAGTAAAAATTCTGTTCCTTAGTAAGACAAACTAGCAGGAAGGGAAATTATGTGTGAATGCTATTGTGTTCAGACCACAGTACCATGGCTGTATAATTAGTTTTTTTCAACTCCCTGAGTATCTTGTTACGGATAAGGTGTCTTCATACCTTAAGTCATAGGTATGAAGAACAAGGAGATAGATAGGCAGGTTCTGAGTAGTTTATTCCTTTATTTAGGCTGACATTTTTAAATGTTTCTGACTTGTATTACAATAATTGCTTTAATTGCATTGACTTCTGTAGGGTGCAAAATAAGTATTAGAATAAAATTTCAATGTGTATATTTAACCACTGCAATATAAAGCTTATATTGCAAGTACTCAAAATAACAACCAATGTACTATTTTTCTTAAAGCCTTTGTCATATATAATTTATCAACAAGTTACTGATGTCATTGGGAGACTTAACTACATATTGAAAATTAGCTGCAAAAGTATTCAAGAGAAAAACTGCTTTCAAGATCTATACTTTTAGTTCCTGCATTTTGTTCTAAGAAAGAAAAATGTAAGTTCATTGTTTCCTTGATTGAAAGCAGAGTTTTAAATATTTGGTAAGCCAGGGTAAATGCTTGCTCCTGACTGCCTATCTCTGCAGACCTAGCTAAGGCCTTTCTGTGCCCTTCACTGCTCTGCACTCCAGAATTTATTTCTTGCCAGTCAGTCTGTTGTAGTTAATGTTAATTAATACATAGTTACAGTGTTACTCTTTACACGTGGCAGGGACTAGGGTTTGTCAGAGTGATAGTTTATGCTTATGAGTAGTGGGACTTCCCTGAGGATTTAAAAATTGTGTAATAGTTTAGTAGTGCTCGAGCTTCATACTGTTTCTGTTGGCTCAGAAACTTCAGAGCGGCCTTGATGATTTGTAGTTTACATGAGGAACTTTCATTGTCTAACTTCCCAGAGGCTGCATAGAGTAGCAGAGACAGAAGAATGAGAAAAGACTCAATGAAGGTCCCACTTACAGATCCCCAGGGAACAACAGTGTTACCAAACAGCACCCCTGCAGGCAGTGTATAATCAGCTGAAAAGTCAGAGTGTTGCTAAAGTGAAATTTTGAGTCTTTGGCTGGGGGGCTGGGGGGGTTATGAAATTATACCAATACCATTAGGAAATGGCTTAGTAGATGATACTAAAGTCGGTGTCACGTGAAAGGACCACTAGGGCTGGAGAAAATGGTAAAGAGCAGCATCTGACCTCCAAGTCTTAGAACCAGAGTTTGATTTCCCTGCCCCAGGTGGTGGGAAGAGGGAATGGACTCCCTCAAGTTGTCCTTTGACCTTCACGTGCGTATGATGTCTTACACATAGGCACAGGCACATATATACATACAGACACAGACACAGACACACACACACACACACACACACACACACACACACACACACACACACACGCTCGCAAATAGATAAGATGTTTAAGAAGGGCCTTTGGCAAAGTGATACACTGATTTTTACAAAAACAGTCTCATACTTTTTCTGTCTAACAGTAAACAGCAAATGGAAGACCTCATTCAGCTTGCTGGAAAATTCTCCAAAATAAATATCTTGTTCATCTCTTGACGCTGTCGGTTGTAGAGTAACGCGCTTGACGCTGTCGGTTGTAGAGTGACTGGGTTGTAGAGTGACGTGCTTGATGCTATCGGTTGTAGAGTGACACGCATATAAATAGCTTTCATGCTTTAAAGAACCGAAAGGTTTTCCTTATTTTAAATTTGAAACTTTTAGGGAGAGAACCACTTGCCATTTCTTTCCAAAACTGTAGTTGTGGAACTTTCTACCTATCTGACCTTAAAAAGATTAAATATACCAACTCATGGTTCTTTACTGTTTCATTGATTTAATTTTTTTTATAAATGAAATAATATTAAGTAGTAGTTTTCAGCATGACTTAGTTCATATTTTTTAAATCTTGAATTTTTGTCTCTCACAGGCCAAAAACAGAGAACTACTCAAACAGGTTGCAGCCTTGTCAAAGGGTAAAAAGTTTGACAAGAGTGGAAGCGTGCTAACATCTCCTTGAAAAAGTCACTTGTTTAGCATTTCTGCCTGACAGTGTGTGCTTGAGGTGTGCTGTGACAGACATCCTTAGATTCTGTGCAGTGGAAAGATATTTTTACATGCCAAATAAATTGGTATGTCTCCTATTTACTTTTGTAACTTACATACAGCATTTTTTAAGTTGTAAACATGCAGATAAAACTTCAGCTGGTTTGGAGTGACTTCTTAACTCTTTGATACCCGGAACTTTTTTCTAGCAATAGTCTTAATGGTTATGGAGTGCACCTGTGCACTGTATAAAATGAACATGCAATAATGGAGTGGTCGGCAGAGCAGCAGCAGGGGTTTGTATTTTGCTTTTGTTTAACACTATGCTAATTTCGAATAAATAGTTTTCAATTTAGAAATGCAAAACTTTTATTAAACAAGGAAAATGGTGAACACTTTTTTGGGAATTGTATTTTTACTTCACATCAACATGAATTTAGAGAATCATGGTGCTTTTATTAAAAGAGCTTCAGAGTATATGTAAATATGTTTTTAAAAGTTACATCACTAACATCAGTTTAGTAATCTAACATTTCATTACTGTTATAGGATTGATGTTTACTGTACAGCATCCAAGGTAAAACGTGTTTTTGTTTTGTAAAACCTGTAGATTTTTACTTACAAGTGCCTTTTTGCCACCTAATGTTTTTATTTATAGGAATGCTGATCTTTTGTACATATGGTTTGTTTAAAAATCATGTTAATAAGTGTTTGTATATAAGTGGATATGTACATAACTAAATTTCAAAAAGAAATCAAAGTTATTAGTAACATGCAGGATTGCATATTAAGAATTAACTGATAATGCCTATAGACTTTGGTTGATTTCGTGGTTTGCTGCTGTATCATAAGGGAAGCCGTTGGTCATTGAGCTCATTTAATTATGTTGGGATACTTTCCTAAAGATTTAATTTTAACTCCATTTTGATAGAGTGATTTTATTTTTATGTTGTGTGGCTTCATGTTTATATTTTGTGAGTTTTGCTTTATTTTTATATAAAATTTCTTTAAAATTTATAACGTTTCTATAACGGTCCATATATCTGCTTTTTTTATAATGTGTTCTAAGTTAATATTTATGTACACCATACTTACTTTGTAAATTTCATACAAATCTGCAAAATTAAATAACTTTTTATAATCAAATCTGTGCTTATGTCTGAATAATTGAAATCTATGATTCAGACACTATAAGTAATTTGTCTCAAAAGAATAAAATTTGTCTATAAAAGATTAAGATAGTGTGGGATAGATTCTGAGAAGTCACAGATCATCTCTGAACTCTAGTGGATTTCAGCCACTAACCAGCATCTGCTTATGGTTAGTTCTGGCTTCAAGGTGAATTTTAAACCTTCAGGCGTTGCTGGCCACACCATATGACTTTTTTCTCTCAGGAATTTGCAGACAGTTATAATTGTTTTCATCAGTCTCGAAGGGTTTATTTTTAGAGAAATGTTTATATGGTCTCCATATCAAAGGTTAGTGTTAAGAGTACATATAACAATTCATTTTAAATTATTCAAGTTTTAGTAAACTTTCCACAGTAGTTTACTACAAGTGAAAGGAAATCTACAAGTTCGGAAACACGTCATTTTCAAGTGACAGTAAGTTTGATTGAATTAGTCAGCTTTGGTAAGAGTCAGCTGTCTGCCATCATGAGGCCTCAGAAGTACATTCACTTAGTGTTCTCAACTTTGGTAGACAACGCTTTACTATGGGTGTTTATGTTTGCAGGATTTGCTGCGTTCATAAAGTAGTTATTACATTGCTTTAAGTTTTGTTGTGATTTATATTACAGTTTCCTGGCCATTTTTCAATCCATAGTAGTCACAATTCTAAGTGAACTGCAGTAGTTCTAATACCTTGCTGGAGACGACAGAAACAGAATCTCCCCCTCCCCTCTTTAGCTAACATGGAAATTGAAAACCAGTTTAAAATAGTGAAGCTTTGTAAAGTGCAAGGCTAAAACTAAAATTTAGGGCTTTACAGTATTCAGACCTAATTAGACATACTCTTTATTCCATGACTTTATTTTATAACTTAAAATTGTTTGCAATTGTATAAATTAGTAATTGAGCCTCAGTCTCAGATCTGTAGTGTGTTGATCTAATGAGTTGATACTCTTTAAACGTGGGCCTGTCCAGAGGTACTATGGTGTGCTGTTTTGTGCTCTTAGCCTGTTTGCTGCAGTTAGCATACCCAGTGAGGGTCATTGAGCTCCAGTTTATCATGTATTAATAGCCTGTGAATACTACAGTCATTTTTAGAGTATATTGGTCTAAATATGCATTTTACGATGAACCTGTTAAGCTGGTCACATGTATACATTAACAGAATACTGTACCTGTACACATCTGACTGTTGACATTTTGTACTTTTTTTCTAAGCCAATATTTCACAATAAAAATATGCTGAAAGCTTTGTGTTGATTCTACTGTAATGAATTACTGTAATTTGGGTGGCAAAACACAAGCACACGCACATGCACATACACACACACATGCACACACACAAATAATAAGTCCTGGTGGAAAAAAAGAAAAAGAAAAAAACAAAAAACAAAACAAAACAAAACAAAAAACCAGCCAGGCAGTGGTGGTGCACGCCTTAATCCCAGTACTTGGGAGGCAGAGGCAGGTGGATTTCTGAGTTCGAGGCCAGCCTGATCTACAGAGTGAGTTCTAGGACAGCCAGGGCTACACAGAGAAATCCTGTCTCTAAAAAAACCAAAAAAAAAAAAATCCTGGGGCCCACAAATCCAAAAATTGGCCTCAGTCTGAAGTCATCGTGTTGGCAGGGTAGTCCTGAATATGGTAGGAGGAGCTTGCTGTTCCCCTGCTTCCTCCCACTCGGCTCCATTCTGTTCACAGGTTGGTCATCTTCCTTCAGAGCCCATGAACTTCTTGAAATCTCTGCTCTTTGGTCCCACTCTAATTCCATTTGGGAAAGTATATTGTGTCATTCTGTGTCTTTATAATCTTCCCATTTCACACTCTTAGTTACATCTGCAAAGTCCCAGTTCAGTTGAGTGCCGTATTTCCAGGTTTAGGAGTCCCATTATGGACATTTTGGGGCGAGACTTATTGAGCATACTGCAAGGATTGTGGTTTTTCCTCCTAGTGAAATCCTCACACAGAAGCTATGAGGGAAATGACTGGGACTGAACATTAACAGAACATCCTAGCTGGTTCATTCTGCCTTGATAGATAAGCTGATCTGAGCATGTCAGCATGAACAGTTACAGAAGATAAAACCAATGGATTGAAACATTTAGTGAGTTCATGTATATAGTTACGATGCAGAGAAACACAAAACCAGAGCAGTAATTTGTCACCATGGGCAAATGGTTAGGGACTAATTCATTATTTTTGAACACTGGTATTTATTTTGAAGCCACTAGGCAAATCGACTAGATTCAGTTTCTTTTGGGAGGAAAATCCACTTATTGCAAAACTTACAATACAATAATGATCTCTTGTTTTTGCAACTTGCAGTAGAGAGCACCAGTAGTAAAACTAGGCAAGACATTGTTAACACTGAATGTTTTCTGATGTAGATACACTATAAAGAGTTGCCAAGTTGGTAGACTTAGCAACTTTCAAATTAGAAATAGAACCCAGGATCATACTGAAAGACATACTAAAGGATGTAGTTGCCATTTTCTTCATCGACTGTAGGTGTGGGGGGTGAAAGCAAAATAGGTAGAACCTATAGACTAAGAAGCACTCAGGAAATACCCAATCACATTGGTGGCCCCTAGTTAGAATCAAAGTGTTTTTTTCTTTATAAAACTTATATAATAGAATGTGCATGTTGGTTATCTTATTATTTTCCAATATTGGTAATGATATAATTACTCTTTACAAGTCTTTGTGACTCCTATCAAATACTTGGTTTTGATTCCTCTCATGGAAAAAGATGGATGGATTAAAGGCATGCACCACCACGCCTGGCATGTCCCATTTTTGTGACAGAGCTTCTTATAATAAAAAAAAGCAGCACAAATGGTATTGTGCATGCCTGTAATCCTGACACTTGAGAGACTGAGGCAGCAGAATCACAAGTTTGAGACCAGCCTGGGCTATGAGATACTGACTCAAAAGACAAAACACTGGCACCAACAGCCCCTATGAAATTATATTCAATACATGCTCTCTGAAGAAAATAAAAGCAATATTCAAGTAAGAAAGTATAAAAAGATCCATGGTTTGGTTCTTCTCATCTTCCAGCTGAGTCTGAGTAATGGCTGTCATGCTGCGATGTAATTTGGTTCCTGTTTCTCCATCATAGCAGAGGGAATCACTGCTAAAAAGCAGTATAGGGCTGGACTTGGAGCTCTGTGGTAGAGCACAGGCAGTCACTTTCATGTGCTATGTGCTAGTCACTGCAAGGAGTTGAAAGTGCAAAGATCTGCAAGCATCAGATTATTTCAGGGAGTGCATAGTCTGCAAAGGATTGTGTTGCCAAAGGAACTAGGATGCAACTGTGTTCTGTAAACTGCAAAAGTTCAGCTTCCCATACTTGCCTGTGTCTCCTGCCTTCTTCCTGATCTTGGTCCCCCTTCATCCCTTACATTGGAGGGCTGAAGGTGTTCAAGCCTCCATCCTATGTTTCCTTTTAAATTTTAAAAACAGTACTCATTTTCTAGTTTATTAAGTGTTATCTGTAAATCCAGTGCTACATAAATGTATGATAGATCAGATCTACCTTCATTTTCATACTGTACTCAGTTCACCTTGGTTGGCAGCTCCATTTAGATATCTATGCCTCTTAAACATATTTTACTATTTTAAGGTGTGTGTGTGTGTGTGTGTGTGTGTGTGTGTGTGTGTGTGTGTGTGTGTGTGTGTATACCCACATGCCACAGTGTGAAGATGAGAGTACAGTCTGTAGGAGTTAGTTCTCTCCAGTGTGAGCCCTAGGGTTTGAACTCAGGCCATCAGGTTTGGTGGCAAGCACCTTTACCTACTAAACCATCTTGCCAGTCTAAGCCTCCTAAATTTAATATATCCAAGATTGTGTCCTAGTGCTTAGCAGTGCCCCTGACTCCCAGTCCAAATGGAAGCCCCTCTTGATGTTCTCACCCTAGATGGAAACAATTCAATTTGTTGGGGCTCAAATCTTCAGTGCTGCTCTGGACTCTTTCTCACACTCCGATCGTTCTTTCAAAATTTCTGCCAACCCTAACTTCATAACATAGCCAGAATTTAACTACTCTCCCCCCGCCTCGGCTCATCTCCTCTGGTGACACTTGGCTGTAGTCAGTTCCGAGTGTGAACGTACTAAATGACCTTATCTTTGGTCTCCAGTGTTTTTGGACAATCAGGGCAGCTAGGGTTGGAGAGAGCCTGCTCTGGGGATCAAGGGAATAAAGGTTGGTCTACTTCCTACATTCCAGCAAACGAAGCCTCCAC
Organism: Uromys caudimaculatus; assembly: GCA_028551405.1. Lineage (NCBI taxonomy): Eukaryota > Metazoa > Chordata > Mammalia > Rodentia > Muridae > Uromys > Uromys caudimaculatus. The sequence goes on along the minus strand of CM052706.1, from coordinate 99,742,236 downwards.
AACCAAGACCTGTTAATAAATGTGGCTGCAAGCTTGCATAACCAAGGGCCATTAGTAAGGGTGACTGCAATCCTATATAACCAAGGGCCATTAGTAAGGGTGACTGCAATCCTATATAACCAAGGGCCATTAGTAAGGGTGACTGCAAGCTCAAGTTGAGATCTGACCTAGTGTACTTTAGATTGGTAGATTATTAACAACACTGATTCTCAGTTTCACAGGCCATGTACATGATGAAGGCACTGGCTGGTTCCACTTATGGAGAGCGCTCATTCTTGGGTGGTGACTTCTCTTCACATCTTCAGACAGTGGAAAGTCAAGGGAGTTGTCTTCTCATATCTAAGGCATGATCTAATTCTCCCCACTTTCTGCAGTCATCACTTGGGGATCCAGCAGAGGGATTTTGAAGAGACAACAAAGACAAACTCCTCTAACTGGAAGCTCCCAAAATGAGTTTACATCTCCGCTGTCCAATAGCCCAAAGACTTTGACTTTAAAACGACTTGTACAAAATTACAGGTCAGGCAATGAAGAATCCTGGAACGATTTTAACCTTTCTGAAAATTCTTACCAATGTCCACCAGAGGGAGGGCTCTGCTACCAAACCATGCTACCTATACAGTGGTTTCCTTCCCAGCCAGCCCAATCCTAGGACCTGCTTCAGTAAGAGCAAGCTTCCCTAGCTGGTTTGCTTTTGGTTGTGAGCCTAGCCTTTAAAGGCTGAGTCATCACCAGCCCTTTAGTTAATTTATAGTTGAACATTTTGTTATATGTGAGAGTACGTTTCCAGAAACTGTTAGATTTGGACAATTCCATCATAACCCAACCCCCAATCCAGTCAACTGATAAGCTCAATAAAAGTGAACGTGAAAATACAATTTTCTCTTTGGATGGATTGCTTTTGAATTCAAAGTATTTTAAAAGTTGCTTTAAGAACATCACATTGAATATTTGAACATTAATTTCCCTTTCACTGGCCCCACTAATGCTTGGAGTACAATGTGTATTTGTCCTTTATGTAAATTCAGATATCCCTGTTCTTAATGCACTTGAAGGAAACACAGTGGATCCGGACCTAGCAGTCCTGAATTAGAAGCTGGCATCTCCAGCAAAGGCAGTGTGCCCTGCAAAAGTGTGGCATGGATAGTGTGCATCACTGTGCTTTTCTGTGGATGCAGCCTGATGCCATGCAACACACAGCCTGGAAGCCATGAGGGTGCCCCCATGCTTTCAGTGCCTACCGCATTAGAAGTGGCATGCTTTGAGTTAAGCTGTTGCTTGACTTAGGTGAGCGATTCTCAACCTGTGGGTCGCGAGTCATTCAACCTTTGAGGGTTGAATGACCCTTGCACAGGGGTCACCTGAGATCATCCTGCATATAAAATATTTACAATTCACAGCAGCAAAAATACAGTTATGAAGTAGCAATGAGATAATTTTACGGTTGGGGTCCCCACACCATGAGGAACTGTATTAAAGGGTCGCAGCATTAGGAAGGTTGAGAACCGCTGCTTTAGATGGTTCTTAAAGGGTCAGTGTCTTGTGCCTGTTTCTTGATTTTGCACATTTCTGGTGGCTGACTTTTCCCTGTATGATGAAGCTTCCCTTAGGCATTGCTACTAGGACAACCTTAGGAACCAGGAATCTTATGGACTGGGCTGTTTAGCTTCTGTTGTAAATTCTTCTTGAATTGTTCATTTTCAATGTAGCTCAAATGACTGTGTCTCATTTGCCATGTGAAAACTTAGCAAATTTGGGCCAGGATAAGCATATCACTTTTCCCAGATGCAATCTTTTTTTGAGTGAATGTCCAGTGTATGGATGTACTGGACCAAATGTTCTAGTGTATGAGCGCTCTGAATAATGTTCCTGACATGTTGCAGCTTATTCAATGTATAATTTAGAAGATTTCTGGAAGATAATGAGTTAAACTGGAAATAAGGGGTGGACCAGATGTGAAGATGGAGCTAAGACCCTTTGCTGTCTGTTTAGTGTGTCTTGGTGTCAGAGTCATGACTTTTAGTCTTATATATTGTTATAAGTGATTATATAAACACATATTCCTAACTCCAGTGTTAGTTTACACATCTCTTCAAATCCTTCTAAAGGTTTCTTAGCCCAGCACCTAGCATCCTATTGGATGGATATCTGCTGATAGCCGCAGGCCTTCTCCAGCTAGCTAGCATCTGCCATCTCTCCTTATTTTACTGTTTTGGCTCAGCTTGTAACAAAGCAGGGAGACTAAAGCAGTAAGTGTTAAGCTTTACTTTGTTTTGAGGCAGTTCAGGTTGTTGGCCTTGAACTCACTGTAGGCAAGAATGACATTAAACTCCCGATTCTCCTACACACTGAGATTACATGTATGCACCACCATGCCCTCACCCAGATTCCAGTAAGTAACCCTACCATGGTCTGTCATGGGCTCCCTATCTGGGGTGAGTAGATGTGCATCTCTCCAGGAAATGTTTTGTCACACAACAGTGTCATATCTGTGAAATGTAAGTCAATATCCTGATGTGTCTATTATTAAGCAAGTGGCATTTTCAAGGAGAAATAGGCCATTTTAGGAAACATGGGAATGGGAACATGGTATGATCTGACTGTTCAGTAGGGTTGCATTTGTTGATCTGTGCCGCCGTCTGACGTTCCATAGGAGAACACGCACAATTTTAGTGTAGTTTATGAATGCTGTGCAGCTTATAGTGTAGACAATATCAAAAACTAAAGTGAACTTTAACGTTTAAAATCTATATGCAAAACAACATTAAAGAATTTCAAATTAGTGCTGGTGAGATGCTCAGTGTCTGTAGCTCCTCCAGAGGACCAGAATTTGGCTCCCAGAATGCACTCTGGGCAGCTCACTCCCCTGTCCTATAGCTCCAGGAAATCTGATGCCCGCTTCTGGCCTCCTCAGGCCTCCGCATGGATGCATATATGTATATGCACATATAAAATCACACAGACAGACAAAGCACTAAATAAACAAGCAAGCAAGCAAACAAACAAACCCTTTAAGAAAAATAAAGTAGCAACCTTGCCATACCAAAGTAGTTTCACATGCCAACTTAAGTTGTGGGAGCGCCACACAAAACTTCCCTACCTCTAGCTATGAAATTGGGCATCCTGCCCAGCGGTACCACCCACAGTTCCTTCAGGACTGAGCTGCAGATGTGACGGGTCTTAAAGTCACTGTAATGATGAAATAGCTCAGTACCTAAGAAGGCATGCAGAACACGTTGTTGTTGTTGTTGTTGTTGTATTTAGTAAGTACCAGTAGAACTGAGGACCGCGAGTTCCTGTCCCTGGCTTCCAGGGACACACCCAGAGCAGGAATTCTTTTCACTCAGCCACTGGAAACTTCCTAATGGCTTTGAGTGTTGATCTTAACCTTCTTTATATGCATTTCTACTCCCATTTTCATTTGACAGCATGGACCAGAAATCAACCCCTTTTCTCTGTTGTGCCTAGGACTGAACGGGGCTTTTATATGCACTAGTCCAGCACTGTACCAGCAGGTTACAGACTGGTAGTGAAAGGGAAGTCTTTCTGAATTTGTGAAAGACATAACTGGCTCTCTCAGGTGCCCCTACTTTGGTACGGTTATTATCAGCACAGTGCAAACTGGATACTCGCCAGTATGTGAACTATGTTAGCTGTCATTAGCAGGCTCAAAGAGTTTGACAAGTGGAGATCAGCATGAGTTCACTTCCTCAGAAACCTTGCAAGACTCAGCACCTCAGCATCAGGAACCATGGAAGGTATGAATGAAGCCCAGGGCTAAAGCTAAGCATTCCAAACCTACAGCAAGACCCCCAAAAGCTGCCTACGTATGGCTGAAACAAGAGGCCAACAGGGAACAGGGGCATCCTGAAAGTCCCACACAGAACAAAGTCAGGCTCTCTGGCCACTTTCTCAGGTATGGTGGCAGATAGGAGATGCCAACAGATCCTTTAGAAGAGAGAAAGTGGATGACTTGGCCTCTGACTTAGAGGTAGAGGAGCTGAGATATGATCCTTGCAGAGGGGAATGGCAGGGAGGCCCTAGCTTCAGTGCAGTGCAGGACCCAGGAAAGATGGAGGGATGAACTGGATGAAAGACTGATAAAGACTTAAACTATTTGAAACCTATCAAGGTAGTCATCTGGAGGCTTGCTCGCTAGAATGATTAACTCATGATACTCTGCAATTAGTGATGACAGATATGGCCGAAGGCCAGAGTGAGTCAACATGAAAGAAATGGGGATGCCATTACATTTTACAGGGAGATGGTGAGATCTCTAAGTTCACTTACTTATCTGAATTCTCACCTAAATTAGAGTCACTCAGTGTGTTGTGTTGAGTCATATGTGTGGAGGGATTTAATCCTGTAAGCACAGCAGGCAAGGCAAGAACTAGTGAGGTTATTAATTATCAAGCTGCAGCAAATATGATGACACAAGACACACTACTTTATTGTGCTCGTGCGTTCCTAGGCCCAGGCTCGTGCTCTTTAATACAGCCTAAGTGAGGTTGCTTTTTACTTGCTTCACAATAGTGCAGAACTGTGAGGCATCTGGAGCAAACCCAATAGCAAAAGACAGAATCATCTAGAAGCATCTTTACACACAGGCATAGAAGCTAATGGGGTGGCATTAGGACTGGGTTCTGCTGGGACTGCCAATTAGAATTCCTACAAAAAGTCTCTTCACGTAGTCTGAGCATCATGTAATGGTTGACTTGTCCAGAAAAAAAGGTAGAAGCTTCCTGGCCACCTATGTGTGTCATACTCTGTCACTTTTGCTGTTTTGTGTTGGTCATAGCAACCCATGCAGTCACAATAGTGACATAAACATCTAAGGTCAAATGTCAAATGATTTATAGCCACAGGCAGTCATAAAAGATGAGGTCAACTAGTCAGGACTTCCTTCAGGAAATCAAGGCAGAAGATAAAAGCAAAACCAGACCCACTGTAGTTAAAGGGCTCCCAAGGAAGGAAAGAAAAAAAAAACATCATGTGAACCTGTCGGTCCCTGAGGCTTCAGCTTACATACAGGCCCTGGCCAGATTTGGGGAACACCTGGGGCCCCTGATGGTAGGAATGACCAAGATCAAGGAAATTTGTGGAGTCCCAGCAGCAAAAGTTCAGTAGTCGTTTTTTAGACTCTGTCTTAAGGAAATAACCAGGGTTAGATGTCATGGAGCACGCCAGCCACCCCAGGCCTTGGAAGCAGAGGCAGTTGGATCCCTGTGAGTTCAAGACCAGGCTAGTCTACATGGTGAATTCCAGCCCAACCAATTGAGACCCTGTCTTAAAAAAACAAAACAACCATGGATGTTTAAACCAATGGAGCAAAGCACTGGCTGTAATATTTGGGGGACAATAATGATATTTTTATGTTTAAACAATAGTTTCATTTTGTTAACATGAGTTCTTGGGCTAGAGATTAGCTCAGTTGGTAGAATGCTTTGTCTAGTATTCATGATCCCTAGGTTCGATCCCCCTCTGGTGCTCTATAATCCAGGCATGTGCTGCACACCTGTAATTCCAGTTCTGAGAAGGTAGAGGCAGAAGAATCAGAAGCCCAAGGCCATTGTCACCTGCACAGCAAGTTTGAGGCCAGCCTTGGCTATGAAAGAAAAGGAGAAGAAGAGTCCTTCAAAGAAGCATGAGAGAATATGTACAAATACAATGATGTCATTTCTTAGATTTGCTTCAGATCTAGAGGGGAGAAAAGGTTCAAGGCATGGGAGAAGCAATATCGGCTATATGTTGATAATTATGGAAGCCAGTCACAGCCAAATGGGAGTTCTTTAATGATTTTCTCTCCTTCTATATATGTTTATAAACTTTCCCACCAAAAAATTATTTTAAAGCATACACACAAACCCATACATGCATGTTTATGCTTGCAGATAGGAGCTAATCTCCAGACAGGATTTGCTGTACTTCACAGAGAAATGAATAATTTAGAATAAATTATAAGATATTTGCATTTGTCCAAGTCAAAAAAAAAAAATGTATAGAGAACTGCAAGGCTTCACCACTCCATGAGGAGGATGTGTCTAGTTTTTGTGCCTTCTGGCATCCTGTCCCTTCATCATGTCGGGAGAGTCAGCGCAGCAGTGGTCTTCACACCCGGATGCTCCATTCACAGCTACATAAACTCTCACTCCCCAGAAGCACACGTGAACACGTACGTGCAAAGGGAAGTTTGGGGGGAGTGGGGAGTGGGATCATTTTCATCTGAAGTCCATCTTCGGGCCTCACATGACAGCTAACTTCTCCATCCTTCTGCTAGTCAGCTGTCAAACAGCCTGACTCCTCCTCCCAGTCATCTGTCAGACCTGCCCTCTTGCTTTGGCCCCGCCTCTTGGCAATGGTGTGAGCACAGCAAAGGGTCTCCTGTATCTTTACACCCACGGTTCCTCATGACCCCACAGAACAGGGTTTAAGTTAGTGCTCCCTTTCTGTAACTCTTCCGTTATCTCCCAGTTTACACCTGGCTCGGGTATGTTGTCCTTCATCTACTAGGGGAATGGTACCACCTCCAGACATCTTTTCCGTGACACTGAAGAACGAATCTTCAGACCTCTGGGTTCCAGCAGCTGTCTAAGCCTGTCTCTTTTAGATGAAAGCATCCACACTGCACTTTCTATTACACACACTGTCATAATCACATGTTGTAATCCAGTTACTTATCTTGTTCCTTCTGGAGACTGTGCTCCTCGGTCATTGGACCACGCTCACTTTATCCACAGGGAATATCCAGCACTGGGCATGACAACACAGGAGTAAAGTAAACATTTCTTGAGTTAATGAACCAAGGCTTCCATACAAATCCCTTGGTGAATTTCTTAAAAGAGTAAAAACAAACCCAAATTAAAAACCTATAAATACTTGCCAGGTGTAATTTATCATTCTCCAGAGGTCAATTAGATAGACAATGTTTTGAATGGTCCCTTCCATTGCTCTTGTGCTGACTGGAAGGAGGGAAGCATGTTCTGGTTAATTGTTATTAAAAAATCTCCGATATTATTAGCTATCTTTCTGGAGATGAACTTAAGTCCAAACCTAATTAAAATGTTCCCTCTAAATGATGGGAAAAGAGGCCCCTGTTCCTCTGTGGATTAGTTAGACATTCTCTCTCTTCTGCATTAAACAATAAAGGAGGAACTGTTATCTCCGGCAAGTATTTTCCTAAAAGAACAGGTGTTCTTACCTCGGTTTAAACAATAACCCTTAGCAGAGTTCCCTGCACCCCTGGAATACAGCCACCCACACAGCCCCTCAGTGGGAACTAGGACTCTGAACAGATGGCTAATTAGGCAGAATATTGTATTAAGAGACTTTGGAGAAGAAGGTGGGGGAGGGGGGATTCAGAACCACGGATGCAGGTGAGAAAGGGCGACTTGGCAGCAATGGTTGGTCAGTGGGAAGGGTTCAGAAACTCCTCTTTTTTTAATAGAAGCCCTATGAACCTCATCACCTTAAGGCTTCTGCTCAGTGATTAGAAGGGACTACCCTGGCCTTTGAAGAGGAAGGCCAAGTCTTCAGTGGATTCATGTGACCCTTTTTCATTGGAAAGCTGTTTTGCCTAAAGTATAGCAGTGATTAAAACAGTCCTGGTGTTATATTTCCAGATGTAACTCAATACTGAGGCTGGACTTGCTCCCTTAACCCAGAGCACAGGAAATTGAGCAAATAGGTGTGTAACAGCAGTCTAGGAATGTGCTCCCTGGGAGGAAGAAAACAGTGTGGGTGTCCCAGCACCTCAGCTTTCTGTATTTATGCACGGGAGTACTCAAGGGGGGTCTCAAGAGAACCAGCTGGTTTTGTCTGGAGACACAGAAGGGAGAAGTTGGGGAGGCTGAGATACTCAAATCTTGTAGACTAAGGAACCAGAGGAGAGAGCCATGCAGAAGAACTGCATGAGAAGCCTGCTTAGGGACTTACCCCAGCCTGAGGCTGAAAAGACTCAATGCTCTAAAGCACTGAGAGTGAAGTAAGGGGCCAAGAACAGATGTGTACAGCACTGAATCACTCAGTGGGTCACTGCTGCTTGGTATGGTGGCTTGAATGAGAAGTCTCCTCCATAGATAAACAGTTGGGTCCCCTTGGTGCTGCTGTTAAGGAAGGCGATGCATCTCTTCTAGGAGGTGCAGCCTTCAGTACATCACTGGGGTGGACTTTGAGTGTTTATAACCTCACCCTAATAGGTTTTCTACCAACACAATATAGGCCAGATCAGACCAGATTAAAAGTAAATAAGTGCAGGTTTAATTGGCACAACTCCTGGCAGTCCCAAAGAACAGGCTGGAGACGTCAAGCATGCAGAGGCTAAGGCAGGGAGATTTTATAGACCTTAGGTGAGGGGTGATTGCATGTCAGTCAGGAGCTGGGCACCTGGGCAGGCACTTGGGTAGGCTGGCCATGTTAGAATGGCTTGGAGGATTTTGGTGTGGGTGACATTAGAGAAGGACGGCAGATGGAGTTTTCCCGGCTTGTGCAGAGGCAAGCAGCGGGCTCCAATCAAACACACCCCACTTTCAGTTTGTTCCCTGTTTCTTGGTGTTTCTCTGAAAATGTGACCAGCCATGTCCCCATTCCTACCACCTGCTGCTGTGCCTTCCTGGCATTATGGACCCTTCCTTTGAAACCATAGCCTTGTAGAATACTTCATTTTATAAGTTGCAATTGGCTGTGGTGTTTATCACAGAGATGGAAAAGTAACTAATGTGCCTATTAATTTACTTTATCCCCCCCCACCCCCCAGTTTGGGTACAAGGAGAGCATGGCTCCTAGCTGGCCAGCTTTACAACCCTACAGCAGGTATGCAGATTTTTGTATCTATGCTAAGGAGATGGCCCAGTGCTTGGTACGCTGGGCAGAGGTGGGTCATATGCTTGCTGGAAATGCAGATGGGCCTGAGTTTGGATGCCCAGTGCTCACATAAAAATCTGGATGTGCCATCTCATCCCTGTAATCCCACTGGGGGACAGAGACTCTCAGGGGGATGCCAGGGACTCCCCAACCATCAAGCAAAGTTCCAGTTTCAATGAGAGAACATGCCTCAGAAAATACAGTTGAGAGCTACTGAGGCAGACAGCAAATATTGGTCTGTGGTCTCCACACGAGCATGCATGGATGTATACACACCTATACACATACTTGCACATGCATGCATATCACATGTGCATGCATACACACAAATGATGTCTTGCTGAATACATTTAGAAAGTGCTGCTTAGTAAAGGCAAATGCATGTCCAGTGCAGATTTCGTTGGAGTACTTTGAACTTCTATACAGAAAGGTGATACAATCATTCATTCATTCACTTTACATCCAGATCACAGTCCTGCTCTCTCCTCTCCTCCCAGTCCCACTCTAACAAGCTTCTCCCCTGTTACCCCCTCCCCTTCTCCTCAGAGACAGGAAAGTACCCCCCATGGGTACCACCCAACCCTGAGATATCTAGTCCCTGTAGGACTAAGCACTCTCTCACTAAGGCCCAACCAGGCAGTCCCTAGGTGAAGGGGGATCTAATGGGAGGGAAGAGAGACTGAGACAACCGACACTTCACTTGTTAGCGGACCCACATGGACACCAAGCTGAAGCTACACATCTGCTATAAATGTGTAGAGTGCCTAGGTCCAGCCCACGAATGCTCTTTGGTTGGTGGTTCACTATCTGTGAGACCCCATGGGCCCAGGTTAGTTGTCTCTGTAGGTCTTCATGTGGTATCCTTGATCACTCTGCCTCTCTCCCAGTTTTCCAAGTAAATGGTTGAGACATCGTCTTAGTGGATATTTTCCTTTGATGAGCTTGAAGTATCCTTCCCCATCTCTTCTGATTACTTTTGGTTGAAAGTCTATTTTATTAGATATTAGAATGGCTACTCCAGCTTGTTTCTTGGGACCACTTACTTGGAAAATTTCATTGAATAGAGAGTTGATCAGTTTTCATGAGTTTGTAGGCTTTCTGTTGTTTGTATTGTTGCATTCCAGCTTTAATTCATGGCGGTCTTTTAAGATACAAGGGAGCATTTCAGTTTTCTTGTATCTGTTGAGGCTTGCTTTGTGACAAACTATTTGGTCAGTTTTGGAGAAGGTTCTGTGAGGTGCTGAGAAGAAGGAATATTTTTTTGTGTTTGGGTGAAGTGTTCCAGACATATCTGATACGACTATTTGATTCATAACATCTGTTAGTTTCATTATTTCTCTGTTTAGTTTTTGTCTCGATGACCTGTCTGTTGGTGAGAGTAGGGTGGTGAAGTCTTCCACTATTAATGTGTAGCATTTGGTGTGTGATTTAAACTTTAGTAATGATTCTTTTATAAATGTGGGTACCCTCGCATTTCTGGCATAGATGTTCAGAACTGAGACATCATCTTGGTGGATTTTCCCTTTGATGAGTACAAAATGTCTTTCCCCATCTCTTTTGATTATTTTTGGTTGGAAGTCTATTTTACTAGATATTAGAATGGATACACCAGCTTGATTCTTGGGACCATTTACTTGGAAAACCTTTTCCCAGCCCTTTACTCTGAGGTAGTGTCTATCTTTGTTGCTGAGGTGAGTTTCTAGTATACAGCAGAATGATAGAACCTGTTTATGTATTCATTCTGTTAGCCTGTGTCTTTTTATTGGGGAGTTGAGTCCATTGATGTTGAGAGATATTAATGACAAATGATTGTAAATTACTGTTATTTTGATGGTGGGGTGGTGATGTGTGTGTGTGTGTGTGTGTGTGTTTGTGTGTGTGTGTGTGTGTATTTTCCTTCCTTTGGTTTGCTGGTATGAGGTTATTTATTTCCTTTATTTTCGTGGGTATAGTTAGCATCCTTGGGTTAGAATTTTTCTACTAGAATTTTCTGTATGGCTGGATTTATAGATAGATATTGTTTAAATTCGATTTTGTCATGGAATATCTTGTTTTCTCCATCTATGGTGATTGAAACCTTTGCTGGATATAATAGTCTGTGCTGACATCTGTGATCTCTTAAGAGTCTGCAAGATATCTGCACAGGTGCTTCTGGCTTTTAGAGTCTCTGCTGAGAAGTCAATGTAATTCTGATAGGACTGCCTTTACATGTTACTTGGCCTTTTTCCCTTGCAGCTTTTAATATTCTTTGTTTGTTCTGTACATTTAGTGTTTTGATTATTGTGTGGCAGGGGGATTATCTTTTCTGCTCTAATCTATTTGGTGTTTTTTAAGCTTCATGTATGTTTATAGGCATATCTTTCTTTAGGTTGGGGAAATCTTCTATGATTTTGTTGAAAATATTTACTGGGCCTTGTAGCTGGGAATCTTCTTCTAGTCCTATTATTCTTAGGTTTGGTCTTTTCACAGTGTCCCATATATCTTGGATGTTTTGTGTCATGAAATTTTTAGATTTATCGATGTATTTAATTATATATTCTACACCTGAGATTCTTTTTTCCATCTCTTGTGTTCTGTTGGTGATGCTTGCATCTGTAGTTCCTGTTCTCCTCTCTAGGTTTTCCATCTCCAGGACTGACTCAACTTGTGTTTTCTTTATTGCTTCTATTTCCATGTTCAGGTCTTGAACAGTTTTACTCATTTTCTTCACCTGTTTGATTATATTTTCCTATATTTCCTTAAGGGATTTATCCATTTCCTCTTTAAAGGCCTCTGCCTCTATCATCTTCATAAGATAGGATTTAAGATCACCTTCTTGTGCTTCGGCTGTATTAGGATATCCAGGGCTTGCTGCAGTAGAATAGCTGGGATCTGGTGGTGCCACATTGCTCTGGCTCTTGTTGATTGTGTTCTTACACTGGCCTTTAGCCCTGGTGCTTGCTGAATGTCCTTGATGCTCATAGGACTCCTTGGGTGATGTTGGTGAGGGAGGCAGCTGAGCTGTGGGCCTGGATGTTCTTGGGCCCCACTCTGTAAGGCAGATAGGGCCATGGGCCAGATGCTGCTAAGTACATCTGTCATCAACACTCAGCTTTGTCCAGGATGAGCCATACGATGGGCACAAAAAAAACTCAATAATTTGTTTTTAAATGGAAACAAAGCATAGCATAGACAAGAAATGTTATAGCATAGCAAAGATAAGAAACGTTAAAGGCTTCAATGTTCAAATCAAAAGAATACGCAGCTTAGTTCCTTTCATCTCAAGGAACTAGAAAAACAAGGAACAATTGAAATCCTGAATTGTTAGAAGGAAAGGCATAAAAAAAAAGACTAAAGCAGAAATAAAAACAATAACAACAGCAACAACAAAAACAGAGACAAAAATTCAAATGATTAACGACAAAAAATCTTGTTCTTTGTTAGACAAACAGAATAAACTTTTTGCTACACTAGCTAAGAAAAATGAGAGAGGACACACATTATAACTGATAACATACAAATTCAATAGCCATTAAGGATTATTATGGATGATTCCAAAAGTGTAATAACCCAAAGGTATTGACAGATACTTGAACATAGACTCTAATAACACTGAGTTGTGAAGAGACAGACAGCCCGGATGGAACAACAGCAAGCCATGACTTTTGAGTTGGTTGCCATTTGAGAAGAGCCTACACCACATTCACTGCTGGGTTCCACCAAACATTTTCAGAAGAGCCAGCATCAGTTCCCTTCAAGCTATTTATCTTGCTATCAAAGCCAGACAAGAATACAACAAGAAAACTATAGGCCAACATCCTTGATGAACATAGATGCAAAAATCTTCCACAAAGCAGCATCAAACTAAATCCAGCAGCATGGCACAGGAAAACATTTTGACAAACTGTACATCTGATAAAGGTTGTGTGATAGTTAATGTTAGTTGTCAACCTGACAGAGTCTAGTATCACCCAATAGATGGGCTCCGGGGTGTGTCCATGAGACATTACCCTGATTGTGTTGAGGGAAGACTTGCCCACTGTGGGTGGCACCATTCCCTAGTTAGGATTCTGGACTGTACAAGTGGGAAAAGGGAACTGAACAGTAGCAACCACCCACTGCTCTATTCTTCTGATGTGATGTGACCAGCTGTTTCAAGCTCCTTCCTACAGTCCTTCCCTAAATGACGGACTGTACCTTGAGCCCTAATCTAAAACAAGCCCTTTCTTCTTTAAGTTGGTCAAGATGTCACCTTATAGCTTAGCATAATTTTATATTTTATGTATTAAGCACAATAAATTTAGGAAAGAGAATCACTGCAAGAAACTTAGACTTGAAAAAAAATAATCTTCCCGCCTGTTAGTCAAGACAAAAATGTACTGGTGACTGTCACATCCTCTTCTGATTGTGCAGCTCACTGTCCCATGGAGAATGGTTGAATAGATTGTTGAGCAGATTATGGCCTAGGTGACCCATGCATCTGGAATCTATGGGACTGTAAAAATTCAACAGTGCAGCTGGAACCGTAAGAAGGTCAGACAGGCTTTGTTCAGCTGCCCGTTGAGATGATATTGAAAAGTGTTCTTTTCCCTTCTGCCATTATGAAATTGTTTTTGCTTCTGAGGACTGGGTTAATTATCAGTTTTAAGGTTGTTTCTGCCTATATGATGTTTATGTTTTATGTGTTTTTCTTGTATGAAAATCAAGCTTCTCCTTGGGTACTTGAAATCTGGTCAAACAGGAGCTAACATATGCTCAGTGATGACTACAGAAATGGATTTCATTAAACTGTCTTTGTGATCCACTGGAGTAGTACCATACTTTCATTTATTTCACATGACTGGAGGCTTGGAGTTACCGGTTTGTTTGTCCAAAGATACACAGAAAGACAACACAGAGGCTGGTATTCAGAAATATGTATTAGAGCTCAAGTGCAGAATATTCTACATAATCTATTATAACCATTGTTAGTCTGTTTTCCAAAATACTAGAGAAAAGTCCTCTCTGCCAGAGTAATGAATGCTCTAACCCTAAACCATCTCTGCAGCTCTTTTGTTCAGATTTTTGGAGACAGGGATTTTTGTTTGTTTGCTTGATTTTTTTTGTTTGTTTGTTTTTCATAGCCCAAGCTGGCCTCAAACCCATTATAAAGCTAAGGAGAGTCTTGAACCTCCTATCTTCACCTCCCAAGTCCTGGAATTACAGGCCTGAGCCACTACACCAAGCCAGCAACCTGCTTTAGCAATTCCTGTGAAAGTGCCTACAGAGCTATGATAGCAAACTGATCCAATGAAAGAGCCTGCTCCCCAGCCTGGAAAATAGTCTGTGCTAGGAAACAGCAACCACAGCATGGGGAGTGCTAAGCAGAGCCCAAGGGACTCAACCTCCAGGACCCCTAAGACTTAATGGATAGCAACAGTAAGCACGGGTGCTGAAGAAAGGTCTGTGCTGACTTCTGAAGCGTTGGAAGAGGCAGCTCTGGGCTTTGATTAAGGGCTGGTGGCTCAGTAATCCACAAGGTCATTTCCAGTTCTTGAATTCCTTTGGTTTGAAGGACTGTAAGTTAGGTGGTAGCACATACATCAGCTGGAAGTAGGCCAACGTCTTTCTAAGGAGTGGTGGTTTCCTTCTCAGTCCTTCTTTGGAAGAACAGGATTTGACCATGTGAGCTGCACTGAAATCAAAGAACTTTTTAAAAAGCCAGTTTAAAAAATACTGCTTTAAAGGTAAGCATGCCAAAAGAAGGAGCAAAGCAATTCTGTCTACAAGCAGGTCATGCATCTCAGTGCATTTCAGCTTACAAACATACCTGCTTTATGAAGTTTAATGAAAATCTAAAAATAAGATCTAATGTCCTGTGTAGAGAAAAATACTCTGACAGAATTTGCTTGACACAAAGAGTTCTCAGCACGGAGGAACACATGAGCCCAGCTCCTGTTCTAACCTGTTTAGCAGCTATCTCTTGGGAAACTTAATGATGGACGTGTTCCAGAGATGGCTTCCTATAATTCTTCCACATTAGTGTAAGAATTAGCTAAGGCTGTGGAATGAAAATGAGTGATTTTTAGCATGCAAAATGTATTCTAATTTTCCTCTTGGGATAAAACTTGCAACTGAAACACATTGGCTTTGAGCAGATCTGAGGCCTATTTTGTGTCTGCAAAAACACAAATATTGAACCATAAGCAGTGACTAGTGGTTGTAGCATTTGTGTGTTATGAAGAAAGGCTATCTGAAATCTAGTCTGGCAATTCATTGCAATTTTTAAACAGTTTTTTTAACTTAGATAATAAAATTATTAAAAATATTATTTTTTTTGAAACTGGGTCCATTATTCCAGTGGAAAGAGAAAAGCACATCTAATCTCGCTAAGATTTCTTTCTTTACTTTTAAAAGATTTTTACATTTGTTCATGCATATGTATGTGTGTAGGCCATGTATATACAGAGGCCAGAAGAGTTCCAGGCACTGGAAGCCACCTGACAGATGCTGGGAACCAAACCTAGGTCCTCTGCAAGAGCAGCCAATGCACTTAAGCGCTTAGAACGGGAGAGAAGCTGTCAGCTTTAAACAGTGCTAATCGGTGGCAACGTTAATTGAAAAAAATCAAAACATGATTTAAAAGTATAAACTATAATACTGGGTTTTGTAGTGTTTTTCTTGAGTGTTAGTACTTATATATCTATTATCATCATAATACGTGTGTGTGTGTGTGTGTGTGTGTGTGTGTGTGTGTGTGTGTCCATGCTATGATTCCTTGTGGAGGTCAGAAAACAACCCTTGGGTGTTAGTCCCTTCCTTCCACTACTGAACTCAGATTGTCATGCATTTATCTGCTAAGCCATTCATCAACTCTAACTTTTGATTTTAACTTTTTAAAGGTGGGCTGTCCTTGACCTTGCTGTGTAGCCTGGGAGAGGATGGATGACCTTGGGGTTCCCATTATCCCACCTTTACCCTCCGCCTGGTTTCATGAAGTCCTGGGCTCATGCATGCTAGGCCTGTGCTCTACCAACTGAGATACATTCTCAACTCCTGTGCTGCACTTTTCTAACGTTTAAATTTGCCAGTAAAATGTACAATTGCTACTTTCTTTGAAAACAAAGAAGTGTGGGTGGCACATATGAGAGAGAAAGTTCTGGTCTTACATTTGCTCAGCATCAAAAAAAGCTAACCTGGATGGTGATGCAGTTTATAGGACTCTTCCTGATCAAACACATACATCCTTTCTTTCCATCTTTGGTTACATTTGTGTGTGTGCATGCATGCATGCATGCATGTAAGTGTATGTCTGTGTGTGTGCGTGTGTGTGAGCGTGTGCGTGTGTGTGTGTGTGCGTGTGTGTGTGTGTGTGCGTGTGTACATGTGTGTGTGTGTGCATGTGCGTGTGTGTGCATGTGTGTGCATGTGTGTGTGCATGTGTGTGTGTGTGCATGTGCGTGTGTATGTCTGTGTGTGTGTGTGCATGTGTGTGTGAGTGTGTGTGTTGTAGGGGCACGCACATGTAACACAGCAAGAAATGTGTGGAGGCCAGAGGACTGGTCTTCACATCTTCCATCTTGAGGGTCCCAGGGTTCGAACTAGGCAGAAAGTGGCCTTCCCTGCTCATCTGTCTTGCTGGTCCCAGTGAATGTACCACTCTTCTACACAGTTTCATGCAGAAAGCTGCTAACTTACATGCCAGGAAATGGCCTTAGCTAATCTGCAAGATGCTTTTCAAGTCACGATACTAGTTAATTGTAGACAGTATTGCTCCTCTATTTGACTTGAAATCTACTAGATTTTCTCACTTCTGCATTCCCTTTTCTGCAAATCTCCCAAAGAGGCAGAATAAATCTACCAATAATTAATAAGCAGTGATGATTTCATTTGCAAATGAATTTGTTGTAGAGTTTAAAAAGCAATCAGTGCTTAAGTAGCATCTGTCCTTCTACACAAGCACTGAAATGTATCTGTTTCTCAGGAACACACTGTCCAGCGTGGTACATAGCTTACATGAATGTCATGTGTGTGTTCTAGTTTTCAAGAGCTCTTTGCTGCTCTATTCCTGACATCACCAGCTAACATGTGCCCTATGTCATGAGTATTACTAGGAATAAAAATGAGTGGAAGGGCTTATCTGGCTGTGGTGTGAAGCACTGGACTCACAAGCAGCCAGTGGTGATTCAACTGCAGTGTATCAGGAGTTCCCACAAGGTCAGGACAGCCTTGCATACCAACCAAATGGCTTCTCAAGAGTGTGAAGAGCTATCCCTCAGAAATTCCACAGCTATAGAGATGAGAGCTGCCCCCAAATTTCTAGAGACATAGATATTTCTGAGCCACACCTAGTAAGAGGGGGAGAGTGGGACAAATGTGTTTTGCCTTTGCTTGTCTTGCTGTGGTGGCATGAATAAGAATGGCCCCACAGGCCCCATTTGAATCCTTAGTCATCATAAGTGGCACTATTTGAGAAGGATGAGTAATCAGTCTGATGCAAATCTATAATGAAAAGGAGCAATCTGGACAAAGAGAAATACAAATTGGATAGATGAGGAGAAAAGGAGCCACAAGATGTGTAATGGAGCTAAGTCCTGTACTCAAGTGTAAAGAAAAGCCTAATATTAAAAGGAATAAAGGAGGTGACCTCAGGATGAGACCCCACCCAGCTGAGCTCCCACCCCTGAAAGGGATTTAAAGGCAAATGTGAGCAGGGAAAGAAACCATCAGCAACAGAAGCTGATGTAAATGTAATTGAATTAGGGGCCCAGTTCCAGCTCACTGAGCAGCAGAACTCAACAGCTTCAGCCACATGGTTCTAGATTTAGAGTCAAGGATACAAGAAAGGGATTGTGGATCTCCATCCATGGTTAAGGAAAGCCACTGAAGCCCTGCAGGGAGGCTCAGAGAGGTCATTTGCATGTAGCTATGAACATGAAGCCTGGATTGCCTTGGAGACTCCAAGATGTTAGAGATTTCAAAGTTATGAAATACCTGCTGAGGGAAGCTGCCAGCAGGGAGTGGAAGCAGCCCAAGAGAAAGAAATGTGTTGTAGTCAACAAGACTGAAGGAGCTGGAGATCTAAAGAGCAATTTGACATCAGACATGGAGATGCAGAGTTTGGAGTTTGCTCAGCTGGTTTCAGTCTTGCTTTGGTCCAGTATTTCCTCATTATGCTCCCTTTTGGAGTGATAGTATATATTCTGTGCCATGGTGTGTTGGGAGCTTGTGATCTGCTTTTTTATTCTGATTTTATAGAGGGTTACAGTTAAGAGATTGCCATGAATCTCAAACTTTGGACTTTCAGACAATGTTGAGACTGTGATAGACTATGGGTCCGTCTGAAGTCAGAATAAATGCATTTTGCATTATGATATGGCTACAGGGCTATAAGGGTCAGGGAGTGGTGTGTGGTGGTTTGAATATGAATGGCCCCATAGGCTCTTATAGTGGAATACCTGGCTGCGGGAAGTGGCACTATTTGAGAAGAATTAGGAGGTGTGGCTTTGTTGGAGCAAAGTGTGGTATTAAAAGCCCTTGTCAGTCCCCACCCCCCTTCTCAGCCTGTGGAACAGGATGTAGCTCTTGGCCACTGTTCCAATGCCACGCTTGCTGCTATAATTCCTGCCATGATGACAATGGGCTAAAGCTCTGAAACTTTGTGGGGGCAGTGGTCTGTAACAGGCAATCTGACACCTGGTTGAGCAAAGGCTGAAAATTCTGGGAGACCCCGTGAAATATTCATGAGGGACCGAATTATGTTTTTAGCCAACGCTCCCGGAAGATTCCTGTAAAATCAAACACAGTTCTCACAACTCCTGTATAGATAGAGGCCTGCCATGTGAGATTTGTCACGTAGAAAGCAGCCTTGACCCCCCCCCCATAGGCAAATGTGGCACTAGAGAGCTCCCAGACCTAACCAATAGAAAGCACCGGTTGCCAATCCCCTGACTCCTCCCAACCAGTATATCAGATTGTCCCACCTGTGTATCTCTCTCTCTCTCTCTCTCTCTCTCTCTCTCTCTCTCTCTCTCTCTCTGTGCGCAACTCTGCCCGCCTGCTCTCTCTCTGAGCAGCTCTGCCCGCCTGCTCTTTCTCTGTGCAGCTCTGCCCACCTGTTCTCTCGCAGCTTTGCCTGCCTGCTCTCTCTCTGCGCAGCTCTGCCTGCCTGCTCTCTGCATCTCTCTATGCTACCCTCTGCTTGCCCCTGCCCGCCAGCCTGATCCGTCCCCACTTCTGCCCGCGCCGCCGCCTGCCGCCTGCCATCCAGAAGGAATAAAGCTGCAAAACTACTTTGGCATCGGAGAACTTTGTCTAAGGGGCTGTAACACTTGGGCCCGCGAGGAGATCCACTCTCTGGGCCTAGCAGTGGGGCGCGAATCAACAGCGGCTGGGGGTCTCTCGGGAACCGCCAGAAGTCTCACGCACTCCGTAGGCTAGCCGGCCTCTCTTGAGTCTAGCCCTGGGCAGACTCAGCAGGGTGGCAAGCACTGAGCGGGCTCAGTCTGACAATGCTCGGTCCAACAAAACTTTAAGTGGGCAACTCTTGTGAAAGAAAGCATGGTGTATCTTCACAGCAATACAACACTGACTAAGACATTTCCTTTACTCTGGACCTTAAAGTCTTTATGGACTACTTCAGAATGACTTTCAAAGTACTTCACTGAACACACACATAGAGATAGATACATGCAGATAGGTATGTGTTGATGTACACACACACACACACACACACACGGAGAGAGAGAGAGAAACAGACATATTTATACATGCACACAGATAGGCACAGATACACACACTCATGCACAGAGACAGTCATACACAAACAGAGGCACACAGAGACAGGCACACTCACACATACACAGACAGATAGATATACACACACAGAGGCCAGACGCACATGCAGACACACACAAAAGACACATATAGAGAAACAGACACACATACGCATCACAGAAATATACATAGTCACACATGCACACAGATAGGCACAGATACATATACACTCATGCACAGAGACAGGCATACACACACAGAGGCACACACACACATAAACAGACAGAGAGACAGACAGACAGACACACATATCTATTATTACTCCTGTTTTGGTTTTGCTGCCTAAGGGAAAAGTTACTGCCAAATAAGCAACCACTGCAATGCAGGGCTCTTCCCTCAGCCCCTCCTTGCCTGTCCCAATAGTGAAGCTCCACTCATTCAGAGCTCTGGATGAAGCCTCATACATTCGTCATGGTGAGTGACAAGTTCCCTCTCTTCTGCAGGGTTAGTACAATGATTTCTAGGCATGTTATGGATAAGGATCTACACATTCCAGTGTTGTACTAAGTCAATTTCTAGGACTAGGAGAGTGGAGATAAGGATAATATTTAATCTTGTCATTGCTAAAGAGTTGGTGAAAATATCCAAGATGCAGAATCGGTCTAAATGTCCACCGGGAGATGAATAAGCAAAGAACACACACACACACACACACACACACACACACACGCCTGCACGCACAAATGAGATCTTCATGCTAGCCAGGCTCAGAAAGACAACCACCATATGCTTTCTTTCATTGGGGGGTCTGGATTTATCTATGACCTGAGATTGGAGGAGGGAGTGCTTCAGGAAAGGAGAGTAGACTTAGGAGAGGGAGGAGCGGGGGGGGGGGGCAAGAGAAGACATCATGTTTTCTCTCATCTGTGGAATCCAGACTTTAAATACATATATGACATAAAAGCAGAAGGGGGTCCAGTGGGAACAGGGACAGGAAAAGTAAAGAGGGGAGCACAGGAGCAGAACATAATGGTAGCACATGTATGTACAAGCCATCATAAAACTTTTCTTCTGCATACTGCCTTTAGTCATAGAAATAGAGACAGTTTATACTCCTGGTGAGGCCAGAAGATGATATGTGACTCCCTAGAGTAACAGGCATGTGTGAGTCACCCGCTGAGGATGCTGGGAGTGACAGGCATGTGCGAGCCACCCGCTGAGGGTGCTGAGAGTGGAAGTCGGTCCTTTAGAAGAACAGCAAGTTGAAACTGCGGAGCCGTCTACCAGCTCCCGCTCACGTCCTTCCCAGGTTCCCCATCAAGCCGCGTGTGAGTTTCTCTGTATTTCTTTTGTATTTGCCAGAGTTCAGGATCAATGCTTTGAGTGTGGATGTTGGCACAAGTGACTTTTCACAGCTTCCTTCCCTTTACCCTAGAAGGTGGACCACACACACGACCCTGCCCCGGTCCAGGATGTGGTGACGGGAAGATTCCGACCTTGGCTCTTCAGAGAGCTAGAGTGTGACCTGCAAGCACAGAACCTGTGGATTCTTCACGTTGGTCAGAAGGGCAGTTGTGACCTCCGGCTATGAGCTGGGATAGGTGTCTCAGTTCTTCATGGGTCATTTCTTCCTGCCAGAATGGGCTGAGGGTGGTCCTGAACCCAAACTTCTCTTACGGGTAGCTTGCTTGCTTTTTCCTTTCTCCCTCCCTTTTGTCTCCCTCTTTCTCCATCTTTCTTTTGATATTTATTTATATTTAAATTTTCAGATTTCATACATGTTTTACACTGAATCAATTCCCTCCATGTTCTCCTCCCCTCCTGGTTATCACCCCTCCCCTTCCCCTCCTTCCCCGTGTTCTTTAGACAGTCCCACCTGTACTTCCAATCTTTTTAGAGAAAGTTCCAAAGCAACGGATCCTCTATGCAGAAAATGTGCATACCGTTGTACGTGGAAGTGATTTTTGCAGCTGGGCATATTTAAAATTTGAAACCAGATGAAAAATCAGTTGAGATGAAGAATTTGCCTAAGAGTCTGGGCAGATGGCTCAGTCTGTGGTGTTGGGTTTGATCACCAGCGCCCATGTAAAGAAAACATGGGCATGGCCGTGCACACCTGTTACCTCAGGCTGAGGAGGTGCGAATATAGGGATCCCTAGGACTTGATGCACAGCCAGTCCAGCCAAATTGGTGGGCTTCAGGTTTAGTGAGAGATCCTGTCTCAAAAACCAAGGAAAGTGATTGAGGAAGACACCCATTGTCAACCTCTGGCTCCCACACACGTGCATATGCACACACATGGACTCGTGTACAATACATGATTTATATTTTTAAATCTTCTTGAAAACGCTCACTCAGCTATGAAGTACAGTTAGATGTCTTTGAGGATTCTTTAACTCAGTAATTGTTAAACACACTGAGATTGGATCACAATTGATCTAGAACAAAGAATAAAAGGAGTGTATGAAGACTAGCAATATGGCCCTTTAAAGCCTTCTACTCTTGAAGTAATTATGGAATCATTGTAGGATAGAAAAGTAGGTGTGAACTCCACCATTTGCTGTAGGGTACATCCTGGTCTGGCTTTTATTATGAAGCCATTAGAACCTTAAAATAAGCCAATGAATTATTTATGGTTTAATGTTTTAGAAAGCATTAGTGTCAATCCTAGTTTCAAAAGTGAGAATATGTTAGGCTTGTGCACAATGAGCCTCCACTGTATACACAAGACTTAATAGTGATTTGAAGGGTTTGCTGTTTCAGGTGGCTGGGAGGATGGGGTACAGAAGTGCGGGGAAGGGGCTGGTGTCCAGAGAAGCACAGCAGAAGATGAGGAGAGGACCGCGGTTAGTCCCTCCTACTGACCTCCAGTTTCGCCTTGGACTGGTTTCAGCTTGAGCACTTTCTAAAATTCTATTTTTTATGTCTTTCCTTGGCCCTGTCCCACCCACCAGTCTCTCACTTACATGCCCCAGAGTTCTCTCTGGCTTTCTAGCACTCAGCACATGAGTCCCAAAAGCTGGTTCCAGTTGGATCAAGCAAAGCAGGGGCGAGCCTTATCTCCATGTCCTGACCTCTCTGGGGCTCACTGCTGTTTTCTTGTGCAGTCTCCATTAGACATTCTCATCTGGGGAACTTCTATGACCTGAGGGACAGACGGGAGAGAAGACTTTAAGAAAAGACAGTAAGGAATTTTAAAAGTCAGGATGTCTTTAAATAGCTTCAGTCGAGGCCATTTCTCATCTTTTCTGTAAAACCTTCTCTGACTAAACAGAAGATAGATGGCCATTCTTTCTGCTCTGACACTTCCTCATTGCTTTCCCAGTTCAGGGTGATGAGCAACAAACTTCCTCAGTGTCTAGGGATTTGTTAGTTAGGAAGTGAGTTAGTGGTTTAGGAAACTTGACCACCATGAAAACTAATAACTTCTATTATTTATGCTATTTCCTCATTAAATAAAGACATTCATGTGTCATTTTATATCTAGAGTCTAACACCAATGTTTAGTGTTATGGCTTCTCTGAGATACACTGGATAAATAATTGCCGTGGGCACATCTTAATTAAATCCCTGGGTGTCTACTCCACAGTCCACAGGATGGGAGATCATACATGTGTTTATTTTGCACGGCATAGTAATGCAACTTTGTCATCTGTAAAACTCATGCTTGAACCATGCAGGTGAGTTACAAAACAATTACTTTTTAAAGAACTGATAATTTTACAAAGAAGTTTATGGTTTTGTATGAGGTCCCTCCCACTCATTGCTCTCCAGTCCCACATGCTCCTGGGGAAGCATGGACTAGACAGCCATGGAGATGTCCAAACTCCAGTGCACAGCAGCCTATCACAACCTAGTGCACAGCTTTCAGAACCCAGAGAGAAGCTTGAAGCAATAAGACATACATTTATGCTAAAGCTACTGGGGAACATTGCCCAAGGAGAATGAGCACAGCATGGTTCTCAGATAGCCTGGTGTCCACCAGGGCTGGTTTTGTTGTGTTCTTGGATTAAAATTCTGGTTTTGTGGTAATCCCATTTGATTAAGACATAAAATTAGTGAGAGCATTTCCCATGTTATACAATCTGCAAAATACATAAAGTTTTGTAGGATGTTTATTTTTTGCTTATCTATTGTGTATATATATCCTTGAGCACTGGCTACGGCTCTGTTTCCTTCCTGGGACACAGTGCAGTGTGTTGAAGAGTTAGCAGTGTCCCTGTGTGACCGATGCAGAGATCCAGTTAAAGAGATCTGAAGAGGTCAGCAGGCAAGTCATCCTAAAATCTTTCTTAGGGGGAGACATCTGTTTCTCTTTTAGGGTGCCAATCATTACATGTGTTTTCCAACATTACCACATTTTCAGCCATCTGGACTGGCTGCTTCCCATGCACACAGGCTTAGTCACTGTATACAAACACACACCTTTGCCTAAACTTCAACACCAGCCTGAAAATCACTGTCATCTCCTCAGCTCTTTAAAGTTCATATGCATTTTCTCTAGGACATCACTAGTCTCGTTCATTCGCAGTCTGTTTGTCAGTTTCTGCTTGTTTGAATGCCAAGGAAAACAGAGGGGAAAGTTGGTTTTGTTGCTATTCTTATTCCTTAAGGTCATGGGGTGGGATAAAACCCAAGATACACTGCTCTCAGTTCTCACTATGCGTTAGGTAGGCCTACTCCAAAGGAAACCCCTATCTGGTACTTTCTCATTTCAAAGCTACCTAGGGCAGTGCAGTTTTGTGGACAACTTTGGAAAAATACCTCAGAGTCAATAAATTCTGCTTTTTAGAAATTCCTTTTACATTTAGCTAAAATATCTTCCACTGCCTTTAGAGGTCAGTTGAAAGTTTCCAGATGGCATACAGAGCCTTGGATGGAGGCTTGGTAAGAGCCAAGTTCTCAGATTTAGGTACCATTGAGTTCCAATCTGGTTGCTTCTTCAATGAGTTATATAATTTGAGGCACTTGCAGGACTGTCTCGTGTCCTAGTTTCCTCAACTGAAGACTGAGGAAAAGAATATACATAACCAGAAGGTAATGTTTGCGAGCCTGGCTGTCCTCACATGAATATCTGATGAACAGTGACCTCCATGTTTGCTCAAGGGGAGTGGAAACCAGGCTTTTCTTGGGTTCTATTCATCATAGCTCTTACAGGGTGCTGTGCTCATGATAGACATTGTAGCATTGTGTAAATGTAACTAACAACAAGAACAAAATCCCAAGAGTAGGGGAGCTACTAAGTAGCTTCAGGCCAAGGTCAATCATTCCTGATTTCTGAGTCTTTGTTTCTTTTCTGTGAAAACGGCTGGTTTAGAAATGACCCTTTGCCCTTTGAATACTTATGAGGAATATTTGTCTTGTTCTGGCAGAGAAGGAACTTCCTTCCAGAAAAGCAAGTTGTTTAGATAAAGTTTGTGGACCTAAGAATTATATTTTACTAGTAACTCAACTTTTCAACTCTCAAATATTTTATTTAGATACATTTTTTGTGCTTTAAATAAGACAGAAATCCATGTCCCTCTTCTACTAACACTCAGGAGAAAAATTATCTCCGCTGCTGGGATGGCATGGACCATGTGGTCTCTTACTGTCCAGGCTCTGCCAGTCTTTTTATTTTGTTTTTGATGAACAGACATTGATTGTATATAGTAAGGAGCACAATGTGATAATTTGCTGCATCTTGAAATCCCTTCAAGGGGAGATAATTGAAGCTGTGTCTTATTTTCTTGGTGGATTCAAGATTTAAAAAGTCAGATAGGTTTGGTTTCTGCTCCTTTGGCATTCCTTCATGGGAGGCTCAAGACAAATGCTGAGCACTGGTTACTAAGTAACAGCAGAAGTGTGGGGACCTGCAGAAGCCAAGGATTCGCACAGTCCTTTCA
This sequence comes from Uromys caudimaculatus, assembly GCA_028551405.1. Lineage (NCBI taxonomy): Eukaryota > Metazoa > Chordata > Mammalia > Rodentia > Muridae > Uromys > Uromys caudimaculatus. The sequence goes on along the minus strand of CM052706.1, from coordinate 99,716,758 downwards.
TTTACTGTTCTGGTGACTAATGCCTTCAGCTTTCTTCCTGGAGGCTTTCCAAAGCTTTTTGCTTGCCGTTCACCTTGACTCTGCCCAATATTTTTGACCATGGCTAAATGAGGCAGCAGTTTATGCGAGCACAGAGCTGAAGCAAAAATAGTTGGCAAAGCCTAGGAGAAGGAAGACAGAGACCCCTCAATACCTACAATATTTTGCAGAACTTGTGCTCATGCCTGGCTCTTCGGGGAGGAGGGTTCTGCCATTTCCTTCACTGATATTAACTATCATTATATCAATGTTTCTGACTCTGTGTGAGTCTGTGACCTTCAGTGACAATAATGAATGAATGTATCAGAAATCATTTTGTTGGCACCTTTAGATGCCCCTGCCTCACTGGCTCCCAGATGTACTTCCAGAGGAGAACTCAGCCTCTGTCACTGTCCCTTTCCACAGGTCTCCTGCTTCTTTGTCTGCAGTTCTCTAGTATTGAAGCCTTCCTCACCACAATTTCCACCATCCCTGACTCCCTGAAATCTCAGACAAGCTTCTCCATGTTCTGTACCCTTTTCCTTCACAGGCTCTGTCTTTTCATGAATAAGATGAGTCTTGTGATATCAGAATAAACATAGGGAAGACACAGCGTTGGATGCTGGGCACCTGGTTATGAAATGTGAGCTCCCCTAGCTCTCTGGACACGATCCAGAGAAGGCTGGACTAACCAGCATCCCGGGCAGTCTTTGTGCCATGCTGCGGCTCAGATGGGCATGTCTGCCTTTTCTGTGCTGAGAGTTTCAGAATTAGAATCATATCCTCTCAGAATCATTGGTCAGCTTGGGCCTCACAGAAGCACAATCCTTTCAGGCTTTGTCTAAGGGAAAGGAGCTGTGACTTTTCACAGGAACGTTGCTGCCTGGTGGTATCCTAACCCAGAGAGGATTTTTCACAGCTAGTCTTCTTGATTCTTCTAAAATCCAACTTGGAGCAGCTGGGAAGAGAGGACTGCGTCTAACCTTACAGGTCACGTGGAAGAAGAGAACTGTGTATTTCACACATAACACCTCCTATTGCTCTCTGTCTGCTGTCTGGGTTTTAGCATTTGTCAAAGAGGGACAAAACAACCCCACAACTGATATAATTTCAGGAATAGAGATAATTTTTGAGCTTTCATATCTGAAATCTAACCCCAAGAGAGTCATTCCTCTGGGTCTTCCTTCAAGAGTTTCTTATAAAGGTATAAATATCACTGGGGGTATTGAATTTTAAGCCTCAAGTGTTTTTTTTTTTTTTTCCACTTAAAATACCTCTAGTCAGTCCACACCTGAGGGGGAAATTATGCACAAGGAACTGAAACTTAAAAGACAAGGAGGACAGCAGCTCCTAACAAAGGCCAGCAGGAGATGGTGCTTAGAGAAACAGCAAGAACAAAGTTTGACAAGTTCAGAGTTCTGTTTACATGTTTTTGTTTTTGTTTTGTCTTCTGCTTGTGTGTAGTTATCCTTTGCAAGACGCGTTGCCACTTGTAGGTTGTATAATATGAGTTGTGTTAAATAATTAGTAACAGTGACCACGAGCTTGCAAGAGTGGGTAAGCAGATGCATGGTGCTAAAATGTGGAATACTTTATTTTTCAGTACAAGTACCAACACTATCTTGGCTCGCATCCCTTTTACGTACATAGGTAATGGATGCTCTTGTTTTTGTTCAGTTGCATCCCATTCCACTGTGGACCACCTTTCTTCCTCCCTCGGTGGGATGGGAAGGAGAGAAAATCTTCACTCACATTGGAATGTTTGTGGACTCAGACCATACGGCTGTGAATCACAAGGACAGATGAGAGTATACAGTGTCCTTCAAGGTCATTAGAGCAAAAGGGTTCAGAGACAGAAATAGGGAGCAGAGTTCCCAAATCTAGAGAAGATGTGGGCAGGAAGAAGTGTCTGAGTGAACTCTTTTGGCAAATGAAGAATGCTGAGACCTGGGTCTTGGAAATAGGCATCTATGTTTTCCTAATCCAGTGACTGGGCCAGGCCAGATCTGTTTACAGGAACCAGGTGAGGCAGAGCATCTGGTCCATTCTCTTCTCCAGCTCTCTGTTAGGCCTTGTGAATATAATAAGCCACTACCTCAGCGACATTCCAGGCAGCTCCATAAGACCTGTACCTGTGTCTCCACATAAATCCCTTCAGGTAAATGTTCTCTCCATTGACAGAAGGAACCGACTTCACAGTGTGGGGGACACAGCTGCTGTTGCATGGGGTGTAGATGGGTGCTAAATTCCTTCCTTCTCTGTGAAGTTTACATTCTTAAAATTTCCTGTTTGTGGGCTGGAGAGATGGCTCAGCAGTTAAGAACACTGACTGTTCTTCCAGAGGTCCTGAGTTCAATTCCCAGCAACCACATGGTGGCTCACAACCATCTGTCACGGGATCTGATGCCTTCTTGGTGTGTCTGAAGAGAGCAACAGTGTACTCACATACATAAACAAATGTTTAAAAACATGTTCTGTTTGCTTTTGAGCTATTGATATCTATTAACCCCTTGTTTCATATGAATAAAAAAGGGTTTCAGAATTTCTGTAGTGTGGCCGGCCCAACTTTTTGGGTAGTAAGGACTCTCTGGAAGTGAAGAAAAATGTTCCTTGTGTTTCCCCTGCAACTCTGCCTGTCCCTCTGTCCCTTACACTGTGAGGCCGAGAGAATATGAAATGTGGAGTAAATCCAGGGCACCCTCACAAGGGTACGCAACCAGGAGGAATGATGGGTACTTTCCCAGAGGAACTCCTGGAGAATTGGCAGCATCAAGGGACAATGTCTGCAGGGTCAGGACCACTCTTTCTGCTGTGTAATTGAGTTAGAAGCTAGCTCTCACTCATGTACCCCAGGAGTTTAGAAATCTGCTGGACCTATCACTAAAAGCACATGGCCATTAGAGAACCAGACATGGCTTGTTACTTATTGGAGGCATCAATAGGCAGACCAACCAGTTAGTAATTGCTACTGACCACGGGAGGTGGAAGAATTATAAAGGCTGCAAAGAAAATATGCTCAGAGAGGGAACTGCAATGACTGCATGGGTACTGGCTGTATGGCGAGGCCATAAGAGGTGACTAAACCGGAGTGAGTGCAAACTCAAGAAGCTGTGAAGAAGGACGGGAGGGACCAGAGCACTAGTCTGGGCAAATGAGGTGGGGGAAGTGGCTTCACGGAGAGTGAATGGGCCTTCAAAAGTCATGCAAGGAACCAGAATAAGAGCTAGTTACTGAGAGGGAGAGGGAGAGAGAGAGAGAGAGAGAGAGAGAGAGAGAGAGAGAGAGACTTAAAGGAAGTTTTGGGGATGGGTGGGTGTTTAAGGAGGGCATTGCCAGCTGCTGTTAAGCTCCTGCAAGCTCCACAGTTCTCATCTATGCTTCTTCCTGCTCCTCAGAGTCCTGATCAGACTTCAGCCAGGGAGCCAGCCTCTCTTTTCTGTCCTACAATCCTCTTTATTTCCTGCTGCGTCAGAATGTCAGCAGCCCAGGATGGTCATGTTTGTTGCTTGGAGACATGCTCGTTGCCTCTCTGCCTTGATGGAGTGACAGTGTTGTGAGGTCAGGGGTCACACAGAACTGTTACCTACAGGATTCTCAGATGTGCAGTGCATCCCAAATGATGCTAGGCATGGCGCCCTGAAACCCCACACCAGAAGATTCAGACAGCCAATGATCAGGGGCTGGTGAGGTAGCTTATAAGGTACTGCCAAGTCTGATGACTTGAGTTCAATCCCTGGGTCCACCATGGTAGAAAGAAAGAAGTGATTATTACTACTTGACCTCTGACCTACACACGCACAGGTATGCATGTGCATGCACAAACCGGCATGGTTGCACACACAGATGTACACAGTCACACTAAAATAAATGAAGATGTAACTTTAAAAAATAAAAAGAACTGATGAACAAAACTGAAATCTAGACAATATTTTTTGACAGCTGATATGCTATTCTAAGCATGAGGTAAATAACATCTTTAAAAGTAATTTATTGGGAGCCAGACAGAACTGAAAAGATAATCACATGCAATTTCAAAGAGTAGAGATGGCAGCAAGAGAAAGATTAATTCTGTCACATATCTAATTGCCTCATTGCTTTTCTTTCTCTTTGAATAGGACTCTGTGTCTTAGCACTGCCAAAATTAGAGAAGCCACACTTTTCTGAGTAGGATGACATAGATTCCTTTGCTACCAAGAACAGAAATGCCAGGCATGGTGGCAAACACCTTCCATCCCAGCACTCAGGAGACGGGGGCAGGGGGAATCTCCGTGGGTTCCAGGCCAGCCAGGACAGCATAGTGCAACCCCATCTCATAGAAAGAACAACAGAACAGATCAGAACTGAAGGACATGCAGCCAGCAAAGTACTGCATTCCCTCTTTGCACCAGATGAAGCCCCGTTCTGAGTGTATCATGATGTCTACTTTCTGTGGAAGGTGGAACTGTCCTCCGTTATGAACAAACCTGGCTACAGAGCCACCATGTCTGTCTGTGCAGTGGGCAAGGTGACAGGTGCTGTCTGCAGGGCTGCTCATTTCTAAAATGAACAGGCAAGTATTCTCCAGGTGACAGAACTCACATCACAACCATTGACTTACTCGAGCCTAATGCTATATAGTTTGTCTTACTCTCCCTGCACCTTGCAAGAGACACTGGGGATATGACCTTTAGTAGGATCTATACTACGAGACACAGGCTATTTAATAGATAAGACATATTTGTTATTTAGTTATTTATTGTACACACATACACACACATATACATATGTGTGTGTGTGTGTGCATGCATGTGTGTTTGTTCAAATGAATTCTTGTGCATGTAGATGTCAGATATTGTCAGGAGCCATCTAGGGCAAGGCTAGCAGTTAGCCTTCCTGGAGGTGACCCACCATTTTTTGCATGATCTGCAATGGGTAAGCTTGATGGCAAAGCCCAAAGAGATTCCATCTCAGGATTGTTTTTGCAGCTGATATGCCTTTCCTGTCATTATTAAATTAATATAATAATCCCTGGGCATTAGCCCACCTTATTGATTAGATTTCCTGCAGATCAACATAAAGATGAACTTCCATGAATTAATGCTGTTTAGGTAAATTAATGATTCTATAGAATTCCTGATTTGATTCAAATAATTTTAGGAAGAAAGTTTTAAGAGATGATCTTAGTTGCTTTGATAGAAAGATGTAATGAAGTTAGAATCAAGAATAGAATTTGCCTACTTCTCATATAGTAAGTAAAGACTGCATAATAAGAAATACAATGAGCTTTTATAATCACACTTAAAAGAGATATAGACGTGGGACAAATCTGTGTTCAGTGAAAAACATTTAGGTTCAAGGATGAAGCCACAGGTGTGCCCTATGACAGGGCAAGGCTGTGGGAGTAAACCTGGCACGGTGGGATGAAGCCCCACGTGTCTGTCCCGGGTTCTGCGGCTCTGGGTGGGACAGGAGACACACAATCTGACGGGCAGGTGGGGGCTGTGGGAAGCCTTTGCGGGCCCTGCCTGTGTGTGTGTGGGGGGGCATTCCCAGAACGCATGGCAGCTGTCTCTGTGGGCTCTCTAGCCCGGGGCACCGCAGTCACTGCAGGGTGCCGCAGATGGGCTAGCCAGAGAGCAGCTGGGGTTCCCGCCAGGACTGGGTTTAGATGTGGCTCCTTAATTGAGGGCCGAATCCCTCGCTTCCCATGGTGGGTCCAGATGAAGAGACAGTCCATAATTCTAAGATGTTTATTTTCATCGTGTGGAGTGGCGTGGATAGAACTGTACCCCCACCCCTCTGGGAGAGGTGAGGCAGATATATTAACTATGAAGGGTCGTAGCTAAGTCTCCAGGTGTCTCATTAACCTGGGGATGGCTTGGGGCTGCATGACCACGCCTCTACCTGATGAGGGGCTGGGGGTGTGACCCCTTTTTACGTGACCAAATGTCACAGACCTATGGAGAGATGTAGTCATGTGTTAGAAGCTGTATTCTAGGAGCTTAGGCAAACAGTTGCCATCCCTTGTAGGCTGAGGACAGCCCATTGGGCCTGCAACGTTCAAACCTTAGCTCGACCAGAAACACAGACTTCCAATCACAGCCCAACACAAGGCCATGTAAGAACTGTTGCTTTGAACTTATAATGAGCATTTATAATAAAACACTGCTTTGAACTTAATGTCAACATCCTTCTATAACTCTCATTTTATGTAATGTTTTATCTCTGAGGTAATTTTCTAAAGAACCTTTTGTCTAAGAAAGTATAAAAAGGCCACAGAAAAGAAATTGGTTGGTTGGTTTGGCTGGGGGTGGGGGGCTCTGCCCCATCCATCCATCCATCCATCCATCCATCCATATGTATATGTCTAATTGTCCGTATGTATATGTGTAGGGAAATGTGTATGTATGCAAGCATACATGAATACTTGTAGAACTGATTGAGACATTCGGGCCCAACCAGAGTTCTGGTGTATGAATATTTGGATGTACATGTGTCTGTACATATTTGCCTGTATAAAGCATTTTGATTCTTTTCCTTTTCTTTTCCTCTCTGATTCACAAAGAGTTAACCAGAGAGCCTTCTAGCTGCTTGGACAGAGAAGAGAGCAATAGCAATAAATCCTTTACCTAATCAGCCCTCTGTTTGCAACAAGTGTCAACAGATCCAGAGGCCTGCAGCTTCTGGTCTCAGTAACTTAAAGTCAGGATAGGCAGAGTTATTATAGAAAACAACCCTACTCTCTAGCTAGACAAACCCTTGTCCCCAACAAAACTCTTCCCACTTGGCTGCTTCAGAGGGGACCAAGTCCAGGGTTAGCCCCGCCCCCCGGCAAGATATCAACCTTGGTTATTGTTCCTTAGGCATCTCTTTGGAGACAGGATCTCTCATTGGCCTAGCACTTAGCACTCGATTACCAGTGCACCACCAGGTCTGACTGTTTTGTAAAATGTAGGTTCTGGGATGGGCACAGGAACTTGTACTGGCAAAACAAGCATTTTACTGACTGAACCATTTTCCCAGCCCAGTAACCTGGACCTGCCATTGGTTGGGCATTCCCTCAATTTCTGCTCCATCTTTATCCCTGTAGGCAGGACAAATTGTGAGTAAAGGATTTTGTGGATAGGTTGGTGTCCCCAACCTTCCATTGGAATTCTTGTCTTGTTACCGGCAGTGGCTGGTTCAGGTTTCATAGCCTCTACTGCGAGGAGTTTTAGCTAGGGCCACCCTCCTAGATTCCTGGGAGTTTCCCTTGTCCGGCTTGTCTCAGAGATGCCCCCTCCCACACCAATTCCGGTTCTGTCTGCTTCCATCCTCCCCACACTTGATCCCTCCTGTTCCCCTCCCCACTCCTTCTCCCACCTAGTTCTAAATGTTTGACATCCTTAGTCTGAGATTCTACCTTACACTGGTCAGAATGGCTAAGATAAAAAAAAAAAAAACAAAAAAAAATCAAGGGACAGCACATGCTGGCAAGGATGTGGAACAAGAAGAAGGCTTCTCCATTACTGATAGGAGTGCAAAATTGTACAACCACTTTGGGAATCAATTTGGTGGTTTCTTAGAAAATTGGGAATAGTTTTACCTCAATACTCAGCTATACTACTCTTGGGCTTATACCCCAAAGATGCTCCACTACACCACAAGGACACTTGCTCATGTTCATAGAAGCTTTATTCATAATAGTCAGAAACTGGAAACAACCTAGGTGTCCCTCAACTGAAGAATGGATAAACAAAATGTGGTACATTTACACAATAGAGTACTACTCAGCTGTTAAAAACAAGGATATCATGAAATCTGCAGGCAAATGGATGAAACTAGAAAATATCTTCTTGTGTGGGACAACCCAGACCCAGAAACACACACATAGTGTGCTCTCCCATAGAAGTGGACATTAGCCATAAAATACAGGATAGCCATGCTTCAATCCACAGACCCAAAGAAGCCAAGTAACAAGAAAGACCTAAGGGAGGGTGCTTGAAACTCACTGAGAAGGGGAAACAAAATAGACATCGGGAATCAATGCAAAGACAGATTTTAATGAAAGAACAATATTTCATGAAGATTTAACACATATCATTTAAAAGGCTGTCAAATCCCAAGAGCTTCTGGAGAAGCAGCACAGTCAGCCCCAGGAAGACAGATGACATAGCCAAGGTGTAAGTGCAGAGCTGAGAGGCAATAGAGCAGACGCTCCAGCTACAGCTGGAAGCTTCCATGGACCTAGGAAGAGATAATGTTTCTTTCAAGCCCAACAGTAAGAAGAAGGTGCAGTTGGCAGCTCTCGGGCAGAGAGAAGTGTCTCTTACTACAGGGAAAGTTAAGACATAATCCAGCTCAGGACTGAAATCAGTAAAATACTAACTAACATAAGAACCCAACCCAGAGCCCACATTCTTAACTTCCCCCCACTAGTCCCACACTCCTCTTCAGGCTCGATTCCTGGGTGTGCATTGGTTGAGTCCCAAGACGGTCACACAGATGGCGCTGTGGTGTGTTGGGGGGTCGGCTTATGTGCCCGAGAGGCACTGATGGAGTTGAGAAATTTCCCAATTTCATGTTCAGTTGATGGCTTAAAGTTGGCACACTGGGAGAATTTATACCACAGAAAACAAACACTACAAACCAGGCCTTTCTCCCTGCAAGAACTGGTTGTTTAGAACTTCTCAGGATTCTGCTGTCTTGGTGTGCTTTGTGTAAGAAAAGATATGATGACCGTCTGCTTCCAGATGGTCTCATGGGTTTTGTAGAGTGGTCTCCAAATGGTCTCACGTAAGACTTTCCTAGAGTTCACAGTAGTTACAGGAGGACATTTACTGTGTGGAATTCAAGGAGATATACCTATTAAAAGCAAATCTCTTAGTGCTGGCATGGTGGTTCTTCCAGCTTCTGCAAGTGGGCACATTTGTCATGAAGGATCAGACTCGGCAGAGCCCCAGAGCTCTGGTGCATCATGCGACAGGCAAAGACGGACAGCTCCGGGGCCATGGCTTTACATCCTGCTCGTTACTTCCTGCTTGCTCTTGTCAATGCTCTACCTTCTCTTAACTCCATCTTTATTGGGAATATTGATGATCTAAACCTGCGATGGCTCCTTTCCCTACTATCTTCAATAATTGTTACCTTCTTGTCCTTCTATGGATCCCTTCTGGGGACCGGATGTCACTGTCTAGGTGTTTTTGTCTGTTTGTTTTCAGGTGGGAAGGAACCTCTTCCTTTCTGAGTCCTGATGTGTTTGTTGACTCTGAAAGATGTGGATGAAGTCTGGAGAGCAGGAAAGTATGCCAGAGCTTCCTAAAAGGAACCCCAGCCGGTGCAGCAAACCCAACAGCTTCAAAAAGAATGACAACCGCAATAGAAACAGCCACAAACAACAGCCCACAGACATGGGCCCTGCAGCGAGCCACAGTGTCCAGGGCTAAATGTAAAAATTGCAGAAGAGGTACACTGACAAGATCGGACAGATTCAAACGTGGATTCCCATCTAAGTGGCTAAAGCTAGTTAATTAGAAGGGGGGGGGGGTGAAGGTAAAGTAGAGTCAGTTTATCTCTTTCTTGGTTACTGTGTCCACAGTTTCTTTCCTTCGCTCTGCCGCCCAAGCTTTGTCTTTTCCTCCTTCCGGTTGCCCTTTATTACTTCTCTGTGTGGTCAGGAGTAAAGAAACTCTGCATCTGCCCCGAATTCAGTCCCCACGCGTCCTCAGGAGCAGGTGTCTAGAGTGAAAAGAAATTTAAAGCCTTATGTCTTACTCCCTTCCCACGTTCGGAGGCCGATTTTCTTCCTCTTCTTTGATCTCACAGTCCGAGACGGACTTGTCCAATTGGTAATTATAAATATTAGAGTTGGCGCGGGGTGGGGAGGAGGCGGTCAGGATGCTTGGAGCTGACAAAGGGACTCTTGTACAGAGAGTAGCGGAGGGTGAGCGGTAGGTGGCGCTCTCCAGCCAACAATGCCCGGTGGGATTGGAAAGGTCAGAGTGCACCTTTATTCTAGAACTTTGAAGGGAGAAGTTTCCCAGCCCTTTTACAGGAATGGCTAGATCTTGGTTCTTATCATGATCTCACTTCTTTTAACTATTTTGCTTCTTCATGATGTGTTGAGGACTGCAGAGCTGGGGGAAGCTGGGAAATGAACTACCTAAAGATGTTACTATAACTCATTTTGGCTACTGGAATTAATAATTGAATTGATATTCTGCCTGGATGTCAGGTCGAAGGTAATCTTTCAGAGAAAATGTTGTGCTGGTGTGGGAGGCCTCCTAGTTCTTCCACAACAATTTGTGTCATGTGATCACTAAATTTTATGGTGATACGTAAACAAATAGTCAACAACAACAGATCTTCTTAGGAAGTGTGAAAAAAGTCTATTTCTGTTTGAGGAACCTTTGGAATGCTCAACATAAGTGGGGCAGGGTCGCTTAGTGTCGCTATGGCAACACACTCCATAGCTGTTTCCTGGCCAGTAGAGGGACAGCACTTGGCTCAGGGCTTAGCACTGAGTGGGGACTCGGCAAATGTGGACTTGAAGACTTACTCCATCCTTATAGTATGCTCTGTTCTTTATTCATTTTCCTCCTTTGCTTTGCCTACCATACAGACTCTAGCAAAAATGTTAGCTAAGTAGAAACACCAGGTGCAGTAGTGGCCCTGTGACCTCATGTCATTTACAGCCAGCAGATGTCTTAGCTATGGTTGCTGTGGAGACACCATGACCAAGGCAGTGTATTTAAGAAAACATTGAAGAGAAGTCTTGCATACAGTTTCAGAGGTTACCCCCATGATCACCATGGTGGGAAGCATGGTGACAGGCAGGCAGCCATAGCAGTAGCGCAGTAGCTGAGAGCTTACACTTGGTCCATAAACACTTGGCAGAAAGAGAGTGAGACTGGGCCTGGTGTGGGGTTTTGAAACTTCAAAGCTCTCCTATAACAAGGCCATGCCTCCTAGTCCTTCCTAACCAGTCCAACAACTAGGAACAAAGCATTCAAATACAAGACCTTACATTCTCATTCAAACCACCACACCTTATTTCTCTCCTCATAGCCATGTGAATTCCACGATGCTCCTTGACAGAGCTGGCTACGCCCTGTTCCACTCTTCTTGATTAAAGTGTCCCCCCACAACCCCTGCCAACACAACATGACAACAGTCATGGGTGCTGACTGTCCCAGTTCATCTGGTACTGCTATGATTAAAAAAAAAAAACTAAACAAAACCCTGCAGTTTCTAATTACATTTTAACATGTCCAATCACTCCACCCAATTTTGGATTTATAAGATGCACACATTTTGTCAAGATTCCTTTCTAGCTAGTCTGAAGCAGTGGCCTCGTGGGGGCTAAGTAGAAGCCCAGAGCTGAAAGCATCCGTCATCTTTTCCTCTAATTGCATTTTCAGTGCAGCTATTCCTTTAACCAAAGGCATGAAGAGCCTCAGGAGATGGGGGGCTAGCAAAGGAGATGCTGTGAGACTGAGTCAAACTGTAGCTTCTCTGAAGAGTTATATATCCCAACACAACCTAAGTCTGCAGGCTTGTGACTACTGGTATGTCCAGATAGGAAAAACCCTTCTGTCGTAATACTCTTGAACTCCTGTTGCTAACATTCACCTGCTCAGACCAGCAGAATGCAGGCTATCAGAGCCCACAGGGGAGATCCAGCCCTTCGACAGTGTTACTGTCTCAGTGAAGGCAGCATATGCAGTTATAAAATTCCTCCAGCTCCTAACCGAGCATCTGAACGCCTTCCCATGAGGACACTCAACTCTGGGTTGCTTCTCTATCTCTTCTGTGTTCATGGAGAATTTTTTTCTCACCCAGTTATGGAAATCTAGATATAAGGTCCTGTCTTACCCTGGGGATGGGGTGTCAGAGCCAGCATGTGGCATAGTCTATCATTTGAATGTCTGTAGCTATGTTCTTAAAGGGCTACCAGCACAAAAGAAGCAGACAGTTTTGCTCAAAATAATAAGCAAGAATGGCAGGATGTGTCCCTAGAAATTGTGCTGGTTATGTTTCTCCTTGAAAATACCTGACAGGAATCTACTTTAAGGGGTGGATTATTTTGCTTTGTGTTCAAAGGGACACAGTCCATCATAGCCAGGAAGGCGTGGTGGGAGGGAGTGTGAGCTGGGTGATCTGCATTGCCCTTCAGTCAGGAAGGAGGGTCTGGCTAGGAAGCCTCAGGAACAAGCCCAGTAAACCACTCCCCCAGCTGGCTCCACCTCCTATAGGTTCCACAACCTTCCAAGACAGCGCCACCTGCTGGAGACCAACGATTCAAACACACAAGCCTGGGGGGCACATTTTACATCCATACCATGACAGAAACTGCATGTATTTGGGGTTCTCTTCACTGTCTTCCCCATGTCCTTAGAAAAAACATGAATTGAGACTCTCCTTCCATCAGAGATCTTTCACTGCTGTGCTAACTGGCTTCTGGATACACTGGTGGAAGGGTCAAGGAGTTTTCCTCTTCTGTCCCTACCCAGTAACCAAGCTGCATCAGCTTCCTCAAGCGCTCCCCCTCACCACCCACTCTGAAGACTAGGCTTAAAATAGAAATTGTTAGTATTGTGTAGGCTCAGGGTTAGAACTCAGAATGAGCCTGGGTCACAGGGGCTGGGAAGGGTTAACCACAGAAGTAGGATGAGTGTCTGTTGAGCTCTAAGATACATTTGTTATCAGAGCACTATTGTCCAGAAAAGATACAGCTTAAATTTCTGTGAGACTCTGTGTGTGTGTGTATGTGTGTGTGTGGGGGGGGTATGTGTGTGTGGTGTGTATATATGTGATGTGTATCTGTGTGTTGAAAGGGCTCTTCTGCCATCTCTTAGAGACTCCCCAAGACTCCCAGCGTTTTTTGGTCATCCAACACATAATTATCATTATGTATTGAATTAACTTGAAATGACAGATAGCTGTTTCATTAGACTATCACTATGAATCAGTAATATTAAAATGCCGCTGGCTTGACTGATTTGAATCCTTCAAACTTTGAGTCTTCTTCAGGCCAGAGGTTTTTAGAAGTCAGGAGAGTGCACAGTCTTGAGTCTGAGATTGTTTTCTTTTAGAGGGCAAGCCAGAACGGGGAGAAGTACTTTCTACAAACCGTCCAGTGGCTGCTGTCTGACCGAGGAGCTTGAGCCGTGGGGTGCGTTGTGTGGTAACGCTTTTGTTCACTAGTGTGAAGGAGGGGAATGTTTCAGGAGGGCTCGCAGCGTTCAGTGAGCAGTGAGAAGGTGCTCGGAGCACTTTCTGACGGAGCTACTGAAAAGTCAGCGTTACTAGGCTGCACCGCCCTTTCACCAATAATGAAAATAAACGCAGTCCTGGCACACCAGCTGTAATCTGGAAATGGGTTTTAGAAATCCACTCTTCTGAATAAATGGGCTATTACAGCCCATCATTATGGAGGCCAGGAAGGTACATTAGACTGGAGAGAGGCGGGGGTGGAGCGAGTGGAGAGGGGGGTTAACCATTTCAAGATGTTGATAGAGCAGAAAGTTTAGCCTCTGAATTTTCATCTGCCTAATGTTCTTACTGACAGCTTAAAAAAAATGTCAGGAACTGTGAGGGACTGAGCTTTTTTTTTCCCTACTTGTAAGTGAATATATTAGCTGGTTAGTTTCTTAGATGCTTTTCATAGAATACACAAAAAAACCTCTTTGGGCTAAAACAAAGAGCATTATTGCTCAGAGTACTAGAAATGGGCAGAGAATCAGAATAATAATATGAGGAGAGAGACAGAGATAGAGCGGGAGGGAAGAAGAGAGAGGGACTGACAGAGGGCAGGAGGGAGGGAAGGAGGGAGAGAAAGAGAGAGGGAGAGAGAGAGCTTATTGAGCTGGAATAGCCATAGAGACTGTGAAGAAGGCTGAGCAACACCTGCACATGGAGTAGAGTGTTTAACAGGAAAGGGACTTGGGCATTCCGGACCTTAGCCCACTGTGCTGGGCAGTGAGCACTCCTACCCTTTACAGGTGCAGGGCAAATAGTTTATCTTCTGAGAGTGCTTTCTGTGTAAACACCCTTGGAATGGCAGAGGTTAGTGTTTGTACTAACAAAGGTTAGGGTTAGGGTTAGGATTAGCCATTCTTTCTGGGAAACTGTCTTCAACAGAGAGCTCATGGTCTGTGGCATCTATGCCTGCTTAGGCTCCCCCATCTGAACTGCCACATGCTGTGTCTCCCCACCTCCAGTTTCCGCTTTCACGACAGGCTTGGAATTAGCTATGGCATCTTTATTTCCATGGAGTGTGGCCCTCTACCGTATTCCTTGCTATCGGGAGGTTAGCCGAGTACTTAAAGCTGGGAAAAGAAAAAACTGGCCTGAGAGGGAGGGGCACAGTGGGACCTGGCTGCCCCAGCAATGGGAAGGAGAAAATCAATAGAAGGGAGAGAGGCAGCATGTGGGAGAGGCCGGAGGGGGCACGGACTTGCTCTCCTCCTCCTCTGATAGAGGTGATGTATTGTGAAGGACATTTACCTGACAGGTTGACAACCACTGTTGGTGACAAGCAGGTTGACGAGTAGAAAGTCAGAGAGAAAGAAACGAAAAGGGGGGATATGGGAAAGATCCCACATGGTTCAAGTGTAACTGCATTTGCTATTTTTTTTTCTCTTGAATATTTTTAAGCCATCACTCCAATGGAGTCAGGGACAGCTCTCAGTGTCGACTTACAAGAACCGAAACTGTGAGTCACAGGATGCTGGTAAGGCTAAGGCTCTGGAGGAAGCTGGCAGGGAGGAAAGAAACCAAGCTTGCACACACCTAGGTAGCTGCAAAGATAAAGATCCTTGCTTTAGGAAAGTCCCTCTAATGTAGTGAAAGAAAACAAGCTATGTAAAGACTGAATGTGAAGATTTGGTATCTACACTTTACAGAGAAACATAATCCCACTTGTTCTTAGGTGAGGTTGGAAAGTCTGCAGCACAGGAGAACGGGACCCTCACTCATCTCACTAGACTTGGGGGTGGTGCCTTGGGGCTTCTTATTCTTGATGAAGCCCTTTAATCTCCTCAGCATCCACTCCCAGCTTGACCAACTCTCCCTAACAGCACAGTAGGCAGAGGCATGGAAGTGAGAGTCATGCCCTCACCTGATCAGTCTGTCCCACTCAGCACTGCTCCTTCCAGAACACAGAGCTGAACTAGTCCTTTGTGAACCCAGGAACCCGGGGACCAGGGAAAATAGAAATATTTGTGTGGAGGCATGGGCTGCTCACATGGGGATGGTGGGGAGACCTGCCTTGAATCTTTCATGCAGTGCGACCTTGTCCTAGATGGGAAAGGAAGCTTGCTGAAGATACTGCCCCCACAAGTCCTCCTTTGGGGGCTCTTACTCTCTGATATGTCTAATAAACAGCTAAATTTCGACATGAAACACTGTGGACTTTCTCGGGGATTTAGATATGAGGTCCAGCATTCCTGTGGATGTTACAGAATCTGTGATGATAAAGTTGGATCACAGATCAATTAAATTAATAACTATAGATTGTAAGCCACACCCCAGTCTACTTTTCTTTCCCAAGGAAAGGATGACTCAAGTTAGCACTATCCAAAAAAAGAAATCTAGGTAATTTTCTTTTTATCTCAAACTCCCAGTACCTCCTGGCCCCTGCTGCTCTGATTTGGACCACAACCTTCTCTCTCCGTGGTTTCTCTGCGTAGCATATGAACATGACCTTTAACCTCACACAGATATGGTTCAGTAACTACGCCCTCCTGTTTTCTCTGAGGGCTGGCCTTGTAAATGTCAGCTGTCTCAGCCTGGAGACCCCTCAGGTTCAGAATCTGTTACTGTGAATTGTGTCTGTTCAACTGGCAAGCACAAACAGATGCTGAATAATTCTTTGTGTTCGCTTGAAGACAAAGCCAATGATGCCAGGGAAGGCCTTCTGCAATAGCTTATTAGAAGTAAGAGAAGCAGTGAATTTATTCTCCCAGATCCCCTACTTCCTAAAGGGCTTCTCATATGCATTTAAAGCCAGAGAAGCAGAGGGGGAAGCCATATCCTTTGAGATGTACAGAGAACATTTCTACTTATGTATTCTGTCATTATGTGAAATCCAGCGTGCCTTTAAAGCATGCTCTCCCTCTCTCTCACTGCAGCGTTTCTGATTAGCGTTCCTATTTCAGATTTATTCCCGTAAGCTTCCAAAGCACAAAACCTCTGAGTCACTCATCACTCCTGCCTCCCCCATACACCCATATCCAATCAGTAATCAAGTCCTGTTGTTTCTGCCTTCAAAATAATTTTCATAGCTTCCTCTTTCTGTTGCCATGGATACCATCGAATCTCCCTCTTTGCTTCATGCCAGGACCACTGCGGTAACTTCTGGAGTCTCTTGACTCCACTTTAGCCTTCATACAGCTGCTGTGGGAACGACTGCTCCTGTTATGCCAGCCCCTGCTCAGCGGCCTTCAGTAGCAACCTTCTGTTCTTCAAGTCCAAAGTCTTTAACTCCCGTGGCCTTGCGGAGCTGGCCATATTCAAAAGCTCTCTGTTAATTTACATGAAAATTTTGTGTGAAATTAAGGAGGCACCTCCAAGCTAGGATGCCAGTGGGGTGCCTTAATGAGTAAATTGCACTACCGTAGGAAGTATACCAGGGATCTGCATCCCTGCTGCAGAGTGCAGAGGCCTTAGAGAACAAGGCGGGGCTGGTCCCCCCAACCACTTAGAGCTAAGGCAGTATATTAAAATGGCCACGCAGAAACTGTACTTTTTTCTCTTGGTGTGTGTCTATGCATGCATTCACATATGTGCACATGCAGACACGGGTGCACGCCCATGCGCACACAGGTGTGGGGGCCAGAGGTCACTGTGGGTATCTTCTTCGATCACCCTCAACCGTATTTATTTTACTGAACCTGAACTGATTTTGCTAGACTGACTAGTCAGTGGGCCCCAGGGTTTCTCCTGCCTCCGCTTCCCAAGCTCTGGGATCGCAGGTGTGCACCTCCACGGCTGCCTTTTTATGTAGACGTGGATGGAAAGGCAGGTGCCCATGCTCGCCCAGTACTTCCCTGAGGGAACCTCCCCTCCCCCACCCTCCTTACTTCTCTAAAATGGCGTCGCTTTTCCGGAGCAGTCTGTACCTGCTTCCGCCCATATCCTTTGACTCAGGTGGCTTTTTTTTTTTTTTTTAACTTTCTGAAATATACTCTAACTTCTTTGTAAATATTATTTCCGTGGGATGTCTTTTACCCCCGCAGCTGGGAATACTCTGATGTGCTCCTACCACTGCACAGTTTATTTCTCGGCCTGGAGTTGAGGACCTTTGGTTAGCCACTGTGCACAAGGGCCATACATGCTCTTTTCAGTTTTCTTTAAAGATTAATTTTGTCTCACTTTGGAATTTCTGCCAATCCTAGAACACAGTACACATTTACCTTCAGTATAACTGTCCTTTAGATAAATAACTAGTCATTCCAAATATCCTCTTGTCTCAAGGAGTGACAGGATCTGCCTTCGGGAAAGGCTTGAGTGGGCGGAAGTGTCCTCCTGGGCATGCTGAGGAGGTGAATGGCTTGTGTGTTGGCCTCTGGGTGCCTGGGTGCTCCGGCTACGTCTTCTCTGCTTATATCATCTGCTACTGCTTGCCAAGTGGTTTCTGTTCACATATAGCTGAGCATTTATCTGGCTTTTGGAACAAGGGTGCCCTTCCATGATATACATGGTGGTATCTCTCAGAAAGTAAGTCCTTCACCTTCTGTTCAGCAGGCTCCACCCCACGCAGTCTCTTTCGTTGCCTCAGATTCCCAGAGACTCCTCCATCTGAGGTCTGGCTAATATTTAGATGGAATAAATTCATCATGCAGCATTCATAGTCTGCATTTTCTGAATATATTTCCTGCATATCCCGTGTCTAGACTCCCTCCACATCATATAAGTGCCAAGAGAAAGTTGGGTGCACAATACTACACTCATCTTTGCGAATACTCCTTCCACATTGTGCTGGACAGCCTGGGAAGAGAGGACAGAAGAGGTGCTGTGGACTTTACCTCAACACATCTGAGATATTTATTGCATTATTGATTATGGTGAAATCTGCCTGCTTCCACACACGCCTGGCCCCTGTGCTGAGAACATACTCAGAAGTCCATGATCAGTCTGGCTCCTTCATCTTTTATCTCTACATCTTGTCTGACTGTGGTGCCTCAAATCAGAAGTTCTTTTCACTTTCTTCTGAATCCTTAGATAAATATCGAACACCCACAGATCATAAACACCTAGGCTTCCTTGTCTCTAGAGCTTCTGATAAAGCTGTTTTCAGTTCCAAGGTGAGCAAACACATTCATGGCTGTAATTTACCATGGGCTTCAAAACCTTCCCTTGCAAATGCAAAGCTTTGCTTTTGAGTTATGGCTAAATCCCCCCAGAGGAAAGAGTTCCTTAGTAGAAGACAGTAAAACACAGGAGAAGGTCACTGATGTATTATACAGATGTTATCCAGCAGTAGTCTAACACTTGTGCCCACCATAATCACCATCTCTCCTGCCTGTTGACCCTTCTAGACTGGCTCACCTATGGGATACGTCCTGCCCCTTGTCAGCTCCCGATATAACCTGACAGACACTTCCCGGTAGGGAACAGCACGTGCACAGAGGAGAGATGGACAAGACCATTCTGGAAACCTCTGCATTCTGTTCCTAAGCAACGGGCTTGACAGAGATTGCTGCTGGCTAGTGTCTATGGTGGTCAGAAGTAGACGCGTTCTGTGTCGTGTTCAGCTGCTAAGGGGAGTGGGGGGGGGAGTACAGAATTATTCTCACGGAGCTGCAGAGGCTAGTGTTAACCTGTATAGATAACCTCAGGAACCTTAAAAAAAATCGATGCTCCTGTGGAAGCATAATGGCAGCATGAAACTGTCAGCTGTTGAACTCGCAGGACCCGCCAGCACTTGTCCAGGCGCTTTACATGTGCAGATGCACTTGAGCCTTCCCAGGGCACTAAAGAGTGGCTCCTATTATTATCCTCATTTTAGAAATGAGGAAATGCCAAGAGGTCAAGGGATTTGTCTAGAGGTCACCTGATCAGAAAGAAGCAGCGCTGGGGCAAGAGCATGGTCTCATTAACAGGAGGCTATAGTCCATCGGGGAATCCTTCTTAAACAATCCTAGCAGGATATCTGTGTCTAGGTTCTACCTACTGCATTAGGATCAAGCTGGACACGTCTGTTTTACATCTCAGGCCTGAAGTCTGGAGCAACCCTGTTGGTCAAAGGAAGGAAGGTGGTCCTCAGGGAGTGGATTGTGTACAGAGGGCTCACATGCAAATTCATCAGAAAGAAAAAATCCCGGAAAAATCCACTAATGAGCAAAGTCATAGACACTCTTTTTCCATGTTCTGGATGGCTTTAAAGTGAAGTAAAGTGTTGCTTTGCAGAAAGCAATACTTACTTTTTTTCTGAATAGAATCTGTCTGTAAGATAAATGAGATAGACTAAAATGAGACCACAAAAGTGGAAATCATATCCAAGTCCCAAGTCCTGAGTGAGTCACGAGTCCTGAGTGCTCTTCCTCAGCCTCACCTACCCGTTAGAGCATGTCAGGGGGTGTGGCTCACTGTCTTGACCACATAGACACGTCAGTTTTTGTTGTGGAGAAAAGAAAGGAAAATCACTGAGTTTTAAATTATGGCTTAGGTTCCATATGTTCACCATAGACAGACACGATAACTGAATTTTCTAAGTTAAAATTTTTGGGGGGAGCAGAATGACTGATGAAGTCACTGAAACCTTAGCTATTTAGACAGCTCACTGCATGTGGTCGAGAGCCAAGTGAAATAGAGACAGGAAGATCTAGTGTTGAATCTTGACTTTATATCTGCAGATTTTGGGCAAAAGAGTTGATTTTCCTTCTGTTTACTCATCTAAAATCTGGGGCATTTGTAATACTGACAGCTCTGTAAATGTTGTAGAGATATTATAACTATGAATAAATGCACAAAGGCAGTGTGCATGGCCCCCAGGGTAGACCGAACAGTAGATATCCCTGTTATTCTTACTACTAACAGGCTGGCAACATGCTTCTCCAAGTACGTCCTGCTCTCAACAGGGGCAAGGGACAGCTCATTCACGTGTGCACACCTTAAAGGATAACCATTATATGGAGACAATGATTGGTGATAAGTAGGTGGATAGACAGTGACAGAGTACATGAGACATGAAAGCAGAAGCAGGGGACATTTGAGGAAAGGAAGGCAGCCATCGGCAAAGGGGGGCAGAGGCATGGGGGACGGGGCGAGAGGTACATACAGAGGCTGGGGTCATGTCCCCAAAGTTTCAAGTCCATACTGATTTTGCAGAGGACTCAAGTTCTGTTCTCAGCACCCACATTAGGCCAACCATCCGTGACTCCAGCTCCAGGAGGATCTGACGCCCTCTTCTGGCCTCTTCAAGCATTGCACTTATGTATACATACACCCCATCCCTAACACACACACACACACACACACACACACACACACACACACACACACACACGATAATAAACTAATTCAATCTTTAAAGAGCAACGTATAATGATCTATATGCAGGAATAGGCTGTAGTTAAACTCACTACTTTAAAAGTTAAATAATTGTTATGGTGATGCTGGTTAGTGCTAAAGGTACAGGGTGAATGGGCTTGTTTCTTTTATCCTCAGGGGGTGTACAAGTAATGGAAGCATCAGTGGAAGTACTGAAGAGTTTGTGGCTGTTGATTTATACAAGGTCCAAGGTTAACAGTGTAACGGAGCACCCTGAATACCACTGTGGGGTTACACCAGGCTGTGAGAAGGGAAAGTGTCACTTCAGACTCAAAGAGGCACCTAGTGGGTCATGGACAAAGGAATGCACAATGATAAAGATGTCTCTCTCTCTACGTATTACTGAGTTTGCAGCTTGTTGCTGTTACTAAACGTGAGGTTGAAGGGGGTGGGGGGGACTTGCATAGTTAGGCAAGTGTCTTACCGTGTGAGGAGTATGAATTTTCTTGTGATAAAAAACAAAGCCATTAAAGGACTTTCACTTAGCAAAGTGATTGTGTCTGGTTGGCATTTTGGAAAAACCGTTCCTGACCATTTCATCTTTGCTTTATTCATTTCCTCCTTTGCACTCTGCAATCATCGGTCTCTGGTTCCCTCTTGACCTCCAGTTTCTCTGGCAGGCCCTACTATGTCCAGTTCCCATCCATTGGCATGGGAGAGAATGGGGAACAGAGTACTGAAAATAAGGTGCGTGCTTAGGGGCTAGGAAATCAGGAAGGAGTGGACACAGGCCCGTGGGAAGTGGCGGGACTATAGGGAGACACTGCAGCCGATCTAGGAAGGTGTGCGGATATCCACAGAGAACTGAGAGGTGGGACTGGCTGGGATCAAGAAGACTCTGGGGCAGGAATGGTGAGGGGACCCACTTCTTTTCTTCTACTCTGGGTAAGTCTGGAAGAAGATATAGCATAGCAGCCACTGCAAGAAAAGGTCCCAAGTCAGGAATAAAGGAGTGATTCGAGTGTAAGGAATCTGAGGGTCAGTCTGGAACACTATGCAGAAACCTACCACCCTTGTATACAGCTACAAGGTACAGCCAAAGAAACATATTTGTTTGCCAACAAAGCATTATAAGTAAGGCTGAAAGTTGTAAATTAGAACAGAGTTCTCTGAGGAAAGAAACAGATCAGGAAACCCAGGGTAAAAAGAAGACATATGGATGAGAACAGGACATAGTAGAGCCTACCGAAGAGGTTGGAGGTCAAGAGGGAGCCAGGAGAGCAATCACTGCAGGCTCCAAAGGAGAGGACTAATTCAGCAAGTATAAAGGAGTCAGGAGCATCAGAGTCACATAGGACTTGAAATGCTCGTGTGGCTGGGGACACTCTGGGGCACATAGAGTCCTGGGAAAGTCAGCGAGGACATTGGCTATCGGCTAGCATGGCTGTTAATGGAAGTGATGACCTTCTGGGTCATGGCGTAGAGGGGCTTAAGGAAAGGAAAGGAGCTCTTAGTGACTTAAAATATTAGTACTTGACTTAACTGGGCTTTCTGCTTGAGACAGACAAAATCAAGATGGTGGTTTAGGTTTTATTTTCTCTAGGGAGAATCCTGGAGGAAGAATGGCCAAAAAAGTTCTGTGTAATTGGCAGAATTATATTGGCTTATGTTTATTGGGCTTAGGATAATGGTGTCTAGATCAATTGTTTTGTATTCTTCATTTTGGAGAAACAGCCACAATGCTTTGCATCTTTTTGTACAAATCTCTTGGACTTGCTCTCTTAGCCTTCAATATTTTAAAGTTTCCTGTGGTTTAGCATAACATGCAGTTTTTACCTTCTGAGAGGTTCTCGAGTTCATAGCTTAGTACTCGATAAGTTAAATTCACATGGTTCTGAAATTTATCTCTAGAATGATTTTTATCTTACAAAACTGAAACTCTCTACCTACTAAATGTCTCTCTGTTTGCCTCTCCCCTAACCCCCTGGAAACCGCATCCTACTGCCTGTTTCTAAGAGTTTAATCATCTGTTTGTCTTTCAAGCATGCACGTAGGAGTTGTCCAACCATGACCGGCTTATTTCCCTTTGCACAGGAGCCTCAATTTTATCCACACTACAGCCTGCTTCCTGATCTCCAGGAAGCAGAATCATTCCACGTGCTGAGACGGGAAGGTGCTACATGAAATCCCCCCACTTGAGAATCATTTGTAGGAACCCGAAAACCTTTGTTCTTTCAAACTTATTGTGAAAAAGCAGATGTACCTGGGGATAAGAAAACCTTTAAGTGTCAAAACATTGACTGGTTATGAAGTGAAATCAAAGCTCCACAGGGGGTGTGAAGGTGGCCATACTCTTACAAAGAAACTGCAGACTATAAGAGAGCTGAAGAAAGGGGGCACGAGGGATGGCCTGGGGGTTAAGTGTCTGGCAGAAGCCTCCTCCCTACGAATCCTCCTCTCAATGTCACTTTATTGCCATAGACAGCAAGTTATTATCTGGCAGAGGAAGGTTTATGACGGTGCCCTTCAGTTTGGCTTGGGTGAGTATTTCCAGAAGACACAAAAAGAAAGGCCGGGGTGGTAGGGAAAACAGATGACAGCTACACACACAACACACAGAGGACTGGACATGGTTAGGCAGGAATGCTCAGCCAGCGCTTGGCAAAGACCCACTTTCTCAGGAGCATTATGGCGTCTTCCATATATTTCCAGGAATAACCCCTTCTCTACCAGATTTTTTGTTGCATATCCTGCTGCCTGCTTGACATTACTATGTAGATGACTAAAGTGTAACTCAACTGGATATTTTTCAGCTTCCGGTCTCTCCCCAGATCCCTGCCAAGGTTCAGAAAATGGTTACCAGTCATGACTAGGGGAAATTCTAGTCATTTGCTTTTGCCTTGTGCAGGTCTCCCTTGAAAGACAATTATCTTCTCCCATCTTCTCTGGACCTTTCAGCGCAAGCATGATCATTTCTTATTTTTTTAAAACAATATTTTATTTATTCCTTGAAAACTTTACATATGTAGACAATGTGTCTTGGTTATATACACTCATTCTTTCCTTCCAGTTCCCTGCAGGCTCTAAAACCCATTTTACTCCAAACATTCTTTTTCTTTCCTTTAAAAAATATAGCTAATAATATCCCTTAGTGCTGCTTGTATGGGACCAAACAGTGGCCACACTCCTAAGGAAATGATACAGTGACTTGTGACTTGTCTTTCTGCCTCATAGCTGCCCGTCTATACCAATGGTCCAAAACTTAGACTCGGACTCCTTCGATGTCTTCTCAGTGCACTCAGGATAAGATTCCAAATCTCTACCACGGGTCTAGGTCCTGATGAGCCCTCTGGCCTCACCCAGTCCTCCTTTCCCTTGTGACTTTTCTGGCACCGGCTTCTCTCACCAAGGCTGTTCTTTCTACCAGAACCTTTCCCCTTCAGATCTTATATCTATGGCAATCTGATCTCAGCTCAGAGGTTCCCTCAGAAGGGCTGCCCTCTGACACCTGTCACTCCATGTCTGGACTAATCCTATTCACCTGTATGTTCATCTCCTTACTCTGACTGGAGCTTAAAGGGGACGCTCCCAAGGAGAAGGGAGCTCATCTGTCAGCAGAATGCTCAGAGGCAATCATCGGCTGATACAGAAGTAGATGCTGCAGAATTATGTGCTACTAACTTAGGCAAACCCTTTCCAGACATTTTGGAAACTTGCAGGTGGATGCAGCAGCAGGTGGGAGTCATGTTCTCCAGACAGATTTCTGCTCCTGTGAAAGATGAAACATGAACGTGTTAGTCCGTAAAGTAGCAGCGAGCTCTAGAGTCTTCAGCTTGCAGGGCAGGTGTGTTTGGAGGAGCAAACAATGTCGGATTGATCTTCCTTTCTGGCTTTGTGAAGAAGCAGGAAGATGAAGCCAGTGGTTTCAAGATGAGTCACTGGAAACCAGGGGCTTCGCAGAATACCTTGAAGTTTAAACAGGTGGAGGCAAAGAAGCGACAGAAACACAGCCAGCTCTCGGGCCTCAGAAAGCCTTGCAGTCAGAGTGAGTCTGCCATCTATGAGCCACTACGCCAGTGGTTCTCAATTTCCACAGCCCCTTTCACAGGGGTCACCTAAGACCAGCGGAAGGCACAGGGACTTATGATTCATAACAGCAAAATTACAGTTAGGAAGTGAAATGAAAATAATTTTATGGTTGGGGTCAGCACAGTGTGAGGAATTGTATTAAAGGGTCGCAGCATTAGGAAGGCTGAGAACCGCTGGCCTAAGCCACACAGACCAGGCACCCAACAAATGAGTGCTGCCTGTTATTTGTAGATGGCTGTCTTCCTGACATGCGATGGTTAAATTTTTATTGCTGTATCATTAATGAAAAAAAGCAATTTTTTCCTAGTTAAAA
Source organism: Uromys caudimaculatus (assembly GCA_028551405.1). Classification (NCBI taxonomy): domain Eukaryota; kingdom Metazoa; phylum Chordata; class Mammalia; order Rodentia; family Muridae; genus Uromys; species Uromys caudimaculatus. The sequence goes on along the minus strand of CM052706.1, from coordinate 99,691,884 downwards.
GAGGCACCTGAAAAAAAAAAAAACTCATGAGCTTGAGTGTGGGATAGACCATGTCCAAGTTCTGCAGCTAAGACAGTTCCATAACACTGGTGTGTGACTGCGCTGAACTGCCGTACTGTGAGCCTGCTGAACATTCCAGGAAGCCCTGCCACAAAGGAGATAAAACAGACTGTCAAAGTGTTATTATGCACAGCAGGAACCTCCAAGGTGATGGAGACTACAAGCGCCACTAGTGGAACACACTCTTCATAGACGCCAAAGACATATCCCCTCCTAAGCTTGCTGGCAACATCATGAGCAGATCCTTTCTGTGATGTCTTAACATAGCTGTGACGGGTATGTGTGAAATTGGAGGTCAGGTGGGTGTCAGAACCAGGCCAGTATTGACACTGCTTTCCTGACCCCACCCTGACATCAGCCTGGTCTTAAACATCATGGGAGTCCCGTCAAGACTTGGGATGGAACCCAGTGGGTAGAGTGTCTGCCTAGCACACACAGGGCCCTGGGTTCCATCTTTGCGAGGTAGAAGCAGGAGGATTAGAAATCCAAGGTCATCCTCAGTACATAGCAAGTTCAAGGCCAGAGTGGGCTGTAGAACAGCTTGTCTCAATGAATGGATGAATGTATGAATACATACATACGTACATACATACATACATACAGACAGACAGACCAGTTAACTGGAACTTGGTGTACTTTGTGACATCCAAGACATTGAAATACCCCACTGCAAAGAATGGTTATATGTCAGCAGTTCTTCCTCCAATGTTGTTTCTGGCCCTCCAAAAAGCCTCTCTTCAGTGAAGGAACCTGACAGGCAGGTTTTCTGAGTTTCTCTCATGAAAAACTGGGCCCAAGAAATGCTCTGATGGGAAGGGTTTTAAGTATAAGTACCCTTGAGAATCTGACTCTGGGTCACAGAACTGCCCTCCCGGATCTGAGGGAGGGGAAAGGACAATTTTGTTCAGATAAAGTTGCTTCAATGTTAGACTACAATTTTCTTCAGGGCTGTGAACAGGGACCTTGCTCTCCAGGGAGCTGTCAGAGATGCTCCATCTCCTACAAGAAGTAAGAAGGACACCGGAAGTGTTGTCCCTAACTGGAGAAGCTTCCAGAAGAAAGAGTGAGATAGCAGTCTGACTTTGAAATTGCATTTCTTTTCATGTTAGGAATATTTTTATCCTGGGAATGTCTTAAGAACTTGGGAGTACTCCTGACTTACAGAGCAATCACATTTTACTGTGTACCTAGGGAGAAAACACATAATCTCACTATGCTGCTTTTATATCAACAGTAGGAGTACCTCTCAAACAGTCTTCCCTCACTTGTAACTCTGATGTTTCTAGTTACCATATATAAATTACACATAATGGGGTCTGATCGTGCCATTTTATACATGCATAATGCGCTGTGGTCTTATTCACCCATCCCCTTTTGTCCCCCTCCAGCTCCCAGCGGACCCACCTGTGATTCTTCCTATGGATGAAGACCTACTCTTGTCCCCTCCAAATGCAGTTTCCATTCTTATATCATACCTTGGTTTGAAACACCAAAATTAATCCTTTATGGGATATAATAATGGACCTGATTTTTTTCACGTCAATTATCCATAACTTGTTCCTTCCACTGAGCATTTGGCAAGAAACAGCAAAATAATTATTTGAAGCGCATTCAGGTTATTCCACTTTTGGAGAATGCACACTCAGTGTCTGTCTGCAGGCTTCCATGGTTGCCGTCCACTCTGCAGGGATATCACAGGGGCAGAGAAAGAGGGTTGTCTGGATGACTTGCATTTTTAATACTCTTCTGACATTTCAATGTGAACATTGTGCTCTCAAATGCTCTAGCCTTTGGGACCACATTTACATTTAATAATCGTAGTAGCAATGAGAAGAAGAGAGTCAACTATTGGAAAGGTTGAAGCAGGAAGACTGCAAGTTTAAGGACTGCCTTGGCTACAGAGTGAGTTCCAAGCTAGCCTAAGGGTGAAGGCAGGGGAGAGCTCTGGGAGTTCCCTGGTGTGTTCTAGGCTGCGGGTTTGATCCCCAAGCACTGCTAAGGCTCATTGTATAACTAACTTCACTCTCAATGCAGCGAACAGTCACACCGCATAGCAGGTGGCAGGTCTTTGTGAATGCAGGTGACTCCCTTCCTACTGAGCATCCTGCTTGCAAGCTCCTTGGGTCCCTTCACTGTGGCTGTGCTTTACTCTCTTCCCAGAGTGTACCGCACACACGGCTGGAGCCTCTGCCGAGCCCTTTGCTGGTGACATTCTCACCCCATTGCCTGCACAGACAGCCACATTATCATCTTTCCATTTCCTTCTTTCTTTTTTTTATCTTTCTAGACTTTTCCATTTCTTGCCTTTGTGTTTTTTAGATAATGATGTGTAAGGGACTACCTGCCACTCAATGAGAATTTAAATTTTTATGTATTATTATAATCGTATATATATGTAGAAATCAAAGGACAACTTTGTGGACTGGGTCTCTTCTATCTTTATGTGGCTTCTAAGGGCCAAATTTGGCTTGTTGGGCATATGTGTCAAGCACTGTACCCTCTGAGTCATCTCCAGTCTCAGTGTGGGTGTTTCTTCTGTTTTTACAGCCATGGGGTGAGTTTAGAACTCAGTGTCGGGGGCTCCTTCTCTTGGTGTTGGATTTCTCAGAATCAGCTTCTCTACTGCTGATGGGATTTTACTCTATTTTGTTTAAAAATGTTCAGCCAGTTTTGAATCTGGATTTGTTCCAGATTTCCAACAGCTCCAGCAGGCTTCTCTAAGGACAGACAAAGTTTTCCTGTATGTCAGTTATATTGTAATGGTGCTAAATATTCAACACGCGTGTTCAACAGAATGCCCAGCCCTGAGTTAGATGCTGTTTTCCAGGAAGGCTCAGCGCAGTCATTAGAGAGACTATGCCTTTGGGCCATTAATGCTTTAAGAAAGACGCAGTTCTAGCTGTTACAGATTTTGGAGGATCTTAAAAATCTTAAAATAATTTAGGATTTGGAATAAGACGTAAAGAAGTAAAGTTTACCTGAAGCATCTTAGGATGGCAAAGGAAACATGAAGGAGGAGAAAGATGACGTCAGCTGCAAATTCTTCCAATGCGGCACTAAAAACCCAAACAAAACTGACATAAGAAAAAGAATCCACTGGTTCATACTACTAAAGGAGCTGGGAATGTAGCTCCTGGCTTTGGGTCAGCAGGATGCCAAGGTTCTCTCTTTATCTCTCCACTTTTCTCCTCTTTGTCTGAGGTGCTCTGCTCACCTTGCAGTGTTCTAGGTCCTTGGCTCAGTGGCAGTCTTTCCATCTCAGTGGCCACTGCCTCCTTCCAGCCTTAGACCCTGTAAATCTCATGAGAGATTCTGACTGGTTCAGTTGAGGTCATTAGCCTATCACATTGCTATATCATGCTATGCTTGACCTGGCCCTGGTCACTTGCCCAGTCCTGTGGTAGGTGACCTGTGTGCATGTGTGTGCCTCTGTATGTGTGTATGTTTGTGTGTGTGTGTGTGTGTTTGTGTAGTGTAATACTGTGATTTTCAGTGTCCCTACAAGTAGTTTATTTTGTATGTCGTTCAATGACAGAGAAAGATGTATTGATAGCAAATAAAATTGTCTGAGGTATATGATTTAAATTTTATCCATTTATTTCTGTAGAATAACATAGGTGGCTGTCTGGAAGAATCAATCTCCAAAGATTTGCTTTGGGTATAAGCATGTCCTATGAGAAGAGACACTGTGGAAACTGACCATGACTTCAGCTAGAGTCACTCTCTGTAGTCTGATGGAGTCAGCTCCAGGCAGCTGAGCATCATAGGAAATTTCCAGAGAGGATACAACGTGGCTTCATCTGAGTTGAGGCTTCTGTCAACATCAGGAATCACAAGGCAACACAATACAGGGAAGTGTGGCTGGCATTTGGCCCTGCAAGGTCCAAAGGTTTATGGTTTATCCTTTCCGTGGGAAATAAACAGTTGGAAATCAAATGAAGTGGAAGGAAAATTACTCAGTGAGAGTGAGACGTGGCTTCCTCATGGCTCTGGATTAAAGGCGTCTGTAGTCACACCCTCTGAAGACGGTAAAGCAGTGAAGACGGTAAAGCAGTGAGGGATATCCGCTGCACCTGACTGACACTTTTGATTGACATAAGTGGCTGGTCAGGATCTTGACCTGCCTTCCTGGTGGAATAAAACAGTCTAAGTTGACGCCCCACGTATTAAAGTGGAAAGAGAGTGCTGTGAATCCTAGCCTTCCTGAGACATGACAGTCTAACTTTCTGAGTCTTGGTTTCCTCATTTGGAATAGAGAAACCTAGCTGAGAACCTAGACTTGTTGTTTTTTGTCTAGTGATTTCTAAGTGATGATGTTTTCCTCTTAACAAGATAGTTATATGAACTGAATGGGAAAGAAATGAAAATGTTGCATATGTAAATTTCAGAGAAGGCTGGGGTTTGTGATTTGGGGTTCAGGATGAACAGGACAGTGTCCAGCCCTTGGTTGACATTCTAGATGGATTAGTGGACCCTGGCAATGGCCACATCCTGACCCTGTGGGCCTCTGACCCCCTTATCTTACACACTGAGGGAGCTTTGCAGACGGTTAAGTTAGGACCTTGACGTAGAATCACAGTCCTGGTTAGTTCCGTACATCCAAGGCCCAAGGCCCAAGCAAGGAGCCTTCTCTAAAGAGAGGAAGTCAGTTCTTTGGAGTCCTCAACCTAAATCACCAATCTTTTTGTTGTTGTTCTTTACAAATACTAAATTCTGCGAGTTCTTGAACGACACACCAAGAAAGGCATCACTGGTACTAGCCAGTCATGAAGGTTGAGATCTCTGATGATTTCAGAAGGGGGGGGAACCTTCAGAGAATGGAGCTAGTGGCATTTGAATGGCCAGCTGACGTTGGAAATGGACTGAAAAGGAGTGGGTATGGGAAAGGGGATTGGAGTGAGCCATAATTTAGGTACATGCGAAAAGAAGGATTTTTCTCTACATGGGAAAGACTTTCCAATCTTCCGTCTAGCTTTTTGAAATGTCCCATGTACACTGAAAATCTTGGTCTTATTACTGCTCAGTTGTAGGACATAGTCTGTATTTATTTTGACTTCCCAGCCTGCTGTGAGCAGCTCATCTCTTCCCCATTGACTGTCAGAAGCATTTCAGTCTGTGGAACCCAGTCAGTCAGTCTGTCTGTGACTCACCTGTGTTTTGTTGCTGCCACTTTTGGGGTTTGATCCCAAGAAGTTGTTGCCTAAAACAAGGTTCTAGAATTCCCCTGGATTCCCCTGGATCATTTTGTGGCGCTGGGCTCTTCTCCTTCAGTCTTCATCCATTTCGAGTTGAGTTGTGCATCTGGTACCAGAGAAAGGTCTGATTTCACTCTTCTGCACATGGTTACGCAGTTTCTCTCACAACCTGTAGAAGGAACTCCTGAACTTTGTGTTCCTGACAATGAAAGCCTTTCCTTGCTCTCCCCACACTCATGTTTGTCTCTCGACCCTGTACACACCTCCTCTACTGTCTCGAACCTCTCCTGCTCCTGACTCTCGGGACCGGAGTTAAATGCCTTCTCCATCTGATCTAAGGTAGATTGTTAGTCTCTCTCACTGACCGTGATGTGTCATTCCTGGATCTTATCACAATTTAAAATGATGTACTTGTTTGCTGTCTTTCCCCCCCTGCTGGACAGGAACTTTTCTGAGATCAAATTCTTTCAGACAGGAAAACATGACACCTGCTCAAAGCACTCCCAGCTGGGCCTCATGCCCAGGACAGTTATATTGGTAGGGAGGATGCTGAAGGGTGGGGAGGGTTGACCTGGTGCCCACAGCTTGTGAGAGCAGAGCCTCTGCCACCCCAGTCTGCAGGGGATAAGAGGGCCCATGCCTGGGGAAGAAGAATAACAGGTATGGGGTAGCACCCCGGCAGGCATCCTGCTGCACCCAGCCGGCCATGCCAACCCCACATGCAGGAAGCTAAGGCCACAAAGACCCCATCTTTCTTCTTTATGGCTCAGCCTTGGCTGGAAGCCCAAGACTCAGGACAACCAGTGATGTCCTGGAGGGTGAGAGAAGACGAGAGAGGACAGAACCAATAGCAAACACCACACCCACCTAACTGTGTCCCTGGTGCTGAGTTCAGAGCCCTGAGTTCACCTATTATTTATTTGCAGGTAATCACAATTGCAGATAAATGACCATTAAATTAAACAAATTAGTTCCCTGCCACTTGTTTTTTTTTTTTTTTTTTTTTTTTTTTTTTTTTTTTTTTTTTTTTTTTTTTTTTTTTTTTTTTTTTTTTATACATCCCTTCTCATTATTTTTGAGGAGGTGCTGAGGATGTTTGTCTCACGCAGGTTATTAGTCTGAGCTCTTTGAGACAGATGGGCCCTGCAGGCATCGCTCGGCTTGAAGGCTTCATGGATTGCAAGTGTTGACCAACACAGCCTGTCCACTGGAGAGCTGTCCTGGGCTTGCCATTGTTTGGCTGTGGTAGGTGGGAGGAGGGTCCTTGATAGAATCAAGGACACAGCTCTGGTGAGGAGGAGAGGGACAGACTGGCAGTCATTATTCACACTGCTTTCCTTTTCTGTTCCCCCATCCTGATGGTGACAGGATGGTGTAACCTCCCGAGGCCAGCGAGGTGTTCAGCTTGGTGGAACAGCACTCCTCTGGACTGTCCCATATTAGAAATGGGATGGTCTTATCTGGGTCCACATTCTGTCCCTTGATGAGTGCAGCATAGCCTGCATCCTAAGTGGAACAGAGACCTCTAGGCACTAAAGGAGGGGCCCCAGGCTGTCCCCTCCAGTGAGTATGACAGACTTAGAAGAGGGATTAGAATGCAAGAACGAGCAGAAGAAAGCTGTGCGCTAGGAGCTGTAGCTTGAAGATAGAATATTGTTCCCTAAATAGAGGAGCAGGGTTGTGACACTGGTGGCCTGGCCTCAGGAGCCAGGTGGGCGTGGAGGTGATGGTGCAGAGGGAGGATCCCAGATAAGTTTATTTTGAGGAGGATGATATGTTTTGGATATTCATTGAGCAGACCCAGAGCCAAAGATGCACTGTGTCTTTACCAAATTTTTGATGCAGCTGTACTGGGAACTATCTCTTATTTGCATATTTACGATAGACAGGGTTTAGTCCAAAAATCAGGATCCTCAGGCTTTGCCTGGAGAAGGCTGATGCTCGGGTGTAAAGGTGAAGCAGAAGTCTGGCCTAGGCAGGCCTCAGCTGCTGTGCATCCCCAGAGCACTGTATGCTCTTTACCTCTCACTTGCCTGGCTCTCAGCTCCCAGGGCTTAATCAAAACCACAGAGCCCACAGAGATGAATATGTAAATTATAATTTGAATTATTCATCTGCAAAAGAGCTATTCCTTACCCATATCTGAATTTATGTGACTCTCAGTGTGTCTTTGTCTTCTATTTTTGCTGTTAGAGAGGCGAGTGACTGTGTTTCTAGGATTTGAGGATGGAATCGATGATGCAGCACACTGTGGTTTTATTGCCACATTTGGAAAACAAAAGCCAGTACCACACTCAGTGTGCTCAGTGGAAGACGTTCACCAGTGTTGCAGGTATACAAATGTGGGGTGCAGGAAGCAGATTGTTACTTAGAAACTACAAAGAGGGCTGGAGTGTGGCTGAACTGGTGGGGTGCCTACCCACTTGTACCAAGCTCTGTGCTCAATCAGTACTGCATCAATGGGGTGTGGTGGTGCTTACCCATGCTCCTAGGACGAGCAAGAGCTCAGTGTCATCCTCAGCTACACAGTTAATTCAAGAAGTGTCAGGCCGACATGAGTAGAGGAACAGAGAAAGTGTGAGCCATTCTGTGGGAAACTAGTGGTGGGATTTACTGAGAGATAAATCAGAGTTCTAGGAAGGGGTTTGAATTATGTGGAGAAGTTATGTTCAATTTAGAGTTAGTAGTATTTCACTTCGCAGAGTGTACAGTTTGGCTTTAGTTTCACATTCATTTGGATTGCTGTTTTACAAACAGGCACTCATCACTAATCCGATGACATTTATTCAAGGACCTGTATATGCCGAATGCTGGGGACACCATGGGGAGCTCCGGCATCTCTTCCTCCTTGGTGCTGACATTCACAGATGTGTAAACCCAGCTGTCTTAGAGAATGTTCTAGTGACCATGCTCAGAGCCTATCCTCAGGAAAATGGAGTGGTCCACGTGATGTTTTGATATAAATTTAAATAGCAGCTTGGCTGGGTGCCAAGATCATTCTTCCTCATCAGGAGTGTAGTTATTTGTTTCCCTGTCCCTGAGCTCTTGCTTTTAGAACGTACTGCTATATGATGTATTTTTTGAAATGAACAAGTTATATATGGTTAGAATTGGCACAGTAGTCTAAATCTTTAGAAGGAAGATTCCCTTCTAAGCTCTGGTAGGCATTTCCGTGCCACCTCAGTTTGAACAACAACCTTGACTATGGCAAGTTTGAGTGTTTAAAATGTGATCCCACCGTGAAGGCGTGCACAGTGCAAAGACCCAACGAATCTGGCTCTTGTTCTCAAGTAGCTGACAGTAAAGGCACACAGGCACACATGAAAAGCATCCAAGGAGCCAGCTTCTACCACACCAGTGCTAAGGGAGGAGCTGATTTTGGTAACCCATCAGAAACAGATGGTATGGTTTCATAGATGAAGACACCACATAGACAAATCAAGCTGGAACTGAGCCGGAAGCTTCCTCTCTGCTGAGTAGCATTCAAAGTGCCAGAAAGTGCTACCTAGGCTCCTGGAGGAGAAAGGGCATCAATAGTCTGACCCAGCTGGGTCTCCTATGTTCTATAATACTGACTTGCTGGGTAAGATGTGCCCTCTGGTGCAGCAGTGGCATGGTTGTTTTAGGGTAGCCAGTTACTTTCTGATTGGGTTGGAGGGAAGATCCATGACAACCAACACATACCTCGGGCTATAATCTGGTCAAAGCTGAAGACAGGGAGGTCACAAACCCTAGATGCAGGGAGCTTCCTGCTGATGTTATGCTAAATAGATATAAAGCCAAATTGCTTTCTACCTATTTGCGTTTCTACATTTAGAGTCTAGCTGCACTCCTGAGAAGAGAAGCTTGTCTTTACAGTGGGCAACAGTTATCACAGAGACCCTGAACTGGTGACAGTTCTGAGAATGAGTAACTAGTGACAGAGGGCATCTGCATGTTGCATTCAAGAGGGGCAGAAAGACCGTGTGCGTCAGTGGTCGGGGAGTCAGTGGCCGGGGAGTAGTATTGTGAAGTGCTGTCTTCTGAACATGACATGACCACAGTCACAAACACACAGAAGCAAGACTATTTACATATACACATAGACACATGTGCATGAGCGTGCGCACACACACAGACACAGACATGCACACAGACATGCACACGCACACATATTTACACAAACATGCATGGACACACATATAAAAGTAGAGTTGGTAAGAAGAAGGAGTGGAAGGGAAGTCAGAAAGGATAATGGGATCAAATGTGATTACAATACATTGTGTACATGTATAAAATTGTCAAAATAACTGTCTTAGTGCTCTATTGCTGTGAAGATACCATGACTGCGGTGCCGTGAAAGGCAGTCTGTTTTCTGGTAGAACCAAGGTTCAAACCCCGTGGGCCCAATAGGGGGTAAAAGCCCTATAAGGAGCAACGGCAGGCATTTGCCAGGCTCCTGGAAACAGCTCCTGACACGTGGCTATATCTCTCCATAGGTCTGTGACATTTGGTTACTTAAAAAGAAAATGCCCCCCAAGCCCTGCCACACGTAGAGGTGTGGCCACATAGCCTCAAGAATCCCCATGATAATGAGGCACCTAAGAGGCTTAGCCACGCCCCTTCCCAGTTACTATTTCAACCTCACCCCTCCCTGAGGTCACACCACTCTCCGCCATGACATGACAATAAACGCCCTAAAACGATGGACTGTCTCTATTCATCCACTGTGGGGAGCGAGGGAACTGGCCTTTGCCTAAAGAGCGACATCTAGGTCCAGGCTAGATCCAGTCTGCGGTCCCACTTCATTCCCAGTTCTTCCACGGCATCCAGTGGCATCTGTGATGCCCAGAGCCTGGGAACCCCACGGAGCTGGCTGCAGCGCTTCTCCCGGGAACCACGGCCGCCTCCCATGCCTTCTCCCCCAGCAGTGATTGGCAGGCAGCCTGCGCCCCTGCTCCCAGGCAAGTAGGAGGGAGCACCAACTCGGCAGGGCTGGGCGAAAGCTATGGCTGGACAAGGCACCGCTGCCCCCTCCCATGCCTGGGGAGACCCCCTCTGTTGTGATGGTTGCATGGCTAACACCCTCCACCTGTGGTCTCGGCCGCAGCCAGCAGCCCCTGCTCCACTGGGGATGCTGACTGTTGCAGAGTGTATCTCCCCAGCACACGGACAGGGAGCACTGCACACAGCCTGGGGCAACCCCGGCCATAGTGGCAGGAAAGTGAGGGCCTAGATCGGCCTGGGTGGAACATGCTCTGGCAGGACTGCTGTCCACTGAGCTTCCAGCTCAGGTTCCGGAGCAGTCTCCGCTCTGCACAGAGTGACAGTGTTCTGTGGAGGGGACCCATGTATCCTGTCAGGGTTTTGTCAGACACCAACTCCAGGCTTCCTGTCATCTGAGTTGTCAATGCTGTCGCCAGGATCTGCAAATTGACAGTTACTCCACCCCAACCTTACCAGCCTGGGCCATGCTTACCTTTAGAGAGGCATCACTAACTTTTTGCTACTGATTGATGAATTATTTTAGTTTGCATTAATTTATTTTATTTCCTCCCAAATTGGCTCTCCGTGGAGTTTTAAAACATATTTTTTTTAAAAACATACCATGTCTTTTTCCTTCTGAGCTGTGTCCAGTCTGATTAAGGAGAGATTAGAATCCTACAGACACGTAATAGTATGGAACCTACAGTCACCTGCTAAATGTTCAAAGCTATTAGAAACCAGCCAACCTTGTTATTGGAAAGTTTTCATGAGCCTAGCAAGAAGCAAATGTTTTTTCTACTCAGATGAAGTTAGGCAGTTTAGAAGTCCAATGGGACTCTGAAAAGCCAGCCTGGGCACAGGAAGGTGGGTCTGGTTCAGAAAGGGCTTCAGTGAAGACCTTCAGCTTCTAAGGCATGAAAAATGTCATGCTTCCCTTCTGAGGGATGTGGCCCTCATAGACTATGTACTGTGAATCCACTTACTTCTTGAGAGCTCAGGTGAAGCAAAAGGAAATGAAAGTAAAATTACCATTTATTGGTACCGGCACCTAGTGTTTCACAGGTATTTTCGGTATAGTATGCCATCGCATTTTTACAAGAGTTTTATATGCTACCTGTCACCATTCCCCATTTACATGGGAAGACAATGAAGCGTAGCGGGTTTGACTGACTTGTCCCAGTTCAAATGCAAACCACTAACATTTTTCTCTCTGACTCCTGAGTTTGGCCTCTGAAAGTCCAGCTTGGTGGTTCATATCTGTAACTTCAACACTTGGGAGGTAGAAACAGAAGGATCATGAATTCAATATCATACTCAGTTACATAGTTTGAGGTTGGTCTGGGTTATATAAGAGCCTACCCAAACAGATAGACAGACAGACAGACAAACAAGGCAGACAGACAGGCAGGCAGAAGGCAGGCTGAGTGGACAAGAGTCTCTCTTGCAGTAGCACATCATATTTCTATTGCCTGGCCCACGTTTTTTAGCTACAGGTCACTACCAACAAATATCAATGACCATAGGCATCACAGCTATCGTTAGAAAACACCCTTTAACTCCAGTAGGACATGCAGCAAACTAGAAAAGCCCTGGTATGTTGCAGGCATGGCATGGACATTGAGCAGACCTGCCTGCTTCTGTCTCCCAAGTACTGAGATTAAACGTGTGCTCCACTGTGGCTGACATCAGGTGTTAGTTTGCCCGTGAGAAGGATGATTTAGAGCCAGATTAGGGTGTGGTTCACACAGCGTTGTGGATGTAGTAGATGTCATTAAACCTTCCCTTAATGAGAGGAGTTTATATTCCATACACTTTATCTAAAACAAAGACAGGAGGTTAGACAGGTGTTCATTCACTCAGGTCTTTGTTTCCGTGTGGCAGTTGTGATGTAATTCCATCTGCTTGAAAATCCTTGCCACATGGAATTCATGGTCTGAAAAATCTTACACTGAAATGGCACAGTCCCTGTGACTCTTAGAGAATGTCGGGATAGCTGGGAGCACAAGTCCTTGATGTAGACCGTCACTCATCATGATGAACCTGCATGGCGTATAGCTGTTCTTAGAGTGCAGTGTCTCTGCTCTGTGGTACCCAGATGTCTGATCTCTGGTCTCCTTTGTTCATAAATATATATACATATCATATATTGGAATATATATACATATATATTTATATGGTTGATATGTGCATGCATACACACATGAGGGGGAAAGAGAGAGAGAGAGAGAGAGAGAGGGAGAGAGAGAGAGAGAGAGAAAGACTGAGAAATAACATGTTTTCTTCTGTGGAAAGCTATGATCTGTATGACTGTTGAAATGAGGGGAGGGAAAGAGGGCCCGTGGTGAGCCATCAGAATAATGTGGGTGAAAACCTGAGTGTAAAGAAGCCTTGTGTTTGGAAAGCCAGCATCCAACAATGACAACCACCATAGTGCAGGTGTCCCAAGTGCTTCAAGACCTCTGCCAAAGCCCATTCATTCTGGTTTATTTAGTCTAGGAGGTTCTTATTTCTATTTAATATCATAGTGGATTTTCAACATGGCTGCAAAATCCAATACAGAAGACTCTGCTATCCTGCTGAAAGAAGTCTTAGGATCTCTGAAGCAGCCTGTCAGGCTCACACCCTTCACTCTCTCACTCGAGCCTCTTCATGTGTTTGAACAGTATGGGCACTTTCCTCTGCAAAGTGTCCAGTGAGCAGCCTAATTGGCCCTTCACAGACACAATGTTTTGAAATGCTTTTCCTCACTCGGGTCACATTCCCATTTTCTCATTCAGTACAATAAACTTCCCAGGAAACTCCAACAAGCCCCAACATTGATTCTCTGGGGCTTCAGCGCAGTGCACTGTGTTGCCCATGACACCACTGTCTCCATGGCAACCCTCCCAACTAGGCAGCTGTGGTCAGAAGACAAATAAAAGCAAAGGGATTGCTGTAATGTCCTTATCGTTGTAATTGTTTCTCACTGAGAGACAGCGAGGCTGAGGCTTGGCTGCGCTGGGCTGGGGATAACAGGGGAGCTTAAAGCCATGTCCTTAGAGCCTCTCCTGTCATCTCCTGTCTTCAGTTTCTCTCATTCCCTTCATAAGTCTGAACTATTCTGAGCTTACGGGAGTAAGTGTTCTGCATACTGAAAAGTAAAAGGAACATTACTAAGAATTTGGGAAGACCCCCCTCCAGTACAGCCCCAGGACTAAGACTGAAACCCGACTGGCTCCATGAGTCCCAGCTAGCCAACCAGAATTCTCTGTGTCACTTTGCTCAGGGTGGAAGGAGGTGAGCACTCACTCTGTTACCTTGAAAGGGTAGATTGCCATGAGACAAGACTTGAATAGTTTTAATTTCCTCAACTTTGTTTTTTTTGTTTTGTTTTGTTTTGTTTGTTTTGTTTTTTTGCCAACAAGCAGAAATCATAACCCTACCTTTCATACATATGTGCACACTATATTTTAATTATGGTGGTCACTCTGCCATAAACTTCTTCAAGAAAAAGTTCTTCCACCAAAGAGGAGATCTAAATAAGCACCGTTTTCTGTGTAGATCTGCCCCCCCTCCTCTCTACCAGAGCAATCGGCTGGAGATGGGTGTCTGAAAGGATCCATCTCAGCCTCTGCTGTGCAGAGAGCAGGTAAAGAAAAGAGATCTTCTTTACGGGGAATTTGTTCAGCAAATATTTATGGATTGCCTTATATATAATACTCATCGTTGTGAATTCAATAGCAAGATAGATACTGCTCCCTGCAGCATGGTGCCAAGAACATGGGTTCTTATATTTAAGGAAATGTGCTCTGCTCTGCACAAGTGTGAGGTGCATGACTGATACAGTATAGATGTCCACACTTGGGGCACAGCAGGCTCACTGACCATTTTAGGCTCCAGCCTCACGGGCAAGCCGAAGTGATTCTGGTAATAAGTCTGCTCAAGCAGTGCAGAGGAAACATGAAAAGACCTGGCACTGTGGTATCAATGCTGCTGGCCAGCCCTAGAGGACCCTACAGCGGATTTTCATCTCCAGATACTCTGGACAGATCTTCGTTCCCGCTGACTCATCGTCTAGCTAAAGCAAATGTTGGCAAGCTTTGAGGCGGCTTACACAGACCTTAGCTTTAAGGGCATCTATGAGTCACTCTCATCAGGCAACTTGGTGTGTAGCTGGCCAAACGCAATTGACAGGAAATAAGTAACTTGCATGGTCTCAGTGCTAAACTCTAACCACAGGTAGCAAATTGTAGCCGCATTTCACGATGGCAAGTCACAATTTTCTAATTAGTAAATACAAACTTCTTTGCAGTAGAATTTTTTGGTGTGGGTTTTGTGGGGCTTATCTAACCTGTGGTTCAGTTGTAGCATTTTACTTACATTGATGGTAATCTCAATAATTGCCTGTACTGGCGCACATCAAGTTTTCCTCATCACGAGTCCTATTGTTGATATCAAAGTTTGCAGATTTTATATTGTGTACTGTGGGAGTATCTTTGTAATTGCAATTGTTTTGAATACTTTTATATTTTAACCTCGATGCTAGAATTAAAAGTCCTTTACACCCATTATTTTTCACAATTATACTGTTCTGTAGCTAACAATATATTTACCTTCATATTTTCGTGTTATTGAATTTTGATCTTTGGTAGACCTTTATTTCAACTTGAAGGCTCACTTTAGTGCTCTCAGTGAGGCAAGTCTAGCTATTTTTGTTTGTTTGGACAAGTCTGTACTTCCCATTTATTTCTGAAGAACTGCTTTATTCAGTCCGTCGTTACTGCTTGGTAGCTTTTTTGTCTCTCTGCTATGTCAGCATAGTCCTTCCAGACTGCAAAGGGGTTTTTCTGAGAAATCTCCTCATAGTTTCATAGACATGTCCTTGGAAGGGGAAATCTGCTTTCCTCTGGATTCTTTCACAGCGCTTTCTTGATGTTTGACTTTTGACAGCTGAGGTACAGTGTTTCGATGTGGACTTTTGGGCTTTGTGTTTGGAGTTTGTTGGGTGTCCTGCATCCAGAAATGGAGGCTTTCCTTTCCTAGTTATTCCTGTTTATCTTTTTTTTTTTTCCCTTTGGGGAAACTGCTAAAATTCCAGTCACCATTAGATGTCTCAGAATCCCTGTGCCTTCTTGACAATTTCATTTCTTCTTATTCTTGTCTCTCTGCCCGAGTCCTTTCAGATGACTAGGTTCTGGGTTCGATGGTTCTTCTGTTCCAGTTCATCTGCTGTGGAACACTTAGCATGGACTTTTCAGGTTAGCATTTGTATTCTCCAGCTCTGATTCTCTCATGTGTCTCCTTTACCTCAGCACTGCTCACGACCAGTGAAGTGGGAGCCAAGACCACAGAAGGAGCTGCCCTTCCGCTCCTGGGTGAGATCAGCTGCTCCTGTCGCAGTGAGGAAACATTTAAGGAAGGAAAAATTAATATGGCTCACAGTTCCTGAGACATTTCATCTTATCATGGCGGGAGGGGTGTGGCAGTGTGCACGGTGGCAGCTTGTTCCTGACAAGGCAGGGAAAAGGGAAACAGAAAGACTAGGCCAGAATCAGGAGCAGTTATAAGTTCCAGAGCCCCCAAACTAGCGGTTACTGTCAGCCAGCCAGAAGTCTCCCAAAGGCCTCACAGCCTTCAAATAGCATCACGAGCGTTCAGAACATGAGTATGGGGTGTGAATGTGTATCAAATAGAGAGGTGCTTGCATAGTATGCAGCAAACCTGGGTTCCTATCCTCAGCATATCATAAATTGGACATAGTGGTGCATATCTGTAGGTTCAGGATGCAACCGGATTGAGGCCAGCCTGAGGTACGAAGGACCTCGTTTCAAAGAGTAAAGTAATTCGTGTCTCCTCATGTTTCAGATGTGTCACTACAGCTGAGAAATATGACACTTGAAGTGTGGTGATCACATAGTGGAATATTTTCAGCCCTTGAAGGAAAGGAAACCGCATGTGGATGAACAATGGAGACATTAGCTATGTGAAAGACACAGCCGCTGAGCAGCAGAGGCCACACAAAGCGCTATGTGACAGTAGCTCGAGTAGACAGAGTCACAGAAGCACAGGGTAAAGTGGACACTTGAGCGGTTATGTGATATCACTGCATCCTAGAGGTAGATGAATGCTGGGCCTGCTACTAGCAACACTGCTCATTGCGCATGTGCAAGTTGCTAAGTGGACAAACTTCATTATAAAGTGTTATTACAATTTTAATAAAAGAAATTTATGCCAATGTTCCATTTTCATGATTAGGAACTTCTGGAGCAATGTAGCTAGCTCAACAAGGGTTTGAGAAATAGGGTTTCCATTGTGGCAATAAGAGTGCTGAATATGATTACCAAGTTTCAGGCAAATATCTGGAAGGGTTCCAGTTGTTTATCAAAATTATATTTCCAGAGGGACTCGTGGCTCTCTGATGTGCATTCTAGAAAATAGCCTACTAGGACATTAAAATATTAGATAGTTATTTTTGTCCCATATATAATTTTTATTTTGTTAAAAATAATTTTTTCTCATACAATATATCCATATTACAGTTTCCCCTCCCTCTACTCCTCCCAGTTCCTCCCTGTCCTCTCTCCCCTCTGGATCCACTTGCTATGTCCTCATTTAAAAAGAACAGGCTTCTAAGAGATAACAACCAAACATGACAAAATAAAACACAATAAGGTGAAGCAAAAGCTGTCACATTAAATTTGGACATGGTAACTCAACAGAAGTCCCAAGAGCAGGCACAAGATTCAGAGACCAACTAGTTTTCATAGTCACCAATCCATATAAAAATAATAATATAATAGTTATAATATACATGCAGAGAACCTAATGCAGAGACATTTAGGTCCTGTGCTGGCTACTTCATCGCTGTGAGCTCAGATGCCCTTCTTATTTAGAAGGCTTTGATCTCCTGGTATCCTCTATTCCTTCTGGTTCTTATAATCTTTCCAACTCCTCTTCTGCAGGATTCCCTGACATCAGAGGAGAGGGATTTGATGAAGACCTTCCATTTAGACTCTCTACATAATATCTGGCTGTGGGTCCCTGCATCTATCCCTTCCACCTCTCTGATGATGACAGGATAAGGCACTGATCTATGAGTATAGCAAGATATCATTAGGAATCATTTTATTGATTTTTTAAAGAACAGATGTGTTTGTTTTTACCCTAAGTAAAAACATCATCTGGTTTCTGGGCTGTCTAGTCTCTGGTTCTTGGTTACCCAAGCTGTGAGTTTCTTCTCATGGAATGGGCCATAAATAAAATCAGACATTGCCTAGCTACTTCTACAAGTTCTATGCCACCATTGTCCTAGCATATTTTATAGGGAGGACATATTGTAGTTCAGAAGTCTTGTGACTGGGGTTGTGTCCACATTTGTCTTTTGGTAGCCTACAAAGTACCTACCTGCACCAGAGATTAGAATGTAGGGGTGGAGGCTCCATGTAGGCACCAGCTCGACTTTTCTGTGGCCACTGAGTTGTGTGTGTTGTCCTCAGCAATGGGCCCGCTGTCAATCTGTGGAGGTCAATCTTTTGTCTGAGCACTAGTCTGGGTTGTTTGGGGATTTTCATGGAACCCCCTGGGCCAAAAACTCAATGGAATGTAACCCAGTCCCACCACTAGAAGCCTCACCTGGTCACGAGAGATGGGCAGTTGAGACTCCATATTCCTCATTACTAGGAGTCCTCATTAGGATCACCTTTATAGATTTCAGGAAGTTTCCACTGCGTTAGGCGTCCACCCCCAACCCCTATTTCCAGCCATCTCTCCCTACACTCTTCTTCCACCCTATATCTGCATCACCTGATTCCCCCACTCCCATCCCCACCTGCCCCTGTCCACCCATAAAATCTATTTCCCCTCCCATGGAGGTCACTGCTTTCCCATGATCCCCCTCTTTACCTAACCTCTCTGGGTCCACAGATTGTAGTTTGGTTATCATTTACTTAACAGCTAATATCCCTTTACAAGTGAGTACATACCATATTTATCTTCCTGGGTCTGGGCTACCTCATTCAAATTGATATTTTCTAGATCCATCCATTTGCCTGCAAATTTCATGAAATTATTTCTTTAACAGCTGAATAATACTCCATTGTGTAAATGTCTCACATTCCTTCATCAATTCTTCTATTGAGGGACATCTAGTTTGTTGCCATTTTCTGGATGTTATGAGTAAAGCCAGGATGAACATGGCTGACCAAGTGTCCTCGGTAGGATGGAGCATCCTTTGGGTGGTAGATTGATTCCCAACTTTCTGAGGACCAACATATTCCACAGTGGCTGTGCAGGTGCATTCCCATCAGCTTTGGAGGAGTGGTCTCCTTGCTCCATATCCTCACCAGCATGAGCTGTCATTTATGTTACTGATTCTAGCCATCCTGGCAGGTGTAAGACGGAATCTCGAGGTAGTTTTGATTTGTATTTCCCTGACAGCTAAGGATGCAGAACATTTCTTTTAAGTGTTTCCCAGCCACTTGAGATTCCTCTACTGAGAATCCTCTGTTTAGATTTGTTCCCCATTTTTAATTGGATTATTTGATTTTTTGATATCTAATTTCCAGAGGTATCCAATATGTATATTGGATATTGGTCCTCTATCATTTGGAGTTGGTAAAAATCTTTTTCCACTGAAGGCTGCTGCTTTGTGTGGTGGATGATGTCCTTTGCCTTGCAGAAGCTTTTCAGTTTCATGACGGAGGTCCCATTTATTAATTGTTGATCTTGGTGCCTGTGCTATTGGTCTCCTGTGCCAATGCATTCAAGGCTATTCCCCACTTTCTTTTCTAGCAGGCTCAGTGTATCTGGTTTTATGGTTTTTTTTTTTTTTTTTTTTATCTACTTGGGTGTGACATTTGTTCAGGGTGATAAATATAGGACTATTTGCATTCTTCTATGTGCAGCCATCCAGTTTGACCAGCATCATTTGCTAAAGATGCTGTCTTTTTTCCAGTGTATATTTTTGGCTTCTTTATTGAAAAACAGGTGCCCATATGTTTTTGGATATATGGTCTTATATCCCCTTGATCTCCTTCAGTTGTCTTATTTCTATGGGGTCTTAAATTTAGTTCCATTAATCAATGTGTCTGTTTTTGTGTCAATACTGTGTGGTTTTTATTTCTGTAGCTCTTCAGAACAACTTGAAATCAGGGATGGTGATTCCTTCAGAAGTTGTTATTGTTCAGGATTGGTTTAGCTATCTTGGTCTTTTTTGTTGTTGTTGTTTTTCCATATAAAATTGTGAATTGTCCTTTCACTGTCTGTAAAGAATTGTGTTGGGATTTTGATGAGGATTCCACTGAATTTGTAGATTGCTTTTGGTAGGATGGTGACTTTCACTATGTTTATCCTACCAGTCCATGAAGATGGGACATCTTTCAATCTTCTGATATCCTTTTCAATTTCTTTTTTCAAAGACTTGAAATTTTTATCACAGAAGTCTTCTCTTGCATGGTTAGAGCTACCCCTAAGGTATTTTATATTATTTGAGGCTATCGTGAAAGGTATTTTTCCATGATTTCTTGCTCAGTCCATTTGCCATTTGTATATTAGAGTGCTACTGATTTTTTTTTTGAGTTAATCTTGTATCAAACCATTGTACTGAAAGTGTTTGCCAGCTGAAGGAGTTCTCTGGTGGAATTTTTAGCGTTGTTCATGTATATTATCATATCATCTGTAAATAATGATACTTTGACTTCTTTCTTTCTAATTTCTACCCCCTTGATTTCTCTCAGTCATCTTATTGCTCTAGCTAAAAGTTCAAGTGCTATATTAACTAGATATGGAGAGAGTTGACAGCCTAGTCATGCTCCTGATATTAGTAGAACTGCTCTGGTCCAGTCCATCTGGTGTTCTTTAAGCTTCTTGTACCCCCTTCTTTAGGTTTGGAAACTTTTCTTCTATGTTTTGTTGAAAAGATTTTTTTCTGGGCCTTTGACCTGGGTTTATTCTCCTTCCTTTATACCTAATATTCTTAGATTTAGTCTTTTCATAGTGTCCCAGGCTTTCTGGATATTTTATGTTACCCGTTTTTATATTTAACATTTTCTTTGACTGATGTATCCATTTCTTCTCTTATATCGTCAGTGCCTGAGATTCTCTCTTCTATGTCTTATATTCTGTTATTGATGTTTGCCTCTGTAGTTCCTGATTGGATTCCTAAATTTTTTGTTTTTACATTTCCCTCAGTTTGAGTTTTCTTTATTGGTTCTACTTCTAATTTCAGCTCTTGAAGTGTTTCATTTATATCCTTACACTTTTTTGTGTGTGTGTGTTTTCTTAGATTTTCTTAAGGGATTTATTAATTTCCTTTTAAAGAACTTCTATCATATTGATAAACGCCATTTTAAAGATTTTTTTCTTGTGCTTGAACTATGTTTGAATATTCAAGGCCTGCTGTTGTAGAATATTTGGGCTCAAGTAGAGACATATTGTCTGGTTGCTATCGATTGTGTTTGCACACTGCCATCTAGGCGTCTGGGTTTGGGATGATTATAGTTCTAGGTGCTGATTTCTGGATATATCTTTGCTGTGTGGGTATTTTGTTCCTTGGTTTACTTTTCCTGCTGGATTGTCAGAGAGTGTGATGGCTTTGTATTGCCTATTTTCCTGGCCTGATGTGTTCACAGGGAATGCTTGCTGGTATTAGAGGCTGGGTAACTGGGATGAATTGGAGGAAGGAAGGTTGGAGGAGGTCTTTGTGAGACCACAGCAGGCTTCCAGAAACTACAGAGCTGAGGATAAGATTAGGGAATTGGATGTCAGGAGCAGTAGAAGAGGTGTTGGTGTGCCTTCAGCCTACTTTTTGCTGTGGGAGGAGTGGTTAGCAGTGGATGGCCAAAGTGGTTAAGGTCTAGGATACAGCAGTGATTTGGGAGAGAAAGGAAAGGTAGGGGATAGTGTGTGAAATTCACAGGAGATGTGGGCAGGGAAGAGGGAAGACTGCAACTGATGTTCTGTTGCAGAAGTAGGGATGAGACTGTGGGGTTGGGTCTGGGGGAACAGAGACAGAAGAAGGGCTGCAGGCAGTCTATCTGGTTTTCTAGCAGGCATAAGCCTGCCTGGATAAACTTACTGAATGTACTTCTGCTGTCATAAATTAACAATCTCGTTCTTCAAAATGGATATATGTTCATGCCTTCATGCCCACAGGAAAGCCAGTGCTGTATGTTTTGTGCTAACTGAATTTGTTTAATTAACTGCCTTATTTGGTTTTTCAAGTTTGAATTAGACATAGACTCAGTCCATGGTCTATATACAAATGACATAATGGTACCCTAATTTGTATTATGAGACCAATTCAATGGCAACTACTAAGTATAGCCCATGCCATGTGTCTATGCTGTGTAGATGCTATGCTATTAGCCTGATTTATTTACATAAGTGTAACAGCAGGTATTTTTGTTGTATTGTCAGCAAAACCGAAGAGAAAATGGCTTACTTAATTTCTAGCTGAAGGTCATAGAAAGAATCCAAGAGTCTGGAACTGTGGTTTCAATGGCCTTTATTATACCAAGGATTATTTTTTATGGCTTTTATTAACCAATCTATTCTCAGGCTAAGGAGCTAAAACTCAAACTGAGTTTGAGTTGCCATCCATGTAACTGTGAAAGAATTCTGCCTTATGGGGGTCTATTAGTTAACAGGGTTCATTGCCTGCCAAGAAGTGAACTTCACCAGCAGCAAACCATAGTGTTCCTGAGATAGCTTTGCAGGTATTTATTCCACAAAGAAAGTACAACTCTGCTCCTTAATGGTGGGCACCATCATATCCTGATAAAATAGAATTTATTCTTCAAGTCGCCATTACCAGCAAAGCTTCAGTTGCATAGTAAGTTGATATATTTAGATCCTGGCATAAAAGCTGATTTCTAGAAGTCCTATGCAAACAATGCTACTGGGTAGACAGCTAATTTATCAGAGTGCAGCACGTTCCCGTGCTCGGGCCGGCAACTGGCAGGCCGGC
Organism: Uromys caudimaculatus; assembly: GCA_028551405.1. NCBI lineage: Eukaryota > Metazoa > Chordata > Mammalia > Rodentia > Muridae > Uromys > Uromys caudimaculatus. The sequence continues at coordinate 99,669,720 of CM052706.1, read as the reverse complement.
AACTGGCAGGCCGGCAACTGGCAGGCCGGCAACTGGCAGGCCGCAGAGCTCAAGCAGGGCACAGGGTTCCTGCCCGGTGCATCTCACTCAGTGGTCCCACTGCCGGCCATCTCTCTGGCTGGGGACCCCGAGTTCCTCTCGCTACCATGCAACAAACACCCCACACACACCGGAATCAGCCATCTCAACACCCAATTACCCGGTAGAATTAAAACTCTTAAGCTTATAGTTAACCAATCAGATTTATGTATCAATAAAAATGCAATTTACAAGATGTCAATAAAATAATTTCAGAGCCAATTGATAATGATAAAAGCTGCCCACCTAGATTAGACAAATTATCCCAAAATTCTAACCTTTATGATAACATACCCATCGGTGGCACTACACCAGTTCACGTCTATACCATCTTCCTCCTCCCCTTCCCTCAGACGATCTCACCTGTGCAACTCTTAGCTCCGCCTCCCTGTTCCCTGTCCAATCTCATGTCTCCTATTGCCCTAATGCAATTGGACAGGGAAAATCCTGCAACAATGAGCACTTTTACCTACAATGCAGTCAGTATCTTAGGTTTTTTGTTTTTGTTTTTGTTTTTTTTTTCTTTGTAGAATTACTATTGATTTTTTTGGAGATAACATCTATAAAGTTAGAAATTGCAAAATTGAAGTCTCATGTGTTTCTTTTTATCAAAGATCAGTCACAGCTTTTCTAAGCTGCATCCAATGTGACAGGATCTCCTCCTAATCACCCCTTAAGATTCCTGGTGATCCATTAACTTATCATTTCCACACCAGGATTTCCCACAGGATGCTTTCACTGATTCCAAGGGGTCAGTGGGAAGGAGAAGACATTCCTTCTCATTCACACAGTACAGTAGGGTAAGCATCAGAATGAGATCAAGAGAAAGTGATCTCACATGCTCATCAGAAAACAGAACATGCAAACACTACCAACGATAGTTTAAAACAAGTAACCACATGGAGGTTTCTCTCAGTGATTTTATTTGATTCGATAGAATTGATATGTAGTCTGCTGATCTTGGTCCAACTACCGTCTACTTTCTTTATTGTCTCCTCCCCCGTTAGTGCCAACCAGTAATTCCTGACTTGGGCTCTTGGTCTAGATGTGAGCTCAGCCTAGAAAACTGGACTGCAGCTTCTTCCTCTCAGCCTATGTGGTTGTGCACACCTGTGATAGCCAGGCACGTCGATGTACGTTTGTGATTCTACCACTCCTGAAGGCTGAATAGGAATCTGGGCTCAACCTGAAGAGAGAAGGGGAAAAAATTGAGTACAGATTGATGCTTAAAAAAAAAAAAAAAAAAAAGGAAATTTGGTGTAACCTTTCCCAGATAAAGGATTTAGGAAAGCTGTGAGAAAAATAAGTGAGCCATGCCAACAAAGACAGGTGACAGATATACCCTAAAATGTGAAAGCATCAAAATGTCAAGAAATAACAGAAGCAGCTTCCAGCACAGGGTGGGTTTGGAGGTCCATGGAGGCTGATTGGCAGGGAAGGAGAGCTAGAGATGTAAGGAAACCACTTTGGATCTGCTGAGAAGGGAGCTAGAGATGTGTCGTCGAGAGTGGACGACTGTATTCAAGGGGACCTGTGAGCATGGGTGAGAGAAACATGCTTTGGCAGGAAGCTGCTCCAAAGCAGGTGTGGAGAGAGACGGATCCCGCAGAAGAGGAGGACTTCACTGGCTCCAGAAGGGCTTTCATGGTGCCACTGTTGACTTTTTCTATGAAAGGAGAAAGACTAAAGCCATGCGAACAAACATCACTATTAAATAACGCCATATGGCTTGCCTGGCCGTGTTGAGGCAGCTCTTAGACTCCAGAGTAGATTTCCCAGCTCCTTAAAAAAATAATCCCTCTTCTCTGTCTTTCCTGCTGTCCAGGTGCCTGATGTCTGGGTATATACTAAGGTATTATCTTTCCAGGTGAAAAACAGTGGGCTAGTTTTAGCTTTCTGAAATGTGACAGATTTTGTTATTTAGAGAAGAGATCATGTTTCTCTCTAAGAAGACTTAGTAGACTCCTAATCTGGTCTGAGAGACAATGAAGCCCAGCATCCATCTTGTCTTGAGTTTTCTGTTGAGAGCTCCGTAGGCAGGTAGCCTGTCAGAGGCTGCATCTACTTCTGGAGTCTGCACCTCTGTAAGGAAGTAGCTATGCTCTTCTATCAGAAGCCCCATCTTACTTGCTGTTCCTACCCTAAACGCCATGCTGTGCCCAGGTCCCTACAATCCCATTCTGTGATGTGCTACTCAGCCTCGCTTTTGTGTACCTCCACCTTAGCCCGTGTGTACTGCTCAGAAGGTATACCATGGTAACCTGGATTTCTGGGCCAAATGATACCTGGGTGAAGTATTATTAGTTTTCTGGGGATGGCAATCTTAGTGATGGACTATAAATCCCTGAAATGAGCATTTCCAGCTTTGAACTTCTGTACGCCATTCGACAGGACTGTTACATCATCCTGTTGCTCACTGACTTTCTCCAGCCCGACAAAGTGTTAGAGCATTTACATCTTTTCCACAGGAAGTCAGGAGGGAGAGGGGAGAAGTGCCCTTGGGCCTTAGTCTTGGAGGGTGACAGCACCGCACATTCTGATGCTTTAAGGTTGATGCTCTACAAATACCCATGAGACCAAGCTCAGTGTTGTTCCTGTTCTAGTATAAATGTCCCTGCAGGTTTGCTGACGATTCTAGATTTGTCTATTTATCTTCCTGGTTCATGTATCTTAAAACGCTTTCATCAGGAACACAATTACTTGGAATTATGGCACTCGAATGCATATTCTTTCTTTTGAGGCATGCTTCTTTATCTCTTATGAGTATTCTTTGCTTTGAAGTCTACTTTTTCAAATCAAGCCACTCCTGTTACGTATAGATTTTATTCTTAGAATGACCTTTGCCCATCTTTTACTTTTAACTAATTTACATCATTATGTTGAGAATTATTTTTCACATATAGTATATTAGGTGTTGGATTTTTAAACCTCTATCTGAATTTTCACTTTACTTGGAGTATGAAGACAATTTACATTTAATGAAGTTATAGTTTGAGTCATTCTGCTATTTGTTACAACTGCGCTTCGTTTCTGTTTTCCTTTTTATTTATTTATTTATTTTGCCTTATTGTGAATTAATTAACCTTGCTTCTAGTGATTCCAGTTTTCTGTTTTTTTTGCTAATTAGCTAATAAATGGTTGCTTTAGGGTTCAGTGATTGCCTTGAGGTTCAATGAATGCTTTAGGGTTTGCTGATTGCTTTAGGGTTCAGTGATTGCTTTAGATTTTACAGGATATCTATTTTAATGGAACACATACCACTAGTCAGTGTCACTGCATTTACTTCAGGAGTGTTTAAGAACGTTCTGACAGTATTTTTTCATTTCTGCCTTCTTAGCCTTTATGCTGCATCAACTAACATTTATTCTCAGTAATTATGGGGGCTGTACATGTTCAAGTCAAGATGGCAGCAGGCCCTGTGCCTGGTGGATGAGAACATCCTGGTTGTATCCTCACAAGGTTTCCTTCATTTTATTCATGACCTTGACTCTCAAGGTCAAGGTACTTTGACCTTGGGCCTTCCAGCCTTGTTTAAGAATGCCCTGATCTTGAATACAATTTCTAGTCAATTCCATCTAGACTCTGTGGCTATTACTACTGAAAAGTCACATCTTTAATGGACATGTTCAGCACTTGGTAGCACTTATTGTTTTGCAAGAGTTGTTTTTAGTCAGTAAATCACTTACGTCTCTTGCATCTCCAAAGGACAGGGCTAGGAGGAAATGGTGTGCTCTTTTGTCTCTTCTTACAAGTGCACTGAAGCTATCACTAGGGCACCATCCTCATGACTTGATAAGCTCCAGAGGCTCCACTTCTGAATAACAAATTATTGACATCTCCAATACTGGTGTGGATTTTAAGGAGCGTAAACTTGTAGTGATGATATATTATAAATGTCCAAATAGCTTGTCATTTTGTTTAGTTATCCCTTAAGGAGATTTGCATAGACAAATAGCACATATTATCCATATGAAGCCCATTTCTGCTGCTCTTCATTTCTTATATAGATCAGGTTTCTATCTGGTATCACCTCTTGCCTGAAGGATTGGGTAGTGTGATAGGCTCAGCCTTTGTGTGTCTGGAAACACCTTTACTTTGAATGATGTTTTTACTGGATAAGTTTCTTTTGGAACTGTGACTACCTTCCACCATCTTCTCACTTCCATTGCCCCAAGCAATGAGTCTGCTGTCACTCTTGTGTTTTCTTCTGTGTATAGCATGCCCCTTGTTTGGCTGTTTTTAAAGTTTTGTGTTTGTGTATATCCTTCAACTGTTTGCCAATAATGTGCCTAGATTTTATGTTCTTCAGATTTCTTGTGCAAAGCATTTATTGAGTTTTTTGAATGTAGAGGTCTCGTTATATTTTGAATGTTTCTTTTCATCATTTCTTGACTATGCATCTCTTTTAAGGGCTAAAATTACCTAAGTTGGGCCATCTGTAGCTCCCCCGCAGCTCTTGGGTCCACATCGCATCTTCTGTCTGAAGCTGATTTTGGATGATTTTTCATGGTCTGCACTGAAGTTCACCATTCTGTCCTTCAGTATTTGCTCTTGTACTCTAACCCACTGTGGTTTCCACATCAGCACACACTTCTTCTTACACTGGAACTTTTTAATAGCTTTGCCTCAATTTAAATGTCCAACAATCATTTAAATCTTCTTCTCTGGATCATTTTGAGTTGATTCTGGCTGATTTTTTTCCCCACCATGGGCCATATTTTTACATGTCTTTGTATGCCTAGTGACCTTTGGTTGAATTCCAGACATTATGAGTATACTGTGAAGAATTCACTTTGATCCGTGGCCAATATATTTTTAGTTTGTCAGAGTCTCTCCGTGTGGCTCAAAATTCTTAGTTCAAACGATATTCCTATCTCAGCCTCCCAGAGCATGTACTACATACCCAACATAAAGCCAATCTAAGACATAAATTAGAGTCTTGGGGTATAGTCAGTAGCAAATTGCATGCTTAGTATTCATGAGATTCTGTATTTAAGCCCAAGTCAAATAAAGTAAAACACACCAAACAACAACAAAATACTGTGTGTGTGAAGTGAGCACACATACCCATTCAGTGTCTTCAAATTCAAGTTCAATACATTCCTTGCTGTACCCATCAACCAATCAGCATATAAATTTGTTGTGTGAGTTACCATTACATACTGTCTTTTTACCTCCAGTCTTTAAACATGCTGTTCCCAATGACTGAAGTAGAGCTTCTCACATTTATGTGTTAACTTAACTTCCTTCCCTTTATTTGTTAGTTCAAATATTGGTTCCTCAGCACCCTCTCTTGAGTCCCAGAACTAGTCTTAATCCCCTCTCTTAGGTTCTGAGAATTCCTTTTTTCTCATGAAACTTAATTTCTTAGAGTTTAGTTCTTACTGTAAATCTTGACCTCATTAAGTATAGGAACACTAGTTATATACACACAAATATATACATATATATACACACATATGTACATTTATACATCATTTTAAATATACATGTGTATATATGTGCATGTGTATATATACATATACATATATATTCACTTTTCATAGCAACTCCAGAGAGAAGCTATTGTTGTGTGTATGTTTGTGTTTGTGTGTGTGTGTGTGTGTGTGTGTGTGTGTATATATATATATATATATGTTTGTATATTTAAAATGATCTCATTCATAGTGGGGAGCCGATAAAAGCATTGACTTAAATTCCCTTTCAGTTTGTCCGTCTGATTACATATCAAGGACATATCCTTCATCATTTATTTCAAAGGACCCCAGTGAGAAGGGAAGGTACGGAACTGTGTGAGGGAGAGAACATGAACTTTTGACACCAGACAAACATGGGTTTAAATGGTGGCCTCTTCATATATTAGCTGAGTAACCTCGAAAAGTAGTTTGCTTTCTGAGTCTCAAGGTGTCGGTGATGTTGCTAGTGTGGAGACAACAATAGCTTCTCTCTGGAGCTGCTGAATGAGGTGAATGAGGTGAATATATAAAGCTCTTAATACAATGCTTAAAATAGAGAGATGCTGCCCAGCCCCTGTTCATGCACTTGCTGCTCCACTCTTGACTTCCTTGCTCGCCTTCTCCTGAGTGAATTATTAACACTAATAAGTACAGATGTAACATAGAAGCAACAGGTCTCTTCTCTAAGCCAACAGCAAAAACACAGACAAACCTAGATATAATGTGAGATCACAAAGAACCAGAATCATAGGGTTCTGATTCAAAAAGCCTTCACTGTGGTGAAGGGATTGATATTCAGAGAAGTTAGTTATCCAGAGCCTGAGAGGAAGCAGGGAAGATATCGAGATCTCGGGGACGAACACCCCTTAAATATGTTAGGGTTACTGAAGTCGTACAATGACAGACTCATGTTGAAGCCTAAAAGGTGGCACTCATGAGACAACAACTGACAAAGAAGGTGCAGGTACCAGGACCCACTCTGTCATCTTCTCCATGTCTCAAACCCAAAACTACCAGTGTCAAAGTGTCAGGAGGATTCTGTTCTTCATATGTCTATCGTTTAGAGTAGTCCACTAGTTACCACTAGTAGTCTGTGTGTAAAACTCATATGAGAGGCAAGGTGGGGGCATGACCACAAAGGTCAGGTCCATATGTTGTGCTGTTCGGGAAGGTGGCTGGTGGCTAGTGTCTGTTGATCCTGATATGAATTGAGCAGAGCCATTGGCATCTTGTGAGTGTATGTGTTGTTCTTTTGAGTTGATCTCTGGGACAAGCGCCAGAAAAACAAATGAGAACCAGAGCCCAAATTAAACATTGCCTTATCATTATGTCAGAGACAAAAGCATGAAGATAAAAATCTCAAAGCCAAATAGATATAGAACAAAGGGGAAAGAGTGCAGCTGGAAGCATAGTTTGGAGCTAAGAAGTCGGACAAACGAGGCTGGCCATCTGCTCGGAAAGAGAGGGAGCCTCAGAAAGCCACTGCACTGGGGATCTGCTGATGGGTCTCATGACCTCTGCCCAGGCTTGGGGGACCTAGGAAGAGTAACCTGCTCTCTCTGTAGTTCAGCCTCTTCTATTAAGTGGGGAATGTCACACTCTTGTCTTTCTATAAGAACACTGCAGATTAGGTCCCTAACAGCTTTCCACATTCTGCCCACGGTTAGCATCTATGGTTAGCTTCCATGAAAGCCCCCCCAGGGAGGCACTGTCTTTGTACCTTAGCAGAAAACACATGGCACAATGTGGTCAGTTCACAATGTTCTACATTTTTCGTAGATGATTCTAAAATATTACTTAGCTCTTCTGGGCCTCAGTTTATTCAAACTGAATTAGTGATGAGGATAAAGATAATATTGTGTTAACAGAATACTTAACAATGTTAAGACATTGTTAAATACTTATTAGTATTGTCAAAGTATACATTTTTACTTTAATTAAACTTTCTATTTATTAGTGTGTGTGTGTGTGTGTGTGTGTGTGTGTGTATGCGTGTGTGTGTGTGCGTGTGCATGTGTGTGTGTGTGTGTGTGTGTGTGTGTGCGCGCGCGCTTAGAGCTCATATATAGAGTGGCATGCATGTGGAGCTCAGGGGCAGATTTGTGGAGTTGGTTTACTCTTTCACGTTTATGTGGGTTCTGGGGATTGAACTCAGGTCATCGGCTTGCATGCTAACACCTGTACTGGCTGAGCCACCTTGCCATCCCAAATTCATTTTAAGCAGTTAAATGTATATACAAATACATACATGTCAAAGTCTTGTTTAGACTACCAGTGAAGGAAGCAGGAGGAATGGTATCAGAGATACTGGAAGAAGGAAGTCTGTGTAGTTCATGGAAGAAAAATGCAGATTTTTAAAATAACTATTTGGGACTTTGTTTTCATCTGCTTGCTGTATTTGATTTTGGAAGACGCATACCCCAAAGTCCAAGTTCTCCTTTCTTTGTAGCGACATTCCTGTCAGTTAATTTCTACACGGTTTCTACACAGGTTTCTTGTGCGCTATTAGATTTTATCAGTGATTTAAAATAACAATAATAAATTGGGTGCCTGTCAGTAAGGCCTGTGTGGTTCAGGGATGCTGAAGAGAAATGAAGTTGTGTACAAAACTGTCAGTATCCCAGGGAACCAGTGAAATGGTGTCCAGAGGTTATCTTTTTAATGGGGTGTTTATTACACTTATCTCTGGGGGGCCATGGTACAGCTTATCCATCTCCAAGTTAACGCTTAGCTTTACACGAAGCCCACGTCCTAATTAATAATAAAACTTTAGTTAAATGAAATCACAGTGCTAGGGCATGGAGGTCTCAAGTGAACTTCTCACTTTATTTTCTGTTTTAACGCTTTCATTTTCGTTTATTCCTTATCCTGGGTCTTCATATATGGACACAAACTCCTCCCATTTTACAACCCTTCCCTTTAGGAGTGCTGAAGGCAGAAAAACCCCCCCCCTCTCTCTCTCTCTCCCTCCCTCCCTCCCTCCCTCTCGGCCTGCTCTCTCTCTCTCTCTCTCTCTCTCTCTCTCTCTCTCTCTCTGACTCCTCTCCTCAGCAGGCTTTTCAAAATTTCATCCCACCTGCTGTTTCTTTGCTCCTTGCCACTGGCCTCTGTTTCAGCACCTTCCTTCTGTTCCTTTCAAGTATTCTCAGTCCTTAGAGGGGAGCAAAAGGAGCCAAGAAACAGAAGGTAAATCAATGGGCACTTCTTAAAGGGCCATACTTTTATTGTTTAATCCATGATGCCTTTTAGTCATAGTTGATAATTTAAATGCAAAAATAATATTAGTCTTGACATCTGTAAAAATCACAATACTAACACATACTCTAAAAATAGTTTTTCATACCATGTGTCATCAATATACATTCTTGTGTATGTCTCCTGTCTTCGTGTCCTCCTGCATGCTTTTTGTACGATTGTATTCACTAAACTGGAATAAGAAGTTGATAAAAGCTGGGAAACTGACCTTGTTGGGGCCTGTGTTCTTCTAGGATGGGTAAGACCAAGCAGCTAAGGATTGAGTTACCCAGCTCTGCACACAGGGCTGCCTTTCGTAAGCAATCGACAATTGTGTGTTTTCTAATTCACTTGAAGCAAAACAGAAGTAAGTAGCAAAGAATGCTCTAGCAAACAAAGACACTGTGCTCTGTGATACTGGTAGGACCCAAGATCCGAGTTCAAATCCATGCAGGAAAGTAGGTAACCTGAGAGAGCCATTAATGTTCTCTCTGGGCTGTAGTTTCTTCCTCTATAAGGTGAACACATTAATGAAGATGCGCGCCTTCATTCTGAGGTTTATAAAGAAAGAAGATACTGTGTGTTACACACTCTGTGACAAGGTACAGGTGGCTAAGCGTGCTGTGGTGGCATCTACTGAAATCCCAGTATTCAGGACATGGAGACTGAGGATAACAAGTTCAAGGCCGTCTTGGGTTACTTGCAAGACCATGTTTCAGAAAGAGGAAATCATAAGAGTAAAAACTACAGGTCTTCTGAGTATTCAGGAGTGAAATGACATAATTCTTGTTTGTCTGTTTATCGGAAGTGGGAAAGCACAGCCATGACTCTGCTGCTTTTCTTACATCCTGCTGCAGCATACTACTGTTTCATTAGTTTACTCTGTGATCATTTAAATGAAATAAGGATATAATTAAAAGATGAGCTAAATGGCATTTCTTCGTTTTTCTATATGGGAGGGGTGTAGACGCTGTGGTTGGCAGACATGGGGTAGAACCCTCTTCTGAAGCTGCTTTGACGACGGATACAGTTTCTTTCTAGACAACACCTCACTCTGACAGTAGCTTCAGGATACAGTCAAGCCGCTACTTTCGTTAGATCTTTTAGATGGATTCAGTTCTGGGACTGTTGAAGGTTGGGGCTACTTCTAACTCTTCATGTCACCTTCAGTTGACACTCTGAGCAGCTCTCTTTGTAGGGATCCCAGACATGGATGTGACCATGGGTCCTCTCTCAGCAACGTCAAACTTCTCCTTTGCTCTGCCTCTAGAACCACCTGTTTGCACCTGTTTTATCCATGCCCTCATTTTACAGCTCTGCAAATTAACCTCATCAACAAAAGGGCAACTTTCTTCTAAAGATATCTTCTTTGCCAGAGATCTAATGAACTTTTCACTCTCCGATACGCAATTCGAATTTTATCCTCAGACAATGCAGACAACCCCTGTGTGGGTACTCAGTGTCTCCTGGTCCAGTTCTGTACTGTAGCTGCTCCTGTGCTGGCAGGATTTGAGAGGAGAAGGCATTATGAACAGCGAGGTAAAAGACTAAAAATTGCCAGTATGAATGGTGTGTGCGTGTGCGTGTGCATGCACACGTGTGTGTGTGTGTGTGTGTGTGTGTGTGTGTGTGTGTGTGTGTGTGTGTGTGTGTGTGTGTTTGTGCGTCCCTTTTACCCTGCATTGTCACGTACACGGATGGCCTGTGGCTTTTCTCAGTGCATTAACCAAGTTTATAAGTTCTTGTGCCTGTTGTAATACAATTACTACTAAGTTAGTGACATAATTTAACGCAAAGGCATTCTCCTGAACTACAACGTTGAGGAGGACTGAGCTGAGCTAGAAGCAAGGCTTTGGCAGAGCTCTGTTCTTACTGGACACTTTGAGGCAAATCCACTGTTTTTCCTTTGTCTCAGGAGCTGCCCAGGTTTCCTCATGAACCTCTTCAACTTCAGATGCAGCCATGTTGAACTGAAGTCGAACTGCATCTCACTGGCCTGCTTCTGCTCCTTTTCTTCTTTTAGGGATTCTTTTTCTTTTTCTTTTTTGATACTTTATTTACATTTCCAATGTTTCCCCCTTTCTAGGTCTCCTCTTTGGAAACCCCCATCTCCTCCCCCTCCCCCAACTCTATGAGGGTATTCCACCTCCCACCCACCCGCCCACACGCTCCACTATTTCCACCTTGACATTCCCCTTTACTAGGGCCTCTAACACCCTCAGGCTCGAGGGCCCCTCCTCCCCATGGTGGCCAACAAGGCCCTCCTCTGCCACATATGTGGTCCAAACCATGAGTCCCTCCATGTGTATTCTTTGGTTGGTGGTCAGGCCTCCAAGAGGACGGGGGGGGGGGGGGAGTCAGGCCAGTTGACACTGTTGCTCCCTCCATGGGGCTGCAAACTCCCTCAGCTCCTTCAGACCTTTCTCCCACTCCTCCATCTGGGACCTCACTCTCAGTCCAGCGGTTACTGTAAAGTGAAACTTGGGTATTCCGAACTTTTGGGCTAATATCCACTTATCAGTGAGTATATACCATG
>CM052706.1:99637690-99657916 GCA_028551405.1 Uromys caudimaculatus | reverse complement strand
TTTCTGGTGTGTTGGGGTATCCAGGGCTTGCTGTGGTGGGAGAGGTGGGTTCTGATGGTGCCGAGTACTCTTGGTTTCTGTTCTTTATGTTCTTACCCTTGCCTTTTGCCATCTTGTTGACTCTGATGTTAGCTGATCTTACTCTGTCTGGTTGTGACTTGCCCCTCCTGCAGGTCTCTGTGTCAGTACTCCTTGAAGACCAGCTCTCTCTGAGAGGTGTTTGGGTTTGGAGAGCTGTCACACAGGGTCTGCTCTGGGGTGCAGAATGAAATCAGAAGGATCTTGTCCCCAGCTGTCCCTTGGTTCCTATGCCCTGAAGGCTCTGCAAGGGTCCCTCTTGATCCAGTGAGTTTGAACAGAAGTGCTGGTTCTGCCTGTGCTCAAAGGTGTGTCAGCACTCCTGGGATACCTGCTATTTCCTGGAGCCTTGTGGCCCAGGCTGAGGTCCCCAGGCACAGGCCCCTGTTGGCCCAGGCAGAGATCTCCACCCACAGGTGAAAACCGGAAGGTTCAGAGTTTTTCTGTCCCCGGGTTCTCAGGCCCTGGATCCCAGCAGATCCGGGCGGATCTGGGTGAGAGGTGTTGCTCCCCTTAACCCCACTCACGGCTTTTCCAAGCTCCTGGGAGGGTGTCTTTCTCCGGCATGAGTGGTCTTCTTAAGCTTGCTTGTTGCCTGGACTCCATGGAGACAACTGGTGATCATCTTGGGCTCCCTCCTGCCTGGACTGCACAGCCCCAGGCAGGGGTCATCTTGTCATGGGCTTTCTCACTGTCATGGGCTTTATCACGTGGTATTTGATAGACGTAGGTGTCAGACTGGTGGTCATCTTTGGCTTGCTCCTTGCCTGGCCCCATGGCACCAGACCGGCAATCAGTCATCTTGGTTCACTCTGTGCCTGCACCCCGTTGACCCCAAGTGGAAGTCGTTTTGTCTCCCAACTGAATGTTAAAATTTTAACTCTTTGGCACTTAGGGATTTAATTCAGGGCCTCATGTATTCTAGGAAAGAGCTCTATTACTGAGTTACAAAAGCCCCAGCTTTTTATTATTATTATTATTATTATTATTATTATTATTATTATTATTATTTTATTATTATTTTAGTTAACTTGTGAGTGCCTATGTTTGTGTGCACGTGGAAAGAACCAGTATTTGCTACTTAATGAACAGGGTAATGTGAATTCAGGAGAATATAATCATTGCCTAGAGAATAGAAAACATTATCTCCTAATGTTTTGAGCAACAGGACCCTTGCATACGTGATCCTACTGCATCCCCCTGGTCTCTCCATGCAGTGCCGTCCTCATTTAGAAAGTTTAGAAAGGATACAGTTAGTAAATATCTGGGATTTCAGTTCAGAGTTGTGTGAGTCTAAAGCAGTTTCTCATCCTGCCTCAGAAAATGCCAAGCCCAGGTGATGTATTTAGGGAAGCGCTGACGTCAGCACTATTTAATATTTTTAGATGTTACTTAGCAGAATTGAGGGAGTTTAACATAGAAGAATAAAGTTGAAGTTATCCTCAACCATTCAACTCGTATTCATTGCGTTCCTACTTCACATGGGCACAGAGCAGATAAGAGCCAGCTTTACCTGGTCCAGTCCCTGTTCTATAGATGCATGCAGTAGAGAGTCTGGAGGAAAGAGCATAGATCGTGGCAGACCACGCTGCTGAGTGCTGTGATAGGGCTGAGCGCACAGGCAGGTCTCTGCTCAGCCATCAGAAGGTTTGAGAGCTTCTAGGACAGCTTGCTAGGGTAGGAGGGATGACTGTGTGTGAGCTGTGTGAATACATGTAAGGAACAGAGAACACGATAATGAGGAAGGTGGAGGTGGGGGGGGTGGAAATCATCTAAACAAAGGCACTTAATGTTAGGGACAGAGCCACTGTCACAAGCTGCCTCGAGTGGCCTGACCATGTTGCCTAATACTTGTTACACTTGTTGGGACAAGAGCGTGTAGGCTGAGCGGGGGGCAGTTGTTGGATGTACGGTTAATTGGACAACATAATCCAGTAATTACTCCATGAGCAAGAGATGAGAGTTATTGACCCAGAAATTCCCTGTAAAAGGGCTTTCTCTGTCCTTTCAGTTCCCAGAGACAGCTTGTGCTGATGTTGAAGGGGAACCCTGTGCTTTCACCCCTCCTGTCTAAGTAGGTCAGTATTTGCTGACACTATGGGAGCCTGCGTTGTTTCCCAGTCTGCTAGAACACTGCACTAATGAGGAGCAGGTCATGGGTTTAATCCCCTCTTGGGCCTCTTAGCTTCCCTCTGTTCTGTAGCCACAGACAGCACCCTTAACCCTGTGATGTGTCTTCTCAAATGCCAGGGCCCAGCCCAGAAGGCTGGTGAGATCTCTTAGATGAAAGAAAACTCATCTGCATTCAGCCCCTCACAGAGTACGGCTTCAGCGAGGCCTCCAGTGACTTGGCTTCATCAGTGTGATTGTGGTTTGCCTAAAATGATAAAAACATTTATTGTATCCTTCACCTCAGCTCCTGCTGAACGTTTGCATTAGATCATTTTCCTCTTCAGTGGAAACTAAAAAGATTTATCAAGTGCCTGCTGAATTGGGAGGGTCTTACTAAATTATCCAATAAGAGGACCCAAGGAGCTACCCCCTCCATTCGAGCTCAATTTCAAAAATCCGTATATAATGTAATCATTTTGTAACACAGTCCACAGCTCCAGGACTGAGCTGGGCATGTATGTGCTCATCACACAGCCAAGCAGGGATAAGTTCACTCGGTGTTCAGTAAAACATATCAAAACTCAAGCTGGCTACGTCTACTTCATGATCAATCCAACCGACTACTATTACACTCTTGCAAATCCTTGAGGCTGCCCACCAGAACTAGAGCATAAAGTCATGTTACAGAAGACGCCACACACCTTGATTGTAAAATATAGAGAAAGCAGGCTGGATTTTTGCTGGGAACTTTCTCTCTGATGGCTAGCATCCAATATACCAGAGGGTTTCAAGTAGGCTGTTGGAGCAGAAAGCATATCGTTCATCTTGCCAACTATGAACCCTGTGAACCAGAAGCTCATTCTGGACAAGATATGACAACCTGGGTAACTGCCGCTGCAGTGAGGATAACTGACTGTCCTCTGCTTGGATTTGAGGCCTGCTCTGTGGAGGGGAGGGGGCGGGGGAATCCATACTGGAACTGTAAGCCCAGCTAACAATCCAGCTCTGGGGTAAATCAGAGACACTTCTTTACAATGAATGCTGGTGAATTAGAGACTTATGTCTGCCCAAGATATAGACAATAAATAAGTGTGAATGTGCCTCACAAAGGGGGGTGGCTCCTTTTCGGTTTCCTTGTTTCCATCATCTCAGGCTTGTTAATTTGCTGGGAAGGGAACCTGATCTTTGCAGATCGTGTACATGATGAGTAGAAAATACAGATTAGGCGCAGCCTCTGGTGCTCCTGGCTCCTATGCCCTTCAGCACAGGTCTCTACCAACTAGACTCTCTAGCCTTGAACAAGGATTTCTTCTGGGAATTGTTTCCATAAAGAGGTAGGTCCCTGGTAAAAGTCATGTGCAGTTTTTTCTTTTGTAATGAATATGCTTTGTGCTTGCTGGGTATGTCTGAGCAGCTGTCTTGTATGCACTTACAACTTTGACATGTGTATACATGGGAAATGGAATCGTCAGTGAACATGTGTGCCTTTGAAACCGTCTAATAGCCAGATGGTAAGGGCTAAAATAGCATCCTTTGGGGCGAACATGAGGGATTCTTCTAGATGTGTTCCCTTTACAGAACCTGCTCCATTGTAGAGGGCATGAGGTCCATGTTCTCACAGTTAAACACTGGAGACACCAGAAATGTTAAACACACAGCAGAAGGGATTTATACCTTTTCCAGCCAGAAGGCTGGAGTGTATATTGTTTAGTAGCCTGGTGATCCTTTCCTTCTGTAGGGCCAGGCCTTACCTAAATAATTCATTCCTAAGGAAAAGGTCCCGTGGACTTCACAAAAGAGTTTTCTGTTATGCTTGTTACAAACTCTTCCTCCTTTATCTTCAGTATTGTTTCTCAGCCAAAAGAACCCACTCTGTGGAAGAAGCCACAGGTGCTTTGCAAAAGACAGACACTTTGCAGGGGAGTTTCAGAGCAGCCATGCCTGGAGTTTTGTTGTGATAATTATCATGAGGAAACATTTCCCCAAAGTTTTACTGTGTTTTAATATGTCAAAAATAAACTGCTTGGTGTCCTATGCCAAAAGTTTGAAGCCCCCAGCTAAGTTATAGTGAACTGAGTTTCCTCATTGACTCTTAAGGATCATTTCTCCGTGGGCAGCAGAGTTTACCGGGACCTTCACACTCCATGGCTGGAGAGCTACAGGATGCATGGATCTTTACCCTGCACACTCAGGGCACAGTCGTAACGTTTGCGGGCATGTTTGCTTTTAATTTCTCTCTCTCTCCCTCTCCCTCTCCCTCTTCCTCTTCCTCTGCTTCTCCCTCTCCCTCCCCTTTCTCTCTCTACACAGAGAGGCCAGAGGTTACCAGCTGTTGTCCTGAGGCGCTGTCCACCTTGACATTTGAAACAGGGCACCTCATTAGACTGGAACTCACCATTTCAGCTTGGCTGACTGCCTATCGAACCCCCAGGATCCACCTGTCTCTGCCTTCCCAGCACCGTCACTACAAATGTATACTACCACATCTGGCTTTTCCATATGGGTTCTGGGGATTGAACTTACATTCCTGAGCTTGCAAGGCAAGCATTTTACTAATTGAGTTATCTCCCCAGATCCAAATTTTTGTTCTCTCATTGGCAAGGCACCAGAGCTAACCTACAAAGCCATCTTAGAAACTCATCCAGGGTTCAACTCTTTGCTTAATATTAATGTTTGGTGGCTGTGTTGCTATAGCCAGTAGATATACACAGCTATAAGACGAAGCGTCAGCTGTTAAGGAATTCTTTGTTTATCAAAGAAGACAAAATATAAGTTAAACCTGATGTGTTAGTAGATATAAGCCAAGGAGGTGTTGGGGATCCAAACGGGGAGGGGAGGAGAGGGGGATTGACAAGTGGTCTCTGAAATGGTGACACGCTACTAGACTCCAAAAGAAAAATTCACAAGTTCATGGGTGGCAGTTTTGGCAGGGAGGGAGGTTCCCAGCAGAGTGAGCAGAAAGTATGCAGGTGAGGTGAGCACAGTCCTTCTGGTATCTTTAGATTTGGCTAGGACCCAGGGGACATAAGGTAGTGTGGACAAGTTTCTGACCATGAAAAAGCCATTCCATCTCTCACAAGGGAGTCTGTGACAGCATGGGTAAGAGAGATTCCTTTATATCTAAACTGGAAAAACAACCCAAAGGACAATCCGTTGTCTAAGATTTGTGTCAGATCTGATGGGGGCAGGGGTAATGAAGAATGGCAGGCTTGCTGACTGAACCTGCTCTCTCAGACTGTGGGGAGGAAACTGCTGAGTAGAAGAAGCCTTTGGCATCCCACTGTGGATAAATAGTTTTGCTTAGAGCTCTATCCTCCTGCAGATAGCAAGGTGTTTTTGAGGTGTGGGAAGGGCACGACTCACCAGGGGGTAGCTGGTGTTGGAAGTCGGAGCTGCCTAGGCTTGCTCAGTTGTCTGAGTTCACAGGTAGATCACAGGAAACTAAGAAAACCCAAGAGGTGAAGGCACAGAGAACAAAGTCTGGCCAAAGCCAAGGGATGTTTAAACCTAAGCAGATGGGTTGGGAGGGATGCCCTGCGTTTCCACTCACCATCATGTGGTGGTCCTGAGGTGGTATGAACACTTAGAGCTCTTGGGTGTTGAGCGGAGATCCCTTCCTTGGAAATAAAATAACGATAACTGATATGATCCAAGCTTCTTTGTCTCACTCACTCTTTTAACACAACCATGTCCTTGCTCAGACCATTTCATCCACTTTTCTGGGACCCAGAGTAAAACACAGGAAGGGGCAGGCTTATTTTTTGATGTAAACTCACGAGCAACTTCAAGAGGAGATTTGAGAAAGAGAGGGAGTAAGTTGATGATGGTTGGATAAGTTTAAACTAGGGTAAGAAAGGGGGGGTAGGGAAGGGAGAAAGAGATTGGACATTGAGGATATTTGGAATGTGTTCAGGTCATCCTTAGTATGGAAAAAGGGTGATGTCCCAGAGCACAATGACACAAGCAAGACTGTTCTCATGGGCTCATGAAATGCTCAGTAGGCCAGATACATTAGACACCCACCATCCACCCACTCACCCGCCCACCCAGGCACTACACTTTAACCTGTTCTTCTGGTCATCAGCTACTGCTCACTTTACCTCTTGCCATTAGAAGAAACGTCATGTTCAGATCCAAGCTTGTTTCTGAAGGACTGAGGTTTTATCTCATGGCGGAAAGCTGATAGTTGCTTTTTCCTGTGTTTCATATTATGTACCCCCAGGTCAAGGTCCCCCTCTTAAGGTCAAGGCACAGTGATTGTGCTGAGGCTAGACCAGAGTTTGAGAAAACAGTCATGTCTAAGTTTTCAAGGGCTTCCACGACAGATTCTAAACCCTGGCAAGACGGCTACCTGATTCCATCCTCACTCTGGTGCAACTTCAGGATTGGAGCTGAAAGCCATTGTCAGATATTTGGAAGGAATAGTCCAGCTGTTCTTCAGAGAGCCTGACTACCTCAGGGATGGGAGGATCTTGGAGGACTTGGGGTAGAAGTGATAGTCAAGGCTTTGTACCTGTCCTTGAAAGGTACACCTTTGGGCCAGAGACAGCATTGCTCTGTCTGAGCTTTCTCTGACCTTGAGACAAATGGGAATTATGATAAATTTAGGAAGAATGAGTGACTGTTGAACAGACCCACAGGTGTCTCCAACTAGGACAGAGAAGTGAGCAAACCACTTGGAGCTATATTGAGACTCTTAAGAAGACAAAAATGTCTTAGTCAGAGTTACTATCGCCGTGATAAAACACCATGAGCAAAGTAACTTGTGAAGGAAATGGTTTACTAGACTCATACTTGGTCATCACTGAAGGAAGTTAGGACAAATATGACAGAAACCTGGAAGTAAGAGCTGATGCAAAGGCCATGGAAGAGTAATGCTTACTGGCTTGCTCAGCCTGCTTTCTTATAGCACCCAGGACTACCAGTCTAGGGGTAGCCCTAATAGCAATAAACTGGGTCCTCTGTCCTTCCCTCTTTAATTAAGAAAATGCCCTACAGGTTTGTCTGCTTAAAGCTGGATCTTGTGAAGTCATTTTATCATTGAGGTTTCAGCCTCTCAGATGACTATAGCTGGCATCAAAGTAACATAAAACTAACCAACACAACAATACAAAGATATAAGCACAGCACTACCTATGTCACTTTCTGTCCTATTTAGCCTCGGCCATTAAGTTGACACAGCCTCAGATCTTCTGGAAAAAGTCTCTGTTGAGTAAATGTCTTTATCAGGTTGGTTTGAAGGCATGTATGTAAGGCATTGTCTTGATTATTAAGTGATTCAGGAGGGCCCAATCCACTATGGGTGGCACCATTCCCTGGCAGGGGGTCCTGAACTGTCTGAAGAATTTAATGAGTGAGTCCGCAAGCACATTTCCTCCATTATTTCCACTCCAAGATCTTGAGTTCCTGATCTGAGTTCCCTTAACAACAGCCTGTAACATGTAAGCTGAAGTAAACCCACTCCTCTATTACATGGCTTTTGGTCAATGTGTTAACATAGCAACAGAAAACAAGGCCACATCTCAAGCCTTGGAGACCTGTATAGATTGATCTTCTTGGTCTTGGTTCGAGAGTGGTTGAGGGCAGAGGTGAGAAGGAAGCTTCGGACTCGGAGGTCAGGTTGCAATAATTTATTCGCTTATAAATGACAATAAATAGTGAAATGGGATCGCATTCACGCAAGCATTCATTCTTCGCTAACCTCTGGTCTGGCCCGATATTGTGGTCATGGTCCGACAGCGGCCGTGTGGGATAAGGTCGCGATGTGTCCTTCTTTTCTGTTTGTCTGAACTTGGTCCGCTGCACAGGCTCATCTGGATAGGCGATAGGCGTCTGGGTCGGTGGCCTCGGACCTCAGAGTGACGGCATCTGCGTTGGACTCCAGGAGTGAGTAAGTTGCCGTGGCCAGACCGGGGTATTTAAGTGCTCTTAGCCAATCATATTTAGGGCGGTTGCTTTAGCTCAGACATTGCTTTATTGGGCATTCATTTCACTTCATCCTGATTGCACTCATACACACATTTCAAACAGTCCCTGATGCGGGAGGTTTGGAAACTTCATATGTTGTTTATGTAGTTTATATTGTTTGCATTTTATTCCTTACACTCGGATAATCTGAGAATGGGTACTTTAAAGTCTACTTGTGTATTACTCTCCATTTCTACTCCATTTCAGAAAGAACAAACTCAGATGATTGTTTTCAAGTTCCAATCATCGTCTTTAAATACCCCAAATGGGCAGTTCATATACTTCTATGTTCATTTGCTCCACAGTGTATTGACAGGATGTCTCCTTTATTACGGGTTCCTGAGCCTAACTTCCTTGTCTCTAATGATCCTCAGCAGGAAGACATCTTAGAAATACAAAGACCTTTTACTGCAGCTGTAACGAGATGGTGTGAAAGTTTACTGGGCTGTCACAAATTTCAGAACAAAGGCTTCCTATAGAAAAGAATACAGAGAAAGTTCCACTTTTGATGTTTTGTCCTTCTTTTCTGGTGATTCAATCACAGCAGATTGTCAGCTTTCCTTGTGTAGATCGAAGTGGGGAGCAGATAGCAACATAGACTGCCTTCAGGCTGCCTCCAGTGCCTCAAGATGGAATTAAAGTTCCAGGCTGGGCTTCTTAGATGTTTCAAAGTCTGAGATGCTTGAATATCTTAGAATTAGTGAGCTTTGGTATCTATCAGAGCGAAACTCTTGCCTTTTCTACATTGTTTCAGAATAAGATAGAAGTGAGGCTTTTAGTTTGTTTCCATCCATTGAAAAGCCAGCATATCAAATATGGTTTGGTCACATGAACATTGGGAACTGACTGGGAGTTCCTGTCCTCACCTATGTGGTGACTGGAGTTGGTGAGAAGTAGCGAAGACTTTAGAAGGGCTTGCTTCATGCCAAGCTCTCAGCCTATTTTGTCAACTGTAGCTCCACTCTCATAAAGGTTAAAAAAATTATTGCATGATCTCACCCTTGGCCGCAGCCCTGAGCTGTCATGCCGGTAAATCTAGTAGAGCAGAGTCAGCACACACAAAATGTAGACACCTTCATTCTCATCTCAAAATGACGGGAACAGAAAAGAGGAGGTCGTCTTTCCATGTCAATTTTATCCTAATGGTCAAGCCTGTTGGTTTCTTCTGAGGGGCTTCTTTGGTTGGGTTGGGGAAGAAAGGAGAGGAAAGAGAGTGGAAGGGAGGAGACAATGCCTTCACTAGCTGGGCTTTGTGGAGGGCACTGCACGCTCAGATGAGGGTGGACCTTTCCACCCAGTGTTGAAGAAATTATAGCCACCAGGGAATACAGCAAATATTTACTCTGCTTTTGAGCAGCACACAAACCAGGGCCCTTTTCGATACGGCTGTGTTTTGGAATTCTGCAAATCTCCAGCCTGATGGTCCTCTTGCTCCAGTTGGCAATTTGCCCTCTAACTCTCCCCCACGTTTCTCCAGTCAGCATGCCGGACAGCATGCTTGCTTTGCCCACAGCCTCCCGAGGGGACAGTAGCTCCAGCTCTTCGCTGAATGCAAGCATTTCAGATGAGATTTCATGCTCAGCAGAACCCGAGGAGCTAGCTGTACCGGAAGAATTTGGATGAAGGTGTAAGGCTAGCTTCTCCTTCATCTCTAACCTGTCCCCAATTGCATAACCTGTCTGTCTGGCTCCTGAGCCCAGCACCCAGGAGAGTAAGGCTCTGGGGCTACGGACTCTCAGCCCAGTTCTGCTTTGGCATCAGCCTGCTATATGTACGTGTGTCTTTTTTTCTTTTAGAAGGAAGCGCATGGCACTGGGCTTCTGGGAAGTACACTGATTGCTATATACCCTTCAGCAAGACAGGATTGTAGGCTGGGGATATGGTTCATCTGATAAAAGTGCTTGGTGTTTCAAGAATGCAGAACCCAGTTTGGAACCCCAGTACTCAAGGGAAAAGCAGGCATGGTGGTACACAGGTGTAATTCCAGATCGGGGGTGGAGACAAAAGGATCCTTAGCATTTACCATCTAGCCCGGCTAGCTGGATCAGTGACCTTGAGGTTCAGTGAGAGGCTTTGCCTCAAAACTAAGGCTGGCTTGATGAAGAGCTACGGGCAGTTAATGTCTACTGAGAGAGGGAGAATCATTCCCCAGAGATAAGCCCCTGTTTGGTGATCCAGTACCAACCACGTACATACCAGCAACACCAGATGGACTCAGCAGGTTGTATTTTTACATGTATATGTATGCATAAATGTAGCAATAATGATTAAAAAGAAAGAAAATAGGTGAAGAGTAATAGAGTGAGACATTCAAAGTCTGATCTCTGACATCAATGCAGGCCACATTGCATGCTCATTTGTACACACATGCATATATAGACAGACACATGTACACACATATACACAGATGCACACACATACACACATATACACAGATGCACTCACAGACACACATATACACAGATGCACACACAGACACACATATACACAGATGCACACACACACAAATACACAGATGCACACACATACACACATATACACAGATGCACACACAGACACACATATACACAGATGCACACACAGACACACATATACACAGATGCACACACACACAAATACACAGATGCACACACATACACACATACACACAGATGCACACACATACACACATACACACAGATACACACACGTACATACATATACACAGATACACATAGATACACATATACACAGATGCACACACATACACACATATACACACATACACACATACACACAGATACACACACGTACACACATATACACAGATACACACATATACACAGATGCACACACATACACACAAATACACAGATACACACACATACACACATATACACAGATGCACACACATACACACATATACACAGATGCACACACATACACACAAATACACAGATGCACACACAGACACACATATACACAGATACACACAGATACACACACACACACACACACACACACACACACACACACACACACACACACACACACGACAGGAGACCAGAAAAAAATGTCTTTGAACTGAGGAGGGGGAAGGAAACTGAAAAGGACTTTAAAAGGAGAGGCTAGCTAAGCTCAGATGGCTGGATAGGAGCTCTGAGGGAATGAAGACTCCAGTAGAACTAGTCGTTCATGATACTACAAAAGGCTAAGACCCTCACAACAGGACTCTTACCGTTGGCACTACCTTCTCTTGGCTGCTTTCTAGATGTTTGGGCAATGGTATATCCTACTCAGGGCCAGGGCTCGTTGAGGGAGTCAGCTCCTCACAACTGTACCTTGTGTAGGAATTCTAGAAAACAAACCCTTAAGAAACATTTGGTGGCCTCAACTTACATGTCAAGAGATGAGCAGAACTCAGCAGGTGCCAGAGAGACTAAGAAGACCCAGGGGAGGTGTGAGGAAGCTGCACGAGAGGAGAATAAGGGTGCTGTGCTCCTGTTAGCCATGGACCCCAAACCCTTTTGGCAAGTCAACAGAAACTTCTGGCTACCTCAGGGCCGGCTTTGCTTCCCGGCAGGAAGTAAGATGAGGGCTGTGACTGTCTTTCTCTGCTCCCTCCTCTTCTCTTTAGGTCCCATGCAATGGAGGGCAGCAGGTTTGTCCTTAGGTACTCACCTTCAAACTGATGGCCCTGCCTGTGTCCAGACCCACACATTTCTCCCATGTCCCTGTTGGAGAGAAAACAGGGGCATGAGCTGGTTCACCTCCTCTTTCCTTGACTCGAGGACTTGTCCCATAGTCACCATTAAATATCTCCTCCGTCTCCTGCATTGACAATTTGTCCTCTTCAAAGTGGTTTCCATTAGTGGTATCCACTCCAGGGCAGCCTCTTAGCTGCCATTACATTTCTCTGCCATTTAATCAGCACTCCTCCAGCCATAGTTACATATCTGTCTAGCTTCCTACACTGGTTTAAAGCATTCCACTTGCATCTCTTTAACGTCCTCAACGCTGATCAGGGTCACTAACAACTTTCATCTTGACTAATTCCAGAGTCTGATCATACCTTTACAAGGCTCAAGCGATCCCAAGCCTGTCCATTCTTGCCTTCGAAGCCCCATGCTCTACCCCAGCACTGCGTTCTCTGCCTCGCACTCTTCCTGGAACAAGCTCTTTTCAGACCTTCGATACTTTCTTTCTGCACCTTGTTTGAATCTTTGCTTAGGAAGGTTTCCCTTGCCACACCCAGATTCAGTCTCTATTTCTCACCCCACCCTGCCTTCCTTCTTAGCACCGAGCATTGCTGAAATGATACATTTATTTGTGGACTACTCTATGAGTGGCTTCCTCTAGATATAAATCACCAGCTTCAGGAATAGAGGGACTTACTCCTTCCACTCCCCAGCACCTACCCTTCAATAAGAACTACTGTGTATTGTCTGAATAAAGGCACGGTCCTACCCTAAGGAGCTCGTAGCTTTATTGGGAAGGATGCTGGTGGTATGGTGCACCAAGTGCTGAGTGTTTGCACTCACTGATCACAGTCTTCCTGGTAACTGTATGAAGGCACTGTGTCCACAAAACATATCTTTCTAGGCTTTGGAGAGTCCTGTGACTTGCCCACCATTACACAGTGGTCAACAGAGAAAGCAGCAACTAAAAGAAGGTCCCTCTGATCCGGTGCTGGGTTCTTTAGCCATGAGGGCTTTGACCTTTCAGATTAACTCTGTATGAAAAGGTTATGATGGTCTGTTCAGGTTATATTCCGGAGGACACAGTGGAATGCCTACTTGTGGACAGGCAACACCCACCCGTTTATGTTTGCTTGGGAGAAAAGAATGCTGACTTCGCTCATTTCTGAAAGCAGTCTCTATGCCAGAAGCCAAAACACACAGGGCTGGTAAATGTTTTGCACTTGGTTATAATAGCAAGGACCCAAATCCAATTAATGTTGGCTCAGTGTGATACCGTTGTTTACCAGTTTTAGAAAACATGTAGGTAGGTTCAGCTCTGGCTTGAAAATGCTCCTCCGTTGTGTTTGAGCTGAGTGTTTTAGCCAATTAAAACCTTTTGGTGTCTTCTGGCTTCTTTCTGAACTCAGCATGGTTTGTTCTCTGTCATGGTTTATAGTCAGATTTGGTGCAAGTCCCTGTCTATGGGATCCAAGATCTGGGGCCTCCCATCCTACAATGAATGAATGAGGAACTTTCTGTCTAGACTAGGAGAAGGGAGCATGAAATGTAGCTGAGACTGGCAGGCTCCTTTCTGATCGGGTGCAGATGATGCTAATATGCCTAGCAATCTCATTAAACAATAAAAGGAATCTGGAGATACTAATTTTAATAGCAGATGTTAGGTAATGCAATATACTGAGACTATCATCACAATAAGTGATGCGACTATTGCATCCGTGCAATTATTAATTCTGACTGTAGTTTACATCTCCAGCATATCTCAAGTTAGCTGAGCTGTATCTCAAGTGCATGTGGACAGTAACTGGAGTGCGAGAGAATGAATAGCAAGAGTGGGTTTGGAGTGCCCACAAAGCTGCTGTCGAGATTGAAATATTTGATACTGAGTTAAAGAGGCCTGGCTGAGGTTCTCTGTGGCTTGGCAGAGAGCAACTCTGATGCCCTCCTGTTTGGACGCTTGAAGTCAGTTTCTTTTTGTGTCCATTCTGTCTGGATTAACTGCTCTCTCACTTCTGTCACTATTCCTGATGCTGACATCTTGTTCCTGGGAACAGATTCCAGATTTCCGATGTCCACTGGAAAGTGGCCACAGGCGGCCACAACACCCTCGAATAGAGTCCATGAACTCTAGGTCCGGCACATGACTCCTGGGCTACAGAGTCACAGCTCCTTTAACCCACAAATGCCTCACTACGGTTTCCATGGCAACCCTTGCTCGTCTGTACAATGTGCCTGATCCAAGCCACAGTAGGCACATGGCTCCTGCTTCATCTAACTCTATAAAACAAAGAAAACCGTAGGTTTTTTTAAAATGCCGCAGTTAAATGATGTGAAAAGATTCTAATGGCCACCATGAACCAGCATCTAGCAACACCAAGGCTTTGAACGCTGGGGCCACACTGTCTCTGGGTGGCACACAGAGCATGAGCTTGGTGTCACAGTACACTAATCTCTTAGCTTCCCATCACACATGCTTGCTGCTTCTGGGGTATACTTGGCTAAGAATAATCCCCCTTGCTATGTCCTTTTTCAAGTGATATAGCATAATAAGAAATAGTAATAATAACAACAATAATTTAGTTTAAGTGCTATTAATTTTACCTATACAAAGTAGACATGTTTATTGTTGAAAGTCTGGGAAAAAATACTTTTAATATTAAGTAGAAAAAAAATCTCTAACCAAATAATCTTTTATTTTCCTCTTACAAATATTAACACATTTTCTCTCATTTGACATTTATAGGTTTTATTTTAACATGTGCTGAACATTTTATTAAATATTGTGTATGTTTAGGATTTCCCTGCATTAAAGCTTGTAAGTATTATCTTAGTATTTATTCTTGGACATTAATCTTTGCACTCAGGACTTTTTTTCCTCTCATTCACTTGGTTGTATGCTGTGCCAGGCTTTATGAGTCCCTGCAACTTGGCCCCCCATGTCAAGGGGCTCACAGGACTCTGTCCCTCAGAAGCAATCAGATTAAATCGAGGATTAGAATTCCTGGCTTCTAATTACCTAGAGTAGATTTGACTACGTAAGGTTATTTTTATTATCTCCCCATTTTTTTGTTGTCTGAAAACTGAGTTTCAGGATGGATGAGAGCTACTTTGCATTCAAGCTGGTTATCTCTGCCACAAAGGCAGTGACCAAGATAAGGAAGGACAGAGACAGAGAGACAGGAGACAGAGAGGGAGACAGGTCACAGAGACTTTGGGAGCCACCCCCTCAAACCCATGGGCCACTGCTGGGAAGTGTAGAGGACACACATTGCAGATCTCCAAGGAGAGAGCAAACCCCGCCCCTTGCCCTCTCAGCTGCAAGATAAAATTATGGTCCTACCCAGTACCATGCCTGTCAGGAGTCGAACTGACCAGCCCAGACCAAATGGCATAGAACATTCCCCTAGCTGGGGAGATTTCTCTGAAGGCTTGTTCTCTGTCTCCCTTAGGTCTCATTATCATGTTGTACATGGAGGCTATCTCTCTTCACTCTTTCACTTTAATCTGTCTTTAATGTTCTCGTGAAGTTCCGAATGCTCACCCACCAGGTTTTTGAAGGGAAATTCTCTCTCTCTCTCTCTCTCTCTCTCTCTCTCTCTCTGTTATAATAATCATCTTCTCAGTCTATTTAACTAAGAAAGTAAAGAAAAGCAACTACCCAAGTTAATGCTACCCTGGGGCAACTGAGTGGCTGTAAGTTGAACCTGTGGCTTCCGAGGCTGCTGCCTGCCGTTATGACTTGCAGGCTCTAAGAGAATGCAGGGACAGACTCACTGCAGTGAACAACACGCTCAGTGTCTTGAGAACAAACAGACTTTTCTTTGGTGTGAGTTACAAGCTTCTTTTCTTTCTGCTTATTCAGGGCTCCAAGAAGCAAGAGCTAAACTCTGTGGAAGTTCAAGGGAAGCTCGTGATGTAGTCACAAGCTGCCCTAGCAGCCAGCGTGAGAGAAAGCTCTGCACGTCTGCTTCCCTGAATGGAAGACAAAGCCATTCTGTTGACAGGCCTACTTACAGTTCATTTCAGATGATTTTTCAAATAGAAGTCATCTATCTATCTATCTATCTATCTATCTATCTATCTATCTATCATCTATCTAACATCTATCAGTTCACCTATTATTTATTTATCTTCTATATCAGTGATTCTCAGCCTCCCTAGCACTGTGACTCTTTAGTACAGTTCCTCATGCTGTGGAGATATTTTCTCAATTGAGGATCATTTCTCTTAGATGACTATAGCTTGTGTCAAGTTCACATAAAACTGGCCAGCACATGCTATTCGAGAAACGTATAAAACTTGTTTGTAATATTGACTCATGTGATCCGATCTTTTTCCACAATCAGCCCCCAACGTACGAAATGCCTTCGAACTATGTGCCATGTGACCCCCAGCCATAAAATTATTTTTTTTGCTACTTCATAACTATAATAGCATAATTTTGCTATTGATATGAATTATAGGTATCTGATATGCGACTGTGAAAGTGCCATTGGCCTCCACTCATAGTTTAGGAACCTCAATCTATATTTTACCATCTTTCAATCATCTGCTTGTCTATGACCTATCAATTCATCATCTATCATCTATCTATCATTTATCTATTATCTATCATCTTCTATCTGTCTATCTATCTACCTTTCTTTCTTTCTTTCTCTTTCTTTCTTTCTTTCTTTCTTTCTTTCTTTCTTTCTTTCTTTCTTTCTTTCTATCATCTATTTCTCCAGTTTGTACCATGCTTCAAGCCGCATATCTGATACAAATGTCATAATGCCAGTCTCCAGAGAACTTAGTGTTAGTGTGAATCTCAGGTGAATAATGCTTAATTACAATGTAAGGGAAGCTGTGGAGAGAACGGAAGTCATGCCCGGACTAACAAGGGTGATGAAGCCGGGCACCAGCAGCAAGCTGCCTAGGGACGCCTCCTTATGAAGTTTGTGTTAATATCTAAGCCCGATGATAAATGAGTTCCCTCCCCACTAGCCAGGCAAAGAGTGTGACCGAGGAGTTAGGACATGGAGAATGTCCAGTTGCAGACAATATATCATTCTATGATAATTTTAACAGGAAATCTTTGTCAGAGTGTATCATCAAAGACTATAAACAGACAGGACTCCTAAATCCTCCTGCCCAACTTCTCTTGTATGCTTCCATTCTTGGACCCCTAATCGTTTACATCTCCATAAAACCTGGCTTGCTCTAGTTCTCAGTCGGTGTCTAGACCTTCCAATATTTCTAGATGTCCAAATAGCATTGAGCACAACATACAGAGAAGGAGCTTAGCATCCCTCTCACCAAAATCCCTTCAACTCAGGGGCAACAAGCAAATTATGCTGACCTCAGGGAGCAGAATTTTAAAGGAAGGGAGTTTCCCTGAGAGCTGAGTGATGTGCCCAAGGCCTCCTAGCTCCAGAGCCATCCTTCCTCTAATACCCATCCCAGCTCCTCAGGGCTTTTCTCCTAATACCCACCCAGCTCAAGCCCAGACATGGGTCTCCAAAGTTGTGGGCAGCAATAAACACCTAGTGACTTCTGAATTGGAGGCACATGCTCATATAAGTGTTTTCTGATCTCTGTGCTTTCTTATCCGAAGTCTCAGAACTGGTCACGTGTCCCTTCACATCAATCCATTGTGGATGCTCATGCAGGTGTGTGTGTATATGTGTGCGCACACACACATACACACGCATGCATGCACACACGCACTTGTGCACCCGCACTTGTGCACATATTCAGGGAGAACTGTTTTGAGGTTTTCTTTTAACTGTGAAGCAGGTGAAAGGGCTGTGTTGGGGTTTGAGCTACTGACTCTGTTTTAGACTAAATAGTCAGGGGACACCTCATCTGGAAAAGTGAGATTTGATCTGAGTTATGCTAATTATCCAGAGTGCTAGAGGAGGAGTAGAGAGAGAACTACAGATGTAGGGGTGAGGGGGGAGGTGAGACGGGAAAGCAGTGCCCCGCATTTGGTGAAGAAAGAAAGCCAGTATGACCGAAGCAGAGAGCATGAGAAGGATCAGCACATAGGCGGGTCAGAGTGTTGTGGACCATGTTAAAGACCCTCAGTCCAGGACCACTTCCTCAACCAAATAAAGGTAACTTACACATAATAATTATAATCCTTTTGTGCATGCTTAATTCAATGTACGTCTGTTAAGGAGCATTCATGTGTCTACATAGGCATTTCCCACAGAGGGATGAGGAAGTTGCAGCTTACAGTCAGGATGTCACAGAGGGTGTGGGAGATGGACCCACATTGTAACATTGTAAACGCTGCAACAGTGGTGTGGACAAAGTTTCACACGTCTGTGCTTCTTTCCTTTGCAGCTATCGCCAGTATAATCGCCATAAACGGGGGCATTAATCAACACCTCTTAATACTTCTAGAGTCTTCCACATATCTTGCTTTCTGAGGCTGTGACAAAATACCCAAAGGAGTCAACTTATAAAGACTCTGGGTTCTGAGTTTCAACGTTTCAGCCCTTTGCTCTTGGGCCTGTGATGGGCACTCAGCCAATGACCTATTTCCTTCAGTGAGGGCTAACCTCCTTGACATCCCAGTCTCCTAAGAGCACCGCAGCTAAGGGTCAAACATTTGCCACAGGAGCCTGTGGGGGACATTTCGGATTTTAAAGTGTAAACCTAACTCAGTCCCACCCTCTTTCAGAGTGTTTTCAGTACTATAGAGAAACTCATGTTAGCAACACACGTAAAGATATGCAGGGTACAAGGGTACCAGGTACCCTTGCAGATTCTTGTGAAATGTCTGTAAATAAACACCACTTGTCAGATTAAAATCCTCTAATAGCTTTGTATTGCCCACAGGACATAGTATAAACTCATCAGTGTGTACTGCAACTTCCCAGGATAATAGTATAAAGGGAGCTTGATTCTCACTTGTCAAGTTGTAAATCAAGCCCTCTGATGCACCTTTAATTCTTCCCTGACTGAAAGCCTTGACAAATGTAACTCCTACAGTGATCAGGAAGGGCCTGGCTCAGGTCCCCAGACTCCTCAGAATCCCAGTCCAGATGGTCAGGCGCTAGGACGCCTGGAGCTCTTGTGTAATCTCTTTTCTCTTCACCCCCCACCACAGGAGGCTTCCTTCTCCAGCATCAAACACCCAAGCCCTCATGCCCGACCTCCTTCTACTCTCCCTGTAGTCAACAGGGAGAAACAGCCCCCCTGTAGTCAACTCTTGTGTGTACACAGTTCCTGATATTTATGGGGAGCTTGATTCCAGATCCAGGACCTAGTCTACAAGAAGCCATTATCTCCAGATGGACCTTTCCTCTGGACTCTGTTAAACTACTCTTCAGACTATGGTGAGGGCCACAGGTGAAGGGGAGTCCAAGAGGGTTCTGGATCCCAGAATTAATTCCCCATTATACTAAATCTGCAAGCAATTCTGAAAACCTTCTTCCACAGGGTTGATTCTTCAGTTTTGACTATACTTTGCCACCTTAGCCCCAGGAAGGTTGTCTGTATGCTTTACTCTTATATTTGCTCTGAGCAGCCTTCCATGTTCCCCTACCAGGCTTTACCCTAATTCCCCTTTCTGTGGAAGGATTTTCCGGTAGAAGCTTGGTATGATCTAACTATGTTCTCAGATTCTTTGACACTTCTGTGGAGGAGTCAAAGTCCCCTTCCTTTAAATCTGAGTGGGCTTGTGACTCAAAAGAAAGCAATGGACATGATACCAAATGACTCGGGGTCAGATCATCAAAGGACTGGCATCTTCTACTTTTCTTGCTGGAATTTCTTCTCGTGAAGCCTTGAGCATCACATAAGAAGTTTAGCTGCTTTGAACATTCCGTGATACCAAGTCCATGTGTCAGCACCTGGATCCACAGTGAAGTCAGCTTAGTCTTCCAGCAAGCTCTATGAAGGCAGCAGCAAGTGAGTGAAGTCTGGGGTCCTAGTGCCATCCCATCCCTTGCATGTGACTTATCTTGACTCCTACAGCCTCTTTGGTAAGTAAAAATGTCTGTAAGAACCTTATAAGCATAGCTCATAGGACTCACAGGATGATGTTGTGTTTCTAAGAATCCCATGAGCATTACCTGAAAATGGCTCCAAAGTCCAGGATTGAAAATAGCTGATCTTAAAGTATGTGTGACTATGGATATTTGTTTGTTGAAATTAATTTTATAAATTATCACACAAGAAACTGATATGGGGTCATCAAGTTGGGTTAGTAGGTAGAAATGGTTGCTTCCAAGTCTGATGACCCAAGTTCAATCCCTGGGATCCTTGTGGTAGATGGAGAGAACCAACGTGTATAAGTTGTCCTCTGATCTCTACATGTGTGCTATAGCAATCCCTGCCCCCAAAATATTAAACAAAAACATAACAAAGAAGCTATAGTCTAATCAGAATATGGTGCCCCAAA
>CM052706.1:99593337-99637590 GCA_028551405.1 Uromys caudimaculatus | reverse complement strand
AGAGAGAGAGAGAGAGAGAGAGAGAGAGAGAGAGAGAGCCTGAACAGCCTTTGTCTGACATGGACCCTGCCAGAAATTTAATCTTAGACTTACCAGAAAGGTATTTCTATTGTTTATTAATCATCTGCCCTCAGATATTTTGTTAAAGAAGCATAAGCAAACCTGATCTGAAACCCATAAAGCTTTTAAGGGCATTCTCTCAGTGTGAATGAAAAGACACAGAAACAGTACAGGAAGGCAGGGTTGGATCTCTGAACTCCCATGAGTAGGAAGCATGGTGAGAGATGTGCTTGACTGGAGACATAGGCTAGCATGCTTCAGAGGGGGACCAAGAGCCTGGAGAATGGATTGTTGAGTAGGAGCACATGATTAAACCTTAGGCAAAGGAAAGACATGATCCTGACTGGGCTTAAGGGCTACGAACCAGTAAACAAGTGCCGTCTCGAGCAGGGCTGTGTGCACACCTTTCCTCTTCTATCCCACCGTTGTCTATTGGGCATCTGTGGGGACGCAGATAGAGAAAATCCTTTCAACTTATAGGCAATCGGGAATAGAGCAGCCATGTCTAAGGAAGTGGACCTGGCAAGACTTGGTGACTTCTGAGTCAGTTTTGGTGGTGAGAGTCTAGACCCTAGGCCTAAACCCGGTAACTATGATTGGTGGGGGCATTTGCAAAGGAGGAGGTAAGTGAATTTCGTGTATAGAGGACATTAAATGACAGATGGTACTAGAGATGACTGTGGATGTGTAGAGATGACAAAGCCACACATGAATTATTCCTCTATCAAGAAATGAGGCACACATCCATCTTTTCTTATTGAGCCTGGAGATGTTTACATCTGCTTTGACGAATATAGTGAAGCCACCATGCATCTTATAGATAAATTAGCCCCCAGCGCTGAGGAGTAGCCAGCGACCCCTCTTGGCACCACATGGAAAGAAAGAATTCTCCAGCTGACTGCTCTCTACAAACTGATGAAATATAAGCAAATGACTGCTGTATTAAGACTCTAAATTTTTGGTAATTTGTTTCCCAGAAATACATTGCCAGATACCACCATTAAAGGCTGGCCTTAAAAATTAATCCCCATCTCTGTGTGTCTATGAAACGTTGTCCTACCACACTGTGGTCTAACTAGTTCCTAAGGGTGAGGTGGTATCCTGCCTCAAGAACAAAGGCTTGCCCAGGGGGCACCTGTTTGTCATCCTTGTCCTTCAGTTCCTATTGAAGAAGCTGACCTGACTCACTGAGCAGCAAAGGCCGAGGTAGGTATGCTGCCTGCTTTGTTCCTGTGCTCACAGCAGGCTGAGCTGGGCCCTTTGACTGGCTTCTACAGGCTTCTTCAGTGTGCTTTAGCCTGCCTTGTCTGCAGACATTCATAGGAGGGTCATTCTCCAAAATAAGAAACAGGACCAGGCTAGTCAGTTCCTCTAGAAATACACATGGGTTTGAAACTAAAGTGGGTAATTGTGTGCAGAAACATGTTTTGAGTTTTGCCTCTCCTGGAACCTTTGAAAAATAGAACATAATGTGTAGCCAAACCCCCAGCACTCCTGGGCCTGTGAAGCTTGAATAATCCCATCCAGATTCATTTACTTTCATGGAGTGGATTTCTGATTTCAAGATATTTTTTCCAATTTGAAAAACAACTCCTTGAGAGAATTGCTCGTCTGTGAGTGGTAGCCTGCCTGATACTCCCAGAGCTCCACAGTGACCTCAGAAATTGCAGGCACTAACCCTCAATCTTCTTGTCTAAAAAATACATACTTGAAATGTATGATGAATCTACATAGCTAGACACTCTGCGGTAAGCCTGGCTTCTCTCCCAGCTCAGTTACTAGCCAGCTGGGTGACTCTCAGCAAGGTGTTTAGTCTCCCTGAGTCCATTTCCACAAAAGCAGGGAAGAATAGCAGTGTCCCATTCCAAGACCATTTCATGTCCTGGCTGAAGTAATGCATGCCAAGCATTCAACCATGCTGTGCATGCTAAAACTGTCAGTGAACTTATGAGCCCTAGTAGGCACTGCTACGACATCCGTCCCTCCTTTGCCCTGTATGGATGTATCTGTTTGTGTGGTACAGTATTCATGTATATGTAGTTGTGGGCATACCTGTGTGTGGAGGCCAGAAGCCAATGGCAAGCATCTTTTTCGACTGTTCTCGACATTATTTTTGGAGACAGGTCTTGCTCACTGAACCTGGTGTTCACCCTCTACAGCCAGCAAGCTCCAGGGGCCTCCTGTCTCTTGCCTCTCCAGTGCTAGGGTACTGGTACAATCCACCACAACTGACTCTATCAAATGTGGGCTCTGGGGATTGAACTCAGGTTCGTATGCTTGCACAACCAGCGCTCACCGACTGAGCCATCCCACTGGCTCCATCTGCTCTCTCGATAGAAGGTTAACAAAGTACTCCTGAAGACTGTCTGACTCTTCAAAACAATGGACTGTCACCATTGCCCTGGAAACACACCACCTTGTTGCTTTAGCATTGAATGCAAGGAGGGTTACACTAACGCAGAAAAGAAACACCCCAGCTTTTCTGTACCCTGTTTTCCTGCATTCTCTGTCTAGACCCTGTCAGATCCTGATGTCTGTAGTCACACTGGCCATGTTTTCTGAAGTGCAAGCAAGGACCCATGGTCTTACAAAAGCCAGAGTTCTTTAGAGGTGACATGTCTCAAAATTTTAAATTGAGATTGCTCTAGAAAAATGTAGGACATATGGTGACCATGCCCAGGGTTCTCAAAGCCAGATGCTGACTGGCTCCAAGTGGAGAAAACCAAAACAATCAGAAATCTCTTCTTTTGCCAAAACAAATCCTGTGTCTCTCCCAGTGTTATTCCTGTAGATATCTTCGTTTGGATTGGGCCCAGTCACGCTTCCATTCTGCTATCTCCCTGAGATGAGGGAAAGCTAACACCATGTTCACCCATGCTAGCAAATTCCTTTCTTGGTGGGTTTTAGGAACAGAGGAAATTGGAGAGTCCCTTTCAATTTTGTGGCTCCTTTCCTGTCTTTTGCCCACATAGGGAGTCTTCAGTGATAGCTTTCCCTTCTGATCCTCACCGAGTAATAACTGTCAACAATCATGAAGCCTTTATGGTAGATTTTAGGATTTATTTATTTAGCATTTATCAGGAACTTGCTTTTAAACATATTTACTTCTCACAATGGACTTAGTGGTAAGTGTTATTATCTTAAAGTTAAACACCGAAGCCTTAGAGATGTTTAGTTCGTGACTTGGTGAATGGTAGAGTAGGTTAGATACAGTTCTCGGAGTCATTCGTTCTCATCAGCCCATGCTGTTGCTCTCCACAGATTGTCTTGGCGAAGTGAATTCTGGAGTCAGCTAATATAAACAGAGCATCTATTATAATGAGTTAGAGTTTCTAATAAGTTGTCTTATCCAGTCCTCATAGAAATTATGAATTTTTCTTAGGCTACCTAATTTCTAATCCATCAAGCCAAGAACCAATCTTGTTGTTGCTGTTGCTGATGACGTTAAAGTTTCAAAACCCTTTCTAGGTCTCAGTAGGCCTTTTGTTAGAGTTCTAAGTGGACTTGTGTAAAAATTCACCGATCAGGAGAAGGGAGCAAAGTGAACGCAGGACGTTAATCAGATCCAGACACCAAGTTTGGATGTGCATGTTCCCATACTGTGACAACACGTGAGACAAACAACGGAAGGAAAGAGATGACCCTTCATGATGATGCCACTGTTTCAGGCCTGGTCAGTGTGGCTTTTCCTCACAAATCCATAAGCTCATCACTGATATCAGTCACCTCTCACTAGAGCCTCCTCTGGGGACTGAACCTGTTGGTGGGGCATATGGAGAGAGCAGAAAGGGACAGAAAACCGAGGAAGAAATCTTAGCCATGTGCCCTGAGCCATTAATCCTCAGCACTGTGTGAGGCCTATCTCAAACATGGCCAATGACCTTCACCTCAGCCAAGAGGGTGGATTTCAGAAGGCTTCAAGTCACTGTTTTGAGTTTTCTGGAGAAAGAAGAACGCACAGAGAAGAATCAAAAGGCAAGGGAAAAAAATTAAAAAGATAAACTTTAGAAAGATTAAAATCAATTTAATTTCTGAGAAAAAGAATACCTATTCTTAAATGACTGCTGTGACTAAAATAGAAAAAAATGTAAAATACCTTTAGGTTTTGCATCTGAATTGACGGTGTCTGGAGAGGTGGCTACACATCTGGCTCAGTGGTTAAGAACGCTTGCTGCAGTCATGAGGGTCAGAGCCAGCACCTGTGTTTTCCACACTCCTGTGGCCTCAACTCCAAGGTGACCAGAGGCAGGAGGATAATTGGGGTTTTCTGGCTTCCAGTCTGAGAAAATGGGGACCCCCAAGTTCAGGAGGCCAAAGGATAGAGGAGGACACTGGAACCTTTTTCTGGCCCTGCACAGACACACATACCCACACATAAGAAAACAGATCTTTTATTAAAACGTCCACTTCGAGCCCAGTTATTGAGACATCCACACCTCCATGTCACTTCCTCTAACTCTATGGCTTCTCAAGGCCATTCAAATGGATGTGGGCAAGCAGTGTTTACTTGAACCTTAATTCTTATTTTCCAAACATTCTCAAAAGCCTCCGGTTATAGAATGTGTGCACTCACCAGAAAAGCTTAGGATATCCAGAAAACCTAATGGATCAGAGTGAGAATCTTCCCTGCTCTCCCGACATCGTTGAGGTCCCCCATCTTTAATTCCCTCAATGAGATGACAGAGGAAGGTGCATTTTTTCTTCAAAACTCGAAATACACCACAGACTTCCCCCGGTGTCTGAAGACACAGGCTTTAATTCTCTCTTGACTTGGATCTACATACTGGTGTGTGTCAGCAGACTGTGTGGTTGTGTGTTTAGGCTGATTTCAAATTGTCAACAGTACACATCCAGTATTCCACACGAGGCTCACTCCACAGTGCTCGCTTATTTTAATGTACCCTTTGCTCAGAATTACTTGTCTTTTTCTTTTACAGACAGGATAAAGGCGGGTACGCACGACTCTGTGGCTTCATCTTAGGCTAACCTAGGGTTATATTCCACTTCTGTTTTAATGAAGATGTCAGACCTTTTCCTTCTCCCCTCAGAAATAGAGCATAGAAAAGTAAAGATTAATAAAAATGACATTTGAGATTTCTGTGAGTCTGCTACACTTACAAAATAAACAATTTATAAACCTTGGGTCTTTACTAGTGGCAATAATTTGTTGTAAGCATACTGTGTAGTTGTAAAATCACTGTTTATCTGATCCTAGCAAGAACCCTCAGATTTCTGAGTACGTTTGGCATCAATTTCTAGCCAAAGGTTCTTTCTAGCTGTGTGTGTGTGTGTGAGAGTGTGTGTGTGTGTGTGTGTGTGTGTGTGTGTAATTGTAAACTGTAGATGGAAATATGTCTTCACTTTGAGAAGGGAGTAGAGTGGCCATTGTGGATAACTGAGTATGTCTAAAGGAACATCCTTTGAGTGTATACTTCTCAGTCCTGTGCAGGATTCTGATGCTGTTTGTGTGGGATGGCTTTCTAATGCAGGGCTCTGAGTCACTACAGTAACACTGAGAAGACACTGATGAACCTTTATCTTCAGCTGCTTGGTTTCCTACCTTAGACGTTTTCCTTAGGTTACATGCCATCTAAAAACAAGAGTGGGATACTGAGATGCCCAGGAATGAGTTGACATAATCTCCTAATGCTCCAACCCCTTAATACAGTTCTTCATGTTGGGGTGACCCCAACCATAAAATTATTTTTTTGCTACTTCATAACCATAATTTTGCTACTGTTATGAACTGTAATGTAAATACATGGTGTGTAGGATATGCGAACCCCAAGGGAGTTGTGACCTGCAGGCTGAGAACTGCTGGTCTATGACAAGGAGGCTGTAGGTGAGAAATGTCAACTAAGTGGTTGTCTAAAACGGACCAGCACAATGACCACCCAGTTGGCTCACCCATGAGGATGGGGGAAATCTCACCAGGCTGCACCCCTAGATGTTACTGGCAATCAATGGCTACTGAACAGAGAGAACAAGTCTCTCCACAATGAGGCCCCTGATAGGTATCCAATCTGAAGTAGCCAGCCCTAACACATACATATATGACCAACACTACATGGACTCAGCAACTTGTACTTACGTACGTGCGTGCGTGCATGCGTGTGTGTGTGTGTGTGTGTGTGTGAGAGAGAGAGAGAGAAAGCATCCTAATTACAGAAGAAGAGCTCATGAATTTAAAATGGAATTAGGGAAATATGAGAGGAGTTATTTGGGGACTTCGGGGTGGAAAATATGTAAAAACAGTACTCCTTTATAAAATTCTCAAAAATTAAATTAAAAAGTGTTAGAGACAAAAGAAAAGTTTTTGCAATAAACAGAAATTTTCATTGCAACAGACTTTTCAGAGCTGGGTTATGTTTCAGAGGAGTTACTGAGGGAGAGAATACAGAGTTGAAGTTGGAAAGGATAAAAGAATAGAATTGTGCATATAATGTATGCCTCAACATGAATAAGTGTTACATGTATTGGTGAGTTTATATTAACATAAGAATATGCATCTGTACATATACAAGACACTTTTCCTGGTGGCCGTCAATCTCCTCCTTACCAACCCTTGCTGGAACCACGGGTCACAGATAGAAGCCAGAGATCCCTCTTTTGGCTTGGGAAAGCAAAGGCTGGGTGTGTTCAGCCTTGTCTGGCTGGTTTCCATAGCCACAGAGCAATGCTGTTTACTTGCTCCCACACCCTGGCACTGGGCAGACAGCTAGCTACCTTGCACTGCAGAAAACGGAAACCATACACTAATGGGAAACACACATGCCAGCATTCAAATTAAGCTTTTTATTAAGTGATCGCAGTGATGGTTAGTACTCATTTGAATAATTTGCTGGGTCTTCTGTGGGCGGCGTGTATGGGATCAGATTTTCCTTGCATGCCACATTGTTATAAAATTCCCAGCTTGCCCCAGAAATCTGTTTACCACAGAAACCAGGCAGGTTTTGCCTCTCTGGTTTGGAGAGGAGACGAGATGCCCAGCTACAAGGTCAAATCACTGAAACACCCAAGGGCAAAAGAACAAATAGCCCAGGTTCCTTTCTGAAATGCAGCCAGGTTCAGACACCAGGTGACTGAAAAGCTTGGAATGCAACCATAATTAGTTAGAGTCACTCAGAAACAGCATAAAGTGGAAAAGCATACTGTGATAAGCAAGCAAGACACAAATCTCTGCTGGTCACAGCATGACGCGAGAAGTCATGGCTGACCTGCACAGACTTCTGGGCGCGTTGTCAAGGAGACCAGGTGTGACAAACTGCACACTCAGCAACTGGCTACTGCTTTCAATTCTACACTAATATTATTTATTATTTTTAATACAGCTCTTGGCAGAGGCTATATACATATGTGTACAGATTACATATGCAGGTGTATTTGTGGACATACAGACGAGACACAAGTTACTGTTAACTCCAAACATGCATGAAGAAGGACCACCAACCCAATCTTCACGGCCAAATTAATTAAAGCAAGCAATCAATAAAAGAAAGCTTTTCTTTAAATCTATGTACATGGGCTGTCTCCCCCTAAAAACAGGGTTGAAGAGATTGGGCATGAAGAAGACAAGGTTTTTATAGCTCGGGGATTCGGTATTTACGAATTGGGGGTTTGGCAGGCAAAATAGGCAGATTTATAGAAGCAGAACATAAGCATAACAAGTTGGTCCTAGCAACCTCTTGAAACAAAGACATAATCGCAAAGGTGGTCATAACAAGGTAGTTGCACCAACTTCTTGAAATGAAGGGTTGCAAAATGGTTATGAACATTTTTTTTGAAACAAAGACACGGTTGTCAGTTTTGTGGAAAAGACAGTGCAGAACTATTTGTAGCCCAATGCTTGAGAAACAGAGGTTTAATCATAAACAGAAGTGAACCTAGCTTGTCTTTACTATAAGATGGCTTTTAAGCCTAAAATGGAGTTAGGCTGGTTCATCATTACATAAATACCTTCGCTATAGAGAGAAGATGAAAGAAAACCTGCCTAAAACAGAGAGCTTTATTTGCCTCTAAGAGAGATTACTAAAGTCCAAGCATTTCTTCTCCTTCTCCTTCCCCAGTCCCCACTTTAAACTAGTACCTCACGAATTCCAAGTTGGAGTCAAACTTCTTATGTAGGCAAGGATGACTCTGAAGCTCTGGTCTGCCTGAATCCATCTCTTTAGGGCTGGGATTACAGAACGGGCACCACCAGGTCCTATTTGTGAGGTGCTGGGGTTGGAACAGAGCAGCCAAGGACTTTACGCATACCACACAGGTTCTTAACCAACTTAGCTACATGCTTGGCCCTTATCTTTTTCTAGTAAGAGGATTTGCCCTCCCGTTCCTCATCTGAGATGCCCCCCTTTGTGTTCACGGTGCTTCTGGGAGAGCTCTTGTTCTGTGGAAGCCAAATATCCAGCTATTTTCTGCTTATATTGGAATTCTGGTCTAGGGATTCATTTGTCTTTCTTCCTCCCTTTCTTTTTCCTTCCCTCCTTTCTTCCTGTTTTGGACAGAGAAGTTACATGTTCTTGGGGAGGCTACTTCTGCCTTTCATTGCATATGTATCTTTCTTTGCTGTATTTCATCAGGAATGTGCAGCCTCATCCTGACTTGAAGCTGGTCTTGAACGTCATGACTACCCTTCACTTGGAAAGTCTTGCTCTCCTCCATGCAGCTTCTTCTCTTCTCATCTACATGCGTGGAATTTGCTGGCTTCCCTGCTGAAGTCCACACAACAGTCTACAGCAGTGCTTTTTTCTTCCTGCCCAGCAGTAGCCAGAGAGGAAGAAATGAGATGGCTTTGCATATTTTTTTCCTTCATAGATTTATGTTGTTTTGAAGAATTAGGTATTTCCTTTGTTCATACTATCAAGAAATCTTTTGAAATTTACTTTAGAATTTTGCCAAGAATTTATAGCAGTTTCTCTAGCCTATATCTTTGGAGATCTTTCTCCATCTTTCAAAGGTTAGGACGGTATGTGCTTGTAAAGTCTTAAAGCTTTTTATTTTTGTTATTAAAAGGATAGCCTTGTACACTGGCATGAAACTGACAGACGCTTAGGAACGGTGCCCAGAATCAGAAGGCTCTCAGTGGCACTGATGGATCCCATGTGAACGCAAATGGGGACACGTGGGATCAGGACTTGAAAAGACTCATTAACAAATCCTCTTACAAGAAAAAGAGAAGAGCCACGGATGGAGCTCAGGTGATTGAGTGCCAGTGTGGCGTGCATAAAGTCCTGGGTTGTACCCCCCCCCCCCGTACCTCACAAACTGGGCCTGGTGAGGCATGCCTGTAATCCCAGCACTAAAGAGACAGATACAGGCAGACCAGGGGTTCAAGTTCATCCTTCGCTACATAAAAAGTTTGACTCAGGGGGCTGGAGAGATGGCTCGGTGGATAAGAGCACTGACTGCTCTTCCAGAGGTCCTGAGTTCAATTCCCAGCAACCACATTGTGGCTTACAACCATCTGTAATGGGATCTGATGCCTTCTTCTGGTGTGTCTGAAGACAACTACAGTGTACTCATATAAATAAAATAAATCTTTTAAAAAAAAAAAAGTTTGACTCAGACTTGGAATGCATGCGATGCTATCTCGAAGGAGGGGGGTGCACACGCAGAGAGAAGAGATGCTTGGATTTAGTAATCTCTATTACAAGTATCTGTTGTGGATTACTGGCTCCTCTCAGTACTTCTGCCCCAGCCCCAGCCCCTTGACTCCTATCCTAAACATCTGCAGCTCCTGAGCTTTGCTCCCCTTCCTCCAGAGTCTGATCGCTGTATAATCCAGACATTTCCGCTTTGTGCTCTCTTGACTTCTCGGTTCTTCTCTTGGTTCCATGTACTCTCTCGGCTCCCCATCCCCCCTCTTGCCTACTTCCTCTCATGGCAGGGTTGAGTCTGCTGCTTATGTTCAGTCTGGTCGTGCTCTCCCTCATACCTACAATAAGCCCTTCTCTTCAACCATACCTAGGAGCCACCTTGTCCTCAGTTCCGTGCATATAGTTTCTAAATCAATAGCAGGTATATAATTATGTTTATAACTTATAAACCCCATAGTTAAGTAAAAAAAGAACCTAAATTATTTAAATAAAAAAGAATTTTTTAAAAAAATAAATTGAGGAGCAAGCGTCACAGCAGGGGTCCAGGGCAGCTGGAAGACACTGAAGCAAGCCCTGTTCCCCAGTCCTGGCAGATGCCACTACAATAAACAATTACGCCATGGCAAGGTGGAAAAGAGAAAGACAAAATGGCACATGCTCTGTGGAGAGAAGTGCAACTGGAGACATGATCAGTGACAGTTGTCAGAGAGGGTGAGGGCTTATGTAGATGCAGACTCAGCCCCTGAGCCTACTGCTACTTCCCGAATTGGACCTCCTCAAAGGACGACTACGAGAGGCCATGTTGGTGACGGTGGCCCATGCTGCTGCCCCAGACCACGATGAAACCTAAGATTCTTGTGGACAGATACAGTTGGCGATGTTCATGAGCTTTGCTGCCCCAGGTCTGTGAGTGACATTCCGATGTGAGTGGCAGGTGTAGCCACTTGAGGCCATGTTGAGACC
Source organism: Uromys caudimaculatus (assembly GCA_028551405.1). NCBI lineage: Eukaryota > Metazoa > Chordata > Mammalia > Rodentia > Muridae > Uromys > Uromys caudimaculatus. Next base: position 99,626,971 of record CM052706.1, on the reverse strand, counting down.
CATGGGCCAGGTAGCTGCTGAGGGCCATAAGTGGGCCAGTGGTCCTGATACAGCCAAGGGCCACATAGATGTCTGGGGCCCTTATAAAAACACCTAAGCCCATGCGGACATTCCTGGTCTGAGCTGCCCACTGAAACCGTGTTAATGTCGGTGCTAGGAAGAAAGCTGGCCCCTCCCCTTGCGGATAGAATCAGAGGGGAACCTGTGAACATCGCCTGCCCACAGCACTGGCTCTCCTCAATTGATAGTTTCTGGAGTGGATGCACCTGGAGGAGGACTCATTCTTCTTGGGGGGATGGAGGTGCAGACATGGGAAATCTGGGAGATAAACACTATTGGGGTACATGATGTGAGATTCCCAAATAATCTATTAAAATAAAAATAAAATATTTGAAATGAAACAATACAAACTTGTGAATGATTTCCCATTCAGGGGTCAGAAAAGTGACATGGCAGAGAGAGCAGAGACAGATGAAAATCCAAAAGCAATAGACCCAGAACTGAGGAGTATCGCCACACTCAACAGCGCAACGACGTCGCTGCCCAACACAAAGGAACTTGCACACTGCTTGGTGGCATTAGGATCATAAGCTTGGGGAACAGAGTCAGGAGGATAATGAATTTGAAGTTGAAAACAGACAAAAAAAAGTGGGACAGGGAGGAAAGGGAAGAGAGAAGGAGTAGAGGAGGGGGAGGGGGAGTAAGGAGGAGAAGAAGGAAAGGGGGGAGGGAGGCAGGCAAAAATGACCAAAGAGAAATAAATGATCGAATAATCACCACCCTTGCAGAATGAGAGAATTTACAACTATAATGGGAAAAAACAAAACCAAAATGAACTAAGACCCTGTGTCTGGAGAGGGGCTCACTGGACAAAACCACTGTGTAAACAGGAGGACGAGAGTTCAAATCCTTAGCACGTCGGTCACCGTGCTATTTCACTTCATAATGCTTTTCTGTCCCTGTTCCTCCGAAGGCTGAGTCTCAAGTGAGGCTCACATGCAGTTCTGCTTCTCCTGAGAACTCTTCTCAACGAACTAGAGCAGGCCGGGGACGAGTAACTGGGAAACAGATCAGTGCTTCTGTCTCTTCGGGAACCTGTCAGGAGCTGTGTGCAGTGTCTGCAGAACGTCGAGAAATGAAGGGAAGAAAAGTTTTCTCCCGGGTTCCTTTCCCCACAGACCTGGTGTGTGCCTGGGACATTTGTAGTTTCTATATGTCCCTAGATTGAACAAATGAGACTATATGAAAAAGTTTAAATTTTCTCACAGAAGAGGGAACAAGCAGCCTACAGAAGTGTAGAGAACCCTTGCAAACTATACCTTATTTCTGATTGTTTTTATTTAGAATAGATAAAGAACTTAAAAATTCAACACACAACAAAAGTCCCAAAGTGCCAATCAAAAAATGGGCTAATGAAACGAACAAGCAGCTTTCAAAAAAAAGAAAGAAAGAAAAATAAGAAATACAAATGGTCAATAAATGGTTTTACCCATTTATTGTGATGACTTTGGAAAGGGGATTGGTCTGGGAATTATCTTTAAACAAGGTGACCCAGATTCAGAAGGACAAGTCTCCACTTCCCTGGACTCGTAGGTGTGGGTATGGGTGTGGGGGAAGTAATGCGCGTTGAAAAATTACAGAAGACAACAGGACACACAAGGCAGGAAAGCCTGCTGCTAGGAGGGAAGGCAGAGGGAGCGACTGCATCAGAATCTGTTTGGAAATGCTATTATGAAACCTAACGTTCTATATGCTACTTAAAAATAAAATGAGAAAGGACAGACCAGGTAAGCAAGGTTTTCCTGACTCCTGGAAGGAAGAAGATACTTGGGAAAGATACCAGCGACAATGGAGTTGGTGTGCTTTGGAGCGTAAGAGCAGGCTCCCTGGAGTCCTCATAAAATGGTTTCTTCTTTCTCCTTACTGATCCCAGGTTTGGGAACATGGCCCAGTGTCCAGTCACCTCACACAAGGGCAATGTCAGTGATAGACGCCGAGGCCAATCTTCTTCATGATCCCCCTTAAGATACTTTTTCTAAAAGAGGGAGGTTTTATACACACCCAGAAATTCACAATAGCTGAGCATCTGAGTCATGGCAGCAGCAGGACTGCTGGCTTGAATTCCCTGCTTCGAACAAAAGGATAAGATTGAGACACGGAGGCCAGAAGAACAGCAGGTCCCACATGGACAGACACTCAGAGGAAGGAGACCCCAGGGCCACCCTGACCAACTCCAGCTCTGTTTACCTGTAGCAGCCCAAGAAGAGTTGTGGGAGGACACAGGCAAACACAAGCATCTCAGTTATGTGTTTGCTGTGTTTTCAGTTGCTCTGGGGCAGGGAGCGGATGGGAGCAGTCCTTTGGGCGCTAGAGGGGTGATGAAGGACGCCAGGGCTGGAGTCACAGTGGTGCCCAGCATGGATGAGACCCTACCTTTGATTCCTAGCTCCATAAAAAGAAAAGAAAATAGCAAAATAAAATAAACAAATGTAAAAATCTATTTCTAAGTCCAAGGCACCATAGGGCTGGAACACATGTTCGGAGACTGTGACTTAGTACCATCTCTGGTCCTGCTAGCAAATTGGTCAGCTGTTATTGGTTTTTTTTTTTTAAAGAGAGCCTTAGTGAAAAATCCCTAAGGTTTTATCTTCTCCGCCTCCTAAATCCCCTAAATCTCCAAATCTAAACCAATAGCAATGAACCATGAATCTTGATAGAATAGAACCATTTTCCAAGGAGGAATCCCATAATACTCTTTTCTTCTTGGGCTGGCCACAGGTAAACAGAGCTGGCGTTGGTCAGGGTGGCCCTGGGGTCTCCGTCCACTGAATGTCTATCCATGTGAGACATGCTGTGGACTCCTGTATATGTGTTTACCATGAGAATAGAACGGAATGTTCCCCATTCAGTTTTCCTGTCTCTATCAAACAACTTTTTTGAAGAGAAGATTATTCAATAAATTACCACTTAGTAATAGGTTACAGTCTGTGAGGTACAACTTGCCAGCTGGGGAGTCCCATACACTTAGACACCGGAAAAACAAACCAGTAACTGAATGTTTCCCTTGGTAAAGAAGAGTCTTCTTTCCTGTTGTGAATTCACTGGGGGGAAGCATGTGCAGTAAATGAGGTGTTGTGGGCTATCTAGAGTCATTCCACTTCTCTTCTTTTGAGGAATTACTTTTCTTTTATAGGAATCTCATGCATCCTGTGGCTGAATCATTTTTACCAACCCTAGGGCTGGGCTGATCTAGGCCTTGTGGATCAGAATCCTCCTCACCCATTATCAGAGTGCTCTTTGTACAGATGTTCACGACATACACGTAAGGTTTCACAGTCTTCCAAAGGCTTCATCTGCTGGTCATGGCTATATTTAAAAAACATGGGGTGACTTTTCAATCAATCTGTTCTTAAACATCAGAAAAATTTGAATCGAGGAGATATGATTTATAACTGCAAATTTCACAGCTAACACTCAGTTTCATATAAAGGGAGTCTTCCTAATCTTCAGAGTTGTCCCTTGTAGTGATCCAATCCCTGCATAGCTACATCTACTAAAAGGAGAATCCAAGCCTCATCTAGGAAGGGAGTGAGTCAAGTTCAAACACAACTCCACGTGGCCCAGAGGAAAATCCCCCACATCTTTCTGGGTAAGAAAGAGTAGATGAGGGAAGGAGGTGTCAACAGTGGGCCAAGTGCTGTGCTATCACAGTAAGATCTTATGCATCCCCCCAGGTTCCATTCAAACCTGATGCAAACTCTTGTAGAACAGAAGTTGGACAAAATCAACTCAAGGCTGGCCTCAAACTCTCTAGATAGCTGAGGATAACCTTGAACTTCTGCTTTCCCAGCCTCAGGCTTGGGAATTACAAACATGCCACCACCTCCAGTTTAAATAACTTTTTAGAGTCTTTGTTGTTTAACGTGTGTCTTCTTGCCCAGTGTGTCTCTAGGTTTAGTGGTAATTGTTTAACCCCCTTTCTACTGGGCATGAAACTATCTTCACTTTTTGAGTGGGAAATGCATGTTGGGATTTCTTAGCCGGACATATTTTTTGTTGTGAGGCACCTGTATAACGACATTTAAAGTCCTGGAGCAACTTAGATTGCAAGAGGTAGAACATTTACTTCTGCTGCTCTTTTAAAAAAAAATAATAGTGGTTGTGCCTGTGGCTTGTGAAAATTACGGGAAGCCATGACAAGAAGCTGCAGTATGGAAGGGTGCTTATTAAAACCTGCATACATTATGTATGAATCTGCACTCGTTTTGACCTCCTCTCCTGGAACCCTTACAATCCTGATTACACCAGGCTGAGCTGTGAAGCTCAGAAAACTGCAAAGCCCTTTAATTGGGGTATTAGGAGCTTCAAAATACCAGTTCAGAAAAGCTTCTCAAGGCTTTATGTTTCTCAAAATATATAAGCTAAGTTCTTGTACAAGTGCCATGTTCTACCCTGAGAAGATAGATCCAGTCAACACTGAGCGTGCCAGCCAGGCAGCCTGTCAAAGCCAGGGACGGAACACCCATCTGATAAATCCGTAAGGAACAGCAAAATTAGGGAAACAGTAAACGCTACAGCAGGACTATTCCTTGGACTTCAACCTGCCAACTCCCCACTTCCTGACATTAGCAGATGTAAAGGAACCACTATTTAGAATAAAGGAGAATGGAAATCACGTGGGATGAACAGAGGCCTTTTCAAAGGCGCATGTGAAATTCCAGCTGGTTTGGAGTTCTGGAAGAAGCCTTGATCTTCTGTTCTGGTGGAAGGTGTGTTTGCCTAAGAGCTGAAAGCTCCCATTTGAGGAGAGGGGATGGCTTAAAGGAGCCAGGGCAGGACAGTGCATGGTGGGGTCACGACTGGGGAGGAGTAGATGCTGAGCAGCTCACATTTCCTCTTCAACCACCTGAGCCACCTTCCCCTCCACAATCCACCCAGAGATGATGCAGCCATGGTTGGGGCATGGAGGTGTAGCTTGTTGCACATAAACACATCTCCGCACTTGGATAATGGAACGCTTACTTTGGGGATCTGAATACATAATGGTCAGACACAAGCTTTCAAATCTCTGAAAATACAATTTAGAAAAATGAATTTTGGCTTTTCAGCCAACCTCCAAGACATATCTGACCCTGTAAGGGTACATGATTCGCTGAAGAATGACACCCTGGACTCAGTAGAATGTAAACACAAAGAGTGTTTTATTCTGCAGAAATCCATCATGCTGGGGTCTTCTATTACCAAGACAGAGAGACACCCAAGTGAGTTTGCAGGTCTGATTTAAAGCATGTTACAGAATTCCGGGGTAGGTGACCTCTGTGTTAATCTGTTGGGCCCATCTCTATGGACATTCCACTTCTGGGGTGTGGGGACTGGAAACTTGCCGAGGAAGTCTGGAAACTGCTGCTGACCCGTTGTCCTTGCCTCAGGCCAGGTGGCGGGGCAGCTTCTGAGGCCTGGACTTGCAGGGAATTGCCCAGTTCTGGGAAACAGAGATTTAGGCCTAGTTTTCTTAAATGCCAATTTGAAGCCTGTCATGGAGTCAGCCTAGACTTCTCTCGTCATCTACCCTGTAATCATTATCTCATTAAACTTGTATGTGTTGCTTTTGGTTTGTTCTACGCATTAGTTTAGGGGGAAAAGAAAGAACCTTTAAGAAACTCATTTCATCTTCTTATTTTTCAGTAAGAATTACCAAAAATGCCTGGCATGCAGCATGGTGGTCAGGAGAGAAATTAATCAACCCAGATCTGTCTGGAATTTGGAAGCAAAAAACACAAACATACACAAATATTAAGGTTGTAGTTAAAATTATCGACTGATGTTTATCTCCTCTTTTTCCTCAAATCCTACTAAAAGGAGAGTGGGAGGAGAGAGAGTGAGAGAGAGACATGCAGGAAGGCTGCCTCTGCACTTTCTCAGCACTTGTTCAGAGCCCCCCACCCCCACCCCCACCCCCACCCCCGCTCTTTCTCTCTGCTCAAGCGAAACTCCCCTCCTGACCTTTCAGAGAATGTCTGGCCTGGCACAGAAATATTGCTATCCCCATTTTCATGGTGACACTCCCCAGTGCAGGTGGCTCCTGTTCTTGGGAGAAGCAAAGACCAAGGCTTGCACTCACCCTGATAGATAGCTAGCACTCCCCAGTGCAGGTGGCGCCTGTCCTTGGGAGAAGCAAAGATCAAACATCCTTAAAGAGATAAGTGCCCTCTCCCGGGTTGCATGATTCCCCGCTCCGCTGCCTGAACAAATGATATCGTGTTTGAAGGATGACTTCCCTTGTCATCTCCCCCTGTCACGTAACCTCCAAGTCTGAGGATCCCTGCTTATGCTTGTATGTGTATAAAAACTCCAAGTCCCTAGACATGGGGTCGCCTCTCCTCACGGTGCAGGTGGGCCCCAGAGCTCTGGTTTAATAAAATTCCTCTTGCATTTTGCATCGGTCCCCGATTCCATGTGTTCGCTCAGGAGTCTCGGGTAAGTTAAGACTCCGCAGAGTCTTACAAGAGGATATTAATACACAGATACAAAAGGAACAGAAGACACAAGCAAATGTACTCATTCTTGGAATAAAGGAAACAGACCCAGGCTAGGGAGACTGCTCAGCAGTTGGAGTTTTTACCGCCTGAGAAATACTACTAGAGATCGCTCGAACCCAGGAAAAACGCCATGTGTGTAATTCCAACCTAGGAAGACAGATACAGGGGATCTGTGGAGCAAGCTGGCAATGGAGACTAGTTTTATAAGCCAGTTCTGGATTTCACTGAGAGAGTTGGCTTCAATGAATAAGGTAGAGACTGAAGAGGAAGATGCTAGGCATGTCCAAACATACAGATAGGCACCTGCACACACACCTGAGAACATACGTGCACATGTGTACACACTATACGGACCATCTCAGGGCTAGCTGAGAATGAAAGACAAGGCTGTTAGGAGAACATGGTGGGCACACTGAAAATGACTTTAACTCATGACCACCAGCCACTACGTGAAATTTTCAGTACTGTGAGCCTCCGTGGGAGCAAATTACAACACCACAGATCCCGCCCCTCCCAGGAATGAAGGAGCAGTGGGTGGGGGAGCTCCAGGAGCTCCTTTTCACAACAGAAGCACCTAGCTCTCTTTGTGTCTAAATTGGGAGTCAAATGAGCTGATGCCCCCCATGGTCCAGGAGTCCTCTGTTAGCAGCAAGCTTCAAAATAAAAAGGAGGCCCTTTACCAGAAGTGGAAAGCAAGCCAGGTGATGAGGGAGGCCCTGCTGTTCACAGCTTTCCCAATGTGGATTGTAGTCGCCAAAAGCAACAGGAAGGCAGTTTTGCCCAAGAACTTACAAACCACAGGAACCACCCCAAGTCCCTCTGGTATGCCCCAGCTAGGAAGCAGTTTCCAAGAGCTCATCTCTGTTTGTTTGGCTGGTGTCTAAACAAAACCTGGCAGCTGCAGGGGAGGTAAGCCCCACCCTCATGCCTTTGGAAGAGGGGCACAGGGACTAAAGACCTATGGTTCCGGTTTTGGGTTTTTTTTGTTGTTGGTTTTTTTTTGTTTTGTTTTGTTTTTTTAGTTTTCCCTTGTGACCCCACCATAAAGTTCGAGAATGTTCAGTTGTGCAGCTAGGGCTAGTGAGTGGATGGAGTTTCCATTTCTGCTTTTTTTGGATAATTCAATGGGAAACAGATTAAATATTCATGGCTCTGTCCCCAGTCTCTCTCTCTATGGAAGCCAAAACTGTCAGGCTGTACCTAGATTGTGGTAAGTAAAGACATAGAGCAGATAGAATAGTAGATTCAAATTAACATTAAGAACTGTATTTTTATTAAGATAGTTTTCCAATTCGTATTCATTGCTGACAATTTGTGAAGTTTGCGCTCGTGAAAGGTGGCGAGGATGATGGCTAATCGACAGGATATCTACAGTAAGGACAGGGAAAAGGTAAAAAACAGTTGATCGGTCTTCTAACCAGGACAAGCTATTACACTGTAAACCCAGGGATACAGCTTACGCCAAGACACTGGGGTGAAATTTAATAATCTTTTGGACTGCTTAAGCTTGTGCTGTGGCAGGGACAGCTCAAATGGCTGCTCTAGGAGAGAATGGGCAGGCAAGCTAGGGCTTGGGAGAGAGACGGGAGGAGGAGGCTCAGACTTGGAAGCCCGCTCCAGGCATATGTCAAAGAAAACCACAAGAGTGGATGAGAGTCCTGGGCTGACAGGAAGAGAAAGAAGTGAATAGAGAGAAACAGGAATCCATGGGGAACAGGAGATGGGACATCCAGAGAAATCGCATGGGAACTGGAAGAGAAACGAGAAAAGGAGGCCATGGGCACAGATGCTTTAAGAAACGTGGTTGTGAAAGGGGGAGCAGCATGGCAGGGGAGTGAGTGTGCAGGAAGCAGATTCCAGAGACAGGATAGAAAACCCTGCATGGAACCATCCACTAGGCACCAAAGCCCTGCAAGGAATCCCACTACGGCATCACACTCAGGTTCTCGTTCGTGCTCATTTGTGGAAGAAGCAATGCTTTATAAAAAAGACCACGGTTTTTACTCTTCTTTGATGGTTTTATCGGTGTATACAGTGCACCTTGATCATACCGACCTCCACTCTCCCAACCCTCCACCCTCCAGCATCCACCTCCTAACATTTCTACCCCCCTCCCAGTTTTACAACCTACCCTGCCCTTTTGCTTACGTGGAATCACCCACCACATCACTGCCAAAGAAAAAGGACTCCTCTCCAGAGACCAGCAACTGCTAATAGCTTCTTACCTGGGTCCAGAGCCGCATAGCACTTCTCCTACACATGTAGAATGCTGACTGGCTTGATCTTTCACAGGTCTTATACAGGTAACTACAGAGGCTATGAGTTCATAAGTGCGATGGTCATGCCACGTTCAGAAGAAAGTATTTCACAGCACTTCTCATCCTTCCATGAAATTTTTCCACCTTCTCTTCTGTGGTCTTCCCTGTGTATTGGTGTGTGTGTGTGGGGGGGGGAGGGGTAATAATATAGACACCTCATTTAGGAGGAAGCAAACAATGACCACTATTCTCCAGCATTGACAAGTTATGAGTCTTTACCTCTGACCACTTCCAAACTCAGCAGAAAAACTATCCAAAATTCACTGAATTGATCTGCAAATCATTTGTGTATGTTTGCCATAACCCACACTGACACAGTTACCAGCACAGACAAGGCACGTTGGGGCAGCAAGTCTCACTGCAAGGCCTTAGGAGAGAGGACAAAGAAACCCCAAACCATCCAGGAAGATGAGGTCACAAGCAGAAATCAGAGAGCAGAAATGCGAGCTTATCAGAGAGATCTGTCATAGAGTGGTAAAATGTGCTTCCAGACCTCAGGGGAAAGTCGTTCAAAAGCATTCAGAGGGGAGCAGCAGCTCTCCTGTCACCAGTCTCCTGAAGAGAGGAGAGGTAAGAACAACTGGCCTCTGCCTGCTTCCTAGCATCTGCAGTGAACTTGGAAGGGACAGAGTGAGGCAGCCAACGGCTAAGCCTGCCTGAGAGGGTCAGGAACTGCTGAGGAACACCAACTATTCTTAGCTCTCCCTTCAGAAGCTTGCTTTTCTTTATTTATTTTTGACTCCTAGTTCCCTCAGACTTTGCCTTATAAATCACTTCATTCTCTGACTGGTGGAGCAGGCTTTGCTGCATTCTGGAAGTTTGGCAAACTGCTCCCTGTTCTCACAGGGTACAAAGGGTGAGTGTCCTGTCTGCTGAAGAGTCTGAGAGTTTGTCAGCAGCCTCTTGGGATGCTCCATTGTACAACATAGGACTATCCCTGACCTAAATCTATCAGGCTGAGAAAACAATAGGTGGAAAGTCACTTCACAAGAACTTTCTTTGAGGCCACTCATGCGTGATAAGAAACCGAGTTATCTAAAAGGGTGTGCTGACTCTCATGCTGGTAGACCTGGAACTTTTAAATCTGTCCCCCTATCAGTTACATGTCTGTTGCAGTGATAAAATGCCAAGGCAACTTATGGAAAGTTTATTTGGGCTTACGACTCCAGAGGGACAAGACACAATCCTGTTTTATCCAAACAGCCTATCAGAGAGGGGGGTAATCTATAAGCCAGTGTCTGAGTGAACAAATAAATAAAAGAAATCCTGGAGTGGGGGGCATTAGAGTAGCTTGCTCTCTTCACAGGCCCATGGTGCTCTGGGGCAGGCTTAGCAAATAGACTGGTTGTCATGTGGCCCATTCCAAAGTCACTGCAGACATTGTTTATAGCAGATCAAGGGGAAGTGTGGCAGCTGGAGGTAGGCATGGTGGTACAAGCAGGATGCTGAGAGCCCACACCCTTTACTGTGACCTCGGAGTGGAGAGAGCAAAGGGACAGTAGATGAAACTTCATCCTCAAAGCCCAGTGAGGTACTTCCTTCAGCAAGGCCACACCATCTCAGCGTCCCCAGACGGCACCACCATCTGGGGACCAAGTGTTCAAGCAGCCAAGATAATGAAAGACATTTCTCATTCAAACCATTATGGCTCCTGAATCATGAAGCCTGCTGGGAAAGTCTTACTAAGGAGGGCCAAGCTGCCTCCCACTCTCAGACCTCTAAAGGTTAATTATCACCCAACCACAGCAGAACAGGGAAGAAGGTGAGCCAGCACCCTCAAACGCTTCTAGAAGATTGGCATTTTAATATCTTTCTAAAAGACATTCATGCTCCATGAGGAAAACTTGGCATGCTCTCTGAGAGAGCTGGGCAGAAACTCAGGTCATATACCTTGTGGTAAGACTTTGCTAAGAGTTGATATTAATTCACACAGGCATGTGTGGCCTGGTGGGTTTCCCTTGCCTCTTCACAGGCAGCAACCAGCAAATGATTCCTTCCAGATACTATTGGAATCTACCAAGGGGCAATACTGCAGGTGACTGCTCCCCAGCAAACCCATGAGAAGCTATGGTGTGTACATGCACACATGTGTGTGCCTGTGTAGGAAACTAAAGTGTTATGCATGGGACCGAACACCAAAGAGTATGTACTGTTCTCCCAGGAGGCATGAAGATACAAACATATACATTTAGTTTAGTGGCTTGATGCTGGGATGCTGGGTGGGGTGGGACTACACTCCAGAGGAAGGAGCAGCCTGTAGAGGGCCTGAATGTGAGATGGAGTCTAGCTCCTTCATCGAGTCTGGAGCAAGCTGTAGCCTGGAAATGCTTGGTGGTGGAGCTAGAGGTGATAGTCACAGGTACATACTGACCAGACAAAATGAGCAATCTAGAAGTTACCTCTGTTTGGTCACAGCTGACTTCTTGTCCTTTCTCCATTCCACAGTGTTGCCTTTGACTTAACCATGGCAGCTGTCCAATATTCATGGCCCTTTCTTTTAATGGCAGAAAGACATTTTTCACTCATATACTATGGGGTTCAGATGAACTGAAAGTCTCTCTTCCCCATCCCCCAAACTAGGGATAGACTTGTGATCCAGAATTAGCCAATAAGATCATGGCATTTCCTGACCACTGTACTTGGTTCAGAAACAGCTGCAAACCAATCTGGTTTAAGACCTGTACAAGGCTGGAAGTTTGGCTGTATGAATGGAGTAATGACTCTGGAAATCACAACATCATTACTTCACTGAGGAAGGTGAATGGAAAAGTGTAAGCCTCTTAACTCTGTTTGTCACCATTAGAATAACCAGCCTGAGACTAGCACTGTATTCAGAGCAACAGAGCTGCAGAGTGGAGAAAGACAAATCACACACTCTTGAGTACCTGACTCTTGCTATGCTTGAAGCTGCTTCACATCCTCACTTGTCAGTAACAAGTGATAAATCCCTTTTCCAACTAAATCCGTGTTACTCACAGATGAAGTGGCTTCAAAGCCCTAGCTCCTTGCAACTCTGACCCCTAAGCCCTAATGCCTTAGAATGTCTGTTAACTGGACTTGACCCAAGAATCTTAGAAAAGGGTGCAGTTACTCATATAGGAAATATTAGTCTGCCATGTATGGCTCCAAACACCTTTAACTACTTAGATTTCCTATTCCGAATCTTTCTTTTAATACATGCTTGTTGGGGGATATCTGGCATCTACTGATAGATGAGGCCTTACCCAACATCTGTGTGGTCACCTCGGGTTTAGGCAACGATTTGTTAATTTACCCATTCTAACTTCCTCACCCTGCTTAAAACATCATTGTACCTGCTGGAATATAGGGAACTGGTCCTATCAGGACCCACATGCATAAATAGCACCATAAAAGAAAACAACAGTTTTTGGCCAGTTGGAAGCAATCGGTACCATCTAGTGGCTGCCATACAAGCCCAGCCCCACTGTGAAATATCAGCCAGCCAAGACTGTCTTCATTTGCATAGCAGGAATTTCGTGCTGGGAACCCTAACCCAATGGACATCTCTCAAATAAAAGCCACCCTGTGCCAGGCAGGTACCACTTCTACTGCCCAATCCCTCAGCCTTCTTGTAGTGAAAACGTGAAAAACGTGGCCATTTCTACTCTGCCCTGCTCTGTGCCACACCTTCACAGACTCCGTGACTTTGTATCAATGGTGTTGGATTGAAACAACAATAGCAATGGTTTACTAACCCTGCTGTGCTAGTCCGCTACAGCCTGGTTTCTGCCTACACCTCCAGTGTGGAGGCACAGTTTCACCCACAGAAACCACTCCCGATGCCTGATGAGCTCTCTATCACTGAACTTCTGCACTGACACTGTCTTTGTCTGCAATGTCCTTCTAGCCCCCTTCAAGATCCAAACTCCTCACCCACCAATCCTTCTCAGACCAGGTCAACTTCCTTTTGAACACCTGAAAAATGTCTGCACAAAAGTTACCCAAGATGGTCTTGGAGTGGCTGTTTATTTCTGTAGACAGGGCAGTGATTCTCAGCCTGTGGGTTGTGGCCCTTTGGGGGTTGCAAATGACCCTTTCATTGGGATTGCATATCAGATAGCCTGTATATTGGATATTTATACTATGATTCATAACAGGAGCAAAATTACAGTAATAAGTAGCAATAAAAATAATTTTATGTTTGGGGATCACCACACCCTGAAGGGCTATATTAAAGCCTCATGGCACTGGGAAGGTTGAGAAGCACCAGAACGGGGTCTCAGTGCTGTAGTGCAGACTGGTCTGGGAGTCACTATGTAGCCTGTGCTGGCCTCAACCTTGTAATGATCTTCCTGCCTTTAGACTGCTGGGATCTTAGGTTTGAGCCGCCATGCCGGTCTGGCTATGTGCTTTGTTTTCTATTCATTCCTAACTAGATTTTATCCAAACCTCCTACACAGATGTGGTCCTCAACAATTGTGTCTTAATACTTTCTTTTCATTCTAACCAATCATTTTCATTGGGTAATGCTGAAGTTGTAAATAAATTTAAAAAGAGACCCCACTTTCCCCAGTCCTACAGCCCTACAGAAAGGCTACACAGTTTGCATTGGGTCCTGTCTTGTTATTTTGGATTTGAAATTAGAAACATATGTTGATTTGCAAGACAGCCCTTTTTCCTTGTTTTTTTATTCCCCCACTTCTGAATAAACCTTTAAAACCCCACCATGTCAAGAAACAGCAATAAAAATGTCAAGAAATTATAATACTTCCTCCTGCAATACACACACATACACAGAGACACATACACTAATACTCACACAAACACACTAACACATATACAAATATACTACACATACACACTCATACACACACTTACACACACACTAACGTACAGAGAGACACACTCACAGAGACACATACACACACATACACTCACAGACACTCAGATACACACTAACGCACATACATAGTCACACACATACACACAGATATAAACACACACACACACACACACAGCACTGTTGGTGTATTTACAAAGATCCAAGTTGAGAAATAAAGGTCTAATTTTAGATTTGGATTTTTCCCTCAAGTCATAATAAGAAAAACAAAAAACAAAAAAAAAAAAACCCTCAAAAACCAAACAACACAAACATTAACTGAAACTCCAGTGCACAAAACCTCTTAGTCATCACCACCAGGCTTTTTCAAAAACCAATTTTCTAGTGAAAAGACTCAATTCATAGCTCATGAAATCATGGATCATGCTTGCCTGATGAATAGAAGTGATTAAAAAAGGTCACTGCTAGGGCCCGGTTTTACATGGGGCCCTCAGAAGCAGGAGCTGGACCTGATCTGCCGCTTTCCAGCTCATTTCCTACTCCCATGACGTCATACAATGCAAAATGCTCTGTCTCAGATCCTAACCCAGAAGAGAGTGAGCTTCCATAGACAGCCATGCCAATCTTATGGCATCCCATAATCATCACAGCAATCAGTAAATTAATTGTGCAGTGACATTTTGACCTCGTTTGGGAAATCCCCCACCAGTGCTGATGTGGTGTCCGTCACTAACATCTGACTTTCTCAACGCTGTTAATGAATGACAGCTCAGTTCTCAGTGCCGACCACAGGGTAGCCCCGAGGTTGTTTCTTGATTATCTTGTATTCTGTAGGAGGAATTTCTTTCTCTCTGAGTTACTGGGGTCCCAGAAGCAATGCTGCCTCCTTCAGAATATCTTGAAGGATGGACATCTGTTAGCTCTTGGCTTCTCTCTCTTCTTCTCCACTTCTTTGTAAACACCAATAAATGTCTCAGGACTAAGGCAAATAGATGCATTCAGAAGATGCCTTTGCTTTGTGTGATCTTTACATCTTCCCCAGAATAAGCTGCTTCCCCACCCCCTTTTTAAAACTGCAATTATTGGGGCTTTGGCGATGAGAGATCTCCATTATGAGTCAAGAGCTAGCCCAAATCTCAGCACCTTTGCGAGGCTTCCTTTGACATCAGTCCTCTGGAAACCTCTTCTCCTCTGAGCCTTGAGGAATGGATTGATTCTCCCTGTATTTGTTATTCACTGTGAACTTTGTTTACTTCTATGGCCTGGAGAGACGGGCTCACTGGGACATGATTGGAAAGCAAGAAGCTGTGCGTAGCAAATTCTTTTCTTAGCATAAATCAGAAATGGGGCAATGGAGGAGGATGCAATGCTGTGAACAAGCAGGCTGCGTCTGCCCGGGACTGTGTCCTGGCTTCATCAGACTCTCCCTGCAGCACGCTTGGTAATCACAGCTTCCCAGAGCTGTCCAGTGGGATTTAATCAGTGATTTAATCTGCGGAACTTTCATTTCTCCACCATTTGTGACCCAGGCTCACTCCTCTACTCTGAGACTTCTGGATCGCTCTGAATTTTGGGATTAGAGTTGATTTGGTTTCTAAGATAGCCCTAGAATGTTCCCTAATGGTGCTTGAGTGCAGATCCCGGAGAAGCCTTCTTACTCAGGCTGCTATCCTGTTTTAATGACAGTTTTTGTGACCGTAGGAACCGGCCCAAATAGCATCCCAATAGGACTTTTATGATAGGAAAAACTGGGGAAAGATTTCTTAGGGTTAGGGACAACCCTGTGATACCTGAAAAACCTTAAGAGAGATTTCAGCCTTGTTCTTGGAAGGTGTGTGTGTGTGTGTGTGTGTGTGTGTGTGTCTGTGTGTCTGTGTGTCTGTGTGTCTGTGTGTCTGTGTGTCTGTGTGTGTGTGTGTCTGTGTGTGTGTGTGTCTGTGTGTGTGTGTGTACAATGGCACATGTATGTAGAGGCCAAAGGGCAGTGTTAGGTGCCTTCCTCAGTTGCTCTCTACAACAGTTTTGGATACACAGTCTCTCATAGAACCTGGATCTTGCACCTTTAGCTAGATGACCGGTCAACGGGGCAAGGAATCTGCTTTTCTTCACATCCCCAGCACTGAGATTACAGATGTATGAGGCCCCACTTGGCTTTTACGTGGATGCTGGGGAATCTAATCAAGTGCCAACTCCCTAGCCTTCATCTTGAGTTTTCAACAAGGATTAAACGAGTCAATGCAAGTAGTATTACTTACGTTTGATACATTATCGAGTATAATTTAAGTAAAAAGACCTGTTTGTATAGAAACTCTTTGTGTGACTAATTTATACAGCTGCTTTTTAGAAGAGACTCTGGGTAGCTAACAGAAGCCTGGTTCCTTCCTTCACAGGAATCAGTATCTTTAGCTAGCAAAGGGCAATTTCAGAGTCTATATAACAGCCCTGTCAGAGTATGTTGCGTTTTGTTTGGTGATTTGTTGTAAATATTCATAAGAATCATCAAAGACGTTAGCTCTGCAATTATAGGATGCGTTCCTAGCTGAGAGGAGCTCAGTCATGACTTCTGGAAAGGTAACACCAAGTCATGCTCCCTGCCATTAACATGCGTGTGCTTGGCCTGAATGACTGCAGCAGGACTTGGGGACTTTGGGCTTGCAAAGGAAATTAGGCAAGGCTGTGTTCTGGTAATGTGGTGAGGGCTGGGGGTGGGGTGAGCCGGACCCTTGCTCTGGTGTATTTGTGAATGTGTAAACATCTGTGGCCAGAGCTGTGATGGCTGGTGACTGTGTAGACACAGACCTAGCATTGTTCTCCTCTACGTGAGAAGAGGCCAGAGTCTTTACAGCGACACACACGTGTGTGTCTCCTTGACACTGAGACTCGTGTTTCCTCTAAGGAGTCTACTCTCCTGCCACTGTAGGAGCAGCACAGAGGACAGTTTGGGACACGAGTGGGGCTTTGGAGTGTTCTGTTGCATTTGTGTGAAGGGAATGCCCAGACATTCTTCACTAAGGACCTCTCTCTTTACGTTCTTGCTCAAATTGTGGAGTTGTTTGTTTGTTTGTTTGTTGAGTTTTTGTTTATTTTTGTTTTCTGCTCAAAGGAACTCATGACTGGAGTCTTTTTTTTTTCAATGTCATTATAGAAGGGCAGAGAGTGTTCCCTAAACCTTAACTACGTATAAGCACAAGGCACAGGCCACTGCACCTGGCTCACCCTTGTGGTTGTTGATTTTTTTAAGCTTTATTTATTTTATATATGTGAATACACTATCACTGTCTTCAGACACACCAGAAGAGGGCATCAGATCCCATTACAGATGGTTGTGAGCCACCATGTGGTTGCTGGGACTTGAACTCAGGACCTCTGGAAGAGCAGTCAGTGCTCTTATCTGCTGAGCCATCTCTCCAGCCCCAGAGGAGTCTTATTTTATTAATGAAATGCTGTTTGCCAGCCCAAGAAATAAGTTTGTGATTTCCAAAGTATGGCCTAGGTCATCTGCATGCTGGTTTATTCTAAGAGATAGCAAAGTGTGAAGTTCAAAGAAATAGATATTGTTTCTGTGTTAGGGATTTAGATTTTTTTTTTTTTTTTTTTTTTTTGAATAGTAACAGCAGACAGCATGGGTGAGACCGTTTTGCATGATTGCTTCCTCTGTCTGAACTTGGTATGACTCTTCATATAGATTTGTAAGGCCAGCTCTTGCAACTGGTGCTTGGTCTTACTGAACTGACAGAAAGGTTCCTGTTGTGCCCGTCCGTGCCCTTCCTCTTGCTGCTACCTGTCCTTGCATAGTTTGAAGAGGGTTGCTTAAATAGAAAACTTTCATTTCAGAGGCAAGAATTTAGATAAAAATAACTTAGTCACAGTCAAACAGAGTAAAAGGAGATAGGATTTCCAATTCTACAGTGGAAACCAAACCAAACCAAGGCACACTAAGAACCCAGGGCAAGCTCCACCTTCACCAGCAGCGCTGAGCGCTTGCTCCCTTTCACCAAACTGCCCCCACTTCTCCTGCTCTCTGGCTTTCCCAGCTACAGAGTGAACAAATTCCGAGGAACTAACATGTAGGCACAGTAAATATTGTTAGCAATAAGACAAGCTTGAAATTTGCTCAGAGAGTAGAGTGTAAGTGTACATATGCACACGTATGTGTACATGCGTACATGCATCAGATAGATGAGAGGTTCTCAACCTGTGGGTCTCAGCTCCCTTGGGCATCGAATGACCCTTTCACAGGGGTCACCTAAGACCAGCCTATGTATCAGATATTTACATTTTAATTCATGAGAGTAGCAAAATTACAGTCATGAAGTAGCAATGAAAATAATTTTATGACTGGGAATCATCACGACATGAACTGTTTGAAGGACCGCGGCACTGGGAAGGCTGAGAACCACTGAGACAGTCATACACGAGGGGGCTTAACAAGCTTGCTGGTGACGAACATTTCACACTGCTACCAAGAGACTAGTATTTGATGGTTTGCTGTTATCAAAACATCACACCATATATCTTAAATATATGTAATTATATTGGCCAATTCTAGTTTATTAAAGCTGGAGGAGACAATGATGTTTCTAAAAAAATAGATAACAAGAGCCATCTTTGGGGAAAGAGATGAGACACCCACTATGATTTCCCCAGGCTTTTTAGGGAATACAGAGATGTTCCTTTGAACATACTTGTGAGTCTATTAGAAGGGTGACGTTGTAGACTTGAAGGGAACAGACACTGTTCAAAACAGGAATGTCCTGTAAGTGTTACCATGGAAGCCCAGGGAAAGGTACCTGGGCTCAGCTGAAGCTCCGTCCTTCTCCGCCTAGAGCAGCACATTTGGGAGAACTAATGTTAAGGAGCCTGAGTTGCGGAAACACATTCCCTATGAATCCATGACTTAGTATAGAAAAAGAAACAAAGGGCCTAAACTGGGGGTGGGGCAAACAGTTGGCTTCCTTAAACTTAAAAAATAAAATAAGATAAAATAAAATGAGCACAGCTGCTAAATGTTGTGTTTCAGGCTGACCCTGGATTGACATCCTCTCCAATGCTGGTTCAAAGCAGAGAGCAAGTGTTCACCAGTCACTCCATGCTTGGTGGGAAAGATGAAGTTCATTCCTCTATGGACTCTGATGCATGGTGGTCGTTAGGTTTTACTACCCAGATTTCTCTACATGGCTGAACTGCCCTCACTGCTGTAGTGGGTGCTACAGGCAGAGACAGACAGCATCTCTTTGGATCCCCTTTGCTCAGCAGAGTCATCTGGCCGAAAGATACAAATCTTCCAGAGCTTTGCACATCTGATGACTGGTCCAAGAGGTAATATCAAGGTTGAGGACCCTGGCTAAAAGATAGAAGAAGTGATATTTTGGGACAGAATGCCTCTTAGGGTAGCTGAGTTCTTCAAAAAAGACTGAACTCAGGTTAACCTCCCTCTCTGTTCCATTCTTTCTTGTCTTCTCATCCACAGGCATTGATCCCAATATCAACCTTTATTAAAACCTTCTGTTGTGTGTTCAGGCTGATACAACAAGCGTATGAGACTGGACAGCTTATAAACAACAGAAGTCTCTTTCTTACAACTCTGATCAAAGGGTTCAGACATTTGGCTCATAGCTGGCCATGTTCTAGCAATGTCCTCAGGAAGCAGAAGAGGCAAGGCAGCCCATCCATGAGAGCTCCACCCACATCCCCTAGTCACCTGCCAAAGGTTCCAGATTGACTATGGGAATTATTAGGGCTTGAAATATAAATATTGGATAGACAAAAACACTCAGACATGAAGCCTCCTCCACCTTGCCCCACATCTAGGGCAAGGTCTGTCTGTTTTTCTGTGAAGTCAGGGAGACATCAGAGAAGGAAGAGGCTTGGCGATGTTCATATTCCCACCCAGGTCCTGGTCTTGGCTTTACATAAGTGTATCCCACTGGTCCATGGAAGGTTCCATCCTGTTAGAGAAATCTGTCTCTTCGAATTGTATGAGTGAGTTCATTCGTCATTGATAATTTTATTTCCAGGGAGTGATATGTCCCAGAAATTTTATATTGCCCCTTCAAATACCACATATATTCGCCAGACATATTTGTTAAGACTTCTACTGAATTAAGAGGGCTTATTTTTGTAGGATAGAAAACAGTTCCAATTGATTGCTTTGTTTCTTCATTGACTTCATTCATTCATTCATCCACTCAACAAATATGATTTGAGTGTCTATTAATATAATAGGTACTGGGAACCAAGAACATGCTCTCTTAAAGTTTACATTACAGACATGGGGGATCAGAAAATAAATACAAACATGAGGTGGTGTCAGTTTGTGAGCAATGCCATGAAGATAATAAAAGAAATTAATGTGAGTGAAAATGATTCTTCACAAAGAAGGATGTGGTACCAAAGGAGGATGAAGTAAGTACCATATATACATTCAAAAATAAATCCTCAGATGAAGAAGAAGAGGTATTTGAATAAAGTCCTACACAGGATTGCATGGAGGTAATTAGAAGCACAAAGGCCTCAAGTGGGAATGAACTTAGGAAAAAAGAACAAAAGCCCAAATACTGTGTGCCTGATGTATGTTAAGAACGGGAGCAAAAGAAGAGTCAGCAAAGAGCGCAGAGTAGTTTTAATTATGACGTATGTTTGTGTATGTATGTCTGGAAGTGTGTGCACAAGAGGGTGGTGCCCTCAGAGGCAAGGAGAGGGCCTTGGATCCCCTGAAGCTGCAGCTACAATGATGGGAGCTGCCCAATGTGGGGGCTGTGGAATGAACGCCAGTCCACGTTCTTAACTGTTGATCTACCTCTCCAGCCTGAGGGTAGACATACTAGGGTACCACAAGTCCGGCGAGAAACTTTAGACTTTATTTGAAGGACATGAGTAGAGCCCTCAAAGGGCCATCGGCAGATGAATGACTTCATTCCAGTTATATTTAGATAGCCAGCATCCTTTAGGAAGACCATGGTAAATGGGACATCATTTATTCCAGCACTCAGTCAGGAGGTAAGAAGTGAGGGGTGCTTGAACTATGGTGAGGACTGGAGAGATGTGGGTGACTTAGGATGATGACAGAGGCCAGAAGGAGAGTGGGTAGTGGTTTGCATGTGATGCCTGGAAGGTTAGAAGAAGACCAGAGTCAATCCCAACAAGGGTTTCATCCTATGTCTGCTGCTGGTTGGGTTTGGGTGCTATTTCCTGAGAGAGTTAAGTTGCATTTGAGAATCCCTATAAATGATTGATGTGTTTTGCCTTGAGCAGCCACTGGCTCCTCCTGACAATACAGCTGTCAGACACGCCTGGATTTTCATTCTTCTAGGAGCCTTACCTGCTACCCCTGGGATATTGTATAGACTGGAGAGCCATCCTGTGCTCTTGCCAGCATCTCTTCTGAAATTTGCCGTGCTCCGCTGTTTCAGGACACTTTATTTTAAATGAGTAGCTAAAGGCAAAGTGTAATTAGGGAAAGGGCAGTGAGGCATACAAAGCTGGCATCACTGTCAGCTCTGCATCCCCCACCCACTGCCAGTTCTGCACTATTATGTTGCTGCAGGGGCACTGCCTTTATGCCACTAACCACCCCCACCATGCTCCTGACAGTTAGGGGGTCACAGGTAATAGTTACTGCATTATCCTGAGGCTGCCTTCCCTCAAGCATTGATAGAAAAACAAATTAACTGGCTCAACCAGGTTCACGTGTTTCTTCTAAGGACATCAGAAAGCACGTAGATGACTAAGAGGAACTTTCAGAACCCTCTCTATTTATTTGACAATAAAGGCATTTTATTAAATGGCATTCTCTATCTTTAATGTGGAAAATTTTCCATGGTTTTCTTGGCTGCTATTGTGTGGCTCGGATGGCTTTGTGTCTGGGCGATAGCTCTGTCTCATCTCCTTGGGTTTTCATTATGTTCCCTCTTCTGTTGCTGTCAAACCATGACTTAGGTCACGGCACGCAAGTGTCAGAGGCCTCGCTTACTGCTGGGTCTATCATTACATGTTACCACTTTCTCCTTATTTCCTTTCCAATTCTTGATTTTTCTTTTTTTATTAATTTTTCCTATCGTTTTACTTTTGCATATGTATCTTTGGGAACATGAAGAACAAGGCAGAGCATACGTCCTGAACACACTGGTGTTTACTGGTACTTTCAGGCATGTGCAGCCAAGAATGCACTTTCTGTTTGGACTCCAAAGGAAGGGTCTTAGGGTAGGTAGGTTGGGAATTATTCCAACACAAAGCTGAGCTCAAGCTAGAGTTCACACCAGCATTCAAAGGGAAAAGTGCAGCCAAACATTAAACCTTAGGAAAACCAGCCATAGTTTGTGTCACTGTCCACTAATAATTTTGAGAATACTGTTGCATAGTAGAAGAGAAATTCTGTATCAAAATGAAAGATTTTTTCGAGAATCTTGGGAAAGGAATAAGTAGCTTATTAGAGCCTCTAGAAAGGAGGACAAAGATCTGCCTGCCTCTGCTTCCCGGGGTTGGGATTAAAGGCATGCACCACCACCACCTGGCTCCCAAATTATTTTAATTAATTAATTAATTAATTAATTAATTAATGTCTCCATGTTTATGCGAAGGTGTGTGCATGCGTGTGTGTGTGTGTGTGTGTGTGTGTGTGTGTGTGTGTGTGTGTGCGTGTGCATGTGCGTGCGTGTGTGTGTGTGTGTTGGGAGGGCTTGCATACTTGGGAGCTCCATGATCCCAGAAGAGGGTATGAGATGTCCCCCTCCATTACTTTCCACATACCACTGGGTCTGTTCATAAACCTGAGGTTTATGGGGTTCTGTCTCCACTCATCTCAGACCTTCCACTGAAAGCATTAGTAGGGAGTCAAGGTTTATCGTGAGAGGCTGAATCTGAAGTCTGTTCCTCATGATGGCAGGCCAAGGGCTCATAATTGCTGAGCCCTTCCCCAGACCCTTACTTAAGTCCGTTTACTTATGATAAAGCAGAAGTGTTGTGATCTTAAAAGACACAGTCTCACACTGCTCTTTACCACAGGACAGGAGCATGATCTGGGCCAACTATGGTGCCATCCTTCAGATTTAGGGCTTAGGAGTCTGTAGGCAAGGATAGGGAATGGAGCAGATGTGGGGCTTTCAAGATCTCTCTAGAAGGAAGAAATTATAAGTGACTTGTGTCATAGCTGACCCTAACTCTAAAGTGGCAGAGCAGAAAAGGAAGATCATCTCCAATATAAGGATTTTAATAATTATGTGCAGAAGTTACACAAAAAAGGAGAGGTTTGTTTGCTTGTATTCCACCATAAATCCCCTCTGAGACAGCGCAAAGGTGTGAGTGGATTGTTATAAGAGAGCTGAACAGATAGTCAGTGAAGACAGAAGAGCCAACAAATGGCCAATAGTTAAATTACAAGAGCAGTCAGCGACCTCACGGGGACTTTGTTAACTTAGTCCTCAAAAACAAACAAACAAAAAACCCCACACATTCCTGGAAGATGTTAGATGTGCAAAGTTTAGTGGACTAAGCACTTTCAAAAGAAAAAGAGAAGGAAGCTAGGAGATGTGGACCAGCTGGCCAGTTCCATGACAAGTCTCGTTCCCGTGGGGACAGTGGGAAGGGAGGCTGGGGAGACCGATCAGTCAGTAGGTGTTAGTTGTCCAAGAATGAGGGGTGCGTTTGGGTCCCTGGGGTAGATGTTAGGCACGGTAGAGTATGCTTATAATCCTAGTTCTGGGCTGGCAGAGACAGGAAGGTCTCCAAAGCTTTCTGGCTGCCAGTCTAGCAGAATAGGTGAACTCCAGGCTCCCTGTGAGACCCTAACTTAAAAAACAAGATAGACAGTGACCAAAGAGGAAGTCTGACATCAACTTCTAACTTCTGCATGCACTTCTACACATACATGTGTGCATATCCACACACATACAAATATGTGCACATGAATACACCACACAGACACACAGACACACACACACACACACACACACACACACACACACACACACACACACACACATACACTTTTAAACATAAAAAAAAGGAGAGTTAAGAAGTGCGCTTCTCAGACTATGGTATAGTTCTACGAAAATTTAGACCTCAAAAGTAAAGAACCTGAGGCAAAGCTGCCTCAGAGGATACTGGTGTACCTCAGGAACATGCCTGCCCTAATTTCTTTCTCTTTCCAGTCACTGATAGGAAAATGACTTGTCTGAATGGAAGCCTTTTAAATTAATGCAAGCTTTTCTTCTTGGTTGCCCCACCCCCTCCACGGCTGACAAATCTCTTCCAAGTTTGATTCAGTCTTCATGCCTACCTTCAGAGGGGCCTAATGAACACAGGTAGTCCTGAGAGTTCTCAGAAAAACAAAACAGGAACTTGGGACTGGCATCCTTGTCACTCACCAGGGAAAGAGGGTGTGTTCAGTGTGCCTGGGAGACATGGGTAACCCCGACACCAGCTTTAGTTTATCTGCTAACAACTTCTCCTGTGGTAATGGGATCATGTCCTCACAGACCCAAGGAGGTCACCTTTCACAAACAGTGCAATGCTTCAAGTATATGAAGAAGGCGAAGGAAAATGTTCATTACAGTCTGCAGAACTCACTGGGCTTGGCTAGACTGTACTGATCCACTGAAGATGGATAATGAGAAAGTGTGGGTCACTGACCACAGCAGTTAGAGCTAGAGGAACATCTATCTCCTTCAGCGGAGAGGTACGCACAGCTGGCCAACACACTGAAGAGCCAGATACTGAAGGATCTCAAAGGATACTGAATGCTAAGAGTAGCAGGCCTGTCATTTTAAAGCTAGAATTTTGGTAAGAACAACACTGGGATTCTAAGGTATGAATTTGGGAAATCTGGGTGAATATTCTTGAAGACATTGTTTCTGAAGGTCCCCATGAACCATATTCACTCTGCTGGAGAACACTGAAGAAGCCCAAAAGGCATCAGTGTCTTGCCTGACTCTAGTCTTGGCTGTCAGGCTAATAACTGGGGTTAAACTTCAGCATATAAGTCCATCAGGAGTTTGCTGATCTTGATGAAGACAGAATTCCGTGCTCAAGACCTTTCACTGAGCAGCTGACTCGTGGCCTAGGAACAAAGGCTGCAGCACTGGGAGTGGACTTTCAAAGTTCTTACTCAGGACGGCTGAAAGGAAGGCAAGCCTGGACAGACAAGGCTTCACTGATCTGAGGTTACTTCCTTGTGATGTGAGATTTAACATTCTGGTGAGAAGTCCAGAAGATGTGAAAATGTGCCCCAAGCAAGGCTCTTAGACATTTGCAGAAGAATTAACCAATACTGGATAAAGACCTGGCTTTATTCGTTAGGTGGGTTGGTTGGCTTTGATTTTTGTTGGTTTGTTTTGTTTGTTTTTGTTTTTGTTTTTGCTACAGTAGAAGACTGGAGGAGGAGGCAGAAGATACATTTTTGTGAGACCAGAAGACCCACCACAAAGCATGCATCACAGAAGGAGCAGATGCAAAGCCATTAGGCCACCAGTACATACCAGAAATGATGGTAGGAGACACAGGGAAATATGTGGCCCCCAGATAAGGGCCAGGTGCAACAAACCACTACCACTTTGCATAATTGGCTAATTCATTAGACAGCTTCATGGCCTCACTGTCCCATATAGGACCACTGGTGGAATGACCTTATACTGTTCATATACAGGACAAACAATGGCTCATGCTTTGCTCAAGGACTTGGAAGACACAGTAGAGAAGATAGGCCTTATGGAGATACAGGAAAGCTGCCACCTGGTTATTTTTAGGAGGTTTGGAGTCGTGCCCACTTAAATATTAGCTTCTGCTTTGGAAAGTACAGCTTTGTGGATAGCAGCAATGCTGTGCCTCCTGATACAACCCCACAGCTCCAGGAGACTATTTTGGTACAATGGAAATTGTGTTGGAGCCTTTAAGAAGGGCTGGTAGTGTACAGACACCCATTGTGATCTGTAGCGTAGTAGGTAACACCCGTAACAGGGTTTGCGTGCTGTCTGGTCTCAGGCATGCATTCCCACACAGCAGAGCAGCTTATTGGGTGGTTGGAGTCTCTGTCATTGCAAAAAGATGCAGGAGCAAGGTCCGAGAACTGAATTTCCATGGAATTCTTAAGACCACCCTTCAGATTTATCCCCTGAGGAGGAAAGAAAGGTGGAGAATTATCCGCTAGCTCCAGTTTCTCACTGGCTGCTCAGTGTTGCTTCTGAGGCTGTGGCTCTGTCCCGCCTGCTTTCAGCAGGACACGTTCTGTGGCTGTTGGTACACTAGCCAAGAGACATGGGAAGCTAACCATGTGCCTAAGCAATCTGTCTGTGACTTCCAATAAAGGCTGACGCAATATGAGCAGGGGGTCAAAGGTGCCTTCTATATAGTCACATAATCTCGAATTCATAGAAAGTTGTATTCAAGACAGATGTGCAGAGGGGAAAAAATGTATCTTTCAATTCATCTGGCCTCTCTCTGTGCCCCTACTTCCTGGTGAGTAAGAAGCTTTATTGGTTGGATGTGTAATTTGATTTAATCCCAGTCTGACTCATCAGTCCCCACAGTACTTCCAAGTAGCAACCACTCCTGTCAGATAAAAGCAATCTCTCCCTGACCTTCTCAGGCATCCTTGCTGTGTGGGAAGCAGCAGACGCCTCTTCCTCTCTATCCTTATCCCCATCCCTCCTTGCTCTGCTGGCATGTGGTCCTGAAGTGGCTTTGGATATCTTTGTGGTCCACCCCACCGCTGTTCCAGGTTGCTTTGTTATTTCTACAGCCTTGGAAGTCACATCTACCTGAGGACTGGCTGGGACTGCCCCTCACCCTCTCACCATGGCAACTGTCAATCACATTTTTTTATCTGCATCTTCTGCTCTCTTTCAAATAATTTCCTACCTCAACTCCATTCCCTTTCCTCTCTGCCAGGAACCAAAGAAGTCTTTGGGTCCAATTCTGATTTTAATTCAGCACTGCGCTCCTATCATTTAGCACACAGTCTGGCATGCAGGGCGTGCTGAAACACTAATTGACAAATGGTCATTGTCAGGGGAGACAATCCAGTTATCTCTCAAGAGCTTACCTCTCCCGTACACAGGACCGCTCCATAGGAAAAATGTGTTCTTAGAATAAAAAAGGGCCCAGTAAAGGGGAATGTCAAGGTGGGAATACGGGAGTGGGTGGGCGGGTGGGTGGGAGGGGGAATACTCTCATAGAGGTGGGGGAGGGGGAGGGGATAGGGAGTTTCCAAAGAGGAGATCTGGAAAGGGGGAAACATTGGAAATGTAAATAAAGTATCAAAAAAAAAAAATGGTGACAACAACAACAACAAAAAGAATACAAAATCCTTCTCTGTGATGACGCCTCTACCTCCTCTCTCCTGACCTCCTTCTGTAACTGTCTGGGAAGGTTAGAGGCGTCCCTCTAAGGCAGCCATAACTGTCCTAGCAGAGCCTTTAAAAATATTAACCATGTTCATGCTTTGCTGCCTACTGGCTGATGAGCTGCAGAGAGAACCAAGAGAACCAATGGGAGAGGAGAACTTTGGACTCTACAGCAACAGTATTATCCATTAGATCTTGACCTGGAACCAGTGTCTCTTCACCTTGCACTATGGGATGGCCACCCACACCTGCCAGCAGGTTTGTGTGCTTCTGAAGACTAAGAATGCATAATAGCATCATCATGGTGGAACTTCAGCCATATCGGAGACCTGAATTAAGGACAAGACTGGCCTTATGGTTGACTGTCTGGCTTCACAGGCCTAGAATACTATGAAAGAGTACTCAGGTCTTCTCCCTGGTGTTCTCACTGCCTGGAACACTGTAGGAAGATTAATGTGTTTGAATGCTCCAGGGACATTATCTTCAAGTCTCTGAACTGTCCTGGAAGCCCATTTGTTATTGATGTAGTTGGCATGGTTATGAACACCTCATGTTCATGATCAACCTGATTGTATGTGTGTGTCTGTGTGTGTGTGTGTGTGTGTGTGTGTGTGTGTGTGTGTGTGTGTGTGTGTGTGAGAGAGAGAGAGAGAGAGAGAGAGAGAGAGAGAGAGAGACAGAGACAGAGACAGAGACAGAGACAGAGAGACAGAGACAGAGACAGAGACAGAGAGACAGAGAGGGTCCCCAGTAGCCCAAGCTGGCCTCAAACTCTCTTTATAGCTAGGGATAACTTTGAACTTCTTATCCTCCTGCCTCAACCTCTTAAGTACTGAGAATACCAGTGTGCACTATCAGGTCCAATTTATGCAGTGTTGGGATGGAACCCAAGGCGAGCACTCTACCCACTTAGCATACCCATAGTAATCTACCTCAACTTTCAATAGCAAGGATGGAGGTTTTATATACCAAGCACAAAATTAGGTAGTTCTATGGCACAACTGGAGGCAGGAACCTGAACTTGGGTCTTCATTTTAGGTGTCATGTTAGTGGATCCCTAAGCCTTAATGTCATCATTTATAAAATGTTGAAAATAAAATTACTTCTCATGAGGTTGTGAATTTTCTAGATAATGAAAGTGAAAAATTATAAATGTAAAAGCTTCACTAAATTTATGATATAATAGTTCATGCTATACTTTGTATCCAGTAATGCTGTATAAAGATCTGTACATATTTTCATTATTGATAAACCATGACCATTTGGGGAGATGGGATAGAAAATTAGATGAATCTGCAGCTGGTCAAAACTGAATGTGCAAGCTCACTCTTATAATCCTGCAAATGGGAGGCCAAGATAGGGGGGTTGCCTGGGCTTTCAAAGCTAGCTTTGTCTACATAGTCTAAGCCAACTTAGGCTACATAGTGAGACTGGGGGGGGGGCAGAGACAAGGAGAGAGAGAGAGAGAGAGAGAGAGAGAGAGAGAGAGAGAGAGAGAGAGAGAGAGAGACTAAAGCTCAGCAAATGCTCTCAAAGTATAAATGGATATTTTTTGAAGTCTATACTTTTGAAGAGAATAAAATGGGGGCTAAAAGACATCTGTTTAACTTTATTTGAAATCTGCGCAAAGTGGAGAGATTAAGTAAACAACAAAATCATGTTTCGTGTTGGCATAACATGGTATTTATTGTTGATACAATAACTGAGTAAATTTAATCTGGTTCATCTGTCTCAAAAAGGACATCTTATCTTCTATTTAAAGTGGGCGAGGAAGCAGAATCCTGATCTGAGTTTTGGTGTCTGGCTCATTTGTCCTTGAGGTTTCCAGAACAAAAGCTTCCTTACTGAGCACTTGGCAAGGTCCCATGCTGGGATCAAAGAGTAGCATGGGAGACTAGATCAGAATGACCTCAGCTCTCAAGAAACAGCTAAGACACATTGATTAGACTCAGTGGGGCAGATGCTGGTCCAGCTTCTGAAGACAGACAGCCCTCCTAATTCTGTTGTTCACTTCGTTCCTGTAATCTTCTTCCAACCCTCTGGCCCTTTCTTGTTTGATTCAACTTTGTGGTCTTCAAAGTTGGAAAACAGAAGAATGTCAGCCTTCAAACTTTAGAAACAGGAGCCCTGGGGGAATGGAGGAACCGTGATGTAGGTAGGGCTTTGTGGTCTCTGCATGGACCTGCTGGTGGGTGCTCTCTTCATGGTGGCCGGTCCAATTCAGTCACACCCAGAGTAATGATGGTTGACTAAGTAACTGAGTCCTTATACCCAAGGACTGTTCCCTTCTCACTTGTGTAGGTCCCTGTTCTCACTCCAGGATCAAAGCCCCGAAGGTGGAAGTTGGGACTCTATATCCTAGAGGAGTCATGGAGATACAGGAAGTGTGAGAGACACGGTCCCCCCGAACATGCTCTCTCCTCCTCCGCTCCTCCTCTTCCTCCTCCTATTTCCCCCCTATTTCCCCCCTCCTTCTCCTTGGACTTGACCATACCAGCAACAGCACATACAGTTGGCCTCTATTGAAGCTTAAGTCTAGCTCGGGCAAGGAGCTACAGGCTGCATTTTACAGATTCTCTATACCCAGGGACATCCATGAATTTAGGGTGTGAGTAGAAACCAACCTAGCCTTGGAACAGGAGGGAAACATCCATCCTTCAACCATCTCTTCCTTCTGCAGGAGGACCTCGGCAAGACCATTTTGGAGAAAGGACCAGCAGAGCAGCGGGGAGAAAGGCCTGCGGCTGAGGTCTGCCTCAGCTACTCCAAGGCTCTCTGTTCTCTCTCTAAGCCACTGTAACGTTAACAGAAAGAACACAATCCCCCTGCAAGAACCAGTGAAGAGAGGCCAGAGCATCTCCCAAGGGCCCAGACACTTGGCTTGGGGGAAAGACACATGGCGGAGAAGAGAGCCAGCTGCCTCTGCTGAAGGAGAGAGTGGATTACAGTGGAGCAGGGCCAGGCTGCACTAGCTGAAACCTACAATCTCTTGCACAATTGGTGAGGTGGGCGGGAACTGAAACATGACACTTGGACGTCCTTTTTATATGAGAATTTTATGGGTGCTCTTTCTCCATGGAAGAGCCACTATAATTGATCTGCTGTGATGGCAGCCCGGGCAGCCTCACTAGCACATAGGTAGACAGAATGTTCTCAAGAGCTAGCCACAGAGCTGAGTCCATTCTCAGTTCCCTCTTAGAATTTCCATGTTCCTGCAAAAGAAAAACTAATGAAGTGCAGAAAGCCTCAACACCCAAAATTAGTTAGCAAACCTAAGTCTCCTTGCTGACAGAGCACTGGGAAGCACATAGTACCAAGAAAATGTAGTGTTTTTGTGGGGAGAGCGTTTCTCACTTGTTAGTCCCCCTTTTGCCTTCACTCACTGAGTAGCTCCCGCTGGTTAAAACTTTGTGTGGATGGTGTTCTGAGGCTTAGCTCAGAGCAATCTGAGGCAGCCTGCCAGCCTTTCACAAGTATTTGGTTTTTTCCAGTACAAAAAACCTCAAAGCAGCCAAATGAGGGCTTTACAGCCCCCATTCCCCATGCAAGGTCTCAAAACCCAGCTCAGATCTGGAAGGGATGACAAGGATCCAAAGTTTCTTCTCCCCTTCCCAGCTTATCTCTAGGTTTTGAGCCAGCACACTAAAATAAGGCCTAACTGGCTGCTATTTTCTGCAGTAAGTTAAAAAAGAAAAAGAAAAAGAAAACCTTCTTATAGATTGAAAACTTACAGTCTCACAGTAAGTTCCAGGGACAGCAGAGGGAAGTCCTCACAGCCCTTACCATCACTCTCCTCAGCTATTCTATTACATGTCAGGGCTAAAGAGCTGCTGCTGCAGAGCACACACATGCACACATGTGTATGTGTATATGCATGTGTGTGTGTGTGTGTTTATGCAGATATTTTCTCTGTGTTGCATTTGTGTAATGCATGCATATGTGTAGTTTGTGTGCATAGTACATGTATATAGTTTTGTGAGGTGCGTATACAATTTGTACTGAGTATAGATTGTGTAAAATACTTGCTCCTATATGAATGTATAGTTATGTGTCTATAATTTGTTTTGTGTATAATTTGTTTGTGACTAGTTTGTCTAGGTAGAGTTTATATCAAGTGAATTGCATGTGGTGTGTGTCTATGTGATTTGGAATGAGTCTGAGTTGTGTGTAGTATATGTGTGTATATAGGCTATACGGAGAATAGATTGTTGTATGTGTATATGTGGTTTGTATTGAATATAGATTGGGCGGTGTGTATATATGTTTTTTTTAATAGTTTGTAGTGAATACAGTTTATGTGTGGTGTGTGTAGTTTGTATATACATAGTTTGTGTGTGGTGCGTGTGTAGTTTGTATGTGTGTGTATAGTTTGTAGTAAATATAGTTTATGTGTGGTGTATGTAGTCTGTATGTACAGAGTTTGATGTGGTGTGTGTATAGTTTGTATGTATATGTGTGTGGTATATATTTTCTCACATGTACACTCGTGTCACCACCCTGTAGATCAAGATTTAGGTAAATCGCCCCCAAAGCCTCTGGGTGTAGCAGCAAATTGTTAATTTGCTCTGGCTCCTGGTAGCTGATCACTCTTTTAGTCACCCACCAGAGCTCTCTGGATTCTCAAATACACACACACACACACACACACACACACACACACACACACACACACACACACACACATCTTTATATTTTAATATGCTTAACTACCTCAATGGCTGGGCACTTCCAAACCTCCCCACGGCTAGCACACACTTCCCTTCAGTATTCTTGAATTAATACTTGCTGAATTTATATTTTTATCTCTGCTACCCCAATAGGGGGAATGGCCCCTAGGGCCACTCACCCAGAATCTTACATGTCAGCAGGCCTTTAAGTCTGATTTTCTGCTTCTCTGTCATGGCAGTTCTCTCCTTCCTCTTCTCTTAGTCCCTTGTCTGGGAAATCTAAAAGTCCTGCCTCTGTCTTCCTGCCCAACCACTGGCCATTGACAACTTTATTTACCAATCAGAGTCAACTGGGGGTAGGTTTCCTTTACCTATGTGTGGGACACTGCAAACAGGTTTTTTGGGTAACGCAATTAGCATGAGAACACCAGCCACTACATTTGGGAACCTTCTGTATGGCTCTAACCACTCACCTCTTCACTACCCCTGAACCAGAGTCACTAATATGTTCTTTATGGTTTTAACTTTTCTCTTTAAGAGTGCTATATCCAGGAAACTGGACATGGTAGCACTTGCCTCAGCACTAGAAAGAATGAGGCTCAAGGACTGTCATGAGTTCAAGGCCAGGCTGGGATATAGAATGGGTGTGAGGCCATCTGAAGACATACAGAAAGACCTGTCTCAGAAAACAAGGGCTGGTGAGATTGCTCAGTGGAGAGAGGTACCCACCTCTATGCCCACACTGAGGAGGTGTGTGCTCTCTGCCAGAAGCAAGCTTCAGTTCTGAGATCTTGCTTCAGCACTAATTGGAGTACCAGTTGTCCCAGGATTTCCATGTGAGTCCAGTGACCTGCATGAGCCCACACACATAAATGTATGTACACACACGCGCAGGCAGATGTAGAAATACAATCAGAATAACTGCAGGTGGTGTTGTGTGACTTGAGCAGCTGACTGCACAAAGAAAGCAGTTACTGCTGCAGCAAGACTCAAGGTTGCAACTTGGGTTTGATTTCCATTTCCCCTTTTTCCCTTTTCCTAGTTTCCCATGAGGCTTCCACTGCAATTGCTCCATCACATTTTTTGATGTATTTATGCACATCCGGCTCAGCAGAGCCCATGAATGGGAGCACTTCACCAATCTGAATAAACTACAGAGATCCTCCGTGCCTGAGTTTCCTAACCCTCACTGCCATACAGTATGGTTGCTATGAAGATTTTCTTTACATATATTGACAATCATATCAGACATATCGTAATTCTTGTTGAATAAAACTTAGGAAACTCGAGAGGAGAAGTCTCTTGAATGTATCTGTATTTTTGGATATTTTTTCTTAAAATATTTGAAGAGTCATTTTAAAACCTGCCTTTCTTTTTCAATAACTCCCTCTAACTTAGGTTTAGCTTTTCACTTGAGTATGTCTGTGGTAACAAATTCCCTTAGGTTTCTTTAACTAAAAACTGTTTTTTCTTTTCATTTTTGAATCGCAGTTTCATGCCAAAATATAAAACTCTGGACTGACAGTCCTATCACTGGGAAATCTCATGTGATACCGTCCCTGGAGAAACATAAACAAATGTCTATTATTTCCAGAGAAGGAACCAATAACAGACTAAATCCAACTTGGTAAACCAATGAATTCTGTCAGGGTTATTTACAGGAGCATGAGTGAGAGGTCATTTACTAGAATAGAAATAACTCAACAACAGCTGCATCACCGAAACCTCAGCCAAGCATGGGTGACAGCATATGAAAGCTGGAACCTAGGAACCCACTGTACAACTCGCAGGCAACTCAACAGGTGAAAGAATTCTCTTTCAGGTAGTTTAGCTGACCTCTGTCTCTTTCAGGCAGTTTGTGGCCTCTGTCTCTTCCAGATGCTTGTCTTGTCTCTCTGCCTCTTCTAGGCAGCAATGGATCTGAGAGTCTTCCTGGAAGCTCCTTAGGTCTCTTTCTTTTTTTTTTTTTTTT
>CM052706.1:99532453-99592837 GCA_028551405.1 Uromys caudimaculatus | reverse complement strand
ATATTGGATATTAGCCCTCTATCGGACATAGGATTGGTTAAGATCTTTTCCCAATCTGTTGGTTGCCGTTTGGTCCTATTGACAGTGTCCTTTGCCTTACAGAAGCTTTGCAATTTCATGAGGTCCCATTTGTCTATTCTTGATCTTAGAGCATAGGCCCCTGGTGTTCTGTTCAGGAACTTTTCCCCCATACCCAGGTGTTCTAGAGTTTTCCCCACTTTCTCTTCTATTAGATTCAGTGTAACTGGTTTTATGTGGAGGTCTTTAATCCACTTGGATTTGAGCTTTGTACAAGGAGATAGGAGTGGATCAATTTGCATTCTTCTACATGTAGACCGCCAGTTGACCCAGCACCATTTGTTGAAGATGCTGTCTTTTTTCCACTGAGTGGTTTTAGCTCCTTTGTCGAAGATTAGGTCTCTTTCTTGTTCAGCCTGTTTGGCCAGTCTCTGACTCTTCCAGACAGCTCTGTTGGTCAGGAAGTGTCTCTCCCCAGTCCTTGATGCATATGGATGTTCAAGGAGGAAGGACCCAGGATATCTGGTCAGTTTCAGGGACTTCCTGAGTCTTCTGAGTTGCTTACTTCCCAAGTGTTAATGATGTTTCACTGCAGGATATAATGCATTGAGGAAAATGTTATACAACTTCTGTTCCTGCGATTGCTCATGAGGATGGAGTAGCACATGATAGAATACTGAGTAGAAAATGGGTGAACCAAAGAGTATGCCCAGAACAGAATTTGAAAACCAGGAGGCAATTGTCATAAGTAGCAATAGAAGGGAGGTGAACTGTAGAGTAGGATAGGTAAGCTGGAAAACTATTTAGAAGTGACAGAGTGAGGGCAGTTTCTGAAGTGATACCATGGGAACTCATGGGATGTGGAAATGGGAATCCATTTTAAGGCCAAGTATTGCTTACTTGGCAGTACCTTTTGGTAAAGAGGTTTCCCATCTGAGTCTGTTTCCAAGACGAGTGAATGATTTCCTATGACTCGGACTCTCATGGTTTGACACAGAAAGCCATGTCATGGGATTGAGGCTGTCTATCTGCTGTAGTTATTCAACAGGTGAGAAAATTCTCTTCCAGGTAGTTCATCTGAACTCTGTCTCTTTCAGGCAGTTTTTCTTAAAAATTATGTGTGTGTGTGTGTGTGTGTGTGTGTGTGTGTGTGTGTGTGTGTGTGTGTGTGAAATGCAGTACTCATTATCAACTGCTGAGCTGGCTCCCCAGCCCATTTGTTTATTTTAAGTCAGTTTCCCAACGTGACCCTCCAACAGTAGCCTCGCTCAGTGTAATTCACATGGGACTTATTTAACGTGTGGTGGAATCCGGGGTAATGCTGTGAGAAGACAGGAAGATTTCTGTAACTCTTGTGTGCATAAGCATAGATATCCAGCACATAGG
This sequence comes from Uromys caudimaculatus, assembly GCA_028551405.1. Taxonomy (NCBI): domain Eukaryota; kingdom Metazoa; phylum Chordata; class Mammalia; order Rodentia; family Muridae; genus Uromys; species Uromys caudimaculatus. The sequence goes on along the minus strand of CM052706.1, from coordinate 99,591,433 downwards.
ATAAGCATGGTCCAGCTGGTTTCTGATTGACAGCTAAAGCTTGTCATTTATTAAGTTAATGCTCATGAAAAGAAGACCCATATAAATATCATGCATTTTCTTCTTTGGCACCTCTTAAAAAGACCAAAAAGATGTTTGCAATTCCCTCAAACTTCAGTAAACATGTAACATTTTATCTTAAATTTTCTTGTAGAGTAAATATCATCAAGTACCATCACTTCATGCAAGTCAGGTACAGAACTAAAGGATTAGTCTCTGTTTGCTTTCAGGTGAAGATGCTAAGCTGATACTTATGCTTTATGTTTCTTCTCTCCCCTTAAATCTGTAATGATAAAAATTGTTATAACCCACTTCTACTCATTTAACAGAAACTGAGCTTTAAAAGGGGATAGCCATTTCAGTGTCCATTTCGCACATGGAGACAGCTGTCCTGAAGGACGTTTTCACTGCTTTCCCATTAGCTGGGACATCACTACATTGTACAAATGGCAGAGACTCACAATCACCCCACAGGGGCTGTGTAAAGTCGACATCTTCACCCCATTTCTTCCACGGGCTCATTTATCCTTCCACATGCTAATCCAGCAATGAGAGTGGGTTGATGGCCACCTGCATCATGATGTCTCTTAGGCCTCAGGTGTGATGGGTGCATGCTTGCGTACTGACATCACTTGCCTTGTGCAGCTGCTGTAGCCTCCAAATTAAAGTATTTCTTTCTGGCAGCAGGAGGATCATGAACTCAAAAAGCTTGCAATGACTACTGGCCATCCCAAACACCAACATTTCCAAAGATATTCCTTGTATAGACTCATGGCATCTCTCTTAAAATCTGACCCACAGAATGCATTTAAGACGGGTAAGTTAAATTTCCTCTCCTGAAAACTGGTTTTTTTAAAACATTTATTTTTGTAATCACCTGGTGAGCAAATAATGAGCTTAATTCCATTTCCTCTTTATCCTGGACATAATGGCCTGATATTGCCTCTGTGTATGCCGCAGTCTGAGCCCTCTCCATCTGAAGAAACAACAGGCAGTGAGAAACAGGTTGCTTTTGTCTGGATGATGTCATCCAGGTCCGCAGTGAAAATGCTGTCTGCCAGCTCTGGTTTTCTCTGCACTAAGCTGCTGTCTTGTTTTTGTTTTGTTTTTCCTCCACAGGGGTGCAGCGGGGCTGGGAGGGAGATGGAGGGGCCTGCACTCCCATTGACAGTTCTAAGAGCACATGACAGAGTAAAACCAGGCTATTACTAAAACTGATCAGCTCAGTGGCAATGCAATCAAAGCCTTCAATTACACCTGGGTGATTTAATCAACTCCCTGTCAGACTCAGGCTGGGGCTCCTCCAGTACTGTACAAATACAGTAATTACCATGCCAACTTGCAATAAGATATCATTTCAGTGGATTAGAAAACACATTCTGTCCTCAATTACCAACAGCCAATTTATAGGCCCTAAAACAAGCAATATTTTTTAATTGCTGCCTTTGTGTCATTATCTCAAAATTACTTCTCTTATGAGGCATTGAATCATCTGAGCAATGTTGGGAGTGAGGGCAGGGGGGAGATTCAAAACCCTGTGCTCTGTTCTTCCAGATGAAATAGGAATAGAAGCATCAACCTTGTTCCCTGCTGTGTTGGATTTTGAAATAAGAAAACAACCAAAACCCCAGAGACTGTCAACTACATAAACGATCATAAACAAATCCGAGTGGTCCACCAGGGGATCAGAGACTAGGAGTCCAGGAGTCAGGTTTATTTTGACCTGGGCTTTTCTCTTCTCCTAGCCAGATTTCTCCCTCCCCATTCCCCTATTCTCCACATTTCCTTTTGTGGAGCATTATTCACTTCTTTTAAGGGTATGCTTTCAGCTTATGCCATATTTGACCACTGTCACTGGCGATTTGTAGAACTGAAAGATTCGAAATCTCTACTCATTGCCTCCAGAGCTCAGGTATCTTTCCAGAGTGACTTAGCTCCACTCAGCTGTTTAAGAGCACTTAGGATTCTTGACTTCCTGGTGCTGACTTCCTCCACCCTCCCAGGCTCAGCTTAGAGGCAATAGAGCTAGTTTTCACAGGAAGTACTTTTGTTACTACAGAAAATATGTATTATTGTTATACTACAAACCTTTCATAGACATTACAACGTTGAACATGGTTCTAAGTATTTTACAAATACTGTAGCAGTCCTTGCTTCTTAGTCTCTCTAGGAGGGCTCAAAGAGGGACACAAGTTTCTCCCTGGGAAGGGGAACTAGAATAGACTCTGCCAGGGGAAACAGAATAGCCAATGGACTGGGAGTAGGAGCGGACTGGGAGTAGGAGCGGACTGGGGCTGGGAGTGAACTGGGGCTGGGAGTGGACTGGGGCTAGGAGTGGACTGGGGCTAGGAGTAGACTGGGGCTGGGAGTGGAATGGGAGTAGGAGTGGACTGGGGCTAGGAGTGGACTGAGGCTGGGAGTGGACTGGGGCTAGGAGCAGACTGGGGCTAGGTGGGGTCTGGGGCTAGGTGGGGAGGGAAACAAGAGAGATCAAGATAGGGAGCAGGGATGGAGGGAGAGAATACAGGAAGAGATGATTGAAACTGGGGACTTTGGGGGGGACAATGTGGAAACCTAGTGCAATGAAAATTCCCTGGAATCTGCAATGGTGACTCTAGTGAAGACTCGTAGTTATGGGGATTATAGAACCTGAACCAGCCTTCTTCTGTGACCAGGCAAAGCTTCTAGTGGTGGAACTGAGACACAAATCCAGTCACACAACCTTTGACCTACGTTTTATTTTGTCCTGCCTTCAAGATATGCTGGTGTAATGGTGGATCAGAGCCTGTGGGAGTGGCCAACCAATGACTGGTCTAACTTGAGACCCATGCCAAGAGTGGGAGCCCATGCCTGGCACTGCCTGGATGGCCAGGAACCAGAGGCTGGATAGCCCAGAGACCTAGGACCAACCCTACTGGAAGAAGAAAAAACAAGTCAGTGAAATGATTCCTAATGATATTCTGCTATGCTCATGGATCAGAACCTAGCCCAATCATCATCAGAGAAGCTTCATGAAGCAACTGATGTGAGTAGATGCAGAGATCCACAGCCAAACATTAGGTGGAACTTGGGGAACCCTGTGAAAGAGGGGACAGAAGGATTGTAGGATCCAGAGGGGTCAAGAACACAACAAGAACATGACCTACAAAATCAACTAAGTGGGGCTCATAGAGACTCACAGAGACTGAAGGGACAATCACAGAGCCTGCATGGGTCTGACCTAAGTTCCCTGCATATATGTTATGGCCGTATAGCTTGGTGCTCTTGTGGGACTCCTAAGAGTGGGAATGGGGGAGGGAGATTGTCTCTGACTATTTTAAGTGCTCTTGGACCCTTTTCTTCCTACTAGGTTGCCCTGTCCAGCCTTGATATGAAGGTTTGTACCTAGTCTTATTACAGTTTGTTCTGCTGTGTTCAGTTGATATCCCTGGGAGGCCTGCCCTTTTCTGAAGGGAAATGGAGGAGAAGTAGATCTGGAGGGGGTGCGGATGTGGGGGGAACTGAGGAGTGGAGGGAGTGGAAACTGCAATCAGGATGTATTATATGTCAGAAGAATAAAAAATGAATAAAATAAAACAATACTGTAGCAGTTGACCATAGCGTGTGTTGTTGTTCTTACTTCCTAGGCAAGGAGCCCATGAATGGCTCAAGTTTCTGGATGTAATGGTTGAGATCATGACACTGGACAAAATCCAGAGAGAAGAGGTTTTGATCCTGACACTGTCACTCGGTGGCTAATTAGCATCTTTAGTAGCAATATTTATTCAGAGTGCCATGCACTTTTTAGGCATTTTCATATATTGCCATATTTAATCTTCATAATGACTCCATTAGGTAAAAACTATAGTTACCCTCCACTGAACAGAGCATGATGTTTAGAGAGAGAAGCTACTTGTTCAGGGTGACCCTGCAAGGAGATAGCACTTCTCTACTCCTCTTCTTAACTAACCATTGCCACTGCATTGGTGGCGTCTCCCAGGCTGTGACAAAATGCCTGACAGAAGTAATGGCTTGACAATCTAGTCATGGTGGTGAAGTCAAGTAGGAGTTCATAGTGGTGGAATGATGGGGCTGGGGCTTCTCACTTCTTGATGACCAGAAAGCAATAGGTGAAGGGTGTAGAACTCATGAATATCTCTGTTTTCCATTTTTATTCAGTCTGGGACTCTAGCCCATGGGTGGTACCACTCTCATCCAGGGTGGATCTTCTATACTCAGTTAAACATCTTTGTAAATACCCACACCAACACTTCTAAGTTGTGTCTCCTTGGTGAGTTCAACTCTAGTCAAGTTGATAATTGAGGTAACCATCACGGTGTCATGACTCCTCTACTCTGCACTGTCCCCAGGTGTGATCTCCCAAATCCTTCATTTCTAAGCTATATCCCACCACTTGGGCAGTGTCCTAGAGGTCTCAAAGACCATGTCTACCATCTTGAGGACACCGCTATCTCCATCCCAAACCCATATATTCTTCAATATTTCTAATATTCTGGAATGCATACCTTTATCTACTTGGTAATCTAAGCCTAGGTGTAATCCTGGGCTACCATCTCTCACTTGGGGAATTGTCACGATATTCTGATCGAATGAGATACACAGTAATCTCACCAACGTCCTGCTCCTGGCTCTGAACATTTGTCATGATAAGCTCCTGCAGACTGCTTTATATAAAGTAATAATGCTGCCTTCTCTTGTCTTTTTATTGCTCATGGTTTGATGTCACATCCCACCCTAAGCCGTAGCCTTCTCTATGGGCTTTGTTGCCTTCTTTCCAGAGGCATAGAGAGGAAGAGAGTGCTGGATAAACTGAGCTTTACCTGAGATTCTGTTCTACCATCAGTACTTCAATCCTGACCAGGGCTGGAAAGCATCACAAAATTCAGGGAGTTCAGGGATTTGAGTTTGAATGAATGGGCCATAAACCTGGAAAAGGTAATGACATTGCTTCACTTGGTCAAATCCCCCAGTGTTCAAAGGAAGAAGGGGCTCAGAAACTGTATGACTAGATAGATGGGGTTGGAAAGCTAAGTCTTGAACCCCATGTGGTTCAAGGACAAATCTCCCCTGGATTAGGGCATAGACATCAGTGCTCCCTCTCCCCCACTCCAGAGTTTTCCGTGAAGAAAGTCCTTTCCATTTGGACTGCCTCAACAAGGACCTGAGCGTGTGCTGTATTCAGTTACATATATTGCTCAGTTGTCCTCTTCTACTGAGCACCCGCATGTTGAAATTGTACATTGCGAAATCATTTTAACAGAAGTCCAGTTTCTCAGATTCCCAGCTTGTAGGTAACTAACTTAGAGCTTGATACTGGAATAATCTCAAGAAAATGAAACTAAGTGGACAGTGATGATCTAGCCAATGCCATTTCAAATACTCTGTAGCTGGTGACAAGTCTATTAGGCTATATAATTTAAGTAACCAAGCCTATTTACTTAATTAGTCAAATGATTTTTTTAAAATTCACCATTTGCTTGTGCTCCTATATGCCATTTTGCTTATTTTTCAATCGAAAAATGTTGTGTCTCAGAAAAGCAATCTGCATGCAGGATATATCCGTGCAGTGGCACGCTGGATGTATTTGGACAGGGTAGAATGAAGCGGTCTCAGCCTGTTCTTCCACAAGTATGTGGATATAGGTCCATCCTCCAGGAGTTATTTACATTAAAAATGATACCTTGTTTGTTCACCCCCAACTCCTGGAGTTGAAGCTGATTGCTGGCTGTGTAGACAGTCTTGTCCAGTCATAATTTTCATACCATACGAGGGATCTGGCTAGAAGAAGCCACACCACTTTTTGCCCTGAGATAATGGGGTCAGATTTGCCATCACGGCTTCTGGCTAGTTCTGTGAAGGTTCCCCTGAGCCTACTCTCCCTGGAGAGAGGGAAGGAAAAAGACTGAAAACAAATAGCTCTGGATGACTCATAAAACTTGTCCCAGTCTCTGGAGTCTGGTATATTTGATTCATGGGCTTCACAAAACATTGCCAGATTAAAACAGGAAATGTCCTACAGCGCGCCCCTTCTCTAGCGGGGAGGGCCTTGTGAGCATCCTTTAATGGTGGGAGAGTGGGCCGAGAAACAGCACCACCCTGCCCCCAGAACCATCTCCAGCCCGAGGCAAAACAGAGCACATCAGCAGAGTCAGAGCAGGAAAGGTTCTGGTTTTCCTTTGTTCTTTGCCCAGTGACAGAGAACTTAGAAGCATCCTCGGGAAGCTTGTTGAGAGAGAATTCGCTCCCTCTTTTCCTCCTGTGGATGCGGCTCATCTCAAAGTCATAAGCGGAAGGGAGGATAGATCCATCAGCCCACTCATTCTAACCCTCCCGTTTCAGAGACCACTGTGACAAGGGAATTTTCTCCAGGCTGTTAACGTTACCTTTCTGATTGAAGACCAGGCCTTGCTCTTAATTAGCTGATGAAAATCAACAGGGCCCTTCCCCATCCTGGAGCTCAGTGAAAAAGACTCTGGGAGCAAAGGACTAGTCAAGCCTCCAGATCTAGACTGATCACTAGGGTGGTGTTTTTACCCTTCCTAGTGCTGCAACCCTTTAACTTAGTTCCTCGTGCTGTGGTGACCCCCCAAAACCATAAAATCATTTCACTGCTATACCATAGCTGTAATTTTGCTGCTGTTATGAGATGCAATATAAATATATGTTATCCATGCAAAGGAGTCGTGACCCACAGGTTGAGAACCACTCTACTGGAGGAAGCCTGTACAGAATACATACCCCCAATTCAGTTCTTCCTCTTTGTCTTTAAAATAAACACTTCAGTGCATGTCTGCTGTGTGGCAGATACCAAAGATAAAACTATAAACAAGAGAGTCCTTGTCCTCAAGGATAGCCAGGAAGAGAAATTAAGGAGTCACAAACAGACATTCATAGACACTACATGAGTGGGTCTACGTTAGAGTGGGGATTGGGAGAAATTCTGAGACTGAAACAATAGCTCAGCTGAGATCTGGAGAATGGTCTATTTATTAAGCAGAGGTAAAAAGAGTTTCTGGGAAAGGCCCTGTGCAAAGGTCCTGTGGCAAAGGTGGTGGCAAAGTATCAGTGGGGAGACTCAGGCGCATAGAGGAACAGAAGGACAGTCACAGATGTGGCTGTAGAGACAGAACAAGGCCTCAGCTGCCTGAAGATTCCAGTCTTATAGCATAATTAGTACTCCATTGAAATGCTTTGGGTGACAGGAAACCACTCAATTCTTCAAGCTAAAATGCCCAGTAAGTCAAATGCAAGCTCTAGGTTACCAGCCTACAGAACGAACTTTACATAATTTACCGCTGCTAAAAAGCCTCTATGCCCGGGTCTAAAACCCCAACAACCAACTCTTTCATGTTCTAGTTGCCCTGTAATGGTGGATCTGCATTGCTAGTTTGGCTGGATTTAGAACCATGGTAGATTCTGTGTGTGTCTGTGAGGGTGTTTCCAGAAATGTTTAGCTGAGTAGAGAGGACTTCCCTGGAACATGGACGGCACCATTCTCTGGGCAGGGTCCTGAACTGAATGGAAAGAAGAAAGATGGCTCAGCACCAGGGCCATTGCTCCTGTTTCCTGAGAGTAGACTCTGTGTGACTAGTCCCTGGAGCTTCTGCTCCCATGTCTTCCTGCCACCACGGACCACACCCTCATAGATATCCAGAATAAACTTCCCTTTTTCTCAAGTTTCTTTGGGCAGGCATTTTGTCACGACAATAAAAACAGTAGCTGACATGCCCCATGTACAATAGACTCCATCTTTGCCCTATTACTCGCTCACCCAGCCTCATGCTGCCTGGGGCTACATCTGTTTGATCTTGTCAGACCTTCCGTCTGAAATGAGCAGGCTGCATGCTCTGTAGAAACTACAGTGATGTCCTTCCATGTGTTCACCAATCAGAGCCAGATACATAGTGGAATTTTAATAAATGTGAACGAGTGAATGAATGAACGTTTTATAATTTTGAATCCAAATCCACACTTTCTGGGCACTTTTTCTTGATTCTCTAAGTTGATCCTACTTTGCTAGTATACTGGGCTACAGTTTATTCTGATTATAAGACTGGGATTTTTCTGTCTCATCTTTAAGAAAAGATGCAGAAACACATAACCAGTATATCCTACTCAAGTCAAGGCTCCAGAAAGGACCTTGCTGCCTCCCTTGTGGTCCCCACCACATGGCAAGAGCCCAGTCTTCCTTCTCTGTCTCTCATCAACTGTGCGCACTGCAGCAGGATGGAGCCTTTCATGCCCAAGGCCCGCCTTGAGAATGTTGACGCTGTCCCAGGCTTCTTCCTCCATTTATTCTCAGACTGTCACTCACTGGGGTATTGAAGCCTTTCTGTAGGTGCCCCCGCCCAACACACACACACACACACACACACACACACACACACACACACACACACACACACACCACACACACCGGTACTGGTGGGGCTGAGATATAGTATGGATACTCAGTTCTGCAATTTCTGTGCTTGTAGCCAGCTGTGTGCTCAAATGTCTCCTCAACAGATAACTCAATGGTTTTGGACTGCTCTTTGCATGATAGGTACCCCAAACCACTCAATCAAAGCAGAGCAAGCCCCTCTCCAGCAGCAGCTTCTAGACAGACAGACAGGGTGAAGGACTTCCCTCTAGTGTCTCTTCTCCAGGCTGCTTTAAAATAGAGCAATGACTTCTTGTCTTGCAACACAAACTGAGAAGAGAATTTGGCTCTGTGTGGTTACATCCTTAGTAGCGAAATCATCAGTCTAACAGTAGAGCAATGGCATTTGCCTTTAACCTATGTCCAGGCAAAGAGCAAGATGCTGCTTGTGCGCCTCCATTAAGAGTTGGAGATAGGAATCTGGAGAGATTGCCCAGAGTCCTTCTCTGTCTATAGGCATGCAGAAATTTGAACTGTGTAGGCTTCTATACTTTGCTAAGGGAATACACCCAGCTTAGATCTGTTTTCCTCGGGTCACCCTGGATGGCAGTAATCAAGTCCCTATCAGACCTAGATAATAGAGAGTTTTAGTTCTAGTCAGAGAGATTTCATACTCCAAGAGTTCCCTCAGCCTTGGTATATCTGTGCTAGGCATTCATTTCTTAATGAATGCACATGTGTGGACACAGACACACTTGATACAGGTCACACTCTTACCTCCATACTGCGACCTACTTGACTTGCCACCCCTTGCACACTCACAGGGCCAGGTAGATCTCTTTTACTACACATCTAAACAAGTGGATACCAAGGTGACTGTGTGTTGGGAATTAACGCTCTTCAGTTCAGATCTACACCAGAGACTGAGCACATTAGTGTGCTCGTGCGTGCGTGCGTGCGTGCGTGTGTGTGTGTGTGTGTGTGTGTGTGTGTGTGTGTGTGTGTTCTACAGACATTTGCTGAGTCGTGAATTCCAGTAAGGTAAGGATTAGGATGACTAAGCATCTTGCAGGTGGGGCTCTAGATGAGGCCAGCTTTTTAGATAATAACACTTTTGGAGCTTCGTGTGACACATTCCACAGGCAAGAACCAGAAACGTGGCCTGGTAGAGGGGCAGATGACTGGCCAACATCTTTCCCTTTTGATTTTTGCTTTCTTACCTGATTTTACTTCAAGGATTTGGGATTTCTTTTCCCTATCAGAAAAAAACAATTCTCCTGGGGAAAATCTGATATTAACTCACAGCTTGGTATACACCCACACTGCCCACGCTCTCCTCCTTGGTTCTGAAACTAGCATCCTATATGAAACAAAAATTAGAGCATGCTGGGTTAACAGGATTCTAGGAATCAGGATGAAACCGAAGAGCTATTCTGGGAAGAAGAGGTTCTTTTTCCTCATTCTTCCACCCATGCACAGAGCAGGGAGCCTTCGGGGTATGTGATGGCTGTATGTTTTATGTAAGCAGTCCACATGGGAACAGGTCCTGACAGCTGTGTGCAAGAGAATGTAACTTAAAAGCATGTGACATGAGTCTTCCCTTTGAAGCTAATAAAAAGCTTGTCCTTCTCACCATGGAAAGAAATCTCAGAGCCCTTTCCACCTACCCAGCACCAAGTGGAGAGAGAAGTACTGCTCAGAGTTCTTTTATTAATAGTTGAGAAGCCAGGATAAGAAATGATCACATTGCCTCTGGCTTCAACATACTCGACCAGTGGGCTTTCCTACCATTAGCTCAAGGCTGGAGTTGTTCTCAGAGAATTTTCATATCCTCTGAAACATATTTGGAAAGATTTAAAAACAATTAGTAAGTTATCAGCTTTTTTCAACCTGAACCTATGGGAATTCTCTCTCTCTCTCTCTCTCTCTCTCTCTCTCTCTCTCTCTCTCTCTCGTGTGTATGTGTGTGAATGGCAAGGCACTCATGTAGGGTCAAAGGGCAACTTGCAGAATTTGTTTCTCTCTTTTTCCCTGGACCCCAGAGAAAACTCTCAGGTTGTCAGGCTTCGTGGCAAATGCCTTTACTGGCTGATCTATCTCACCAGCCTTTTGCCGTATGTTTTTGTGAGACAATGTGAAACAAAGTCTCTCATTGGATCTGGAGCTCACTGACTTGGCTAGGCTGCTGGCTCATGGACTCTTAGGATCTATTGGCCTGGGTCCCCCCCAATCCCTTCCCCTTAGCACAGGAGTTACACTAGGCTTTTACCTGGGGGCTGGGGATCCAAACTCTAATCCTCCTGCTTGCGTAGCAAACAGTTCACTGACTAAGCTGTCTCCATAACCCCCATGCTATATTTTATTCAAGAAAATGCCTCATTCATGGTGGCTGCAGTATGAAAGTGTAGTCTCCGTGGGCACACATCAAGAGGAGACCATCCAAAGGAGTGGAAAAGAAAACAAAGAGGGTAAAGAACCAGACAATAACTTGTCCAATAATCACTTGTAAGGAGTAAGAGTTCAGGGGTGGGATGGGAACCTGAGCTCACTTTGGAAGGAAGGAACCTAAAGAGTTTTGAGCTAATGAGCAAATTAAAGTAATCTAGGTGGCTTTATATTGTTCTTCTTTCAGAAACTTCTGGGAAGCCCATTCATGTTCTTAGTTCAGAATCAAGTTGAGTTAATTCTTGACAACCCTTGGAAAGTGCTGGGTTTGCCCCAGGCCCATGGATTAGGCAAGCCAGCTAACTACATCTAAGGTTCCCTCCCACGTTGTAACCAAGGCAAAGTCAGGCTCAGCCTATGGTTCTATGTTTGCTACCCAGACCCAACACATACATCTACAACACAACTCCTGCCTCTAAGGCTCAGGGATCTTTGTGGAAGTGGAAAGATTGCCAGAGCCAAAGTAACAGCCATTTTTCTGTAAAAGTATGTCTTCTAGAAACGTCAGAGAAGCTACACTTATGAAGTCTTACAACATGGCTGCCTAAACAAGACTTGAACAAGATGACACAAATTGACATGCTAACATGGAAGAGAGAAAGCTTAGAAGGCCTGAATCCTAGACAGAGAACCAAGAGCAACTAAGGAATGTTGGGAATGGGAGGGACAGTCTTCTCCAGAGAAGAGCCTCCTTGGGTCATGTGTTACTTGTATGTTGGGTTGTCTAATATCAAGTGATCAGCCCTGAAATCCTACACACAGGTAACATATAGACTGAGCAGGCTGTGTTTATATATTCAGGAGTAGGTATGAGTTTTTGTTGTACAATTAAAGACAAAGAGGCCATGAATTTGAGAGAGAGAGCAAGGAAGGGGTATATGGGAAGAACTGGAAGGAGGAAGGGAAGAGAGAAACTGATATGATTAGAACTTAAAAAAATATTATACGTACATATACGATAAAATATTATATATACAGATACATTAGCTCACTTCCTATGCACTGAAAAGATGTGCCTCTGAGTGAATTTCTCCTGACCTCTACCCTTAGTTCTTTTTCTTTCTGACTCCTTTAACCTTCTGTACTGAACCATCAAAGCAGGGGTGGTGCGTTAACTCCTGTATCCTCCAGTGAAGATGCTGAAAGGAAGGAAGGCAGAAAGGCAGTGAAGAGGGAAGCTGAAACTGCCTTGCTCGGCTCCCGGGAGGACACTGCTTGTCCCCAGAAACCCAGGGGGGACATGAGGAAGAGAGGGGGAGATACAGAGACAGAGACAGAGAGAAGAAACAAGAGCTATTGGCACAACGCTGTCCGAAAGTGTCATACCACACGATTTGATTCAAGGCTGAAGAAGCTTGAAAAGAAGTCACCAGAGATTTCATGGAATCTGAAGCCAAAAGCTGCCAACACTTGTCTTTTCCATCCCTTGTGAGATCTGCACGTTGGCAGCTTTCAGACAGGAGAGGATACTTAGTAGTTCTTAATGAGTCACCCAGATGTGTCCGTCTAGCTAAAGTCCCTATGGCTATTTATAAACTCGTGTTCACTGCATGAATATCATAAGTCACCGCTATGATTTCAGAGAGTTGCTTAAGATCCAAGAGGAATCCTAGAAATGGCTGTGCGTGTCCAGTCCCAAGGTGTGTCCTCAATGTGGTATAATTAGTGTGGGTTATTGTTTATAGCAAAAGAAACAATGGAATTTCAGATTTTAACAAAACTGAGGTTCTCTAGGCAGTAATTAAATATTCATAATGGATCCTGCTCAGAGATCATGCCGTAAGGACCAAATGATACAGAAGACGCTCGTACTTTTAAATGTTTACCGTATACTAGGCGTTAACCAACAGACTCAAGACACATCATTCTTTTAAACAAAATAGTGACCCAATACAGTACAGAGAAGGAGATTGTTAGGTTTTGGTGTGGTGAGCTGGCCAGGGAGCCTGGAATGTAGATAGGGGAGCATCTCACTTGACCACTGTGTTATGCTGCCTCACTGTGAAGAGCCTGAATGTGTCCTTCGGGTGGGAAGTGAGGCTGGGGATCATCTGGAAGTAGAATCTCAGTGAAAAGGGAAATACCCGGAGACAGAGAACAACCCTCCACTTCTCAGAGGTTCCTCTGACCACGTGACCATTTCTCCCTTCCTTCCACCGATGCTTTTCATTAAAACTGGCTCTCCAGTAGGCATTTCATATACTCAAACTACAAAAACTGGGATTTTACAAAGCCATTGTCCTGTGCTCCTGAGTTCAACAGAGGAACCTGCAGCAGCAGGCTTTGCAGATTTTTCAAACCTCAGGCAGTAAAGGTGTGTTCAACTTGGAAAATGGGAAAGAAATGTCCAACGTCATCAATTCAATTCAGCGATCTCTCTGTGTGCTGGAGGTTGGAGACTTCTGAACGGCACTAGCATACCCATTCTGAGCAGCCAATAGGTCAGTTTTCAAAATACACCCCCCTTTCTGCCAAAAAGGTGAAAAGTGTTTCAGATATGTTGCCTCAGGCTTCTCTAAATCACCCCTGAAGCCTCTTGGGAGGTGTGAAAACTGTCCTTGGGACATTAGCTCTGTACCATGGAGAATTCTTCCCAGACATTCTGGCAAGCAGTTGACCCACTCCTGCTTTTTCTATGGCCTGGGAATTCCAGCAGTCACATTTGTTTCGGTTTCTTTTAAGCTCAGAGAACAAAAGAAAGAGACTGTGGTTGAACCATGTCCAACTCACTTCTCTGGATAACTCACTGTCCCTTAAAAAAAAGGTTCATCCGCTTCTTAAAGGCAGAGAAGGGGTAAGTGCCCCACTGTCCATGTGTTCCTTCCTCCAGCTCAATTCGGAGAAAAGCCCACAGCCTAAAAAAGAAGACAGGAAAGAGGGAAAATCACGGCAAAGTTCAAATGGCCTGAGCAAGATATGTCCACTATAACTGTCGATAAATTAAAAACCTCAAATGCCATCAATTTCCCACCGCCACGGCTTGAACTGAGAAGCTTTAATTCACTGTCCTCTTCTCTCAGTTGTTCCAAATTTGTCCTTGTTTTCCAGTGTCCCTTACTTCATGAGTCACATAGTCGTGGGGAAATGAAAGTTTTTCAAAGCTGGGATCCAGACAGCCTGCGTCAGGCTGGTGAGGACTTCTTAGTTCCTTTTAGGAAACACAGGACAGGTGTGGCTTCTAGAGAGATGACAAGGGACCAAGACTCTATTATGTGTTGAGACTGCTACCAGTGCTTTTAAAACTCAGTCCTGGTTCTGGGCATGGCGGTGCATACTGAGACACTCAGGCAGAGTAGGAGTCTGAGGCCAGCCAGGGCTGCAAAGTGAGTTCAAGGCCAGTGTGGGCAAGGCAGCGAGACCTTGCCTTCAAATAGAAAAATAGAACGAAAAGAAGGAAGGAAGGAAGGAAGGAAGGAAGGAAGGAAGGAAGGAAGGAAGGAAGGAAGGAAGGAAGAAAATAAAATGTAGTCCTTTAGTATGACTCAGTGTGGTAAATAGCACTATCTTCTTTCTTCACAGATAAGAAAATGAAGGAAGGATAATTATCCTACAGAAACGAAAGCAAAGATGTTAAGGTCAGGGTTGAACACAAGCATGCGCTCCTAAGTGTCATTCACCCCGACTCTGCTCTGCAGAGACTCAGGCAAAGACAGCTTTTGGAACAAATGAATCAGTTGCCCAGCCAGAGACTCATATTTCTGCAAGACCTAACTAGCAAACCATGCCCAGAGCATGAGTCCACTGAACTCCGGCTCCAAGAGCTGCGCCTATTTACAGTATGTGGTCGGCCCATGCTTGATTTATGAGCTGACCCTAGCGCCTGCCTTCCAGGCTGAGCTTCCTACCCCTGGCACTGCAGATCATTGCTTTCTCTTTCATCACATGGCTATGGTAGATACTGACGCCTTCCAAATGAAGCAATTAGTGAAGGCTATTAAAAGAAATTTCCAAACCCAGTGATTGCGAAACCCATTAGCTGACCAAAATTTTAGGGGGTGGGGGTTGTCCTCCCATTACCTGACTTGAGTTCAAGTAGTACAGGCAAGAAATAATAGGCAAATTATAATAACCAATGCCAACCAGATCCAAAATTCACAATAACAAAAGAGAGTCAGCAATGTGATACTTAAGTCCCAGGCAGAGTATCCCATAGGGACCAACAGAAGATGTTTGTGAGATCTTCAGCAGCTTGTAGCCTTGCAAGTGAGGCAGAGCAACACCATTAAAAGATGGCAGGATTATTTTCAGCTCACACTGAGACTCAGCAGGTGACCAGGCAGAGGAGAGAGAATTGGGATCAGCTGTGTTCATTTGGTGGCCTGGGCATCACCCTTAAATTCTCATCACAGTGGCTCTTTTGACTCATTTCTAGAGGACGTAGATGTTCACAATCCTCCTTTATATGACTTATTCAAGGATATAGCCAATCATGTAAACTTTCGTTTGTATTATTTCTTCAGCTTGAAGAAAGCCCACCATTGACTTATCTTACAGAATCACACATAGTCACATGAGTCTTCTTATCGCTTATTCTGACATCTGAAGAGACCAAACCCAAAATCCTCAGATATTTGAGGAAAGCCTACAAAAAGAAAGACAAACATGTCCCATGTTCCTGGAAGACAAAAGGCAATTAGGGAACAGAAGAGAAATTACCAGACAGAACTAATCCTGTATGCTCAGAAATACTCAAGACTATGTAAGCAAGTATCCAGCAGAAAGATGAGATGAACCCTTGAACAGTGCCACTGACAAGCAAAAGGGATACTCTGAACTTGGAAATAAGAGGCTGACATTTAAAAATTACATACCCGTGGAAGACATAATGCGAGCTGAGCTTGGGGAACTTCTCAGATTACAGAACCAAGAGTAAGTAGAAAGAAGGGGGGGAGGCAAGGAGGGAAGGAAGGAGAGAGACAGAGACAGAGACAGAGACAGACAGAGAGAGACAGAGAGAGAGAACAGTCAGACACAGAGAGGTGTGGTGGAGAAAGATCAGTCCTAGGACAGCTGAGACTTTATTAAAGAGAAATCGAGAGAGGAAAGGGATACCAAAGGGCAAAGACGTATTTAAAAGGCAAACCGCATGAGAATTCCTAGAGGTGACTGGAGGCTATCCTTAAATATCAAGACCCCACACAGTGCCCAGCAAATTAACCGAAGATAGACACGCCTCAACACATTAGGGTACAGCTTGAGAACAGAAAAGATTAAAGAAATGCCTCAGGACTTTTCTGGGGTTGGGTAAAGCAATAGGAATGTCCTCCTACATTATAATCTACAAAGCTAATAACTAAACACCAGAAGTTTAGCAAGAAAAAAACAAAACAAAAAACCCCAATAAGACAGCCAGTGTCCGAGGAACTGGAACCACAGGATCTGAAAGCAGAAATAACAACAAAACAGAAGCATCTGTGAATAGCTGACCTGGTGCAGAGGAGAAACAAAATCATGAGCCGCCGGGACTTTTACTATCCTTGCACAAGTAGTACTTTCAAGGTGAAAATACATGTGTGCATAAAAATGATATGGAAAACATTGGTTGTAAAACTATGTATACTCCTATAGTCAAACATATTACCTACATATTTATAAAATATCACAGGCAGTTATAGAATATGTATTACTATGTGCATGTGTCTAGTAAAGTAATATTTGTAGGCTGTGTGATTTTTGCTCGCAAAGAAGAAAATCCATCCTTTCTGTGCGTTTCATCCTAACATGGAGGCCAGGTGTTCGCCTGTGTATATGCATTACTCTGCATTCATGATTACTGATGAGTGTCCTACAGAGCCATAAAGTCATTTCCCATAAATGTCCCCTCATGGCCTGGAAAGTCAACAAGCCTCCTCTCTGTGTAGCTTCCAAATAGGCCCGTGGTTAGGCTGAGCCAACAGGATATAAAAAACAGTTGGTTCAGACATGGAAACTTCAACTTGAAACAGTTGGGATTTTCTGATCTTAACTAAATGTTTTTTTTAGAAACTGAATTTCGTCAAACCTGTTTGTGTAAATGGGGAGCAAGCCATAGGCGCCCAAGGAGCCTTTGATTCTCCCTGCTGCTAAACATGCTGGGAAAAAGAAACTTCCTGGTTAATTTGAGCCTTGACTAATTTCTTTAGGGAAAGAAAAATAGTTTTCTAATTGGTCCCTTTGTAGCACAAAGGGCTAATCTGAGTGGAACATGCTATCAGGTAATGGGGTAGAGTCCTCGCTTGGTGCTGAAGACTAGAACCTCTGATCTGGGGGCTTTGAAAGCACTTGACAATCACTACAGCCCATGAGTAAAGACGGGTAAAGCAGGGGAGATTAAATCCCTGCTTGGTGTGTGGGAGCTGCAGAAGTGCTCCCGGCTCCAGAGACACAGAGCTCATTAGACTGCACTGGGCAGCTCCGTGGGGCTTAAGTTGTCTTTGATGGTATTTTTCTGAGCTCAGTACCTTTCCAGTTGACTCTAAGAAAAGCATTCCTCAGAGTTAGGGCACAGTGCAGACTGCAAGATCCAACTCATGGCTGATAATTTCCCTAGAGGCAGGCAAACCACAGGAAGGCAAAAAACAAAACAAAACAAAAACAAAAACAACAACAACAAAAAAACCCAAATAATCAAGGTCTCACTAGAGAAATTGTTTTTGTGGAAAAATTCAGAGTGCACAGCGCCAAAGTAGGAGGAGCTGGCCAGTCATACAATAATTCAAGGACCACAGGTAGGACCAGTCCCTGGGGAGGTGCAGTTTGGTCATGCACTCACTCAAGGAAGAAAAATAAGAAGCCAGAAATCATGGTGAAATTGTTTGCCCAAAAGAGGAGTTGCTATAAATATAGACACCGTGGGATAGAAGGAACAGGAAGACAAACAACAAGCCTGCATTTAGAATGAGGTGCGTGTTCCACAATGCTGGGAGCCCCAGGGGATCTGCATGTCTTTGTATTCTAAAATGATGATTTTATTGAATTTAGACTTGGTGTTAACAATGTCCCTTTGGTCCTGAAGAGTTTTTCTGGGGTGGAGTTGAAGAGTAAACTTCAGGGGGAGGATGTGGGGAAGCAACCACCCAGACATAATCCTGAAGGTGGGGATGCTAGCCAGACCTCAGGTGGCCACCATGTGTCCAGTCACCTGGTGTCCATACCCTACACAGTCCATTCCCCTTGAGAGTGGGCAGAGTCCTACCCTACCTGTGGCTGGCTTACAGACAACTGACTGTGGGGATGGTCACAGAAGGCTCGTCCTGGGATGCTTGTATGATTTTTAAGACTCTGTCTTAGCAGATTGGGACAAAAGGTCCTATTTGAGCTTTGATGACGTGAGTAGCCTTGCTGTAGCAGTCTCTGTAGCGAGAACTTACCAGTGAGCTTGAAATGCTAGGAAATGCTAGGACCTAAGTTTGGTTCCCAGCTGCAGCCAGACACACACAGGCTGAGAAACTGGCTCATAGACCCCTAAGGAAGTGAATTCTGCTCTCAGTCTAGATGAGCTTGACAGGGCCATGTGAAACCTGGAATAGAAGCCTTACAATCCTGATCCTCTCTCCCACGGGACCTGAGATAGAATATGTGGTACCTTACAATATCTGTAGTTATTTGCCCTGCAGCAACAGAAAATGGTTTCTCAGGTTAGAGGCAGGAGAGAGGCGATGAAGGGTGAAGGCAGATGACTTTCAACAGGAAAGAGAGAGTGGTACAGCTAGCTGCCTGTGACCTTCTACATGGTCTGTTCTGGTGCTATGACAAACTACAGACAAGTGCAGCACAAGGCAGGAAAGGTTTTCTTTAGACCAGCATGAAAGAGAAGGCATGGCGGCAGGAATGTGAGACCCGGGGCTCCTCCTGGCTTCTCCTGCTCACTTCAGAACCCCACTTCTCAGCTCAGTTAAACCTCTCTGGAAACACTCTCATAGACACACCCAGAGATGTGTCTCCCAGGGAATTTCAGTTTTAGTACAGTTGACAATCAGGATTAACTGATATTAGCCTCCATTGTCACAGGCTCCCTGCTGGGCACTGCCCACAGCACACCAAATGTAAGCTTTGCTCAACACTGAGCTATTGCCTATGACGATACCCAATCGTGTGTTCTAGAAACCTAATTCATCAATATAGAAAGTTCTTCAATATTGGCCCTACAGGATGCCAAAAAGGGAAAGATTTGTTCTTCTGTTCTGTTCATAGACTTTTGATCTTATACAAACCCTTCTGGAGGAGGGAAGACAGGAGTCCTTGCAACTAGTCCTCACCTGCCTCATCTCACAAGCCACAGCTTTCTGAAAGATTCTCTTTCCATGAAACATTGCCCCTCTGTATTCTTTCCCTTAGAGTCTGCCTGATATACAAGTCAGCTCACCCCAGTAACACACACACACACACACACACACACACACACACAATATGCATTTGTTTATTTGTAGAGGAGGAAGGCATGTGCTTGCTGGAGCATGAGTATGGAGGTCAGAGGGCAACTTTCAGGAGTCTGGCTTTGCTTCTACCAAGTCAGTTTCTAGAAGGTCAAACTCAGGTCATGGTTGCAAACCCCATACTGACTATGGGGTCACCTCTCCAGACTTCGTAACAGATGCTTTCCTAACTTGAACAGTAAATTCGAGAAACATGAATGTGTATAGTGTCCAGGAGGGAGCTCTGGGCTCCACAAACCATGGCAACCAGCTAAAATTGGAAGAGAATTTCAGTGAAGACTTCCAGCCTTCTCCAGAGCTTGCTTGACCCTTTCTTGTTTTTGCTGGTTGCTGTCTGTCCTAAATGGCTATGGTGTTTCTTCTTGGGACCCTAACAGCAGCATCTGTGTAGTGTAGACAGATGTCAGATCCCTCCCTCACCTTGAGGAGGAAAGGTTGGCCAGCTTGCACTGTGTGATCTCAACTGCTCACATCTCCTCAGCCTTCGTTCTTACTGCTTATGCTTCCCGACTCAGAGCAGTGAGTGTTTCCCTCACAAGAGCAAAGGAGGAGAAGTTGACACACAATGCAATTATACTCGGTGGGCTTCAGGAAGAAAGGGGTCTCCATATCACAGGAGGGGCTGTGCTTCCTCCCATTTGAGAGTCTCAGAGAAGACCCTGCCCGAGGAAGACTGAGAGGAGCAATCCTTCAGTGTAGTCTGTCTTACAGTGGTCTCCAAGCCTTCTCATAGCCCACTCCTACCCCTACCTGCAACGTTCTTCCCTTCTTGTGTGAATTCTAATGGAATTAGGCAGAGATACTGAAAGCTTCAGGCAGTCAGGATGCCCTCACTCAGCATTCACAAGAGTTACGATGATAATAGGTTCTGCTCTGCACAATAATTGTCAGAATTGCCTGCCTCCCTTTTCCGGCCAGTAAGCTTCTTGACGATATGTCAGCAGATGAGAGAATTAAATTAATGGCCAGATAGGGACAACAACTTAATCTCTTGACACCCCAAAACTAAGGAAAGAGGACAAGAAGATGGTAATTCCATGAAGTTAGGAGTTTTTAAAATGTCATTTATTAGGTGTTCCTCATTAAGAGCAACCAGAAGGCCACCCATCCCATCCTGTTCCATGTAATTATGGGGCAGCAAAGTCATTTTATCACACTTTCCAAGAGGGTGTGTGTGAACAGCAGTCAGCTGAGGGCGGCGGGCCAGGGTTTCCTTGTCAGCAGCACTGTGAGGAGGGCGTTATGGGTCTCCCTTTGTGCCAGTTCCTGATTCCTTCTTATTCTAACAGATAGGGCATATTATAAACTTTTCTTTATTGTGTTTACAATTTTATGCTGCTAAGATGGGATTTCTTTCTCTATTTGATTTCTACCGTTATGCATTCTATTAAAACATGGTGTAATCTGATTAATTTTAAGTGTGTCTTGTGCTGGCTATTTTGAGCAAACAGTAAAGTCACAGTAAAATACATGTAAATAATTCTGCAGTATCTCAAAGCAAGAGTCTCCACCGCTTTCCCGCCACTCCCACGCTGTCTTCCTTGCTTCGCTTTCATGGCAAGTCTGACCTGAGAACCTAGAGGAAGGAAGGTACCAGGAAGCAGCCCCAGCCACTGATGGGGGGTACTTCTCACCTCTCTTCGGGACTCCCACTCATGCACGCTGCTGACAGAACCCAGACCTCTGCCACCCTGGGGTGCATGTGTCTCTCCTCCCCTGTGGTGGCCATCTCATAGAGCCAGGCGTGCTTGGAAGGGCAGTTGGCACCAGCGTTTACACAGCTAGGAGAGTCTATGTCCCCAGATGGGCAGTTGGCACCATCATTTACAGCTAGGACAGTTGTCTGTGTCCCCAGATAGCTCCACCTCTAGCAACTTTAGAGCCAGCAAGCCTGGATCAGAATCCTGGAGAGACCAGTGGATGCCGGTTTAGGACTAGCCTCTGCTAAGCTGCTTGTGTTTGGTTCCTGGTGATCCTGCTCATTGATGCACAATTCTTTATTGCCTTCAGCATCTGTCCTATGAGCCTGAACATTGTTCCCAGAAGCTGGCTTGCTCCCTGGCTAAATGCAGAAGTGTGGGTGTGTTGGGCGTGGGGTGGGTCTCCTGTTGCTCTATACTCACCCATTCTATTCCTCCCGAGCATAGTTCTGCAGCATGGCCATTGCATCGCTGGTTTCTTCTGTCTGGGCTGCTTTTCCTCAGACATCTTTATGGTCAAGTTTTTCCTGCTTCAGCGTTGCTGGCAGTGCATGCCTCACCGTTGTTCACATCCTGAGCCGCAGTTTGTGCTTAGGTCTAATTCTTTGCTCACTATCTTTCAAGATGCATGCACTATTTTATTTTCTTGCACTAAGTTCCCCTTCTAATCTTGTGTGGGAAAGGAACTCATCATTTTAAGAACTGAGAAAACCTCGAAGAAAATTATGTTAATTATGCAGATGTCTAAAGGAAGAACATTCCAGAGAGAAGAGACAGCTGGTGCAAAGACTGTGGGGGCAGAAGTGTGGTGGCAGGAAGGGGCAGGAGCCTAAGGTGGCTTTCTTTTGGGCTAGAACAGAGTCTCTGGGGAGAAGCCAATCGAAAGTAAGCTCAGAGCAAAGGGGACAAGGTTTACAGAGATGCATATGGAGCCAGGAGCCATTTTATAGACTAGGGGAGAACAGAAAGGCAGGAGTGGAGTGACGCAACTTAATTTCTAGAGGTAAGTCTGCCTATTAAGAATAGGCAGGAAGGAGATGGACCAGGGCCTAGCCTGCCTGAGGCCCGGGGAGGCAACACACACCTTTAATTCCAGCATGTGATAAGCTGAGGCAGGAAGACCAGGCTTTCACAGTTATTCTTAGCTGTATAGTGAATTCAAGTGCTATGTGAGACTCTGTTTTAAAAAATGGGCCATGTAACGTCCCATTATTCCAACGGAGTGTCTGAAGGCCTGCACCGAATGAGGCCTTGAGTCTTGCTAGTTGTTGATAAAAAAGAACGGATGTTGTAGGTTACTTTTAAAATAAATTAAAAATCAGTTAGGTTTGATTGCAGGATGAGGAAATAGCATTTGCTCATCAGCTGTGAATTTCTCAAGCCCTGGCACTTTTAGTAACTCAGATGAACAAGGTCTTTCTGAGACGGCTTCCAGCCTGGCGAGATGCAGGCGCTGTCTCACAACCTCTCAGTCTCACTCGGCGTTGGACAAATTTCTTGTTTGATGTTATTGAGATCCCATCTGTAAACCCAGGGTAGGCTGAGGTCCTTTCAGGAGGATGCTGTGGAATGCCAAGTTCTTATTAAAACTGACAAAGCTGATGTTAGGTGCCTTCTGATCCATAGAGCGCCAGTTGTATGTGATAGATTTAAGGAGCCATAGAGACAGTACATTATTTAAAAGACAATGAGGTCAATGATTCTATAGCAATCAGTGTGTGTGTCCTGGGAGGGAGAGAGGTGCCTGCTGCAGGCACAGATTCCAAGAGGTGACTCAGGCCACGAGGCTGAGCTCCCATCTCCCTTCAAGACTGCATTTCCTGGTTTGTAACATGGCTGGCAAGCTTGCTTAGCTCCCAGCTGCTTGACCTTGAGGCAGGTGGTCTCAGCTGGAGTTCGTCTACCAGTTCAGGCCTCCTTGCAAGGGTCATGAATCTCCCAGAGAAGTGAGGTAATGGCTAGCTCAGCACATGACACTTCCTGACATGACCCCAGACAGACAGAGGGCAGCCAGCACTAAAGAGCACTTCTGCTGACTTGAGCAGGAGGGATTCAGTTTCTTGCCTCATACTTTCCATGGCTTGCCTGGCCAAGATCTTAAGCTCTGTAGGCAGAGGAAACCAGGGCAGCTAATTACTCTGAGGAACTCTCTCTCACTCCCCGCTCAGGGAATTTCAAAGGTCAACACCACCAGCTCTCTAAGTTCTCATGTGGCCCCAGTGAGATTCCTGAAAGCCCTCTCCTGAGATGGAATCCAGGGAACACGTTAGCTGTCTTTGTTCCTTGGGAGGAAGACAACATGGCAGTCAGATTGTGGCTGAGTTGAAAGGTTCTTGAGAACCACTCGTCCTGTGTGTCAGCACAGGGTCCGGCACATCATCTCCTGCTCCCTCAGCTTCATTGTGGCTGCAGTGGAAATTATTATTGTTTGAACATTTATGTAAGGATGAAGACAGAAAATGGCAGTGGGTGTCATGGGGAGATACTTCGGCTGGATCTGCTGGGAAAGACTTCTGTCTGTGACACGTGCTACCTTCCTGTTGTTGTGACAAGATCCCTGATAAGCAGTTTAAGGAAAGTAGAGTTTCTGTGGGTTCATAGGCTGAGGATCTAGTCCATCTGGTGGGGAAGTTGTCGTGGCAGGAGCTTGAGGCAGAGAGTCGCATGACATTTACAGCTAGGCAGCTGGGAGCCATAAATGCTGGGATCCATCTCTCTTTCTCCTTTTTATCCCCAGCCAGGACAGGGTCCTGCCCAGAGTTATCATAGATCTTTCTACATCAGTGAACCTCATCTAGGAATTTCCTGCCTGGCTACCCAGAAGTCAGTTTCCATGGTAATTCTAAATCCAACCAAGTTGATAAGATGGTCCAATGTACCACATGATTGATTGCTACTCCTGGTGAGCAAAATAGAATTAAACTGCCTTTAACTCTAGTTTCTTTGTCTTTGAAGTACAAGGCAACAGCACCAGACTTGTGAGATTGTGAGATCTGGCTCAAACAGGAAGCCAAGATATATGCAAATTGTTCTGTACACAGGCGACCCTCAGAAACTGGTGGTTTCTTATGAGAATGTGGTTGGCACTGCTGGGTGCAGAGTAAGAGCATCAGAAATTTGAATGCCTTGTGCATACACTCTTAAAGTGACATGTACAGAGTCTTCTGCAAGGTCATTCATCACACCCTGATATTCAGGTCATAACATCTATCCCTTGCTCCCCAGAGGCAGAACTCTGAGTCACTGAACGATTATTTTTAGTACTGCAGAGATCATGAGGAGGCTGTCCTACCTGACTGCATGTCTTAGGCATTAGGTCCCTCTGCCCAACACTGTTTGCTCTTGAGAGATGCTTTGTGTCATTCTCCTTCAGAAAGGTCTTTCCTCACAACTTTCTGAAGATTTCCCTGTAATTAGGGATGCTCAGACCACAAAGGGAAGGCAACCAACTCCAATGAATGAAATACAAGCCTCAGGCATTGTCGTGAAGGGAGATTCAATTAACCAACACCAGGCATTCTGTAGGCTGCTGTGGAACTCTTAGAAGGAACTGATGACTTCTCCCCTGGACTGCAGTCCTGCTCCAAGCTCCTGAGATGCTATGTGAACCTTCCAGGCTATGCCTGCTTTACCAGAGTAAAGGCATAGAAGCCTATCCAAGAAGATAACCACTTTGCATGAGCCTCCCCGCTGTGGAAAAGTTGAAAGTCCCTTTAAAGCCCCCTTTCTCTGTTAACCTCAGTCCTACAGCTCTTGCTTCTGCCTTGTTTTCTGTGTGCTTGAATGGTGCTTTTTTTTCTTCCCTTACTGGGTTCAAGCATCAAGTTCATCCAAAGATGGAATTTGGCCTGGAACATTTACAATGGGTCAAGTTCTCTGCTCCAAAGATCAGTGACTGGAGGGGTGCCTAGGGATTCATAACTGACTGGGAAAAGCAGACTCAGACCCCACATTGTATCCCGAGAGGAACAACCATGTACAAATCAAAATATTTCTCCCTTTGGGTTAGTTATAAGGAGTTAGACCATATTCGTAAATAACAGTTCATGTAAACACATTGGAAGAATTCCTTCAGTATGAGCTCTGCTTTCTTTAGAGTCTACATGGGGGCATAAATATCTTCATAGAGTCAGCTTATTTATTCATAGTACCATGGGAGGAAGAAGTACTCTCACTTAAAACTAATCATTATAATTATATTACAATCAAACTCCAATGATCTGCCCTGTGATATTTGAAGTTATGAACAGCGAGATTGTTTTGTGGATAACAAGATCCTATTTTCTACCAGTGGCTTTTTGGTTCTTTTCCTTAATTGAATAAGTCAAGGAGATTCTTTTAACCCACTAGGTAGACTTCAAGTATTGGGAGTTTTTCTGTGAGTGCACAATGCAATGATGGATGATGACAATAAACTCAGACAAGAATTGAGAGGTATCAGTGCCCTACAGAATCCTAAAGGTTTAATCTCCATTTTACTTTTGGGTTTTGTAATCTCTCCTGACTTCTGTTCATCCTTCAGTCTCAACTTCAGCCCTTGTTCAAATCCATGTCCCATCACTTACTGGTAGTATGACTCTGAGCTTATTCATTAATACCTGTAGATTCTTGGTCTGTGAAATTGAGGTGTTAATAAATAGTAATCACCCTCCAAGTTTCCTTGGAGATTTTATGAGGAGATCCGAATACCTAGCACATGGTATCATGGCACTCCCTCAGAGCAGGCATTCCTAACTCCCTGTTACAATCCCTGTCAACCTCCTTCCTTCACAAACACAGTAGTTCTGGCATTGTTTTGCTCTGTTTATTAGCTTAGTCTCTGTCTTCATGGGAAAGAACATATTTTGTTTGTCTATTGTGTGTACCCATATAGTGTCAGTCTTATCTGCAATAACAAAAATGCCAGATAGTGCTGTCTTATAAAAACAGAATTTGTGGGTTTGTGGTGTTATTCTGGCATCCAGAGTTTGAGGATAGCCAGTGTAAGGCTTGTCTGTATTAAAAAAAAAAAAAAAAAAAATCGTAGTGGTGAGGCCTTTGCCTAGCATGCATAAGGTCCTAAGTTCAGCCTTTAAGTACCTCAGGGGAAGGGGGGGGGTTGTTTCAATTCTGAAGGCTGGAAAATCCATGATCAAGGTCCAGCAGGTTCAATGCATGGTAAGAGCCATTCAGGTTCACAGTGGTCATTTTTTCTCAGTGCCTATACCTGGCAGAAATGAGCTGGGATTCTACATGATAGTTCTGTCAGCCCCCTCCCCTGCTGACCATGGTCACAACAAGGATTGAATTTCAACTTCTACATGGGGGAATTCAGTCTACAGCCTGATAGTCGTTGCTTTTCTTCCTATTATTCCAAAACACCTGATAAAGCAACTTGAAGAAGGAAGGGCTTGTTGTGGCTCCTGGGTTCAGGGTAGAAGCCATCGGGGTAGGGAAGACAGGTAAGCGGGCAGTGAGGTGGCTGCTTACATTGTGTCCCCAGTCAGGAAGGAGGGTGCAGTGGATGCTGGCACTCAGCTCACTTTCTCCTTCTTATTCAGTCCATGGCCCTAGCACAGTGAGCCAGCGCAACTAATTCAATCTGGAAAGTTCCTCACAAACATGCCTAAAGGGTTGTCAGTTAGGTGATCTAGATCCAGTCAAGTTGGCAGTCAATATCAACCATCTTCTGTCCATCCATCCATCCACAGCACAGATGTGTAGAACATAAGCTAAACATTTAGTAAATATTTGTTAAATAATGAATGAGAGAATGACTGGTCTGGGATTCTGACTATTACATACACAGAGTGAAGGAATGATGGCTACTGTTACAACTAATGGTGCTTCCCAGTCAGCACTCAAACATGGAATTGGATCACACTTCCTTCCCCCTCTTGTCCCATTCCTCCATATCCCCAAGCAACGGTTCTACTCTCCTGGTTTCACCAAGGACTGGATTAAGTAGGCTACAGTGCCTTTACCACATAAAGAGACAGTAGAAAGCAACACACTGGCTCCAGATGCTAGTTTGCTTTCCACTCAGCCTTTACTAGAAAGGCGTATACTTTGAAAATTACTGAGCAAGCTCAACAAGGTATGTCTCTTGATCCTCTTGGACCCTATAGGTTTATGGATGTTAGGGGTAGTGGTTTGGATAGCACAGGGGTCTGCCCTGTGAGGAAGACTAGGAGAGAGGTACCAGGGCCCTGCATTTTCTGTCCTCATATTTCTTCCTGAGTGAGGCAAATGTAAGCAAGAAAAGTATGTGCTGTCATAGACAGAGCTAGTTTGGGTGCCAGTGCAACAGAGGAGGTGGGCAGGGAAATGGACTGTGGTCCATCAGGAGTCAGAGTTCCAGGGAACTCAACAAACAGCAAAACCAGTACAGACAGCTACCTAAAGAGAATGTGTGGAGAACTGCATCACATAGCAGGCTCAGCCGCTGCAGACTGGCACCCTGCTCCAAAGTGAGGCAAACTGCGGTGCTTCCCCGAAGGAGTGGGCTTGCTTCATCTTTACACACTTGTGGCAACTGAGGGACTTCTCTCAGGGAATGTGCCCTTAAAGACACTCGGTGATATCAGGATGGGGTCCATCTGAAATGAGCTGGAGGGCCCACATAAACAGGTGGAGAGCCCGGAGCTGGGAAAATTTGTCAAACATGGTTGTAAATGTTAATACTTTTCTCACCCACCAGCTGGCGAAGCTGGAGAGACGTCAGTTGCTTGCTGATTGACTGAGCTGTGAGCCCATCCTCGTGGCCACTGAACCATTCCATCTGTCATTTAGACGCTGGGATTGGGATGGTTTGGGAAGATGGCCAAGTGATCAGCTCCCTCTCTCTGCAGTCTGCCTCAGCAGCTGCAGTAAACCCAGCCCATGCCCCAAAACACATTAATCCAGACAAAATAGATTTTACTTAGGGTTTGATTTAGAAGAGATAAAATCAAAGATGGAAGCACTTTTCATGAATGAGGGCACATAATCAGTGTGCTAAATTATGAAGTTCAGCGTATGCTATCTACTGGAAGACTGTTTAAAGTTACAGAAATTCCATATGCAGTCATATTTCAGAATTATCACACAAAAGTGTAAAACAAAACTGCAGTTCATGCGTACACGCTGTGCTAAGCAAGGGTGCCCGAAGGTCATGAGATTTGGCTTTGTGTAAAACTTGCCAAAGCTAAATGACCGTGGTCTTCTTTTGTTTCTTCAGGGGAAAAAAGACCTTTTGCAAACCATGTCACCAAACGTCCTTCATTTCTACACTCAGGCAGTTTATACACCATAGCCTCTGCTCTTTGGGGGCCAGGCTTTTCTGCCTGAATCCCAACAGTTGATATAGCATCCTTAGTTAGCATACTCCTGGAGTTGGCTTCCTTTCCTCTCACTGGGCAAGAGCTTTAAGCCAAGCCTTTGTGAAGGGCAAAAAGAAAACTACCTTGGGTTTCTCTTGGTTGCCATCTTAGGTGCAAATTAACCCAGGTCTCGTTTTCATGTTCTCTCTCAGTAATCCCAGATGCTGGGGAGGAACCATGGAAGAATTGCTCCTTCTATCACAACTGCCATGAACTCTTCAGACCTGCCACAATCCAGTGCTTTGCCCCAGATTCTGTAAGGCTTAATTCGAAGCTTAACGTTCTGCAGCCTTAGGAGACAGTCTCAGGAATATGACCTGTCTGGGAGCTATCTCCTTAGATGAGTAGCCTCTGCAACTGGTTGGTGTGAGTCTGACTCTGCCAGGTCAGAGATGTAGCAGTGGGAGAACAGGGCAGGTATGAAGGCTCCTAGTCTAGTCTTAAAGATGTCGGCTGTAGCCACCAGCACAACCAATGTTGTGACTTCTTTGAAGGTAGGCTTTTTCTTATGGGAGCCTTTTGGCATAGGCGTGGTATCAGGTGACTGACTGGCCAACCTGCAAATTACATATGCAATTTTCAACCAGTTGTCTTGATATCATAAACCGAGAGAGAGAGAGAGAGAGAGAGAGAGAGAGAGAGAGAGAGATTACATGCACTGATATTTCCTCATAGCTGTATGATTTGCTCTGTCTGTGTACTGACTACCACTTTGCACTGAACAGACAAGCAGAAAGGGCAGAGATGAGCCTGACACCGGGCAGGTGCTTCCCTGATTGTCTCCAGATCACCTGGGATCTTGAAATGCAATTCTTATCTAGGCTTTTTGGGCTGTAACCTGGGGTGAATGTTTCTTTTTAATGAATCTCTAAGGGAAAATGTTACCATCCAAGGACCTAGAGTCCAGTTACTGGCCATTTAACTAGACTCACACACCTTGAGAGACATGAGAAGAACCAGGTAGCAGTCCAGGACAAAGGACTGTTTCCATCTGAACTCAGTGACTCAACCAATTGACTTAAGTCCCATGAGCCCTACCAGCCTTGCCTGTAATGCATGTCTAACCCGACCCCTCTCAGAGAGCTGCTGCTGTACAAATCCAATGTCTAACAGGCATGCTGTATTCAGAGCTCTGCATACGACGACCGCTCAATAAATGCATGCTGAGAATTTACTCCTGTAGCAAAAGCATGGTTGAGACAGCCAAGATGTGACAGGGTGTCTTTGTCCACACTGTCTAGCCTGAGCTGACATTTCAACCCTAAATTAACAGTTATGCCCAATAGTTTTTTTTCACTGAGCAGACATTGTCTAATACAGTCCTTTTCATGCTTTTCTGTTGTTCAAACACCAATGTGGTCACAAATGAACACACTTGGAAGCACATTACATGCTTATAATGAATAAATGCGATCCTATAAATTAATTTTTAGCAACTATGAGTTACTAAATACCATTTTATGAGTAGCTTACACCCTGATCCAAGTGATAAAATAAAGCCTATACTTAGCCCAATGTGTTGGTGGCCTGCCTGTCACATGTGTCACTGAACACATTGGTCCACTGTTTTCTGTTGAGGCAGATGCTTCATCCTTCACACTCAATTCCTTCTGCAGTTTGTCTGACCTGATTGCACTCTGCTGGTGCTGAGGCTGACACCAGGCCCGCTGCTGTCTCTTCCCATGAGTGATGCACACGCTAGGCACAGAGCTGGCTTCCTTCTCAGAGTATCTTACACTCAGGGACATGGCCAGTATCAGCAGCTTATGGGGCTGCCCAGGCTTTTCTGAGCATTCTTTCCCCGGGGCAACATTTATTTTCTTCTATTCTGAACATTGCTTTTTGTGTTAGTTATTGAAGTTCTCAGATGAACACAATGAATGGAAAATAACATGTCCCAATCCCTGGTACACAAAATAACTTACTATTTAAAAACCTTTCAAACAAATAAAACCATAACACACAAAAATTAACCGGACCCAGATTGATGAAATTGCATATGGTTAGAGTTGGCATTTGAAACAGAAACTGTGAAGCTTCATATTAATTTTTACACTTTTAATATTGAGTATCTTTTATGCACCTGTCTACCATCAACCTCAAAAAAAAATCCATGACAGCGTTAGCACTGGAGAAGCAATTCGCTTTATATACTTGTTCATAACACCTGTCCATCACCTGCACTTGCTCCTCCTCATCCCTTTGCACTTGTGTTTCTTATTCTCTTTTCTTCATGAAAACCTTTTACACATGGAACAAAAACGCTATTGTGACTTTCTAACCTTGCCTAATAACGGAAGAAACTGCAGGTGACAGATATCATCTATCGTGAGTGGCCTTGTGAAGTTAGCACATTCCTGTGTGAATTCTCGTCCAAGGTTGTCTTCAAAGAACAAACCCTTTTCAGTGCGCAGCAAAGAATGGTGAATGGAGCAAAGAAGTGCCCACAGGATTGTCTATGAGTGTTCCAGATACAAACAAACAACAGTCAGTTGAAGGACATTGTTGGTGACACACTTCCAGGAAAATGATCTGTTTTTCAAGAACTCTTTCTATTTATAGAGCATTTGAAAGTAGCTTCATTGAGTCCTGTCTCCGAGATTTATTAATCATGTTTTGTACAATGTTGCTGGTCACTAAAAGTCTAATAACATTCCATCTGCAGGATGTCATACACTGGTTAGACGGTGATATGGTGAACCCATTTAAGCTATTGTTTGCTGCTGTTAACAGATTATTGCTTATAATTTTCAATAGAATTTACTGGGTTTTAAAAATTAAATAAATGAAATCAATTGGTTGGCTTAGCGTTTTAAATTCCAAAAACCCAGAGTCTTCTTAATCTGTATGAAGTATGAATATAGACAACATCTACATCAGTGGTCCTTTAACCCTGATAAAAAAGAAAAAAAGGAGTTCTTAAAATATTATTTTAAAAAATCCAAGCGGTACAAGTAGATAATATTTTAACATTTTAATCCACAAAGGCGAAGGATACCAGGATATACAAGTCAAAGGGCATAGAGTAGCAGACATGTAGAGAAACAAGATTAAAATATGGTATGAGCATTACACTCCAGACTGTTCACCCCTGCACAAGGGACCACAGACACCTAAGGACTCCTGAGATGAGGATTAGCCTCTCCCTTTACTACATGTCCAGTGCAAAGTGGTCAGCGCTGAAATCAGATCCCCACCGCCAGCAAAAAGAGACCCAGTGGGTTCTATTTATATATATTATAAATACACCTTTGTACATACACACACATATATATAATTTGTGTATGTAACAATAATAATAAAAGAAAGAGAAGCTATCAACTTGAAGGGACACATGGTGTTTGAGACAGAGGAGTTGAGAGGGGCTGGAAGGAGGGAAGACAGAAGTGGAGAAAAAAGTGATAAAGTTCTGTTTTAATCAAAAACATTTTGTAAAGAATATTGTACATTGTATCAGCATTTTTACTAAATGAGTAGTAGCTCTCTCTGTCTCTCTCCCTCCTTCCGCCTCCTTCCCCCTCCTTCTCCCCCACATTGTACTGGGAAATGAGCCTAGGGTTTTGCATGTTCTAAGCAACTGCCCTATGATCCTGCTGTGGAGTTGCAGCCCAGGCTGCTGTTGCAGATATCACACACACACACACACACACACACACACACACACACACACACACACACACACCCCTACATTTGCTTCCCCTAAAATGACCACTTTGCTGTAGACGGGCATGCGGTCTTGTGGTATTCTTTAAGTACACACAAGGCAATTCATTTTTGAAACTGTCGTAGAGAAGATTTTGAGGCCTTTAGCCTCCTGCTCCCTATCTACAGTCAGACTGTATTTGACACGAAGCCCAAGGAGCCCCATGATAGCATTCTTTTTTGTACAAAGTCCACCTATGGAGGATGCTCCACGTAAGCCTGCCGGAGAGCAGCTTCTTAACTCTTCAAGTTCTGGTTCAGCACGGTTAAAGAATTGGAGCACGCCTCTGCTGCAGGCCACGCCTCCTCTTCCCTATCACGACTGAAGGTGGCTTTTGGGGTTTCAGACACTGATTGATTCTCTGCTTTATGAGATCTAATAACCTCGGGTGGGGGAGGAGTGCTTTAATAGTTTTCTCTTTCCTAGTCTGGTAATGAGATGGACACCATGAGCCATCTACACATGACTTCACGGAGTACCTTCATTTAAAGGTCTGCCGGCCAAGTACGCCTAAGATCCCCAAATGTGAATGAAACAACCTTTCCCAAGCCCTGTTTAAGCATCTGTTGATTCTTGTTTGTCTCAGCACTTAAGAGAGACACCAACACTTGGGAATCACTTTAAATTGTTTGCATCATCAAAAAGAATACAGCAATACCTCCTGTCTTCTTTATTAATTTGCCAAGCACCTTCACATTAATCATTCAAACATTCTGGACTCTCTCTTCTTTAAATAGAAAACAATATAGGTGAAGTAGCTCATAGACAGATGGCTACTAAATATCATATTTGTCGCCAAGTTAGTTGCTATCTCCATAATAATGGCTTTAGAGCCTCAGAGAGGTAGAAAAGTTAACTATTTAGCTAAAAGTTAACTATTTCTGTTGAGCATGTAATATACACTGACAGCCTTGGATGGTGGACCATAAACTGGAAGCCAGCCCCGGCTACATAGAAACATTGTCTCAAGATGAAACAAAACAAAATCAACATGTTATAGCCAGGGGACACACACCCTTAATCTTTGCATTCGGGAGAAAGGGATGCTGATACAGGAGAATTGCTGTGAGTTTGAGTTCAGTTCTAGGCCAGCCTGGGCTAAAAAGTAAAAAGTTGTCTCAAACTAACTTACTAACTAGCTAGCTAGCTAACTAAGTAGAAATAACTTTGTGTCTCTTCATCTGTATCCTGGAGTCATGTTGCTACCTGTCTATTCCCAGCTGCCTAATAGGAAAGGAGCCAGGAGCAGCAAGCAAGGACAGGAAACATCTGGGCATGTGGTACCCAATACTGAACCTGAAAGTCTCCCTTCAGCTCCAGCTCTAATTCTAAGAAGATTAAAAAAAAAAAAAAAAAAAAAAAAAAAAAAAAAAAAACCTTTAAAGAAAATTCATCCAGTTTTAAGGACAAAGGTTCCTAAGAAAATGTCTTATTATATCTAGGTCCGAGGATATAATTAAACAAACCTAAGGAGTGAAAAGTGATCTTGTCCCATTTCTTGGGTGCCACATATATCACCAAGTAAAGAAAATAATAGAAAATGCAATACAAATAATACAAGTAACATATAAACACAATTTTCTGGTGCCTAACATTCAAGAAAATGAAGCAAAGGAAATGACAATGTTTCAAATACTGGGACATTAAAATAAAGATTAAACTTCTAAGATAACTCACCTTGGTCCAATCTAGGCAGACCGTGCCAGCCTCTAGGACAGTCTCCAGCTTTCAGCACACGCCCTAACGTCATCTCTGTCACATTTAGAGTTTGGCCTACCTAAAGAGCTTCTAAGTAAAAACACATAAAACCCACCTCCGTTTGTTCCAGTCCTCGTCCGGGTGGACTCTCCTGCACAGGGCTCTTTCCAGTCTGGCTTAGCTCGTTACTGATACAGAGTGAGGTGCTGATTGACAGCTCTCAGTCCCAGTGCATGATGTAAGCTTTTTAGGCTGCTGAATGTGTGCTAACTAACTTAATGAATGTTTTATAGACATACTCTATGTAGCCACACACAGAGAGCCTTGGCTCAGATCTACAAAGGAACTTTCTCCAGTACAATAACAGACAAATCTGAACATAGAAAGATAAACACTGGAAATTAACACACTGGCTAGAGGAGACTGGGCATTTTTAACTAGTGCTATTCTGAGATTGCTATCGCAGCCAGAGGTGGTGGCACTTGCTTGTGAATGCATTACTCAGGACACAGAGCCAAAAGGATTGTAAAGAGCTCAACGTTAGCCTGGACTACTTTGGGAGTGCCAGGCAGCCTGGGCATGAAAACATGTCTCAGAAAAACAAAACAAGACTTGACACTGCCGGTCAACTTGGGGATTGTGAAATTACAGGGAATGAGCCTTTTCCACTCCTGGTCTGCATAAGAAACCTCTGCATATTCATGGCTTGATTTTCCCAATGGAATGGGAGTTTGAGTTAGGCAATTACAACAAGAACATTGGATATGGGACCAGGAAGCCTGAATTGACCCAAACGTCTCCCTTTGGCAATTTACTTAATTGCCCATAGTCTTGTTTCCCCTATAGTCCTCAAAGTCTCTGTGGTGTGTTACACTTTAAACAGGAGATCCTGTAGAGATGACAGTATTCTCAGAGTGGGTACTTCACTGGATGTGTGAACCAACCCTAAAATAATCACCTTGAGCAGTGTGACATTGGAGTGCCCATGAGATTCTGGTTTTTCTGATTGTTGCTATTTGATGGTTACTCTCTTTTATTTCGCTAGTGTTCCAACCTAGCAGGAGACTGTATACTAAGGCAATGCGCTGATGCGCAGACACTCATGAGGAAGTCCAGAACAATGGAACTTTTGAAGACACCGCTCCATTTAAGATGCCCTGTAGACTCCCACCAGGAAAGTGGCCAGTGGCCACACCTAGCAAGATTCCAGCAGAATTTCCTACTGAAAGCAACACACAGCACTACACCCACCTAAGAACCAAAGAGGGAAACAGAAACCAAGGACAAAACACTGACCTAGCAAAGCAAGACTAGATATTAGCACCTAGAATTACAATTAACCCAGAGGTCTATATGCCTAAGCAAAACCACATCCAATCACAGCCAGGACAATATGTCTCCACTAGAGTCCAGCAACCCTACCACAGAAGGCCCTGAGAACTGTAACATAGCTGAAGACAAAGACCTTAACACAGTCTTCATGAATATGATGACAGAGGTCTTTGAAGAGGAAATGAATGACTCCATTAAAGAAATCCATGAAAACACAAAACAGAGGAAGTGAGTGAATAAAAGAGTTCAAGACTTAAAAGTAGAAATAGAATCAATAAAGAAAACCCAAACTGAGGGAAAATGCGGAAATGAAAACTTTAGGAACTCACACAGGAGCCTCAGAGGCAAGCCTCACCAACAGAGCACAGAGCTGGGAGAGAATGCCGGGCACCGGAGACAAGACAGAAGAAAGGGATGCATTGGTCAAAGAAAATGTTAAATCTAGAAAACTCCTGACACAAAACATCCAGGAAATCCGGAACACTATGAAAAGACAAAAATCTAAGAACAATAGGAAGAGGGAAAAAGAAGAAACCCAGGTCAAAGGCACAGAAAGTATTTCCAACAAAAGCAGAGAGGAAAATTTCCCTAACCTAAAGAAGCAGATGCCTACCAAGGCACTAGACATATACAGTACTGGACCAGAAAATAAGGTCCCCTCAGCATATAATAATCAAAACAATAAGCGTACGAAACAAAGAAAGCATATTAAAATCTGCGAAGGAAAATAACCGCATGACATGTAAAGGTAGACCTCTCAATGGAGACTCTAAAAGCCAAAAGGGCCTGGATAAATGTTCTACAGACTCTAAGAGAGCACAGATACCAGCCAAGACTGCTATACCCAGCCAAAGTTTCATTACAACAGATTTTTAAATCTAGCCCCACAGAAGATGCTAGGAAGGAAAACTCCAACTAAAAGAGGTTAAGCATACCTCGGAAAACACAGGGAATAAATAATCCCAGATTAGCAAACCAAAAGAGGGGAAGTGCACACACACACACACAAACACACACACACACACACACACACACACACATGCACACACATGCCCCCCCCCAGCAGCAGCAGCAGCACAACCACAACCACAACCACAACAGCAAAATAACAGAAATAAAAAATACTGTTCAAC
This sequence comes from Uromys caudimaculatus, assembly GCA_028551405.1. Taxonomy (NCBI): domain Eukaryota; kingdom Metazoa; phylum Chordata; class Mammalia; order Rodentia; family Muridae; genus Uromys; species Uromys caudimaculatus. The sequence goes on along the minus strand of CM052706.1, from coordinate 99,555,267 downwards.
ATTAATGATCTCGTTTCTTCAATAAAAAGACACAGACTAACAAAATGGTTGTAAAAACAGGATTCATCCTTCTATTGCATTCAAGAAATACTCCTTAATATCAAGTACAGATATTACCTCAGGGTAAGCAAATAGACACAAGAACCAAGCTGGTGTAACCATGGTAATATCTGATGAAATAGATTTTAATCCAACACTAATCAGAAGAGCTTGGAAATGACACCACATGGTCAACAAAGGAAAATCTATGAGAAGGATATTGGGATTCTTTAATATCTATGCATCAAACACAAGGTCACCCAAGCTTGTAAACTGCTGCTTAATCACGTGTTGGTCCGCACACATTGATAGCAGAAGACTTCAATCCCCACTCTTGTCAATAGACAAGTGATTCAGACAAAAACTAAGCAGAAAAACACTGGAGTTAACTGACACTATAAACCAAATTGACCTAACATATTTATAGAATATTTCATTCAAACACAAAAGAATATACTCTCTTCTCAGCACTTTATGGAACTTTCTCCAAAATTGACTGCATACTCGTGGTCATAAATCAAAACTCAACAAAATTCAAGAAAATTGAAATAACATCCGCATGCTTCTTTACCTGCTAAACACAGTCATTTTTATTCCTAGGGATTCGAGTACTTTTACCTTTTCTTTGTAATTTAAAGTTTCCAATAAATAAGCATTTATCTAAAAAAAAAAAAAAAAAAAAAAAGAAAGAAAGAAATAACATTTGCATCCTATCTAACTGCCAGGGAGCACAGCTATGGAACGCTCACTCTTAAGCCCCTCCCCTCAGGGCTGGAAGAGGAGGCAGAAAGAGTGTAAGGGTTAACGTGATGGAGGACACCAAAGAAACCAGGCCCCCTAAGTCAACAGAGTCCACGCACACACAAACTCAGGAAGGTGCAAGCAGCGTGCACGGGGCCTGCACGGCTCTGTACCACAGGGGGTCCTAGAGCTGAAAGGAGACATGGAAACATGGCCTCATCCCTAACCCAGAAGTTATCTCCAGTTGATAACCACTTGCAATTTAGTTTCCTCCAAGGAAGTCTCACTAGGGAAACTAATTATTATTACTAAGGGTAGGCTGCACGCCCAGCAGTAGATGTCAACAGAAAATGAACACGACAGCATCTTTGGAGGTTCCTTGTCTCACAATGTCACATCAGGGTGTTGGGTTTTTGTTGTTGTTGTTGTTGTTTTTTAATTATCTTATTTTTAATCTTAATTTAATTTTTTATGTTTATTTTTTTCTTTCTTTTTGTCGTACAGGTCTTTTTCATATATATCATGGCTTCCAGTTTAAGGTTTTTATGGAATTCCTGAGTGTACAGATGAACAGATTCATTATTCTATTTTATTATTATCCCTTAGAAGCCTCTTTGTTTCCTAATGAGAGACAGAAATGGGATGGACCCTGATGGGAAGGGAGGTAGGGAGAAATCAGGAGGAGCAGAGGGAGGAGGACCTGAGAGGAGCAGAGGGAAGAGGACCTGGGAGGAGCAGAGGGAGGAGGACCTGGGAGGAGCAGAGGGAGGAGGAACCGCAACCAGGATATAGTACATGAAAAAAAAATCCATTTTCAACAACAAAAAAAGAAATCAAAATAATATTAATTTCAAAAGAAGATGGCCTGTAACCTGGGCCTTTGTCCCAGGTCCCTGGCAAACAGTGTGTTTTGGAGCACTGGATCAACCTGGCCACGTAAGCAACCCCTGAGTGAGCATCTGGGCCATTTGAACAGTTTAGGATAATCCCACAGAGCCAGCTCTTTCCACTGTTGGACTCTGAGCACCGTGCAAGGACACCCGCTGAGCCGGCAGCTGGGAATGCTGGCACACGGGGCAGGCTTCTCTCACTTGCTGGCCACATGCCCAGGACATCAGGCTGCTCTCTAAGTGGTATCAGTCAAAGTGGGGCAGGATAGCCCCACCTGTCTCTAAATACATCATTCACTGGTCATGTTCGTTTGTAACTCATTACTCAAGTGAGATAATGACAGTGTGCACAGGATCTGTGACATGATTTACAGAGAATTCTGAGCATAGTACCTGGCACATACAGAGAAGTTGATTGATTTAACTCAAGGGACCATTCTGGTTAGCTGTCCCTATGGAGTAAGTTACTGGTGTAGCTTTAAATAAGGGATAGTGTATTGAGCCATAAACTGTCATTAACACTCAGTTTAATACAGGATTTTCAGATTCAACTTTGACCCCAGTTAGAACCTCTAGGATCAGAGTGCAGAGAAAATGGGCAGGACATGATGATTTGAAAGAGTCAAAGCACTGCTGGGGACTGGCAGGATCCAGTGGGCAGTATCACAGGGCTGGTGGAGACCCCAGGGGCCTGCTGCGAAAAGAAGATCCCAAGGTGGAGAGAGAATGAGGCCTGCTCTGAGCAAGCAAGAGACACAGTTTGCATCTGAACTGAGATCTGATTCGCTGTGTAACTGTACAAGTCACTAAACCTCTTTCAGGGTTAGTGCACTTAGCACCACATGATGGGTGAGTTTGGTCACCTGGAGGACCCTCCAGGAGGTCAACAAGCAACGCTTGCCTAGATTTCTTTAAAGAGTATTTGTGCCAGGCAGTGGTGGCGCACGCCTTTAATCCCAGCACTTGGGAGGCAGAGGCAGGTGGATTTCTGAGTTCGAGGCCAGCCTGGTCTACAGAGTGAGTTCCAGGACAGTCAGGGCTACACAGAGAAACCCTGTCTCGAAAAACCAAAAAAAAAAAAAAAAAACCACTAAAAAACTAAAGAGTATTTGTGTAGTAACTTTATGTCATGGAGCTTAGCTTTAAAAATTCTGTAAATGTTAACACGTCCAAGCTGCATACGGTGACTTACAAGTAAGTCAAGATTTAAAGAATATATCTCTTAGAAGATCCTATACAATATCCACTGTCTCAAGGGTCCAGTAAATATCATCCATATCTCTTTTTAAATTGCTAAGGACACTTTGCAAAAGATGTTTTTAACTAAGCAAGTTTTAACTTGTAGGAAGTAGGCAGGTCAGGGCCTTGGCATTCAGAGTTTGAAAATATTTATGTTCTGCCATTGTATGGTTTGCTATTGGTCAGGACACATAATTTATTTTGAATTTTTAAATAATGGCAAAGAAGAGCATTAAGTCATACTTAACAAAATTAGAAGGTAGGTTACCCAGAAGCAGGTGATTATGGTGAGGCTGTTTTTATGTTCCTCTGTTTTCTACGGAAATTAAAAGCCTTCAATCAAAACATCTGCTTTAGTAAAACAATGAGCGTGGAGTTGAGACGTGTTCGTTTAAAAGAGATATAAAGGGGACTTGGAAGTCCTCCCAAGAGGAACCAAATGATTGATGAAGATAGAGACATAGCGGGCAAAGGAAGATGACACAGGATTAAAGACGCTGTCAGATTCCTGGGCCATGGCCAGAAAGTTGAGATGAAAGACTCAACCTATCAGCAAGAAACTTGTGTGTAAATGAGAACCCTTGGAATTAAGCTTTGCTTTGGAAAAAGAGGGTTGGCTCCCCTACCACACACCACCATGCCAGCAATTCCTGTGCATGGGGTTATGGCAGCATGAACAGCTTCCTTGAGAGTGTTGACCCAGTCTTCACAGGTGAGGTACAAGGCTGGCTATGTATGGGTTTGCAGCCCTCCGTCTCCAAATTCATTTGATTATATAAGAACAAATGTGCAGGTGGTCACCAAAGGGCAACAGAAGCATCTGAAGCTCTGCCTCGGAGTAAGGCTCATGTCTCCCCAGGGATGCATCTAAGTGGAATGCCAACAACAATTACTTAAACATCCTTCCTAAATGCTTGTTTGACCAGCTCATTGCCACAGTCATAAGGTTTCTATAGTCACGGGAGAAGTAGTCTATGCAAAAAGGCAAGGTGATTTTTGTATGCTGCAGCAAGCAAGGAAAAATGGGATTCATAAATACCACATACACTACTGTTCCCCCTAAACAAACAAACAAACAAAAAACAAAACAGGTACCCCAGAACAGATTTTTCTTACAAAAGACATTCAGTTGAGAAAATTGTAAAATATTGCTGTGAGGTTCTAACCCATGTAGGGTGGGACATCGTCTTTAGAACCAGAAACTGAGTAAAGACGCCAGCTCCCTCCTACTTATCTACAGCCTTGATGTAATCCCAGTACACACTTATATGCTGGTATGTGCAGACTGTGATACACTTGAGCAGCCAACAGAATTTTGAAAATGTCCAGCAAGCTTATGATCTCCATACCTAAAGTCAATACAAACCATATCAGCACAGAAGCCATGGCACTGTGGAAGTCACATGAGGCTAGACGGCCATGTCAGTGAGGTAAAACTGAGAGTAGAGAAACGGACTCATGGTCATCTGACTTTCAGCAAATCCACAGTAGAGAGAAGATGGTGTTTTAAATATGTAATGCTGGTACAAGGGAACTAATCAGTGGGTTGGAAACTAAAGCAGCAAAAAACGTCTGCCCCTTAGACCACATACAAGGTCAACTCTGGATATGGCACAAATCAAAACAAAAATGAAAACTGGATTTCAAAAGAAAACCTGAGCTGATGCTTCTGGGCTTTGGAGTAGTTGAATATTGAATAATAACAAAAAGCTATCCCCCTTAAAACAATATTGGACTTCACTAAAGACCTCTGTTGACCCCAAGACGAAGAATACTATGATGACATCCAGAAGCTTAGTATTACTGCCTACAGTATATAGATCTGGTAAATAATTTTAAAGCAGAATATGTAGAAAATTCCTACCATTCAGTTGAAAAACAACACCCCCTGTAAATGAGTCATTGCTCACTTATTAATGTTTCCTATGCAAGTGACACATGACAAGGTTCTTATTATCTTTGATCACCAGGTAAATAAAAACTAAATTAAAAATTTATTGAGGGAGGTGTGTTAGTAGGTACAGTGCTTGCTGAGCAAGCATGAGGAGCCGCGTTCGGTTCCCCAGTGTGCACATAAAAACTTGGGCATGGAGCCATATGTGTATACCCAACTGCTGTGAGGGCAGAATCAAGGGGGCTGCCTGGAGCTCGCTGGTCACACAGTCTAGCTGAACTGGTAAGCTCCATGTTCAGTGAGAGACTTAGTCTCAAAAACTAAGGTAGAGAGTGACTGAGGAAGACAGTGGCCTCCACATGCATACACAGTTTCGTGCTAATACATATGCCCCCCCCCAGCATACACACACACACACACACACACACACACACACACACACACACACACCATACACAAAGTATCAAGCGCTCATGTTACAACAATGGGACTGTTCTGGAGACCTCAGAATATTGAAATACGAACAATGTGGAACGTTTATCCTCCAAAAAAGTGATTGAAGCCGGCCCAAGAGAAAGGCCATGTAAGCTCCAGAGAGCAATGCTGTACACTAGAACCACTATGCCCATTTGAGCTCACATCCCAGCCCTGGTCCAGCCATGGGGCATGCAGCTAGATGACTCAGAGTCTGCTTCCCTGGGTTTGGTTCCGTCCTTTCTTGTAGTTCTCTTCCCTCTCCTGTGCAGTGGAGATGTTTAACCTGTGCCAGTACATCTTGAAATTAAGTGATTTTTTTTCCTTTTCCAGGGATTCACAGCTGACAGCCACCCTTCCATAGCACAAGACGCTTTCAGTGTAGAGTTTGGGGGACACCTGGAGATGAATTCACTCTGTACTAAGATGGCCATGAGCCTTTGACGTAGGAAATGTTCCCTACAGGGCAGATTTGAACACTTGGTCCCCAGTAGATGGTATGTCTTGGATATCTCCAAACCTTAGGGGGTGAAGCATAATTTGAGGAAGAGGGTGACTAGGGGCATGATTTTGGAGGTTCAACCTGGCCCCTTACTTTCCTTCTTCTGTACTTATTGCTTCCATGAGGCACACAGCCTCTTCCTTCACAGACTCCTGCCTCCATGACATCCTGCCTTCACATGGGCCCAGAATCAACCTAAATTTCTGAAACCATAAACTAAAGCATCTGTGAGTGTTCTGCCTAGTTTAAGTCAACTTGAGACAAGCTAGAGTCGTCTGAAAGGAGGGAGCCTCAGTTGAGAAAATGTCTCCACAAGATTGGGCTCTATGCAAGTCTGTAGGGCATTTTTAAAATTGGCCGGTGATAGAGGAGGACCCAGCCCATTGTGGGTGGGGCCATCCCTGGGCTGGTGGACCTGTGTTCTGTAAGAAAGCTGCTAAGCAAGCCATGGGGAGCAAGCTAGTAAGCTCCACCCCTCTATGACCTCTTTATCATCTCCTGCCTCCAGGTTCCTGCCCTGTGTTGAGTACTTAGCCTGACTTCCTCCAATGATGAACAGCGATATGGAAGTGTCAAATAAACCCTTTCCTCCCAGGTTGCTTTGGTCCTGGTGTTTTATCACAGTAGGAGAAACCCTGACTAAAAAAGTCAGTCTCTCTCTGTCTCTCTGTCTCTGTCTCTCTGTCTCTCTCTCTGTCTCTCTGTCTCTCTCTCTCTCCCACACACACACGCATGCATGTGCACAAATGGCTAGTGCAAAGACATAAAAGTCAAAGGCAAATATGTGAATGTATAGGCCATCCATATGATTTCATCAACTTAAGGACTGTGTTCCTTAGAAGGGAGAATATCTTCTCTGTTTGGAAAAGTGCGGCAGAAAGTGAAGGGCTGGAGACGTGGCAGAAGTTAAGGTGCTCTCACAGCGAGAGGACCAAAACTCGGTTCCTGCCCATGTCCAGAACAACTGTAGCTCTTGCTCCAGGCTACCAGCTCCTCTTCTGGTTTCTGTAAGTAACTGCACATACATACAGACACACACATGGAAAAAATAAAATCTTGTTTTAAAGTGAAAAGTGAGTCTACAAACTAGAACATACATCTGCAATGAGATACTTGTAGAAGTTTGGTCTGGTTCTCCCTGCCAGTCCCATGCTCTCAGAAATAAGACTTGGACTCAAAGTATATTTACGAATACCTTGGCCATACAGCTAGGCTCTTCTCTGACTAGATCGTAACTTAAAATAACCCATTATTTGAACCTACATTCTGCCATGTGGCTGGTAATCTGAGTTCAGGTACCATACGTCCGTCTGTCTCGTCACATCTTCCTAGGTGAATGTGCCACGCCTGGCTCTATCCCAGAACCCTTTCTGCCTCCTGGATGTCCCATTTCCTATTCAACCCTTTCCTATAGGCCATAGGTTTTTTTTTAATTGACAGGTGATACACCTATACAATACACAAGATATTCTCTCTACAGATACCCAGAGGGATTTCTGTTCATCAAAGACATACAGATACCCGAACTTACATCCGAATGAAACAGATAACCCGATGAGACCTGGGTACATACACACAGACAGGGAAACGGATGGTAAGCACACAGGAATACCTGATCGTTCTCATTAAAAAGATGACACCTAGGTGTCACTCTGGAAATTCCTAGAAGCCTGGCAGTGCATAGCTGGTAAATTAAGAGACACTGGCATTGCCTGTCCACTGTTGGAAGACGGTTAAACAGACCATCAGAGCCTGAAACACCACCTGGCATTCTCTAGTGAAGTTAATGTGCCCTACTTTACAGATGAGCTATTTTATTTCGTGGATCAAAATTTAGAGAAACTGCTACCCCTTTTACACCGGAAGGCATGGCAGTGATGTTCCACAGAATGTAGAGGCACACGTGGAGAATGACCCAGATTTTCACACGAGAATCGTTAACACGCCGCAGTGTGTTCATACAATACAGCCCTGTACCTTTGGTCTGTCTGGGGCAGATCACGTGAACCCATGTGGGCAAACCTCATCCATGCAAACTGAAACTAACAAGCAGCTGGTGGAAACAGCACACTGAGCATGAGGTGAGTCCACTCGAAACAGGTCTCAGGTGTTGTTTACTGAACACAGCTTTTCCCAAAACCCTTAGAGAGATAAGTGTAGTCACACCAGAGGTTGACTCTAGGAAGGGAGAGGGGTGGCCTGAAGGACATCCTGGGCCTTCAGAGAGCCCAGTGAGGACCAACTCTGTCTTCTCAGGGTACCAAGTACAAAGTTGTTCACTTTGTTTTTTTTTTTTTTCTTTTTTTCTTTAAGATGTGTTTTTATTTTTATTTATTTATTTGTGTGTGCGTGTGTGTGTGTGTGTGTGTGTGTGTGTGTGTGTGTGTGTGTGTGTGTGTAAGTAGGTAGGTACTTATGGAGATCAAAAGAGAGAATCAGACCCCTTGAAACTGGAGTTACAGGTAGCTGAGGATCAATTGATGTAGGTGGGTGCTTGGAACCAAGCTCAGCTCCTCCTTGAGAGCATCAAACACTTTTAGCTGCTGAAGCATGTCTTTAGCCCCAGGTTTGTCTTTTTTTTAGTACTTTATTCACATAGTGTAAATATTCTTTTTTGTGTATATAAATATCTCATTTAAATACTCTGTGGGGGGGGTTTTCCCTATGCTTAGTAAGCACTAGAGAATTAAGAGAAGTCATTTGACTCCTGCTCATAGCATTACAATAAAAACAATGTATTCCTTTCAACATACCTCCTTGGTTACTAAATTTCTTTTTCCTTTGCTGTGACAAAGGATAAAACAAATGTTCTTTAGGGACAACAAGATCCTTCTAGATATCACCTCTGCATTTGCAGACACATTTGCTCTTTATTTAAATGACAGACAACCATATATATCTATGGGGCATTTCTCCAAAGTTTAAAAAGAAAAAAGTAGATCAAGAGAAAGATCAGGTTCCAGCTATTCAAAACACAAAATCAGCCAAAACCATCTCTTGCTTGGAGGGAGGGATTGCACGGCCCGATCCCCAGTGCCGCGCACATTCGTCGAGCGGGCTTGGGAGCCAGGACAACACGTGACCGCACAGAGTCGGCAGTTGTAATGAGAGAATGGAGACATGAACTCAAATTTCTGATTCCTACTCTTGGGCATTATTTTGGAAAATTAATTTGAACAGGAAGGACGACTGTATCAATGGGTAAACAATTAGTCAGCAGAGAGGTCAATGAGATAGTTTTGGGTGAGGCATTCTGCCAAGCCTACACCTGTGTAACCCACCCCATTGGCGCCCCCACTCTCCTCTCCTCTCTCTCCCACTCCTCTGCATGTTTCCTTACACACAGACGCACAACGGAGACCTGTCTCTCGCCACACAGTTCTATCTCATAAAGACCAGAACCTTAACTAAATATTGTTTTCATCTAAAAAATCTTCACATGATCGTCAGGATCACATAATCTCTGCCATGAGATTAGGCCATCTTAGCGCCCAGCCCTTTTCCAACAGAGTCTTATGCTACTGTCTTTCCAGGCTCATCTCTTTCTCTACTTCCTTAGAAAAACAATGGGATGTGGCCCCCATTTTTATCTGTAGAAAAAAACATATTCTGTACTAATATTGGAAGTTTGTTTAAAAGTGCTACAGTGTGTTGAGTGTTCTAGGAGAATCTAAAAAATAAAAACAATAGATTAGGGCCAGCAAGATGGCTCAGCAGGTAAGGGGACTCGCTACAAACCTGGGTTTCATCTTCAGCCCCACGTCGTGGAAGGACAGCACTGAATCCTACAAGTTTAGCTCTGACTTCCATGTGTATAGCATGGAGTATGAATACACACAGGTGCACACACAACACACATGCACACACAACACACACATACAACACATGCATGCATACATAACACACACAACACATACATACACGCGCAATACACACATATACATACAACACACAAAGACAACACACATGCACACACACAGAACACATACACATCTACACACAACACACATCCACACATAGCACACATACAACGTATACACACACAACACACACAATACACACAACACATAAATACAACATGTACAGACATGAATAAGTGTAAAAATATAAATTACAGCTAAGTAACATTGACCACACTCTGGCCCCTGCTCTACTGCCCAACATTCTAAGAGGCAGCAGAACTGATCTAGAAGCTTCAGCTCCTAGGTCCATGTCTCATCTCTTCCCTACTCTCTGCACAAAGAGAGTTGGGGGAAGGAAGAGAAGGAGGGGAAGGGTCAGATTGGAGCTGTAGTTCGTGGCTTTGTGGGTCACCTGTGGTAAATCCCCAGGAATGGCAGGGAGGTTCCACAGCCCTGCCCTAGCCAAGGGCGACATCAACATTCTACCAGCACCTCTCATGACAGTGAGGGGTCTCAGAGATTCTTGTTGGCACATAGAATCTGCAAGTCCATATTGAAGAAGGGCGTGATGAGGAAGTTCTTGGAAGGGTCTGCCATGTCTACTCTGAAGTTTCGAGACATAAGTAAACATGGAGACTGGTGCACTTGCTTCTGAAATTTGTGAAGGTGGAAGGGTTGAAGGAGCCTGTTCTCACAGAGACCCTGGAAAGAACATGGAAACGATGCCCATGTATTTAGTCCCATTGGGCTTTGGAGTGTGAGAAGAGAAACTCTGGCATGCTCATGCGGCTCTGCAAGGAACCCATGTCTTAGAAGAGGATATGTAGTAGCCAGATGAAGCAAAGCCTGCTCTATCTCACCTTCAGGTTACACGATAACAGTTGCCAGGAGCAGACAGAATTCAGTCAGACCACCACGGGGCGCTAGGATATCCGTACACCATGCCATAACCACTTACAGAAGGTTACACCTCCGTTTCCTGTGTCTCACCCGAAGGGCTAGTGTCTGGGGAGGAGGTGGGAAGAACGCCTCTCAGAGCCTGGCCCTGCCCCTTGCCCTAACTTCCCAGGCAGCACATACTGGATAAAGAGAAAGTAAGCTTGTAACTCAAGTTGGAACGTAGACAGAGATTTTCATAACAACCCCAACTGGCCAGAAATGCCACTGAGAAGCTGAAGTGATGGCTGACACACACCAGGGACCTGTGAGAGGCAGAGAAGGCATGACTGGGGAGTTGTCCTCTGACCCTGTGTGCACCATGGCAGGTACCCACATCCCTCCTGCCGTGTACCCACACCATGCTCACACAATAAATAATGTTTATGGGTTTAGAAATGATTACTTTCATGTGAATAGTTTCTGAATTTTTTTTCTTGCTCATGAATCTGAAACTCAGTCACCCTTCTATCTGTTTGTCAACTGTTTGTTGACTAACTAGTGAGCTCTGAACAGCAAGAAGGAGCAATGTGCTCTGCTCAGGGAGCCTGGTACTGCCTGGTCCACAGCTCTCGGGAGCTTCAGCCGTAGCCCTCCTGCTCTTCTCAGACCCCACCCATCCCATCGCTCTTCCAATCCTGCCTCTGGGAATCCTTCTAAACCATCGTTCTTTTCCCAATAAAAATCTCCCTTTTGTCAGTGAAACAATCCTAAGCTTTTTAAACAATGCGTTGGACACATAAATCTTCTCCCGTGTGTGGGAAAGGCTATTTCAAGTCCGAGTTCCTGTCCCAGCTCCGCCTCTTCCCGGATGAATGTCTTGACTGTGTACATCTTCCCTGGGAACCTCAGTATACCTGCCCCCGAGGGGATGCTGTGAGAATGTGTGAGCTAATATACATAAAACACTAAGGATTCTGTAATGACGCTCAGTACTATCACAATTCAGGTGAATAAGAGCAGGTCACTTAACCTCACAGAACCTTATCACCTTTGCCTAGAACAGAACAGAATACTAATACCAGGCTAGTCAACCTCATAAGGTTGATGTCAGACCCACTGAGATAGCAGATGTGAAAGACATTTGTATTATAAAGAGCTATTCAACTGCAAGGTATTGTTAGCATTTGTGATGCTGCTCTGAGTTGAAAGTTTCTTTTAAAGAGACTCAACTGAAAATAAGGAGGAAGGATGGATACAGCCACACTTCTGCTGCCTCTCTGGGGCATTTATCAACAATTTGGAAACCATTTACCTCCGTGAGTTACTTTGCTTCTGCTTTGAATCAAAGTGTACCAAGGAGATGAGACTCCTCTGCTTACCAATCTGTCCTCTGAACTTGGTTTCCTGCGAAGTAGAACAATTATTCAGCATTTTTGGTTTAGGGAAGAGTCGAGGGGACATAGGCCCCAAAGGTTATAAAGTATCCACATGCAAAACAAGGAATGATAACTCAAGTACTTAGAGAGATACTTGGTGCATACATAGCAAGGATTCTTGACAGGCACAGTGGCCATCTAAGTTATCACCTACAAGGTTGGTCAAGACACATCTAGGCAGAGAAAGAACTGGCCACACTGGCTTTTGGGATAACAGGCTTTTGTTACAGTGAAGTACGGTATATGGTGCAGAGAGGACCTGGTGGTAGCTAGTCCCAGGCATGGCTGGCTGTGTAAGTGGCTGTGGTGGAGAACTGATTGCTGTGGTGTAGCTGCGCCTGGCTCCCTGCTGCTAGAGTCACTGAACCTTGCCTGAGAGGAGGGAATCTCCTGCTGACCTTCCCAGTCTTGTAAAGACAGAGGGTAACACAATCCCCAAGTGTGTCTCTCTTACCCTGAAGTATCTGGGCTTTCTCCCAGGTATTCCTAAGGACAAGAGCTGAGAAAGCCTTCGTGCCCCTAAAGCCCACATTCCTATATCAACATGGCAGAAGGACTAGCCAGAACAAAAGCCTGTTCTGTCCAGCCCATTAAGGAACTGCTTAGGGAAGGGTTATTCTGATACGGAGCCTTTGCCTCCTTGTTACATCCTTTCAAGTTGGCTTCAGGAGCTGGGAAGTCCATCTTCTGTATCTCCCACACACCCCATTGTGGCTACAGCTTGGGTGAGCACTAAAGCCTTAGTGTTGACACCTTCTCTTGCGGTCTACTGTCCTTCCAAGTGGCACATTCATCCACTCAGCAATCAAGTGTGTAAGCATTCCTGCATACCTGGCTCTGCTTTGAGGACCAAGGCTGCGGGAGTTAATAAGATACTGAGGGTTTTATATAAGAAATCTACAGTTGTCCACTATGGTAGCTACTAGCTACATGTGCCTATTTACAGTAAGGTGATTAAAATGAAATTATATTAAAACTTTAATTTCTCAGTTTTCGTGACCACATTCTGGATGCTTAGTAGCCATACGGGCTGTGGCCATCATATTGGTGAGGTGATAAATAGAACATCTTCATCATTTCATGGCCCTCCATTGGAGGAGATGGATAGAAAAAAATAAATATAAATTTTATGAATTGGTTTGCAATAGAAATGCTCTTGAGAAATGTCAGGTAAAGTGGGCAGCATGGAGAATCCATTGAGTCCAGGAGGGGGGAGTAAGAAATATCACTCTGCTAATTTTCAAAGGAGTCGTCTCTTCTCCACCCTCTGCACCAAGCTGCTTTCCTGGCCCTGCTCTTGAAATGTTTCCTCCAGTTCAAATTATTAAAAGATGAATTTCTGGATGAGCAGGGACACTCAGGACCTCAATTCCATTCTGTGACCTTGACTGTCACTATCGGCCAGTCTATATGCCTCCGTGTTTAAAAGACGTTTGTGTATCATGTGATATCCTCTAAGTAAGTCTCAGTGAAGTGGGCAGGCCAAGTAAACAGGATGTGCAAAGCACCTAGGCTGGAGCACAGTGACCCAGGTTTGCAAGCAGTGGTAGAAAATGGTGTCAGAGTTATAGAGGAAGCTGTGGGTCGGGTAAGGACTTAGAGAACACTTACAATAGTTACTTGTTCCCACGATGTTGCTGCATAAAACAGCTGAACAGCCCAGGACTTAATCCATACGGATCTCTGCCTGGGAGTTTACAGTTCTGCTGAGTTCACATGCCGACCTGTTCGCTTAGTGTCAGCTGTTGGCTTGTAAGGCTGGCTAGTCTGGGATGGCCACATTATTCTGTCCAGCTGCTGAGGACAGAGGTGTGTATGCCACTTGATGGAATTTAGAATCACCTAGGAAACACGTGTATCTGTAGGGCCTTTCCAAAGAGGTTTGGCTGAGGAAGGAAGACACATCTGGGCCGAGGACAGCACTATACCACAGGCTGGGGTCTCAGACAGGCTAACATGCCAAGCACCAGCTTCCTGACTGTGAACACAATGTGTCCGCTGGGTCACATTCCTGTGGCCACAGCTCCACAATGCCTTCCCCCACCTCTGGGGGCAGTATCCTCAAACTGTGAGCTAAAAACGAACTTCCCTCCTGGAGCTGCTTTTCCAGACATTTTGTTATAACAATGCAGAAAAGTATCGATGCAACAGGTGATGTCTCTCAGCACCCAGCAGCCAGCTTGGGCTTGCCTATGGGGGGACGGCAGGGTTCTGAAAGAGGCCAGGCTCAGAAGTGGCACATTGTCATTTAAGTTGCTTTCTGCAGGCCAAAACAAACCACAGGGCCAGATTTCAGGGACCAGGATAGAGACATGCCTCCGTGGAGTTCCGTGGAGAGGGGCAGTTGTTTTTTTAAAGGAGACCTGGGGACCAGTGCAGCCCACAGCTACTATACAATCAGCATAGTACACATTGGAAGGATTTTGAGTTATTCTGAGTATCGAGGAATGCCGTCAAGGTCTGGAGGAGGAGATGTTCTCAGACCAACATGTTTTAAAGCGATCATTCTGACAGATGGCTCAAGAGTGAACCATAGGCGACAGGGTGGAGGAAGCTAAGAGAGAGAGAGTGGTGATCGGGAAAGGAAGATAAGATTTAACACAAATACTTGAGCGTGGGCCCAGGTAACATGGCAGCTTCTGGATTTGTCTAAGGATGAGCCGAGGACTGCATGGGAATTAGGGGTTAGGCATCCTTGAGAGCTCTGAGCAGTGGGTAATGTAAAGCTCCAGCCAGGGCATGGAGAACTCTAGAGTCCAGCAGGGTCATAAGATTAGGAGTCCCTGGAGGACACAGTTAAGGTTGATGTGTCCGTCAAACATCAAAGCGGAAATGCTGTCTACACAGCTGGACAGGGAGCTGGCTGCAGTATAGAGACTTTATCGTGGGAGATGTTGGTATACTGGTGATGCTTAAGGCATCAATGTGGCTGGAATCACCACAACTGTGGGTACACTTAAAGCAGAAAGGCAAACAAAAGACTGGGCCTGCAGTCCTCCAGCATGAGAATGTTTCCAGGAAGCCAGAGGTGGATCAGCCAATGGTAATGAGGGGAAACCAGAGGCCATGGTGTTCTGGAGGCCATGTGTGCAAAGAACATGAAAGAGTTGGGAGACAATTAATGGGGTCACCACTAAACCCAACTTCCGCCCGAGCGAGAAGCGCCTGGAAGATGAAGGCCTTCTGAGAGTGTCTCTGGAATGGGGACTCCTAGCTCAATCACATTTGTATTAGCAGAAAACATGTGGTCTCAGTCAGCCCAGGGCGAGGGTGTCTGTTTGAAACAGGAACCCGACCTGCTACAGAGGGCTCTCGAGCCTCCTGTTGCTAGAATTCTCTAGTGCTCAAGATAAGAAGATCACCCCTGGGACCAGGCAGGGAAGCTGAGGAACCAGAAATACCCTTGCCCGAAAACTCGAAGACACAGAGAAACACTGAGCAGAGAATGAGGAAATGAGCTCGCGCCTGTGAGAGCAGCTGTGGTCAGAAGCGACGTTGGTGGAGGAGAAAACGAAAGGAAGCAGGCCAATGCCGAGCCTGAGAAAGAAAAGCTGGGGGTGATTTGAACCAAGACATTTCCTGCCAGATTTGCATTGCTCCCAGTGCTGGCATCCACACCCTCAGGTCTTCTTACCAGAACTCCACTGGCTTCAGAGACCCAGCTTCCTCTTCCTGTTCCTCATTCTGCAAAATTCTAGCTGTCCCTGGGAAATAGAAGGACCTGGATGTGGAGTGAAACAAGCTGGACTGCAGGCCTAGCACTACCAGGAGCTGCCTGCATTCCAGTATGAGTTCATGGGATCGTTGGGGAAGAAGCTTCTATGGAAGGAGGGTTAGAAAAGTGTCTTTTAACTTGTAAAGTGTTACCTAAGTACATGGAACACCATGATCTCAGGGACAAGCCTGGGAGATGCCCTTTCCATATCGTGTCAAAAGAAGAAGGGAGTTAAAGGAGGTACATGGGAAGACAGACCCAGAGCCCCACCCCCACCTCACAATCCCCCCACCCCCAGAAAGCAGCCTGAGCTGCTTCACTGACATCAGAGTCTGTGTGAGGTTCTCGACACATGTGTATTTGATCATCCGCAGGAAATCAGCAGCCTTGAGCATTGGGAGGACAGGAAGACACACGGTCTTGGAAGGAAGTCCCTGGGAATTCTGAGAAAGGAACATCAGGAGTTGGAGACAGCTCTGCAGACACTTTAAGTAGGACTCAGATGAAAGAGGAGACCCTGAGGGGCAAGCGGGCCTACAGCAGCCCTGAAGCAGTGTGAGTGTGTGTGTGAGTGTGTGTGTGTGTGTATGAATATCATTATTTTATTTGTATGGGTGTTTTGCCTGCATAAATGTCTGTGCATCCACGGATGCGTGGGGCGGGTGTTAGATCCTTTGGAACCTGAGTTATATACAGATGGTTCTGAGCCACCATGTGGGTGCTGGGAATCAAACCCAGGTCCTTGAAAAGGGTAGTCAGTGCTCTTGACCATGGAGAAATTTCTCCAGCCTATTAATATTCTTTTTACTAGTTTAAAGTAGATTGATCTCCTAACTTTAGTTAAGGAGATATAAAATTGAACACATTAATGGAATATCATGTGGTATTTTCATTAATGTATATATTGTATAATATCAATATGAACAAACATGTAAAGGACATTAAAGTGGCTCCTGTGCTCCTGAGTTATCAGTCCCAGTGTCCAAGACCAGATGGAAACAGTTCAGTGTACATTACCTGATAGATGGAAAGACACAGTTTGTGCATTCTCCAGAATACTATGCAGCCATGAAAAGAATGTGTGACAGCATGGGTGGAAGCAGAGCTTGTTAGGTTGAGTGAATTAAGCTAGGCATGAAATCACAAGTCCCACACTCTCTGTGGCATAGGAGACAGTTGATGTCACCCAAGATGGGAGCAGAACAGAGGTCACCAGGCTGGGGAATGGAGGAGGGAGGGAGGAAGGAGGAAGCAGCCGTGTTTGACCTGATTTAAATATCACTTTCATTTGTTTGCCTTTGTTGTCTCTCATTTTTTATCCAGTGATGCCTAAGGGTGACTTTACAGGCTACTGATGAAGACAAGCAGGTGACTGTTCGTCCCCTACTGGCTCCCTCTGCTCATCTGCTCCTATCAGCACCACTGTTACTGGGGAAGGGCTCCTAGCTTAAGAGGAAGACAGCATTGACTTGTGTGTGACCCTTCCCCCCCGCCCAAGAATACTAGAACAGTGTACACCAGTTCCAATATAAACTGTGCTGCTCAGGGCTTGTACTCTGCAGAGCATCCAATAACTTTTGCTGAGCCATCCAGGCCCAAGAAAAAATAACCCACTGTGACAAAACAAAGGCAGCTTTAGCTCAGGCCAGTACCCGCCAGTCAGGAGAGCAGTCAAAGGCACCTCTGGACAAACATGGTCTTTGGTGCGCTGCCTAGCTGGCTGTCCTAAGTGTGACAAAGCAAGGGAGGGGCCCAGTGGGCCCCAGTCAATGAGAAACAGATGCCCTAAAAATAACAATGAATGAACAGGCTTGCTTACAAAGTCTTGCCTCAGAGCTGGTTTGGCACAAAATCAGGCCTAATGATAGGTTCAGAAGGAAAAATTCATGGTTGGGATTTGGAATCCTTTGAGCCAACCAGTTACCCACAGACAAGTCCAAAGCTCTTCTGTTGGTTTTCCCAGAAGGCCTTCCAGGACAGGTCTCTTGCCTGACAGCTGTCCTCCCGGAGGGCTCCACAGTCATATCTGGAGTCGCCTACTCCAGAGTGGAGAGATGGAGAAGGTGAACCCACAACAGTGCATAGTCCCAGGGCATGCATGCAGAGTAAGAGACTCCAAAGGAGAAAGCTTCTCTTGGAGGGGTGGGGAGAGGGGCTCAGCAGCAGGAGGGGCTTCTTCAGCCCTCAAATATTTATGGAGCACTTCCTGAAAGACAAGGCGCATGACTAACAGCAATCAGCCCACCCACACGTTGCTTATCAAAGTGCATATCTCAAAGTGATTTAAAAATAAATTTGTGGGGGTGGAAGATGATGGCTGTTACCAAAGATGGCTGGGTATCATTTCCTTCCTGGGCCAAGTCCAGCTGCCTGGAGGCCCTTGCTGAAAGAGTTCATGAAGCGTGACATAGGCAAGAGATGACCACAGTGAGGCCATAGGTCTGTCAGTGCTGTCTGTGAGGGTAGAGGGGGCTCCTGCCTTTCCAGCACTCAAAATTCCCCACAAAGAGAGCTGAGGTGAGGATGTAGCAAGGTAGAAGGGAGCCAGGTCTACCTCAGCACAGCCGAGGCTCTGTGCCCCTGCCATCAGAAAATGGGGTGTAACAGCGTGTTCCAGAAGGAATACACGTGGCACAGTCATGGAGAGAAGCATCGAGGAAGATGGGGATGGAAGGCCCCTGGAAGCCACAGGGCAAGCACCCTGTTAACACGTTTGCTTTTCATGGCAGTGAGCTCCTATGAGCCCTCCCGTCTTTCCTTGAGCAGAGAAAGTCAAGGTGAGTTTGTTCCAGAGCCCAGCAAACTTTTCCACAGAGCTACCCTGAGTAGAACTCGGAAGCAGTTTGAATGGCCTCTTAAGGATTCTGTCAGAAGTTACAGCTTTTGATGACAGAGAGAAAGAAAGCAACTTTGAGAGAGCAAGAGGAAGCGAGAGACAGAGAGAGGGAGAGAGAGTTTAGGCACACTTTCGGTCTATAGGTTAACACCTGCCTTTAGTCGTAGGCCAGCCTCTTTGTGAAACCTGAAGTCCCATAGAGATATTATTATCTCTCTATCTCTCTTCAGCTAAGAAGACTGTGTAAACAGGAGGTGCCCGTTGAATGTTTATATGTGGAGTAAATGCGTGAATAAATGATTCATTTCTATTTCTAGAGGATTCAGAGATTCGAGAAGTATGTTCCAGTTAGAGAACAAAATGTTCAGTCCAACACTTAATATTTCTAAGGAGTACATAATAATTACCATCATGGTAATGACTAAAATTTTCTGAGGAATTACCAGGTGAGTCCTGAGAACAAACATGTCAGAGGAGACTGTTTTAACATAGCAATGCTAGAATTCCAATAGTCCAAACTGTAATCCAACACAAGTTATAAGGAGAGAAAGAAGAGTGGTGTGCTCCACATGGACCAAGCCTCATTTCCTCCTAGCTGTGGCTTCCCTGATGACTGTACTTCCCTCCTGAGTCCTATGCATCCACCTAGCAGATGAAAAAGGAAGTTTATATGTTAACGGGGAATTATACAGAAAAAATGGGTTGAGCCCACTTTCCCTAGATCAAAGAGTCACAGAATCTCATCTGGATTCTTGGGGATTGGGAAATGTCTGCTGAAAACCAGGTGTAGAATAGAAAAGAAGTTTGCTGTGTGTCCTAGAAGCTTTCGCCATGATACACTAACTCACCTCTCAAGACAAGCTGGTGAATCAAGATACTATTTTAGTTTTCATTTCTTACATGAGGAAACTTGGAACTCAAAGCAATGGCCACCATCAAACATCTAGTAAATAGCAGAGATGGATTTTCTAGACCAACAAGCCAGGCTTCTTGTGCTGATGGTCAGGTAGATCACCTAGTGTTCTGTGTATTGACAACGTGCATGTCCATGTGACTTAAGGGACCTGACAGAAACAATTTAAGAGGGAAGGTTTATTTTGGCTCATGGATTCTGCCCACAGTAGTGGGGGAGACATGATAGAAGGACTCCGTAAGAAGGAGTACATGGCAGAATCCATTCACATGGTAGGAAACAAAGAAGCAAAGAGTACCGAAACCCAGAGCTGGGCCACAGCTTCCCTCTGCCAGCTAGCCCACACCTCCTGAATGTCCTATATTCTCTGAAACAGCAACACCAGCTGGGAGCGAGTGCTAAAGGTAGGAGCCTATGGGAAATTTCAGATCTATACCACAGCTCCCTCCTTTCTTCAACATACAGGTACCAACATGGCTGATCTGGGCTTTCCTGGATCTAAACTTCAGATGCCATTTGGCCAGAATATAGACTACCTTGTGTATTTCCCACTGCATGTACATGGTATGTGCTCTTAGCTCCACTCTCTTGGAGAAGAAACAGAGATTAGATGGCTTATATAACTTGGACATACTCCTTTGGTTGATACAGACACAGCCAGGTTAGACTCTACGGTTCTTTAGTAGCTTTGGAAGAATTTTTCTAATTTTGTCATATTACATTTCCCCAAAATTGAATATTAAAAACCAGTTCAACAACCCACTTTCCCTGGAACACCTAAAGTATTTGCAGAGTCAGTGACCTCAACTCTGAGGTCACCCAGGTCAGCCTCCTTAGCCCTCACACCAGATTCCATTCTTAATACTTCCAACAGCCCACAGTCTTCTTAACCACCATTAGAATGGCACATCTAATACTCATAAGAGTTCCACCCAGCCAAAACCATACAGGAAGCAGAGAATCAGATATAAACTAGGGTGACGCAAGATTAGAGAGAAATCCCAGAATTCAGCAAGGGGTGGGTGGTCTCTCCAGGCCAAGTGTGAGCTATTCCTGGCTGTACTGCAGGACACAGATGCGTGAGTAGCAGCTAAGACAGGGTCTGCCTGCCAAGCTGTCTTCTCTCCCCTCCCACAGTCATCCCCGGTGTGACCTGTCTACTCTGACCCAAGCTTCTCCCTACCAGGCATCAGCTTACAGAAAGTCTTCCTTTCTCTCTCCCCACCCCCTTCTCAAGGCATTCAGCACCATCAGACATCTTACACTGGTTGGTCTCTGTGGGGAGAAAACAGGAAACGAGTCTAATTAAAACCGTTGCAGTGAGAAGGAAGAATTCATGAAGACGACAGCAGTGAGATCTGGGGAAACTGGCAGATAAAGGCAGCAACAGTAGCTACAAGTCTTTGGGCCATTTGACTTCATGGTATCTTCAGTTATAAAGGTCATAGAAGCTCACTGCTGAGTCCTCAAGCTACAGAATACTGGCTTCCCAACTTCCCTGTGCCATGGCAGGCTACATTTCCTTCTCGTGGTGACAGCCTCAGATTCTCTTTACTGGGGAGTCCTTCACTCTGTCACACATTCTTTCAGACTAATCTTCATGAACTCAACCAACAGCAGCAGTGATGGCTGAGGACAGTGTGAAAAACCCTTCCTGTTGGAGCCATTGATCATCTATTCCCATGACCAATTGCGTGTTCCTATTACTGTAATAAAATACCCGAAGCTGGGTACTTTATAAAAAAAAAGAGGTATGTTTAGTTCATGGTTTTGTTAGCTGCATTGTGCCCATTCTGACTAGGGTCCTCTGACTTCATCGCACAAGAGGTGATTATATAATGGTGTACAGGAAGGTCACACATAGAATGGGGAGGGGTCAGCCTTGCTCTTTCATGATAACCCTCTCAAGAGAACTCTCTCTTTTTTTATTATTATTATTGTTATTTTTTGATACTTTATTTATATTTCCAATGCTTCCCCCTTTCTAGGTCTCCTCTTTGTAAACCACCTATCCCTTCCCCCTCCCCCATCTCTATGAGGGAATTCCACCTTTCACCCACCCATCCACCCACTCCCATATTCTCACCTTGACATTCCCTTTTACTGGGGCCTCTCCTCCCCCTGATGGCCAACAAGGCCCTTTTCTGCCACATACATGATCCGAACCATGGGTGCCTCCATGTGTATTCTTTGGTTGGTGGTCCAGCCTCCAGGAGGACTGGGGGGGGGGGGGGTCAGACCAGTTGACACTGTTGCTCCCTCCATGTGGCTGCAGACTCCCTCAGCTCCTTTAGTCCCTTCTCCAACTCCTCCATCTGGGACCTCACTCTCAGTCCAGCAGTTACTGTAAAGTGAAACTTGGGTATTCTGAACTTTTGGGCTAATATCCACTTATCAGTGAGTACATACCATGTTCGTTCTTTTGTGACTGAGTTACCTCGCTCAGGATGATATTTTCAAGTTCCATCCATTTGCCTGCTAATTTCATTAAGTCATTGTTTTTAATAGCTGAGTAGTACTCCATTGTGTAAATGTACCACATTTTCTGTATCCATTCCTCTGATGAGGGACATCTGGGTTGTTTCCAGCTTCTGGCTGTTATGAATATGGCTGCTATGAACATAGTGGAGCATGTGTCTTTATTACATGTTGGAGCATCTTCTGGGTATATGCCCAGGAGTGGTATAGCTAGGTCCTCAGGTAGTATTATGTCCATTTTACTGAGGGTCTGCCAAACTGATTTCCAGAGTGGTTTTACCAGCTTGTAATCCCACCAACAATGGAGGAGTGTTCCTCTTTCTCCATATTCACACCAGCATCTGTTGTCACCTGAGTTTTTGATCTTAGCCATTCTGACTGGTGTGAGGTGGAATATCAGACTTGTTTTGATTTGCAATTCCCTGATGACTAAGGATGCTGAGCATTTCTTTAGGTGCTTCTCAGCCCTGCGAATTTCCTCAGTTGAGAATTCTCTGTTTAGCTCTGTTCCCCATTTTTTGATAGGGTTATTTGGTTTTCTGGAGTCTAACTTCTTGAGTTCTTTGTATATGTTGGATACTAGCCCTCTATCAGATGTGGGATTGGTAAAGATCTTTTCCCAATCTGTTCCTTGCCGTTTTGTCCTATTGACAGTGTCCTTTGCCTTACAGAAGCTTTGCAATTTCATGAGGTCCCATTTGTCGATTCTTGATCTTAGAGCATAAGCCATTGGTGTTCTGTTCAGGAACTTTTCCACTGTGCCCATGTGTTCGAGGCTTTTCCCCACTTTCTCTTCTATTAGATTCAGTGTGACTGGTTTATGTGGAGGTCCTTGATCCACTTGGACTTGAGCTTTGTACAGGGAGATAGGAATGG
>CM052706.1:99473836-99531953 GCA_028551405.1 Uromys caudimaculatus | reverse complement strand
TCTGTTCTCTTGTATTTCTTTAAGGGTGTTAATTTCTTTCTTAAAGTCTTCTATCATCAACATGAGAAATGATTTTAAATCTGAGTCTTGCTTTTCTGGTGTGTTGGGGTATCCAGGGCTTGCTGTGGTGGGAGAGCTGGGTTCTGATGATGCCAAGTAGCCTTGGTTTTTGTTCCTTATGTTCTTATCCTTGCCTTTTGCCATCTTGTTAACTCTGATGTTAACTGGTCTTACTCTGTCTGGCTGTGGCTTGCCCCTCCTGCAGGCTTCTGTGTCAATACTCCTTGAAGACCAGCTCTCTCTGAGAGGTACTTGGGCCTAGAGAGCTGTGGCACAGGGTCAGCTCTGGGGTGCAGACAGAAACCAAAAGGATCCTGTCCCCAGCTGTCCCTTGGCCCCTATGTCCTGATGGCTCTGCAAGGGTCCCTCCTGATCCAGTGAGCTTGAACAGAAGTGGTGGCCCTGCCTGTGCTCAAAGGTGTGTCAGCACTCCTGGGATACCAGCTCTCTCCTGGAGCCCCGCGGCCCACGCTGAGGTCCCCAGGCACAGATGGAAACCGGAAAGTTCCTGTCCCCGACTTTACCTCAGTCCCTGTGATCCGAGGGTTCCAGGCCCATCCTGGTGAACAGTGGTGCTCGCCTTAACCCCACTCACGGCTTTTCCATGCTCCTGGGAGGATAGCCTTCTCCTGGCGCTCCTTGGCTATGGACCCCTGGTGGCCCATGCAGAGGTCTCCACCCACAGATGGAAACCCAAGAGAACTCTCTGAAGCACCACAAAAACTGTATCAATCTCTTCTGAGGATCAATCTCCCACTATGTTCTGTCTTACATAGCCACACTTGAGGGAAACATTAAAACCACACCCAAAGCAAGTACCAGAAAGGTGCTGAGGGCCAGTTGGTTACGAAGGGACCCAGGACACCCAGAGCTCTGGCCTTCAAGTCTGTAGACCCTCTCTGCCCACTCTTGGGTGTGTGAACTAGTAGCCGATAGGTTCTCTTCTTCATAAAAAAGTAAGCTTCTAAAGAGCTTACTTACAAAGGCTGCTGGTCAGGTTACCACTGTGGGGTGTGTGTGTGTGTGTGTGTGTGTGTGTGTGTGTGTGTGTGTGTGTGTATGAGTGTGTGTGTGTGTATACGTGAGTGTGTGTGTATTTGCGTGAGTGTGTATGTTTGTGTATGGTGTGTATGTGTGTGGTGTATGTGGTGTGTGTGGTGTATATGGTGTGTGTTGTATGTATGTATTGCTGTGTGTGTGTTGTATATGATATGTGTTGTGTGTGTGTTGTATGCATTGTGTGTGTATTGTGTGTGCTGTATATTGTGTCTGTTATCCATGTCATATGTATTGTATGTATTATGTGTGTTGTATGTACGCATATATATGCATGCATGTATGTATATGTTGTGTATGTTGTATGTTGGTGTATGTGTTGTGTGGTGTGTGTGTGTGTGGTGTGTTTATGCATGCATTGTATGTATTGTGTGTGTATTGTGTGTGTTGTATATTGTGTCTGTTATACGTGTCGTATGTGTTGAATGTATTATGTGTGTTATATGTATGCATACATATGCATGCATGTATGTATGTGTTGTGTGTGTTGTATGTTGGTCTGTGTCATGTGTGTGTGTGTGTGTGTGTGTGTGTGTGTGTGTGTGTGTACATGGAAGGTGAACTGTGGCTTCTCACTCTTCAGCTGGTCCAAGAACCAGGGCTTTAGAGCTCCCCATGCCTCTCAACTCACACTGAGTTTATTTGCCACCTGATTAAGAAGTTTGTCTTCTGTCCTAACTCCCATGGCTATGAACTTGGCTCTCCTCTTCCATGTTTTCCCTGTGCTCTGCCAAGGCTCTGTGCTCCTGGTGTTCATTGACCTCCTTGACCTTCCCAGCTTTTAATCTTCTGATAGAGACAGAAAATCCTCCTTCGTCCACAATGAAATGTCTTCAGAATAAACATGCGGTTACAGGGGGGTTCACCAGGTAGTGTATGACCTAACCGTTGTCAGCCTCAGCCCTGTCCCCTCTGCCCTGCTTCCCAGATGGTGCTTTATCCCGTTCTTCAGCAAGCATCAACCTCTTTCTCTCCATGTTTTTGCCAGGCTGTTTATTTTGACAGAGCCTTACTCCCTAGCCCATTTCCTTGTGTTCACACCCACCCCCTGGCAGACACCCTCTTTTTAGTCTTCAGTGTCCAGATTGTATCCCATTCCCTCTGAGTGATCCCTGATCCCCTTGCCCCAAATTATCTCAGGGCCCCACACTAAATGTTGAGATAGCCATGTACCTCTCTTTGTGTTGAAAACCTTACTGTCCTTGATAATTATTTTTACATGGTGACTTATTGTCTATGTTCTATAGACAAGCAGAGTTGCATGTGAACAGTCTGCAGGGACTGGCGTGTTTGTGTACATGCATTGTAAACGCTGCTCTGGAGACAGTTAGCTGACATTCCTGCAGCATCTAATCATTTGCATGTGGAACGATGCTACCAGGAGTATAAATCTATTGTGGTAGAAACCCGTGGTGGGGGATCTCTAATACAAAGTGCTCACTGATGAACACACAAGAAGCGGATATCAACAACAAAGCCCTCTTGGAGGCTGGGGTTCGGGAGGTGTGCGTTCCTCTAGTGAGCCTTTGAGAACAGATCTGAAGGGCTGCGAGGGAGAAAGTATAAAGCAATCTGCCATTTCTCTTTGTTATCTATGTTTTCCTGTCTCCTTCCCGGAAGTGCTTCCATAGTGCCCCCCACTCCTAGCTACCCAGAGCTGTGTAACAAATCCTCAGAAACTTATCATCCACAACCAATACATGTTTGTGATCTCACAGCTGAGCCAGGCCCTCTGCTCTGCACTGCCTTCAAGGCCCCATGGCCGCTCCTTTATATCAGAGGCCTGCATAGGAAAGACTCTGCTTCCCAGCTCCCCTAGACAGATGATATGTCTCACTGTGGTGGTTTACCTCTTCACAGTAAGCAACCTAGAGAGGAGGCTCTGAACAAGCTGAGTTCTATACTCAAATGGAATCATAGATGCACAAAGATCCACATCAGCTCACCTCTGCCATGGGAAATGGGTTTAAACAATTACAGAGAACGATGTGCAATGGTAAGAACAGCTCGGGGGTAAGCAATACAGAACACAGAGACCATGAACCCCTTTAATGTCTGCCTACCCAACCTCTAAGACAGGGACATTCAAAGGAGGACCATATTCTGACAAATGTTTCATAAACCAAACCAGAAACCAAGCCATTCGGTGACAGGGACCCACACACAGCCATCTGTATTTGTTAGTCCTGTGTTTTGAGGAAGTTGGTAACTGTGAGGGATGAAGAATTTAAGATCAAAGAGGAAAAGGAACCGAAGTCAACCAAGAGGAGAGGGCCCCTGCTGGCAGGAACAAGGAAGAAGTGGTGTATGGGTGTGTGTCTTGTCTGTCTGTGTGTGTGGTGTCTATCTGCATGTCTCTCTCTGTGTGTGTATCTCTCTCTCTACTGGAGGGGGTGTTCAATGTGGGTGTGCAGGTGTGTGTCTAACATCAACTCTGCAAGGTTCAGCCCATCCCCAACACTCAGGTGCTGCCTGGGTATGTATGCCCTCATTTCTTGGCTCCAATGCGTCTCCAATTACAAGAGAAGCTTACCTTAAGCCTCAGTCTGGTTTATGTCCCATTGCTGTTGCTATCCCTCAGGGTGCCTTGGAGCACCAACTCCACCTTGTTAAAAGTAGGTCAAAAGGCTGGGCCAGCAGGCCCCTCAGACCTTCATCTTTATCCTCATGGGACAGAGGGTTCCTTAGATATCTTTCCTCCCAGAGCAAGAGGGCTGGACTCTGTCCCCACTAACCACCAGCTGTGGCCTCAAGACAAGGACTCCTGAGTTAAAGGTGACACCTAGGTCATGCAGAGCCGGCTCCCTAGTGTTCTGCTCCAGTCCCAGGAAGGAAGCTCTAAGTTGGTTTTCATAGAGCCCTCCTGGTCCTCCATTCAGGAAACCTGCAAACCTGCAACACTGATGGGTAATGAATGCCCAAGGCTAAATAAAGTCTACAAGAGGGCTTTGGTCTACAGCCTTCATGTCTGGCAATGTAATGCATTGTAGAATCTCATCGTCTTAACACTGAGCCATTACCAGGGACCTTTGCCCAGCACTGGCCTCACTCCAGTTATCACTGGGATGCTGACCACAGCTGTTAGTGGTAGCGTCTCAATGTCTAGATGCTATACTTCTTAAGGAGCCTTCTAGGACAGAGCTCCCTTTCCAATAAATCCACATCTCCTCTCCAAATACCCAACCCAGAGCACACAGAGAAAAGTCGGTTGTTAATCAAGTACTCTACACCCCCAGGAGTTGTGTAAAATTAGAGAAGACATTTTAACTGTAACCCTCAGTCTGTCCACTGTCTTTAACAAGGTGTTAAAGCCCACTCCCCTTAGCAGAGAGTGCTAAGGCTATTAGGAGAGCAAACTCGAGAAAGGATGCTTCTTAACCTTCCTTAAGAGAACAAGATGCTTCCAAGTTCATTAGAAGTGCCTATTTTTAAACAGATGAGGTCATCCAAATATCTCTGGAGCCAGCTGCCACCAGTCAGGGCTTTGGATGTCTGCTCTGCAATCCCTGCTGACCCACCACACTCAGTCACTTGGAAAGTCCCGACTCTGGCCAAGAGCTGCCCTTGAAGTAGGTACTTCAAAGGGGCCACCGGCTACTGGAAAGCCTTCAGATCTCTTATCTGAGGAACCAGTAAATGAATCTGATGACATTAGAGGAGCCTGACATAATTGAAGGAGCACTGTCCCTCAGCACTGCCCTTGCTGCTGGGAGTAAGCTCTGAAGGACAGGGCTGCAGGTTCTACCTGATGTGGTGATGTGGTGCGGAGCAGGAACCTGGGGACAGGGCCAGCAGGTCTGGGCTTAAGTGTCCCTATCCTCTGTGTTCTCTCTGACCTTCAGCCTCTGCCCAGATCCGCTTTTGCGTTTGGCTATCACCTTTGAAAGGGAATGAGGAAATGAGCTAATGAGTTAATGGGTAGGAATTGTAAGAAGAGGAACACGCTAGCTCTGTATTTCAAAGCACCCGTCGGTCATTTTGTGACTTACAGAGTACACAGTATTTCCTACAATCTAGCACAAGTCATAGGAATTTGGTGAAACTGTGTTAGTGTAATTACAGAATCAACTACGTGTGTGATAACAGGGTTCTCTGAAGGCGCACTGGGAGCTATCTGGTGCAAGCGTTGATGGTTTGCCATTTGAGGTAGCTAGGCCAAGGTCTGAATCATCGTTTTAGAGACTACTATCCCTTGAAGCAGATAACTCTCACAGCCTCAGTCTCTCTATCTATCTATCTATCTATCTAATATTTTATTGATTCTTTATGAACTTTACATCATGCTTCCCGACCCCAGTCATCTCCTGTCCCTTTGTATCTGCCCTCTACCCTTGCAACCTCCCTCCCAAAGGGAGGGAAATCTCATCATGGAAGCTGTAGTGTGTCACAGTGTGTCATACAGTAAACCCTTTTATCTACACATCTTCACTTGTAAACGTCCATTGCAGTGAGCCATTGGTGTGATTTGAGGCCTCTGGCTTTGCTACACTATCAATACTGGACCCTCACTAAAATTCCTCTTCGATATCCGGTTGTTGCCCTGTGTCGTGGAGACCCTGCAGCTTTGGTTCTGCAGGACTGACCCCTTCATGTGCATCCTCTACCCCATCCAGCAGTTCATAGATGGGGTAGATGTTGGGCTGGGCCACTTCAAAGTCCTGACTCTGGTCCTGTGTAGTAGCTGAGTTAATCAGCCAGTCAGCTGTCCTGCACCCACAGCACCAGGGCAAGCTCTCCAGCACTGCCACAAGGGCAGCCAGCAAGGAGCAGGGTTAGCTCACCTGAGCCTTTGCCACCAGAGTCAGATCTATTGTGCTGCTCAGGCTAGGTCCAGGGCCCCCTCCAGAGTGCTGTAGCTGGCAAGGGGTTGGGCCAGCTCTCCCACCCAGCTGCAGGTGGTGAGGGTTGGAGGGGGAAGGGTACCTCTCCCTCACCTCCAGCACTGCATGGCAGAGGAATGGCGAAGCCAGCTCACCACCCACTCAACCCCACTCCTGCCACCAGGGCCAGCTCTACGATGCTATCCACACATAGTGCAGGCCGGCCAGCTCTCCTGAATGCCACAACCAGTGAGGGGCGGGACCAGCTCTGCAAAGCCTTAGAACAGCAGCATGATCCCAGATCGCAGCCCAGACTGGGGACATGTGCGTGACTTTGCTGTTGCATGGCCACAGTGGCAGACAGGGTGCTCAGAGGCAGCACAGGGCAGGACTTCAACCTGGCCTCAGGTGGCAGGGCAGGCTTCTCACAACAGGTTACTTCTCTGTGCCCTGGAGTCTCCAGGTCTGCCTCTCTCCATAGTCCTCAACTATTCTACTTCTCTTTCCCTCCCATTTCTCCACTACATGCTTACAAACTGTAGTGACTCCCGCTGAGGGTAAGCCACTTGGCAGGCGGCCCTCTGGGTGTCACCCTCCACCCCCTCACCCCCCAACCCCCATTTCTTAATCTTTAAAGAAAATTAAGGACACATTTTAAAGAACATGTGTATGTCCCTTCAGAATTAATATTGAAGTGGCGCCTCTGGGATTACTTAAGGTTAGCTGAGGGCCTTGTGACAGGATTAATGTCCTTAAATTAAGATACACCAGGAAGCTTGCTCCTGCTCTCCCTCCCGGCACTGTGAGAACATAACAAGCAGAAGGAGCTAGTGCTGTGATTAGAGGGACATGGAGGGACATGGGGGGGACACGGAGGGACACAGGGGGACATGGGGGGACACAGAGGGACACGGGGGAACATGGAGGGACATGGAGGGACAGAACGTGGAGAGACATGCCCCTGTTCCTGCATTTCTCCTCTCCAGAGAAGTCCAGATGACACCGGGGCCTGGCATTTGTAGAGCTCTGGTAATGACGCCTGAGTACAGAGCAGAGAGGGGAAGGTGAAAAAGGAAGTTGGTGATATGCAGTCCGGTGATCAACTTCCTGCTCTTAACATCAACTGGAGCTTAATATTAATGATATGACTTTATTAATTTTTATAGAAAATTAGCTGACACAGAGCTGCAGCCTAACCTGTTTGTTACTGGCAGATTGCACTAAATGCATTCAATACCTTGGTGTCACCAAACACCAAAGCCTTTCTTATGTTCCAGGAGCATTCACATATGTAAATATAAGCACCGAAATCAGTTATGCTGTGCTTTTTCTTCCCTTTGTCCGCTCAGGGGTTCTCTACCCAGAAGATGAGGTAGAGGTGCCAGGATGCTGGGTTCAGAATTCAGCCCTTAATAATGTAGCACACTCCTTACTGCCCAAGGGAAATGCTCTCTTGCCTCTCAACCATGCACCCCACACATTTGCAGAGAGCTTACCTTCAATTCCCAGAGCACCCACTCCTTAATGCTCCCCTGAGACACGCCCGCCATCTTTTCCTGAAAGCATCCTCATTTTAGGGTCAGCCCTCCATCCCAGCATGACTTCTCCTATGGAGCCTGGGCCCATAGGATTAAGCATCTCCTCCTCTGGCGGTTAGTAGTCAGCCACATCCCAGAGGGCACTGGATTCCCCGGCCACACACTGAGCATAGGTGCCAGCTTCTTCATGGACAGTAGGTTCTGGCTGCAGGTCAGGAACACAGACTCCTCAGAGAAAAGAGGATCCAGCCAATGTGGCATCAGGACTTAGAATCTGAGAGACCTGGATCTCAGGAGGATCTTTGGCACGTCTTAGCTGGGGTGTTAGACTACCAAATCACATCTTTGCCTCAGTTTTTCCTCTGCTGAATTGGGAAAATAAATACAACCATTTCCGAGGGTCTGTCAGCAGTGGACTAGATAATCCATATCAGGAGTTTATGGAAGGCAGATCTCTGCCTGCTTCTTCTGTCTAGTACTGATCTTTGGCCTAGTGAGGTCCACAAGGTGCCAGGCCAAGAGCCAGGCAGAGCAACTAAAGGGAAAAGAAATGTCCAACTCTGTCAGCCACATCAGCTTTTGTCACCTGTTCTTTGCTTCTTTCTTATAACTGTTTTAAAAGTGGACACAAAGCCAGGCATGGAAACAAATGCCAGGAATCACAGCACTTGAGAGTCTGGGGTAAGGGGGTTGCTATGAGTTCGAAACCAGCCTGGGCTATAACGTGAGTTTCTGGCCAGCCTAGGCTATAGAGTGACCTTATCTCAAAACAAACTAGTATAAAAAGAGAGAAGCCACTGGGAAATTCACAAACAGGTCACAGGGCAGGATCTAACCCATGGTCTGCAGCACTGACCTCTGTCTGGTCCAGTGTTTGTCAAGGCCATGGAGACTCAAGTGGCCTTAGCGGGACACGTCCTTTTCTTCCTTCACTTTTCTTCCTTTTATTTTGTCATTCTTCCAACACGGAAGTCAAAAAACCACGTGTGAAATCAGACAGTCTTCGGACAAACATTGGCCCACAACCTCGAATAATTTATTTAATGCATTGACCTTCTACAGCGCTCCCTTCCTAGACCCTGTAAAACCTGCTAAGACCCTGAGGGAGCTACATAGACAAAACATCTGTAGTCAGCTGCTCGAAACAGGTCCAGAGGCTTCTGGAAGCTGACTGCTCATGAGCCAGATCTGGAGTCCCTGGTAGCGCAAATGAGCCAGAGTGCCCACCTCGGTGCCCACCTCAGTGCCCTCCTCAGTTTTCCTCCTTCTCTGAAGCTGGGCATTAAATATCCTCACCCTGACCCCTCCCACCTCACCTCCCCCCCACTCTGCCTCTTTTCATCTCCAAAACAGAAAATGCAGTGAGACCACAAACCTTTGGAGTTTCTGAAGATGCCACGTGAAGTTAACAGATTGAGCTAATGAACCCAAGAGAAAGAAGGGATACGTGACCTGGAAATATTCAGCTAAAATGAATTGGTATTTCAAAGCAGAAAGCTCCTGGGAGATGCTCTTCTGAACTGAACTGTAAGACCTTTTTACTGTTTTCATGGCAGAATAAAACAATCTTTCCATGACTTACTTTTGACCTTACTGTTTGACAAAGAACACAAAGATGCAAGATAAATTCACTTCAGACAATTCTTGGTTTTGTTTTACTTTCTGTCTTTCTTTTATTGATTTAAACTAAGAGTTGATTCCTCTGGAGGTGGGCTTGACGTCAAAGTCACAGAAACCTGAAATACCAGTGGTTTTGAGAAGAAAAACATTTCCTCACTGTCATGTGACCAAATCTAGAGTTAGGTACCCTAGGAGTGATGAGAGGTCTCACTCTGCCTTTGTTTCCCTCTAACCATGGCTCAGGGCATGAATCTTCAACGTTACCCATGGTTCACGACACATATAAAAGCTTTATGTACTGCATCATCTGTGCAGAGAGCAGGGAGCTGAAGAAAGAGGTGTCTCTGCCCCTTCAGAGATTTCCAAGAAGATGATCCAGCAGCTTCCGATTGGACTCACTGGCCACCTTTACAAAGGCAGAGAAATAGCCTTGAGGGCTGAACATATTGCTACCCCACATAACCCAGATCTCAGCTACTAATGAAAATGGAAGAGAGCCGTTTGGCGAGGCCGCAGTAATAAGTATCAGTGTGGGTGTTCTCTGTCCAAACGCCTGCGTGTGGAGTGTAGAGAAAAGACAAGAGCCTATATGTATGTGGAACATGAGTATGCTTACGCATAAAAATAAATCACAAAAATAAATTGTGTAATCTCAGAGGGTGTGCAATCTTGACAACAAAATATGTACACATGCAATACACAGATGCACACACAGACACATGCACAAGAACTTATGAGAGGTGAATTAAAGAAGTACAAACAAAGAGCCATGGACATACTGCGATAATCTGCACTGCCGGTGTCTCAGAGCATTTTATGTATAACCTCTATATTTGTTTTCTTTGGTTAGAAAAGTGTGTGTGAGTGTGTGTGAGTGTGTGTGAGAGTGAGTGTGTGAGAGTGAGTGTGTGTGAGAGTGTGTGTGAGTGTGTGAGTGTGTGTGTAAGTGTGTGTATGAGTGTGTGTGAGTGTGTGTGTGAGTATGTGTGCATGTGTGTGAGTGTTGTGTGAGTGTGTGTGTGAAAGAGAATGTGTGTGTGAGTGTGTGTGTGAGAGGGTGTGTGTGAGTGTGTGTATGAGTGTGTGTTAGTGTGTGTGTGTGTGTGAGTGTGTGTGAGTGTGTGTGCGTGTGAGTACGTGTACATGTGTGTGTGAGAGTGTTGTATGAGTGTGTGTGTGTGAAAGAGAGTGTGTGTGTGAGTGTGTGTGAGAGGGTGTGTGTGCATGTGTGTGTGAGAGTGTGTGTGTGTGTGTGTGAGAGAGAGAGAGATCGGGTTTTGCAAAGGTAGAAGTCAATAGTATATAAAGAGAGTAAATCTCTTGCAGTTTCTACTTTTCTCCTTTATGCTCTATTACATCAAATTAATGAAAAATTATTGCAATGCTGTTACATGTATGTGTATTATAGAGGCATTATTCTTTGCATCTTTCTTTTAAAACAAGAATCTGGGGTTGACACAAAGAGACTAAAAAACATTTTTGAAAATTAAAAGAAAGGAAAAACACAGGAATGAAGAGACAATCTGGACAATAGAGACAACGGAGAAGTTCTTTAGGAGCCAAGATTCCAGGCCATCCCTCCAACCCCATCACCTGCAGACATCACCCCATCTGTAGAAGGAGATAGGACAACTCCTGTCTCAGCAGTGCTAACTGGGCTGTGCACACTAAGTATAGAAAGGTACTAGGCATATGGTAAGAGACAGTGGGTACTTCTTGTGTTGTTGCTATAGTGAAGAAAGCTGAAGTCCAGAGAAGCAGAAGTCAGAAACTGGACCATGGAGCTCCATCACAGCATCCTCGTTGTTACCATTGGCCTGCCTTTGTATTTCTGTAAACTTGGGTGGCCATGAAGGTCAAATAAACTGTCCAGGACAAGTGACACTTACAGATGTCTGACCCCTATTCTCAGTGTGGTCAACAGCAACAGGCACAATCTCTCCCTTCACCCTGAGCCCACAAACACCACCATGAAGGGCCTTGACTTCCTGGCAACTGAGTGAGCGCACTTTTGCTGGAGGCAAAGCTCAGCAGGAGGACAATGACTTAAGTGAAGGGGGGGGCGCGCCGGGAGGGGGGGAGTTCGCAGCAAGGGGGCAGCAAAGGAGGCTGGTGGGTGGAATTCAGCTTGTCCTTTATAGTTTTAACCACAATTTATCTTGATCACTTGCCTTTTATAAACCCCAAGAGTTGGATGCCTTCTGTGCTTCTTGCTGATGAAAGCATGATAAGCTGTCTCCTGAGAGGCTCGGCCAGAGCCTGACAAATACAGAGGCGGATGCTCGCAGCCAACCACTGGACTGAGTGTGGGGTCCCGGATGGAGGAGTTGAAGAAGGGACTGAAGGAGCTGAGGGGATTTGCAGCCCCATGGGGAGGGAGCAACAGTGTCAACTATCCCGGGGACTGGACCACCAACCAAAGAATACATATGGAGGGACCCATGGTGCTGGCCACATTTGTGGCAGAGGATGGTCCTGTTGGCCATCAGTGGGAGGAGAGGCCCTTGGGCCTGAGGGTGTTAGATGCCCCAGTATAAGGGAATGCCAAGGAGGGAAGACGGGAGTGGGTGGGTGGTGGGGGAGCATCCTCATAGAGGCAGGGGAGGAGGAATGGTATAGGGGGTTTCCGATGGGGAGACCTGGAAAATAATTTTTTTAAAAATAAAAAGAATAGCCGGGCAGTGGTGGCGCACGCCTTTAATCCCAGCACTTGGGAGGTAGAGGCAGGTGGATTTCTGAGTTCGAGGCCAGCCTGGTCTACAGAGTGAGTTCCAGGACAGCCAGGGCAACACAGAGAAACCCTGTCTCAAAAAACCAAAATAAATAATAAATAAATAAATAAATAAATAAATAAATAAATAAATAAATGAATGAATGAATGAATGAATGAATGAATAATTTTTTTTTAAAAGCTGCCTAATCTAGAAAATGTTATGTGGTAGCAAGGGACTTAGAAAGCAGTCCCTTTGAATTTTTTTTGCAGGAAGACAATTCCCAACAATCCCACCATGGATTTTACAATTTTGCTGTTTGGAGCCCATCTAATTTCCTGAGAGAGGCTCTGAGCCTGTACTGCAGTTTGCACTAGTGTGTGTTCCCTCTCAGGCAGAGGGACCAGGATCCCCCTCCTCCAATGCAAGCTTAAAAGCTCCAAACTCAGGGTCTAGAGGAGCCCAGTGAGCTACTGACACCGTCCTCAGAGCTATGGGCCCTGAACAGAAATGTCATCTGTCATCACAGTGCCATAGCAACCATGACAGCACAGCCAGTCACTGAAATCACCTGGCCTTTGGCAAGGGATAAACAGTCTGTACACACTGAGACATCCAGTCGTCCTAACAGCTGGCTGAAGTATGTGATCTTATTAACATCATTCTTCAAACAATGGAGCTGCGGCTCCCAGAGCCACCGCCCAGTGTCACAGCCAGTCAGATCCCAGAGTGAGGATTCCTTCTCAGGAGAGGATTTGTTTGTCACTAGCTGTTGTCTGAATGCTATTGTTAAAAATGCTCACTTTTGATGGGACAGGGTGTAAATGGGAAACTGGCTAGCTTGGTGTGAAGTTAATTTTCAGAGGAAGGAAGAGAGAATGGGAGCCCAGGTTGTCTGTGAGGCTGGTGTGGATGGCAGCGGGGCTCAAACTCGGGGTTCCCAGGCCAGGAGGAGCACGGGGAGTTGAGGATTAAGGGTGCAGGTATCAGTTTAGTTTTGCAATATGCAGATAGGATCAGGCCCCTGACCTTGTGATTCCCTTGAGGTTGCTCAAGGGTCCAGGGATTCCTGCACCCAGTACCCCAGTTGCTGAGAAGAGTGTTGAGAATCAGGGAAGTCATGCTCTCTGCCTTCACGAAGCTCACAGTCAAGTGCTCAGAGATACACTACACAGATTCCTACTGAGGACAATGGAGTCACAGCCAGAACACATGAGGACAGCAGCTTGAGATTTGAACACTTGGCTCTGCCTCAGTAGTTCGATAGTTCCCACCTCCATTTCAAAGGCTTCAGAAGCAAGTGTTATTTACCAGGTCCTGTTGGTGACTAAAACTCTAGGCAAACTAGATTGGTCCTTAGCTCCAGAAAAGAAAAATTGTCTACCTCCTGCTTGAATGCTTGTCCTGGGTACAGGCTCAGGGTGAGGTCACATGGAAATAGTCAGAGGCCTGTAACAAGAGAAACTAACACTGGGGCCTATACGTGCAGCTTCTTTAAAGTCCAAGCAACCTGATCTTCTGTTACGTGCTTCCGGTGGCAGTCAGAAGAGACGCAGTGGCTGGAAATCACACAAATTTGCCTGACTTGCCTGTGTGGATTAGATTATCTAGCTTTACAACACCTGCACCCAAATAGTTTCAGGCAGTGGCTTACCACCCAGAGCGTTCTGTAGAGAATGCCTCTCTCCAATTCTGTAATTTTAAATCCTATCAAAAAGCCAGAGGCTTGGAGGGAATTGTGTTGAACAGGATATATGGTTCTAGATTAGGAATTAGGTCAATCTGTGGATGTAGGGTTTACAAAACCCCAGAAGAACGAGAAACTTGAGCTTCCCTGCG
Organism: Uromys caudimaculatus; assembly: GCA_028551405.1. Taxonomy (NCBI): domain Eukaryota; kingdom Metazoa; phylum Chordata; class Mammalia; order Rodentia; family Muridae; genus Uromys; species Uromys caudimaculatus. The sequence goes on along the minus strand of CM052706.1, from coordinate 99,518,309 downwards.
CTACACACACACACACACACACACACACACACACACACACACACACACACACACTCACACACGCTTAGGTCCCCTGGCATGACTGCATCCATGCTCCTGACCCTTTCTCTCCTCTGCTAGGTGGTCCCTGGACTCATGCTGCATTATCAGAAGATGCCCCTGTAGTCATCAGCTCCTCTTGGCTTTCCTTTGTACCATGTGTGTGTCACAGAGATTGGGGAGGTGTCTTACCGAGTACCTCGTGTGTAAACGGTCTCTGGTAGAAGACAACAGTATCAGCACTGCCTCTGTCTGTGGATCCACTGAGTCCTGATTGTCACTGGGAAGAGTTATTTTCTTCCATCGGTCACCTCACCCTTGCTGCCAACGGTGATTTATTTCAATATCATATCCCTCCTCCCTTAAAAATCCCAGGTCCTTTAACCACTTGGTTAGCTCAGAGCCCCTGAACACCCACTTCTTTGATGACGATGTTAGCACCAAAAGTTTCTGTCTACTTCATGGCTGTCACCAACTCTGGACACATAAATATTCACGGGTCCTTGCAGACATCCATTCGTCACACCAGCCACCTCATCCTCAATCCCCACATAGTGGAAAGGCAAAGCAGAAGATGAGGAATATCGGGGCATCTTCGGATAATGCAGCGTGAGTTCCAGGGGACCACCTAGTAGAGGAGACAGAGGATCAGAAGCGTAGGTGCTCAGACATCTCAATCTCCCCGTCCAGTGAGCTCTTTCTTCCTTTATCCCACTTATTTATACAACCTCTTAACTGCCGAACTGGCCTTGTGATCTCCCCAGCCTCAGCTTCATGGGCTGTTCTATCAACAGTGGCTCTTACCCATTCAGTTCACTCTCTAAGTACTTTCATCATTCCTGGAGCTCCTCGGATGACCTTCAGTGATCCCGTTCATGTCTTCCTTCCTTGCTTGTCCAGAGAGGAATTTGTGGATCTCTCTTACAATCAATCTTTTAAAAACCACTTAACAGGCTATGAAGGTAGCTCAATGAGACGGTGCTTGCTGTGTAAATATAAGGACCTGAATTCTGTCCCCAGAAGCCACACATAAGGCTGTGGTGGCACAGCCTTGTCATCCCAGTGCTGGGGAGCTGTGGCAAGTGGATTCCTGGGGCTTGCTAGCCAGCTAGCCTCACCTGCTTGACAGCTCTAGGCCAATGAGAGAAAAAGACAAGGTAGATGACTCCTGAAGAAAAACAACTAAGGTGGGTCTCTGGCCGCCGTATGCATGTGCATATAAGCACACAGCTGCGCAGATGCAAGACCACACACACATACACTGTCACCACCACCACTACCACCACCACCACCACCGCACACCACTAAATCAGCTCACTTTCTGAGTATGGCACCAACTGCGCCAAGATGAAACCTGATTAAACCACTGACACTCATTCTGGACTTGCAGTCCAGATTGTTTCAATGATTAAAACCTGATCACAACCCTCACAGACACTGGAGCAGACAAAGTGCAAGTTGTCACACTTCAAAGCTCTTTCCTGCTTTATCCTCTCGCCTCAGATTCCACACACCTGTGCCCTTCCACCCTTGACCGTGTATTATATTTCACTAAGAAAATCAAAGCAGGCACTCGACAAAGGACTCCCTTTTCTCTCCATCTCCACACTCCTACTCTGCCTGCTCCAGAGATGCTGTGTCTCCTCAGCAGTTTGGGAGAAGGTAGGGCCCCTCTAGTGCAGGCGTGACCTCTGTCTTATTGCAGCCTCCCTCTCCTCCTGGAGCTGGTTCCCAGCCCCATCCCTTCCCTCTTCCATGTCAGTGGTCCCTCTCTAACATCCTGATCAGCACCCATTCCAGGTCCTGGTCTTTAGTGATGGGAGCTCAATGCCACACCCCTTTGCACGACAGACTTCCTCAGACAGTAGCCTGTCCAGACCCTTAGAATCTCCTCTGCCCCCTACGGCATGGCTGTGACCCTTCCCTTCTCCTGAGATCAATGTCACATGTAGCCGAATCCATCAGAAGTATGTGGTGTGGCTGGCACCTGCTTTCAAACTGTTTCCTTCTCTGTGTCTCTGCTCTCAGTGGGACCTCTCCTGGTTCCACTGGGGTCCTCGGTTTATAAATATTGTGCTGTTCTCTGTAGCTGAGACTGGTCTTGACTTTATGATCTTTCGGCCCCCACCTCCCATGTACTAAGAGCGCAAGCTTGTCCTTACACAGCCAGCACTGCCTCTGCACTTTCTAATAAGATAACCACCAGGCAACTATGGCTGCCCAGTATTTCAACTGTATTCCTCCAGGTTGGAACACGCTGTGTACATGCACACACACACACACACACACACACACACACACACACACCTTAGTTTTAAAAAATAAAGTATTTCAATTGATGTTAAATTACATGTTGAAATTATTGTATTGTCAATATTTGAGTTGGATATATTACTAAAATTAACCTCCTGTGCTTTGTTGTACTGTTTTAATATAACTATCTTAGCATAGTAGCTAGAAAGTTTTAAATAGCATCTGGCTTCTATATGATTGACATTCCACTTCTGATGGACAGCAGGAATCTATGGAGTGAGCCCCATCCGCCACTCACCCCACAGCGCTAGCTATCCCAGGTGCTGTCTGGAGACTGGTTAAAAGACCAAAGACTCATGAACCTGACATGCATGCAGAGCCCTCTAGAATCTTATATTCTCTTTCAAAGTCTCCTCAGAAAGCCTGCCCTTTTTTAATACTCTCATAGGCTTCTTAAAAACTGGATCCCGATTTCCTCTCTTACCCCACATGGTACATCCTTAGGCTTAGGCTAAAGCCACAGCTGAGTTCACTACACTGTTGATTGAGCGGCCTGAAACCCAGGTGACACACCCCAGAGTAGGTCTTACAACTGATCTAAGTTAAACTCATCTAGAATTTTTTTTTAATTTCTTTTTTTCTGAGAGAGGAAGGTTTGAAACAGAGTCTCATGTAGCCCAGGTTGGCCTCAAACATTGTATGCCATTTGAAGGTGGCTTTGAACTGATCCTCCTGTCTGAGCCTCCAGAGTGCTTAGACTATGAGCTCTCACATTTGACCTGATTTCTTGAGTGGTCAGAAATCAAAGTAGCAACCAAAGTAGACAACTAAAACTCTGAAAACTCAAAGATGCAACAAATTCTATACTCTAAGCCACACACACACACACACACACACACAAAAAAAAAAAAAAAAAAAAACCTACAAAAAGAAACGTTCCTTCCTTGGAGCATCCTTGTACTTTCTAAGATCTGGTTCCTGGTCTACCTAACACAAACATTGTCTTTCCGATGACTTCCCAGACAAGGACTTCCCAGACAAGGACTTCCCAGATGATAAGGACTTCCCAGATGATAAGGACTTCCCAGATGATAAGGACTTCCCAAATGAGGATTTCCCAGATGAGGACTCACAGAGTCCTTTCACTTAGAGATTTACCTGGGATTATTTAGTGAAAATATCTGAAGACTGGGACATTTTACCCTATGCTTTTTCATGTTTATTTTACATTTCTTTCTATAAATAATTTTTAAAATCTCCTTTACATTAGTGGGTAGAAATCAAACCAAGAAGCAAACAGCACACTTTGCCCTTGTGGAGATTATGATCTAGGAAGGAAGCCATGTTTTAAAGGGTGGCCTATGACGTAAATCACAGAAATGCTGCAATGGAAAACTGGGCTAGAGATGGTGTTAACCTTTTCCCTTATCTTCTATTTTATATACACGTACTTGTTATGAAAAGATAAACCCCACACTCAGAAAAGGTTTGTGGACTCCTCAGCTCTCTGCTCCCAGGGAGAAGCTGAGATAGACAGTCTATGAAGTGGCAACTGACGTCCAAGCAGTATAAGGAAAACTTAAAAGAACAGAGCACAACACAGACAGGAGGAAGAGTAAAGCCAAACGCTTCGACATCAGGGCATCAGGCTGCCTTTATTAAGTAATTTTGAAATATCCTGAAGCTGTAGGAGCACGGCCATCTTGGAGGCCAGTACCACAGTAGACTCCACCTTGACCTGTGTAATGTTTGAAAAAGAAGCAACACCACACCAGGAAGATGCTCACCTGCCTTTTTAAAACTCTAAACTTGCATTTTTGTATTCTTTTGGAAAAAATCTGTAGTTATCTGAAGGCAATAACAATATTTTCCTACAAACCATCTAGCTCTTGTTCCTGGTCTGTGTCTGTATACCTCCAACCATCTTTCCATTAGAATGAGGTCGTCCAGTTTATCATGTACAGCACTGAGACGTGCTATGTCCACACATGCTGTGGTCCACTTTCACCCTGGCCTGGGTTAGAAAGTCCATTGGCCTAGTATTTCAGGATATGCTTTTGTTGGCATAATAAAAACATTACACTCTATAGTAATATTTTATTCTAGCTTAATAGAATTCATCAAGCATTTTTATCCCATAAAATAAGAGATAAAATCTGCATATTTTTCTCTTGAGAACATTTAGTTAATTTATCTCCTTTGAACACAATGTTGAAACAATTTTCTACTTGGTTACAGTTTGTGGCCAGTGGCAATATTTACTTATTCAGTCCTCTTTCTACTTATAATTAGGGATGACCACTAGTGCTGACCAGCCCTACCTGCTGCTTCCTGGCAAATTATCGCTACTTGAGGTAATTTCTCCCTTGGCAGATTAATGAGGAGCTCTGTCTGCTGTTGCACGTATGCTTGTTTACATGTAAGCTTCTTGAACAGCTAGGCAATATAAGCGAAGAAGAGGACATGTACATAATGAGCTAATTATACACACATGTATTGTCCTGTAAATTGACACCTTTTATTTCAGTGTCAATTCTGATGACTTTGGAAATACCCTACTGTAGTTTATTTAGTACAGATAAATTAGAACTGCAACCTAGCAAGCTTGTGACGACACATGAAAATACAGCAGATTCTTGCTATGACTAGAGTCTCCTTGTGTGTAAAAGGCCAGTATGCAAGCCCCACCTTCCTCCCCAGGCTTCTTAAAGAGGAAAAGAAAATGTCCTAATTCTACAAACATAAAGTCAAAGACTATAGAAGCAATGATGAACTTTTACTCTAGTAAGCTTCCCAAGGGTGCAAGGCCACCATGGGCCCTTGAAGGCAATGAACCTAAGCACCAAGGTCCCCATCAAAAGAACGAAGCTGATGGCAGGCAGCAGCCAGGGGAAAAATTAAGTCTGCTGAGCTTGCAAGCCTGCTGGGGGCTGCTTCAGAGACACCCCTCAACTACTAGCCAAAGGAGCTGCGGGGTAAATAGACCCCATTCCCAGCCCTCGGGGGATCCTGCTGATTCATGCCATGGGGTTCTATGGTCTCTAGCAGGGTGGAAGCTCCATTCACAACGGGAAATCACCTGTTAGCCAAGAGTTCATTGGTTCTTTTCCCTTCTCCATTTTCAGCTCCCCTTCCCTCACCATGCTATCTGGTTTGTCTCCATGAAAGCTACTTGCACCAACACTCTGGTTTTCAGGTATCCTTTTGTGTGAACAACCCAAAATGAGACATGCCTTGATTTTCTTTTTATTTCACAGCACTACTATTCTCTAATATGCGTAGGGTTTGAAGGAGAATGCCCCCAATAGGCTTATATATTTGAACATCGGTCCCCAGTTAGTAGCGTTACTTGGGGAAGTTATGGAGAGGTGCATCCTGCTGGAGACAGTACATCACTGGGTCACTGTGGTGTGCTTTGGGCGGTTATGCCTGTATCCACTTCCAATCTGGCCTCTGCTTCACTTTGCAGCTAAGAATTGATTGCTCAGCTTCCTGCTCTGACCACCTGCTACTGGGTCTTTTCCAGCATTATGGACTCTCCCTTGCAACTGTAAACTAAAATAGTTTCTTCTGTAAGTTACTTTTAACCACGGTGTTTTATAGCAGCAACAAAAATAACTAATATACATACTGAGCTATTTTTTTTCTTCTTGTGTATGTATCCCCTCCAAAGTGTAAGCCTTATTCTGATGTTGTGACATAATAATAATAATAATAATAAAAAGTACTTAGCTTTTATCCTGTGTTTCTGATACAAGAATTTCAAAGACTCCTGGTCTCTCTAGAGTGATGAGTGTCATTTTGTTTATGCGATATCTGATTGATGGGGCAGGAGGTGTGCTCTTTAGACTGCTTCAGGATGGGAGCTGGTTATCAGTAAACTAAGGCATGATTAAGGACCTGGAACCTGGAGTAAGGCTGAGATTGAGTTATTTACCAGCTACTAATAATTTAATCAATCATACTAACATAATAGGACAGCCATCAAAACCCTGGATAGATACTGTGCTTGCTCAAAACCATTCCCTCTTGGCCAGGTTGGCTCCTCAGTATGTGTCAAAGCACGTGCAGCAATGAGCGCCAATGTCAAGACATGTGTGGTCTGTCCCTGCTGCAGGCCCTCTCCCTGCCTACCTCCCCCCTCCCCCTTACCACCATTATAACATCTAACGAGGCCGAAGGAAGCCCCAGCCCCCAGGGAGACCCAGCCTCCAATGTCTCTTCTGACAATAGAGCGGCCTGTGGTAAACTTCCACACAAGCCACCACCATCCCAACTGTGGTACCAGAAGTTTCCATGATTCCACATAAGAAAGCTGAGTTCTGATGACTCCTACCTCTTGTCTGGTTCTGGGCAGAGTGCACAGGTCCACTCCAGGGACCAAGAAAGAGTTAGGAAGGAAAGACACAGGAGGTTAGAAGAAGGGAGAAGGCCTCAGCTGCCCCAGCCCTCACAGCCTTCCTCCCACTGACTGCTGGCCTCATTCTGGGGACCCTGGTCTCTAGCTTTGCCCTCCCTGTGGGACAAAGGGAGTAGAGATGGACCCTACTGCTGACAGGCTCAGATCTGGCTCCCTCTCTGAAGGGACATGTGGCCTGAGCCCACCTTTCTACCCCTTCTCTGTCCCAACCTCTCCCCTGTGTGTTTCACCAGTTAAGCCCCTGTGACCCTGTACCCATCAATGGTTTGGGATTGTTAGTTCTGTCTTTTTTTTTTTAATTAAATAAAAACATATTTAAAATGTAAAAACAAAACAAAACAAAAACCCTGGATAATGCAAGTTGGTGACACGTGTGTGTATGTGTGTGTGTGTGTGTGTGTGTGTGTGTGTGTCTGTGTGTCTGTGTGTCTGTGTGTCTGTGTGTCTGTGTCTGTGTGTGCATGTACACACCAGGAGGGTGGTGTGGACATAAGCCCCTGGGCTCAGGAACCTTCCAGACCCCACGAGATGTACCTTTCCATGTGGCTGCTCGCTTGTATTTCTATAACATCCTCACCATAGACTGGTAAACATAAGCCAAGTATTTCCCTGAATCCAGTGAGGTTGTATGCTGAATTTTTGAGCTTACATGGAGTGCTAGGAGGACTAGTGCTAGGATTAGGACTCCTAATCAAGAGCCAAATTTGACAGTTTAGTCATACGCTATCTGTGACTGACACACGAGGCTGGAAGCAGCCTGTGACATCGGGCATTTACACTGTGGGGTCAGCACTAATTCCAGCTAAGCAATTTCAAATTTGAATTATTTTGTAGGTTACTCAGACTGCATAAAATTGGAGAAGAGCTCAGAGTAGAAAGCCTGCATATTGGGAAGAGAAGTGTGTGACATCATAAACTAATGGATTTAATTTCTCACAAATCCAAGATCCTGGCGCTGACAAACGATGCCTAGTAAGGCTCTATTTTCTCACAGACATCATCTTCCATGGAACCCCACGTGATGGACAGTGCCATGGGTGTTTAGGGCCTCCCTTTAGAAAGGCACTAGTTCCCTCAGGAGAGCTCCATGACTTGATCATCTGCCAAACACCTCGTCTCACAATACCCCGAGCTTCCACGGAAGCTTAGCCTCCCATGGGCCCCAGGCCTCTCAGAAGTGCCACCTCAGCATCTATTCTTTCCTTCTCACCAAGTAACTTCCTAGTTTCGGACTCCATTCCTGGGATCCCTTCCTGGTGTTCCTGAAATTTCTGGACACCAAGGAGCTAAACACATGAGCCACCTGTCTTATTAGTGATTTCTTGTGAGGGTTGTCATTCTTGTTCTTTGCCCAATCTCTAATCATCTCTGTGTATATTAATTTACCCAATGTGAAGCTCTGCAAAGGAAATAGGAGTGCACCTTAGGTGAGCAAACTAGCTTTAGAATCAGGAAGAGTCATCTTTCCACCTCTGCCCAGTATTCGCCATGGATCTGAAAGCAGATTCCCTGTGAGTAGGAGACATTACATCTATCATGGCTGGGAATTACAATCTTGATCCACTGTCTTGTTAGCCCGCAGTAGGTGGGCAGTCCATAAAGCTCCCAGCAGCTCCTCTATCCCACCTCATGGCATCCTTCTACCCAGCTTCACCCTCCTGACAAAATACAGTAAATGGGCCATGGTGTGTGACATGGCTCTTACAACTTGCATGTCTTGGTGTCCATTGTGTAGTGAAACGGTGGTTCCTACGTCTGCTCCCTCCACTCATCCAATCTCCACACATTCTCGTGCTCTGTGCGCTAACCCTGCACTGTCGTCTGGGCAGATAATCCACAGTCTGCTGAAAACAAAGCCATTTGGGATGTACACCAAAGACAGACACTTGACAGCAAACAGGACAGCCTTCCTGCCTTTCCCCGTTGCTTCCGGCACCTCTTGCCTCTACGCTGATGCCGCACTAAGGAGCCAGTGTTCACAGGCCTGCGCTGGCTCCCTCTGGCACCAGAAAGAAACTATAAGTCCATCGCGCCTCATTATGTGCTGTGGAACCAGTGACAGTTCCCCTAGGAATCTGAGCAGTTTGATAAAGTATGCACCACTCTCTGAAACGCTCTTCATCTCCTCATGCAGTCCTGTCAGTTTGGAGAGAGCAAATCCGGTTTCTGTAATGTTATGACTAAGAAAATCTGTCCAAGAGTCTCTTTTGTGGCAGCTCCCTGAGGAGGATGAAATATGGGCATTCTTTCAAGAAGAAAAAATTGTGTTCTTCTTTTCTCTCTCACCTGTCAGATGCTTCTCCAAGTGAAGAAGACTGCAGCCATGTCCTCAACTTTTTTTTTTTTTTTTTTTTTTTGCTCTATGTCTTGGAATCCTGAATTGGCACAGATTCTCTTTATCAGAATTACATGTATCTGCCTGCACTTGAACATAGGGTGCCTGGTATCTCTGACAAAGAGTATCACCCATTCTGATTGGACCTTCTTACTTCAGAAGCTGAATGAGGGTCTTCCAGCTCTAACATCAGGTCCCATCGCAATAACCATACGCACAAGGGATGGAGAGCAAGCGACCGGGTCCAGGGAAGCATATGATAACCTGAATCTCAGAGGCCAGGGATAAGACAGAGGTTATGCTAATGAAGTCCAGATTCCAGCCCCAGTGGAGCTGGGGCGCCAAACCTGAGGATTGAAGGAAAGCTCAAGTGGTAGGATAAAACTGTTACAATGAGCTGGGGAGTGTGGCTCAGCTTAAAGAGGTCTTGCCTAGAACGCATGAATTCCTGGTTCAAAGCCAGCACCGCATAAACCAGGTATGGGGGAACACACCTGAAATCTCATCACCTGGGAGAAGGAGGCAATTGGATGAGAACTTCAAGGTCATCACCCTTAGCTACATAGTGAGTTTCAGGCCAGCATGAGGCACAAGACCCTACCTCAATGAATGGATAGATGAATGGATAGATGGATGGATGAGTGGATGGATGGACGGACAGACAGAAAACAGACAAACATATAGCTGTGAATTTGAGCATGCAGAGGGCAAACAAAATGAGAGGTGGGTACACAGAGACTTTCTTTTTTGGTGGCATGTATTTAGCCAGAATGAAGAAACAGCTTCAAAGCAATAAGACAGAACTTACTCACCAAGAGCTGTTTCTTCAATACTGGTACATAAAATTGCAATTGCACTTTCCTGTGTTCTTCTACCAAGGACAGGCAGGCACCATTAGCAGGTGAAAGGTGAAGTATGAAATCCCACACTGTGGGATTGATAACATTACAGGAAGAGGTGAAAGTGCCCAAAAGTCCCCAGGGATTTGTGGATTCTACAAACAAGCAGGACTTGAGCCTCAGATGCTGATGAGTGAAATTTGAGCACTTCTTCCAGCCAAAGAGTCAGAAATAAATGTGCAAAAGTCTGTGAGCAGCAGCCCCAGAAAGGGATCAGGCGGGGTGTAACTCTAGGAAGTTATTTGAATTACACAAGCAGGTAGGGCACTGGTTCTTCAGGGACTATAGCAAGACTGGGGAGCCCAAAGTTCAGGAAGGCACATGTATGTCAGCTGCCTTGCTGCTGGAATGCTGGAGCACCCCAGCATGTCACTCAGGGAAGGCAGAACACAGTCCAAGGTAGGAGGTTCCAACTCTGTGCTTCTCCAGGTGAGAAACAGCAGGTCTCAGATGGAGGCTGTCATTCTCAATCCCCTGTGTATCCAGATGCTACTGGAGACCACAAGGAGCCAGGAACAGGGGTCAGCAAATGTGGTCTGGCTCCTCGTGAGTGACAAAAGTACGGAGGGACTGGAAGAGAGGCCTTCTCCACGAAATTTATGCACAGCTCTCTGAAGGAGAGGGTCCTTGCTTGTTCAAACTGCTTTAGTGTTGTAGTGGGTGTAAATGCATACATCTTACTCAGGGTGAACCAGGGATTATGTACCTTTTACAGGATAGGATGTTCAGGAAGAGAAGCTCATTGGTTAAACACTCAGAGCCTATCTAGGTAACTCATTAGCATGGAGAACTCTAGGTTTTTATGCTATGTGACCGATTCTTACGTGTTGTGCTTATGTGTTCCAGGACAGATAGACCCTAGCAGGGAGCCTGCTGTTCTCAATTAGGAGACTTCCCAGGGTTTTGAACCTGCTTCAACCTTACCAGGTCTTCTGTCTGTGGCATGGCCCACTTGCCCCACATTGGTAGGACCAGGGCATAAGGTCATATGTTTGAATACATAGTCTCTACCTGGTAAGAGATATTTTGGGAAACTGGAAGCTCTGGGGGTAGAGCTTAGATGGTGGGCATTGTGGGTAAGCCAATAGCACAACTTTGATTCTAGACCAAGCTCTTTGTTTCTTGATCTAACAACATGTGAACAAGCTGTGGCACAAGCTCCCACTGTCTCTGATGGTGCTACCCCAGCAGCCATGATCCGCCATGATGGACTGTTGCCTTTAGAACTGTAAGCCAGAAGAGATGCTTCCCCCTTTATGTTTTTTTTGCCAGATACTTTACCACATTAATAACAAAAAGTGACTAGTAACTGAAGCTTTAGATGACAGGTTATTCTAGCAGCAAAGTTTTTTGTGAGTTATGTCTTCCGAGGGACATGAGGAGTGGCTTTAGCTTCATCTTACTCAGCATTAAAGACTGCTTTGTGTTTTGGGGTATCTGGGAGGGACAATCACACCAATTGTCATTAAAAAGCAACAGTGTTGTTGCCTATATGTGGCATATGTTCTTCTAGCTGGGCTGCCTTGTCTGGCCTCAGTGGGGGAGGATAAGTCTAGCCTCACAGAGACTTGACATGCCGCAGTTGGGGGATACCCAGCAGGGAGAAGAAGGGAACGAGAGTGGAGGGAAGAATTACTGGAGGAGGTGACCAGAAGTGGGATATAAAGTGAATAAGTACAATACATTAATAATAATGATAATAACAGCAATAGTGTTGTATGCTAAAAACTCTGGGACCTTTCTTTCACAAGACCCTTACTAAGCTTTCTAACTAGAGCATTCTTTCACAAACAAATATTTTCAAAGAACTTATCATGTCCTGGCTGAAGGCTGAACACAGAAACATAATTCTTTGACTTTGAAGAATAGGTACACATAGATAGAGAGCTATAGTCCTGCTGTAAGGAAGTAACCATCGGTACCCCCATTAAAAACAAGACCAAGGTAGCAAAGCCTCATATAGTTTCTTCTTTTCTTAATGTCTGTGGCAAACCTGGGCCAGGCACTTGGATATTCAGTAAACAAGACAGATAAGGCTTTACTCTCCAGAACTGTGAGGGGATAATTCTCACCATCGACTCAGATGGACTCAGAGGTACTATGGGAACACCCCTGGGTGTCCCTGTGAAGCACTGAGGAGGGAAGGACACCAACACTGACGTGTCCTGCTACAGACTGTGGATACAATGTGACCCACATGACCCGCTGCCTCATGCTGTGGCCACCGTGCCTGCCCTCCCACAGTGGTCAGACTGTGAGCCGCGAGAAGCCTTCCTTACATGGGTTGCTTTTGTCGGGTGTTCTGGCACAGAAACAAGAAAAGTAACCCAAAGTCTGAAAACAGCCTTAAAGTTAGAGGGATTTGAAATGCTTAAAAGGAGAAGATGGAACCCTGGGAGAGCTGCCTGTAGTAGCCCAGGAAGACTGGGCACAGAGGTAGTAGAAGGTGGGGAAATAACTGTATACCCAGAGAGACACCTACAAAATCACCTGAGGGCACACTCCCTCTTTTGTTAAGAGGGCGAGCTGAGAGGGCATTTAAAGCTAATGCATCCTCTTACCTCCTTGGTCTTCATTTCTACCTCCTTCTAGAGGATGGCTTCTTTCTTGCAGATTCAGATTTCCAGCTTGGTTTTTACCTTTCTTATCATATCTGATTTATGCTAACTGCTTCCAGCAAACCATTGGCATTTAAGATGCAGCCAGCTGTACTGGAAATAGCCCATCCTGGAACTGGCTGGCCTGGACAGAGTCTGTGAGTGTGGGAACATGAAAATGGGGGTGGGGGAGTCACTGGCCCAGGCACCAGAAACCAACTCAGGTGCAATAGCCAGGAACTTCCTCAGCCAAACAACTGCCAAGGATGACTCAACCCCATTAGGGTGCACTGACTGACCAGACACCCCCATGCCAGGTGCACCACTAGACGTGTTAGTGGGAAATCACTATCATAGGCTTCCAGCCTCTATCTTTGCCAAAGTACCAACTAATAGAATACTACTAATAAAATTGTTCCAGTATCTGAATTTTCTCTATGGGAGGGGAGAAAGGAAACACCAGTGCTTTCAACTTAAGAGAAATCAGGAATAAATTAGGAAACTAAGAGACCTAGGTCAAGCTAATATCTGCCCCTGGCTTGGATGCCTTGGCCCAGTGCTATCCAACTGTCCAAACAATAAACTTCTGCAACACATAAGTTAGCTAGTGCGATCGGTGCTGTATTCCTTACCTGTTTGACCCAAAGGTTAGCTGGGGTCAGCTGGACACTTAAGATAAAGTCAGTCAGGGGCTGGAAAGATGGCTCAGTGGACTATGTGCTTGCCATGCAATCAAGAGGACCTGAGTTTGGTCTCCCTAGAACCTACAAAAAAAAAGCGAAGTGTGCCTGTGCACACCTGTAATTCCAGAGCTGGAGAGGCTGAGACAGGAAGATCCCTGGTGCTTGTCTGGCAATCCAGGCTAGCCAAATTAGAGAGCTCCAGGCACAGTGAGGGGCTCCACCTTAAAAGATAGTGTGTAAAGTGACTAAAGCACCCAACATCAACTTCTGACCTCATATACACATATGTATACATATGTGCATTCTGAAATAATACATGTGTACACCATCCACTGTACACATGTTCACACAAAAAGATACGTTTTTCGAAGAAATGTAAAATATTTTTAAAATCACAATGAATGTTCCCTACCTTGAGATGGAATCTAGATGGAAGCTAGCCTCAATACCACAGAACACTAAGGATGGGTCTTCAGGGTAATAGACTGACCGTGCTTCTGGTCCCGTCTCTGTTTCCTGATCCATCAAGATATGGGGAGCCTCCACGACTCACCATGTTCTCCTTGCCCTAATGATGTTTGTGTCTCAACCCATGGCTCAGAATAAACTGGTCCTCCCTTAAACTGCTTCCCTGAGGTATTTTGTCATAACACAGTAGAAACTAACTAATACGTACTTGCTGGTCTTCATCCTGATAATGAGTGGCAAAGCCAACAAGTCACTCAGATTCTATATCAAGAAATATCAAACTGAGAGGAAGAAAGGGCCAGCCAACCTCCACATGCCAAGCTCCACTAACGTACCCCTAAGGGATGCCACACGGCCTGCTATGTAGCTATTTCCTTTATATTGAAGCAATCTGTCTTACAGGGAAGAGAGTGACTCATCACACTGGAAAAGCTAACAGAACTTACATGACTCAGGATGGCAGAAAGTTAAAAGACTCACAAGGCCATTTCCACCATTACGTAACAGTAAGCAAGCATTGGGGCTGAGGAGACTCTCTTCAGTTCAGCTGCCAGCAAGTTGGGCAGGGACCTCCAGAAATGCAGCTTCTACAAGTTGTCAGCCATGTTAGGTGGGCTTTTTAGTGATGAAGTTGAGTTTAGGTCACTCAAGCTCTTGTAAGAAACCACTCACCCTTGCTACTGTAAGTAACCCCAGTGAACTCATTGCTTCTCCGAGCTAGACATGTGGAACAATTTGCTTTGGTCGATGTTCTATGATGTATAAAAAAGGCATTAGCTCACACCTCTCAGTAAGTCATTTAATGGCTCCTCATTCAAATTCCTGGTTTTATAGCTGAAAACACTAAAACTGCATAAAACAAAGAGTTTTCTAGTTTTGAGGCAATTGGTGTGTCAAATTAACACCAGGGAGAATTTCTTGGTCTAGCACCTTCTAATAGTCTCTGACTCAAGAAAATGTCTTAAGAATAAAATGTAGGCTTAAAGTTTCAGAGAACAGTAGAGTGTTCAGAACAATTTAAGCAATGAAAAGGAGAGCTTTCTATAAAAATCATACCATGTAAGCAAAATCCCCATGACACAAAAAAGGTGAACATCTTCCAATAACGAGCTGGTGAGGTAGTGATCAGATCTAGCCCAGACATGTAAGGAAACACCAGAAGTTTGCTGCAGCCATGGGTCACTGGTTTGCCTAAGAACATGAGGCTTTGACTTTTTATGGCATTGTTAACACTTGTATATTTGATTTTGAAGCAAGGGAACAAGATTCATCCTCTGAGAGTAAGCAGTCAGTGATGTTAGTTTTCCCCAAAAGCTTGGTTTAGATGGGCTCATCCAGTCTATAGCATCCTAGGAAGTAGTGTCTTACTACAATAGAACATTCTTAAGGACAGATATCTTAGCCATTTTCTTCTTGCCCAGATAAAATACCATGAAAAAGCAACATTGTAGAGGACAAAGTCTATTTGTCTTACAGTGACAGAGGGATGCAGTCCATCATGGTGAGGAAGACATAGCAGCAGGAGTAGGAGGCTGTCTGGTCACACATGACTGGCTCCTAAGAAGCAGAAAGTAAACAGGAAATAGGGCCAGGTCATGAAAGTCCCAAGGCTCTCCCTCCGTGACCTTTAGTGAGATTTCACTTCCTAACAGCTCTCCAAATTTCCCCAGTGCCAACATCTAGTGCTGGGCTTTTTATAGTGGCACTGCCTTGAAGTGCTCAAACATGTGAGCCCATGGGGGACACTTCCCATTCGAACTACAACAGCTGACTCTAGTTTGGAGAATTGCTGTGGTTTTGCAGGGGCATTGGGGAGCCAGGTCCTTCTCCAGGTGTTTGAGAGGAGTCTACCAGGCAGAATCAGTTCAGTGAATGACATGGCTTTGGGCCTCCATGAAGAGCAAAGGGGAGCGTATCTTGACTAGGCCTGACTAGCTAGACACATCATTCCTGTAGAAAGAGAAACTACTTAAAATATAGGTATAAGATGCAGGCTAGAGCAATCCTAGACTCTTTCTTCAAGGATATTATAGAAAAACTTCAAGATCTTACACATGTAATATTTGCTTAGCTAGTTTAGTTGCTTTTGTATTGCTGTGATAGAACACCATGACCAAAGCAACTTATAGAAGAAAGTTTATAGTTCCAGAGGGTTAGAGTCCATGACCATCACAGTTAGGAGCAAGGCAGCAATCAAGGCATGGCACTGGAGCAATAGCTGAGACACAGTTGTGGGGGGGGGGGGGAGAGAGAGAGAGAAAGAGATTGGGAATAGCAGGGCCTTTTGAAACTACAGAAGCCATTCTCATTCAAATCACAAGCTAGTTTCAGTCACCTTTACTGAGAGTCTGGAAGGATGATGTCCTGGGTATAGAGTACAACCCAGGGACCCCAAGAGCAGAAGGATTTTGTTTTCTTTGTAACAATTCACAAGTTGTTCTGAGTCTCTATGTGTGCTAGGTCTTCTGGACAAAGAGAAGGGGGTCCAGAGTTAGAATATATATGTAGTTCTTGGTATAGGCGTCTCTTGTAAAACAAAACTACAACAAAAAAACTACAAAATGTATTAATTTTAGGCTAATGAAGACACAAATTCAGAGGTAAATGGACATGTGCCAGATCACTTTCATCAGTTTTTTATTTCTGTCCTAGTTTGTTTTATTTTGTTTGTTTGTTTGATTCTTTCTTTCTTTCTTTTTTCTATAATAAAACACTCCAACATACACAGCTTTAATGGAGAAACAATTCAGCTTACAATTTCAGGTTACAGTCTATCACTGTGGGGACGTCAGGCAGTTACTTAAAGCTATTAGTCAAATCCAGAGTTAAGAGCAGAGACAAATGAATGCATGCATGCCTACTACTCAGCTTACCTTCTCTAGTCTAATCTATCCAGGACTCAGATCTAGGGAATGGTGCCACCCACATCAGACAGGTCTTCCTACATCAGTCATCATAATCAAGACCGTCTCCCACAGACATGCCTACAGACAACTTCGTCAGAGAATCTCTCACTCAGGCCTTGTTCCCAGGTAATTTCAGATGTATTACACTGACAGCTGAAATAAACCATCACACTTCCTTTATCTCTTATAAATATTTGTAGGCTGTTGTTGGGCTGCAGCAGGGGGAGGGAGCGCAAGCAGGACGGAGTCTCCTGGTCCCTGTCTCTGCGGCGGCCGCAGCCCTGCACCAAGTCAGGTCCTGGTCGCAGCGCAATCTCCACGTGAATCGCCTGTCGGTGTACGCCCCACCACTTGGCCCAGAGAGCGGATCTCTTTTCGGGCTGAAGTGTTACAGCTCATTGGACAAAAGGCTCTCGGACACCGGAGCAGTTTTGCACCTTTATTCCTTCTGGATGGCGGGTGGCGGGCGCGCGCAGAAGCAGGCAGGGCAGGCAGGTGGAGCAGAGAGAGAGCGCTACTCAGGTCGGTCTGGTCTGATATACTGTTTGGGAGGGGTCAGGGGTTTGGCAACTGAGACTTTCCATTGGCTTTGTCTGGGGACTTTGTAGTGCCTCATTTGCTTGTGGGAGGACTCAGAGTTGCTTTCTGCGTGACAAATCTTACATGCCAGGCCTCTCTCTATACAGGGGTTGTGAAAGCTGTAGCTGTTTTACAGGAGTCTTCCAGGAGCATTGGCCAAAAACATAATCTAGTCCCTCGTGAAAATTTCACGGAGTCTTCCAGAATTTTTAGACTATGCTCAACCGGGTGTCAGATTGCCTGCCACAGACAACTGCCCCACAGGCTGTAATAGTAAAATTACATTTTAGGGGCAGGAATTATGACACCTTTAGTTCTATTATTTTTACAGTTCTTAAGATAACAATATCATAATCCAACATACACAAAACATTCTCATATATTTAGATAAAACTTTAGCAAAATTCTGAAAAATTAACATTAATATCTCCATTTGTCAGATAAGGAAACTGAGATTCTAGATTATTGTTTAAAATAAAGCAATCAGTATGTAACATAGTCAGAATCTGAAATAAGGTCTTTCTAAGCCCATGAAATTATGCCCTACTTCATTCCACACTATACTTAGTACAACCTGGTAAGCAATAGTTAACTTGAGTTGAAAATCAGAACTATTTAGTAAATAGGATGAAAAACTACAAGCATAAGCTATCAGCTTCCAACATATTATAAATTCAATTTTTGGTATTTCTGGTGTGTTTATCTTATTTCTTCAGTCAAAGGAAAAATGCCTGGACCACGAATCTTGACGTACATAATCCAGTATAAAGAGAGAGTTTTCAAAAAGTGTTGCAAACATAGTAATTATAATGGAAATGTTTCCTTATTGAAGGGCCCTAAATGCAGCTGTCATTTCCACTGTTTAATATTGCTCATCCTTTTGCAGTGACTGCTAATCCTGTCCGTGCTGGCGTACCATCAATAGGTAAACATGGAAGCAAGAATGCAGAGTACTGCATGCACGGATGACTCCCACGGTCTCTAATGAAGGTGGTTCCAACCTTCCTCAAGTCACACAATGAATGGCGTCTTCAACATGTCTCACATCTAAAGCCTTTCTCTTGTCCCATGCCTCCAAGGCCTGTACCCTACGCTGTAAGCTATTGTTTCTCTTACTGCATTTGCAGCAGATATTACTGACTTTATCAGCAACTGAGGCACAGGTCACAACAAATAGGAAGACTCTGAACTTGACATCTATGTAACACTGTAGATTCTACAATCTTCAGGCTTTTCAGGGGCTTAATAACTGACTCAAGCAGTAGAGGAGAGGCCTCTGGTAAAGGTAAGAGGTAGAGGAACGGAGGGAAGAAGCTAGTTTGGGGAGCCTGGGGAATTTCTGGCTCTTGGGATAATCTAGCTTTCACCTTCCTGTCCACTCACACAATCAGCCCTCACCTCCCTTCCTGGTACTCTCATAATGTCACCTGGTATCAAATAACTAAAATGCCAGGGGGTGGAGCAGTGGGGTAAAGACGGGAAAGTAACCTTGGTATTAATGGGCTCCCTTGCTAGCATGCTACTTCTGCAATAAAGTAAAGAGAGGCTTGGAGAGAAAGTCTACTCCAGTTAGAAGGAGAAGGAGCCAAGTGAGCGTGTATGGAAGAGGAGGAAGTAAAAGGGTGTGAGGGCAGAGAAGGAAGCGAAATGGAGCCCAGGTTCCTCTTTGCACACAGATTCTGTGTCAGTGACCTCAGGGTGAGATTGACAGTGCCAAGGATGTAATTCCAAAAGGCAGTGGCCCTGCAAGCTGAAGTAAAAAGATTTCACCAAGTCCCTGGCACCTGGCCCCTATTTAGCCTCTCTAGAACCAGCTTGAGAGGTCACTTCAGGTCTGTGACCTTTGGTGTTCATCTACTCCATGAGATGGGAGAACTAACTTCTATAAGGTTGCAAATTAGTGTTTTGTGAAAAAAACACAAAGTTTGTAAATGAATCTAATGCAGAAGTGGGGATAGAAGGTAGACAATGTCCTATGTTCACCACCCTTGTGAAACAATCCAGCTACCATCACACAGGGACATGAAGGGCTCCAAAGAGGAGTTGCAAAGCTTCTAGTTGGATGGTCTGTGGCAGTCTCCCAGGTTGATCCTCTATGGTCAGTGACCTGGGTCTTATATTCAGTGGAGAGCTATTGTTCTTAAAGGGTGGTGTACAGAGAAGCCTGTTCTCCCAGCCTTGACCAAATTAGAAACTACCCTGGCAGAGAAGGAAGTGAGGTAATGGGCCAGATGGGCAAACAAGTCTGTGTCTGAGATACTGCACTAGGCAGCTCCTGTCCTGCCCTCTGGACCCATCATCCAGACTACACACTGGACATAGTTTGTTCCTCTCTGAGGATATTAATGACATTATTTAGGGGTCTATGGGTATCTTACAGGGATGAATAAGCTGAGCTAACCCTAAGAACAGCATCTGCCAAGCGGACATGCTCTTTATGAGCAGTGAAGTATCATTGGGTCTGACATTTCAGTTGAGTACAAGACCATGGGTGCTGGGTGCTGGGTGCTGGTGTGTAGGAAGTCCCCATCCTATCCCTCAAGGTATTTTCTCAGTATTTCCTCTTCTCTTTTACAGTTCTCTCCAAATAAATTATAAAAATCCTGAAGATATTTAACAAATTCTCAAACACATGCTCACAGAGAAGAAGCTCAGCCATATCTCCGGTGACTCCTTCTCCTGCGGTCTTCTGACAGAAGTCACAGCTGCTCCACACTCATCTCCCTAGCAACGCCAGCTTGCAGTGATGCTTCATGCTCCATCAGAGGCATCCTTGTCTCTTCAGCAAAATTAAACCTTCACAGACTCAGGGAGATTTTATGGTTTTCTGTAGGAAAATGAAGCAATTTTCTGAATCCAGCAGCTGATATTTTCTCATTGTGAAACTTTAACTTAAATTATTCTGATCTGCTTTCTCCTACTACTATATATTAATATCTACATCAAAAACATACCATGCAAATGAGAACTAAGGCCTGGGAAGTGTTTGGGACAGAGCCTAGCCTAGAACAGCTGTGAGAACCAGTACACTTATAGTAAGTAGCATTTAAATAATGCCCGAAAGACACATGGGAAACTTGCTGAATGGATATTTGAATTTTGTGGCTCTTTTCTCTGACAGAAATCTTTTTTTTTTTTTTTCTCATGAAAGAGAGCTTATGGATACAAGGTAAAAAGTAAGATAGAAGACATAATGTGATTAGTCAGAAGGACCTAGGAAGATAATCCTAACAAGACCAGAAAGGGAGACACTAACTTTGGCTGGAGGAAGCAGGTATATCTTGGGGAAAGAGAACAGCCTTAAACTGCTATGGACAGGCCTGATGGTCTTGTGCTCATTGTTGCTCTGTAAAGTGATGGGGGAACCATGAAGGTTGTGGTTAATGACACAGAAGATTGTCTAAAGTTCAGAAATGAGTTGCCTAATCCAGTCCCCTTGCCTGGCTTCCAGATCCAATAGCTCCTTCTATCTCGTTGACTGTACTTATAGCATCCACGCTTTCTGGACATAGCATCTCCTCCCATTCTCATGAGTGTGGCTAGTTATGTCTTCCAAGGTAGCATAGACACTCTCAGCCTCAAGGGAAAACACTGCTCTGCCATGGTCTCACTACAGATGAAGCTTAGGACACTGTCCTGTTCATCTCTTCAATCACAGAGCCAGAGATGAGCAAAACCTAAAGTGATTTGATAGACAGTGTGCAGGTCTGAATTCTCATTACTGATGAAAATGGCAGTTGCTGTGAGCTCTGTGGCCCCAGAGATGGGGTCAGCTTCCCTGCTTGCCTCAGAAATCCTAGGGGCCCATCTCTTGAGGCAGCCCTAAAGAAACCGTGTCCCCTCACCACCAATGGTTTAGAAATAGTGCAATAATTTAGAGACAGTGATCCCTAGAGCCCCCTAGGTCAGTTTAAATGGTGGTCAGAAGGAAGACACAGGCAGCTCCAGAAATGAGGACATGCAGAAGGACCAGGCATGAGTGGCTTAGAGAAATGTGCCACTCTCTCCAAGCAATTGTTAGCAGGGAGCTCTGATCTCCAAGTTGTCTGTCCTCAGCATTATCTCAGGAGAGACAGGGAAAATAGGCAGGGAGCTTGTCAAGGACTGCTGAGGCTCACTCACAGTAAATCAATGCAAATTAAAAGGATAATGACTTACTGTTTTAACCTATCAGATTGGCAATAATGCTCACTGCTGGCAAGCTTGTGAGCCAAGAGTCATCTTCATGCACTTTCCATGAAGTATAACTTGACACAACCTCCTGGAGGATGAATCAGCAGTACCTGTTTGTTACAATAAAACAGGCATGTGCCCACACACCCCATGACCTGCTTGCTAATAACTGCCTCCTAGCTCACTTGTATTTGTAAGAGGCTGCCTATATCTATGTGTTGGGATATTTTCAGCCACAGTTTATAGAAGCCCATGGAATATCTGACACCATGAAACTAGTTAAACACATTGCAGTGAGCTATGGCATGAAATACGTGGATCAAAGAGAGAGGCTGAGGGTCTGAGAATGTGAAGAAGGGACGATTTACAGAAAGAGAAGCCTGGAAAGAAGCAGCAGTTCCCCCACAAGCACTCAGTGGGTCCGCATATGTGCACGTGGACAACAACCAAGGCTGGGGAAGAACCATCTGAAGGGATGAGAGAAAACACTACAGAGTACTCACGAAGGGCAAGGGACGAGGCCTGCTCCAGCCATGAGGGATACTAGGTAGAAGATTCAAAAGGGACTTGATGCAGTCAGGGTATTTGCTCAACACTAAACATAGCTTTAGTCCCACCTAAAAATCTTTATAGAAAGGACCATAAGTAACTTGATTGTCACACACACACACACACACACACACACACACAAACACACACAAAGAGAGGGGGCACTTATTAAGGTAAAATTCACAATGTCTAACATTTATTCAAAAGTGAAGAAGAGTGTATTTGTGGTATAGTTGAGAGCATAGTTGCTGAGTTCCAGGTGCACAAGATGCAGGAGAATATAATTCATGGGAAAAATCAACCGATCTTGACAGATGCAGAGCTGAAAGAGACGTGAGAACAAGCAGAATACAGCTGTAAAGCAGTGACTACACCTGCATCCGTGCAGAGAGGTGTTAGCCATAATCACAACCTAAGAGAGAACCAGAAGCAAACAGGGTGGGGCTGAGCGACGGGACTATGGGGACAAGCAAACAGAAACATGAACCCATGCGCTGTTTGGCAGTGTCTTCCAAGTTAGTCCTACACTCAGTATGTATTCCAGTTATTCCACTCAAAGGCATTTATGCGAGAACAAAGGAAGAGCATGTCCTTACAAATTGTACGCTTATGCTTGTAGCTGTTAATCTGTAACAGTGAAAGTCTAGAGACAACCAGAAGCCATACACAAGGACAAGTGATCTGGTGTCTACGCCATTCTGCATTGCCAGCAGTGGAGAGGAGTGAGCCACTGATGTACGGCAGCAACCTCAAGACAATTATTCTAGGTAAAAAAAAAAATCGAAAGAGGAAAAAAGACACATACTGGGGGCTCTTGCACAGGACCTGTTTTTGATTCCCAGCTCACAACCATCTCTTAATCTAGTTCCAGGGTGTCAAAATCCTCTTTTGACTTCCACAGGTGACAGGCACATGTTGTGAACATATGTGCATGCAGGCAAAATACTCATACACATGAAATAAATTAAAAATACTTAAAAACCTAAAAACCTATACATTTTAATTATACTTATCCATTTATTGTGTGTATGCACATGTTATGTTGTATGTGGAGATCAGAGGCAAACTTTGAACTCAGGTGGTCAGGATTGGTGAAAAAATACCTTTCCCACTTTGCCATCTCTCTGGACCCATCTAGAGTTTTATACAAGTTATACCATAGCAAGTGGGTTACAAACAAAAACTAATAATTACTAAACTTGGAACAGAGGCAGACGCTGCAGAACATGTTTTTGTCCTCATCATTTCCCATCCTTTCACTTTAAGCCTTTCTATGCTCTATGAGAACAGTGAGTTTCTTGCAGACAGCACATAGTTGATGGTTATTTAAATTTCTTCTGTCAATGTCTTTTATCATTTAATCAGTATTAGGTATATTTTTATGTAAAGTACTGTTTATATCATTGATAGTTTAGAGCTTACCCTTCTATTTTTCACTCTTCTCTGTCTCTTCACACCTTCTTCGTTACTTGAATTTTTATAGAAATATACATCCCATTTATGATGGTTTAATGTATATTTTAAAATTCTCTTGGTGTTTATTATAGACACTATTATTTATACATGTAACTTATCACAGTTTTACTAATATTTGTATTTTGTCATTTCTAGTAGCGTGTTTAAATTTTACATCCATGTAGGTTAATTTGTTCTCCTCCCATTCCTTAAAGTATGTAGTGTGTGTGTGTGTGTGTGTGTGTGTGTGTGTGTGTGTGTGTGTGTGTGATTAAGTGCTCACAAAGGACCAAAGAAGATGGGATGTCGTATCCTTTAGAGCTGGAATTACATGCAGTTGTGAGCCACCCACTATGGGTCCTGGAAACCAAACTTGAGTTCTCTGGAGGAGTGGGAAGTACTCTTAACTATGAGCTATCTCTCTAGTTCTTCTACTCATATTTTAAATAGAATATTATAAACTGTTTCCTTACTGTGTTGAGCATCAAGGCAGATGCTGTTCTTTTATCTCAGTCACTTGAGGGATTTGTGAGGAGAGTTTTATAGATTTACCCATATATACCAATTCTGCTCTTTTTCTTTCTGAGGTCTTGGGCCTTCTGGAACTAGAATTTCCTTTAGCCAATATTTAAATGTAAGACTGATGGTAATAACTTCTCTTAGTTTTCCTTTGTCTAAAAAATGACCTTATCTCCTCTTCTTACCTAAAGAATAGTTCCACCAGATTCAGTGTCTGGAATTCAATGTCACAGTTATCCAGTCTGTCTCAGATAGCAGTGAATTAGGAGCAATGAGCACAGCTTTGGAATGGAAGGTGGTGGGTTTCAATCCTTCATCCTCTACTTGCTTAGCATCTACCCTTGGAATAAGTCATTAATGAAGTTGTGCAAGAAACTGGACTTTGAGGGGAAATCCTATTGCCATTAGTTAATGGCTGTATAAACATGACAAAGTTAATTAAGGTGTCAGTGACTAAGAGCTCCTTAGTTGCCTGGGAATACTGTGAGAGCCAAAGATTAGTATGTGGATGGTGCAAAGACCCAGTACAGCACTTTGCACCAGACATAAGTCCTCAAGCATTCCTGGCTCTCCGTCCAGACTGTGGGCACATTGATAGGGACATATATAGACACTGCTGCTTACTTCTAATGGAGTTAAAAGGCTTTGCTGGGATGGTTCATAGACACATCTTACAGTGACTGACACATGAAAAGCATTCAAATAGCAGGCAGTCCTCCTTCCCCCTGCTTCTTTTCTTCTTTCTAAATGTGTGAACTAAAAACAGAGAGGCCCATTTCACAGAGCCGCTTCAAGGATGGGATGTAACCGGACTCGTGAGAGCGTCTTCTGTTTGAGGCAAGCTGTCCAAATATCAGTTATCTTAGAGCGATAGGCCCTCCCCCACCCCACCCTTGTTTGCACAAGCCTCTCAGAGTACCTGATAAATTGTTATAATAATAAATAGTTAACTGGGAGTTAAAAGCAGAAACAACTACACCTGGGAATCAGAGTACAAAATGAGTAGGTATTTAAATGCAGTCCACACTTGTTGACAGATATTTTCTCTGCTCTAGAAATCCTCATACATTTGTTTATTGTGAGAAATGTTTGTGGGAAGATGAAGAATGTTGGAGACTAGTGGAGGAGAGATCAAAACTCCGCAGAGGTCTCCTGACTTGTGTCTCCTCTGGCACAGTCATGCCTCGCCCTGTAGTACTTAGGTTTGGCCCATACGCTCTGGGAACTAGAAAAACTCTGGAATTTGACAGGACAGCTGTCCTGGTGAACAGAACTTAGAATACTCTTGGTTACGTGCGTTCTTGATCTCAGTTTGGTACAAAGTATGAGCAGGGATGGAGAAAGGCGTGACAGTCATCACGGCGAGGCAGAGCCGCTGAAGCAGGAGATGATGCTCCTAGCTACAAACTGCATCATGGGAAACAGTGCTAAAACAGCCCTGTGGACAGAGGCTTGCGGGGGATATTTACGTAGTACTGCAGCCCTTTACTTGCACCTGGCTGAGAGATGTGTACCAGGACTGGAATTCTCTAAGGATGTTGGCCAGTGCACGGCCACCCTGCCTTTGAAAAGACTTCTTTTTGTCTTTATAAGCAACTAACTCATCGTTTTGATGGTACCCCTACAGTGCACCTGGTTTTTATGATGGATGCTGTTTGGAGAAGGGATTCAGGGAGAAATTCAAGTCTTTGTCTTCCAACAAATACAATGTCTCAAGGGAATTGTTCTCACTTGCAATGAGGTAGTCAACTTGGTCTTTCCCCAGTGCCATAGGTGTACAAATACACGGGAAGCTTCCAAGCAGGCTGACAGACCTTCAACCTGGAGATTCCCAGTAAGTCTGGGCACTAGAGGACAGAGAGTATGTGCCAGGAGAGAAGGTTACAAATCTGGGGCTGAGCCCCAAGAAGCAGGAATGTTTTATAAATGGTTCAGAAGTGGTAGGTGGACCAGACTTCATGGAGTAGGGAGAAGCATGAAGGGAGGAGAAAGCAGGTGCAAAGAGACCCACTGCAGGGACTTATGGGTATCTCCCTAGGGATTTGGAACCATCAGCTCTTATCAGAGAAGAGCACCAAAGTGTTCAGAATAAGGGAGTGGCCAAGTCCAGCGCAATGTTGGAAAAATCTCTCTACAGGATGGAAGCTGAAGAAAGAGTGAGAGATGCTGCTCAGGCAACTGTTCCAGTTATCTCAAGAGGAGAGCCTGAGTGCACGTGGCATCAGCAAGGATAGGCTCAATCCGGCAGAAAGGCCAGATGCTGGCAGTTAAGGCTAAGATAAGAGAACAAAGGTGCCAATACAGATTTAGAAGTTGACAGCAGGATGGACGTGATTGGACAGAAGTATAGAAGTCAGTTGAGTGGACTAGGTTGTGTAGGGGATCTTAGCTCAATCATTAGCATTGTCTCCTTCTTCCCAGGGGATATGGACAAGGTATTTGTTCTTTCCAAATCTCTGTTTGTTCTTCCATAAAACAAAGGTCAGAGTACACACCTCAAAGGGAGGTCATGAGGGTTAGAGGAGAATGTGAATGGTCTAGCTGAGTGGTGGGCCCACTGTGGAAGCTCAGTAGCTGGGAAGTCCCTTTGTCCTCTCTCTACAGCAGCTGGGGAAGGAGCAGGCAGACAGCTCCCCTGAGTGCGTCCTCGCTTGTCATGGTCAATCAGTTACCACAGTGAGAGTCTATGTGAGAGGGTAATTCATTTGTGTGTCCGCTTCTTGTTCTTAAATGGCCCCTGAATGAGAAATAGGCAAATCAAATGGCCCCTGTTTTATCAGTGAAGTTTAAGACCATTGGGAATGTAAACTTCAGGGTGGAAAAAAATACCTCCAAAGTGGTTGCTAAAAAATTCTTTTTCATAAATAAATAAATCTTTACAAAACAAAAAACAAACAAAAAACAATAAAACAAAAATTCTTTTTGACCTTTATGTTCAAAACGTTCACCTCAGATTGCTGGACAAGAGAAACAAACCTGGACTTGCAATGTGTTGTTCATGGGAGCTGGAATGTCTTTCTCATGAGCAAGCAGGAAGGTCCATAAAATAGCATATGAAACAGACCTTCCATTAAGGCCTATGGTTTAGAATAGAAGTAAGCAAGCATACAGTGGATACCAATCACAGTTCATTTCAATTAAAAGGCAATTTGAACAGGAGTGGAATGGTGCAAAAGTATGAATGAACTCTCTGAAACGCGGTAAAGGCATGCTCATTTGCTGCCGAATGGATAGGGGAAGTCGTGGAGTCTTAGATGAGGAGAGACAAATGCAGTTCCTCAAGCTTTTCTTCTCAGTGGAAAAAAATGGGAGAGCAGATGTTTAGGGTAAGGATCACTTGACCTTCCAAAGAAAGGTACTTCACAGAACACATGCCTTCAGAGAACACTAGCAATAGCCTGTCCACACCCAACATGTCTAGAATTAACTACACTTTACCAAAGGCTACCTCATTTTTTCTGTTTTTCTGTCAATAGCTTTACTGCCTTCAGGCTACCTAGGTAGCCCACAGCTAGCTTACAGGCTAAGCTGTAATGAGGAAAATGTCTCTGTCTTCCTCTACTTCCTGTCTCCATCACCTTACCTGACTCACATGAACTCTCGCTCCTGAATGCTTGGAAAAGCCAGGATCTGCTACCTATTTCTGCTCCCTACCCCTACTCTGCTTTAGGAAATCTTTCTTAATACGCTCCCACTCAAACACTACACTACCCAGGCACAGTTTTGGCCTCCCCAATTCTACAGAAGAGAAGTTCAAATCTTCAGCGGAGACTGTAGATACTGGCTTTAATATGAACACTTAGTGCTAAGTTTATTGATTGTCTCGTGTTTAGATCACATGTCTGCATCCACATGTGCCTGACACACATTTGCATCTGCACGCATGCACATGCACCCACACACATCCATAAACACAACTACAAATATGTCTTTCCTTTGCTCTATCATGTCACTTGTCTCTCAGTTCCGTGCACTGGACAGTCACTGGCATCGTTCCCTACTCCTAGATTAGTAGAAATGGCAGGCAGGACCCCAGCAGACTGCTGGACTAGCAGCAGTAACCACACTAAGCTGGGCAACTCAGTGGGGCTCAGATCCCAAGAAGGGAGCCAAGAAGAGTTCTGTCAAAGGCTGTGAGATGGCACAGTTGAAATTATGTCAGCGCAGGTTGGTATTTTTATTTTAATTTCCTGCTCTGTGAGGAATTTTTATAGAGTCTAACTTGCATAGTGTGCTGTTAAATATTTATGCTTCAATTCATATTTATTCCATCCACTGAAAAGGCAGCAGAGGTAGTAATTAAGAACACAGGCTCTGCATTGAAATCCCAGCTCTGCCATTTCCTGGTGGTGTGACCTTGGCCAAGTAACTTAAACTCTATTCAATTTCCTCTTCTATAAAATTGGAGCATTACTAGTTCCCAATTCATAAAAGAGATATGAAAGTTCAATTAGTTATTCACAGAGTTTAGAAAACTGTCTGGAACAATGTAAGCACCAGGTAAGTGCTGGCTATTTTTAGTGTTTCATGCATTACATAATTACTAATCCTCATAGCAGGACCCACCATGGGCTGATGGGGATGAAGAACGCTGATGTCTGTCTTAGGGTTCATTGTTGTGAAAAGACACTGTGACCAGCTCGGATAAAATAAAACATTTAATCGGGGCTGGCTCACAGTTTCAGAGGTTTAGTCCATTATCACCATGGCAGGAAGCATGGCAACATGCAGGCAGACTTGGTGTTGAAGAGCCAAGAGTTCTATATCTTGACTCTCTTCTGCACTGGGCAGAGGCTGAGCATAGGAGGGGGCCTCAAAGCCCATCCTCACAGTGAGACACTTCCTCCAACAAGGCCACACCTACTCCAGCAAAGTGTGTGTCACTCCTTATGGGCCAAGCATTCAAACACACGCATCTATTGAAGACCAAACCTATTGAAACCACCACAATGCCATTTTACAAATGAGAACACAGAGGCTCATGATTGTGGTAGCCATGCAGAGCTTGGAGCTGGAGGGGCTGAGCATCAGTTCACATCCCCCAAAGCAGAAGGACCTTTATCACTGCCTTTAACAGAAATCCCTGTACTCTGCACAAGCTGAAGAGTCAGCTCTGTGTTCTGAGAAAGCAAGCCTGGAACTGCGTTTCTATGCTCCATCCAAGTCCCACCGGTCCCCTGATGTAAGGAGATGCTGCAGTGCCGTTCAGTGATGACCTTATACGACTCAGGTAGCTCATAGCAGTAAACATTACAGTTTTCTCTCAAGTTCAACTAGTTCTAAGCCCTCCTGAATAGTGGGATGGATCCTTTGGCATGTGGAGGTGTCAGTTATGTGAATCTTTCTGTAAATCCCTTGTGTACCTGTTTGTGTGCATGTGTGTGTGCACGTGCACTTGTGGAAGCCAGAGGCCGATGCTGGGTGTCTTCAGTCATCTCTCTCCACCTTATTTCTTGAGACATGATCTCTCGCCAAATCCACAGTCTAATGATTCGGCTACACTAGCTCTTCAATAACCCCAGAAGATCCTCCTTATCTGAGGTTCCCCAGATGCTAGAATCACCTGAGTCACCTCCATCTTTTGATACAGATGTTGGAGATCTGTCCTCTGGTCCTTGTGCCTGGGCAATACTTCACCAACTGAGCCATCTCCTGGGATGCCTCCTGTACAAATTTACACACTATAAACTCTGGGAATGAAAACACAGACCCTGTGCGGTTTCTCAGTGATTTCCAGGGCAGCTTACCTCTAAGCTCCGGCCATGCTTGGCATTACAGCATCCTTTCTCGGCCTCACAGCAGCACAAATGTGGTTGGCACTGGAGCAGAAACTCCAGTTTGCTGTTTGGTTCGCCTTGGCTAGCTCCAACCAGAAAATATCCATAAAACCAAAGTAAATCGAACTGGTTTAGCCTAGGCATGTAGACAGACCTGTCAGGCAGCTTGGCTCTGGACCAATCACTTGGGACAGGTAGTCATTTTGTGTCTGTGGCAGTTCCCATTAAGACCATGGTGTGCTCCCAGGTGTAGAGAACCCATTAGGTGTGAAATATGTTCTCATATCAAAAGATTCCACTTAAATGGATTTATTTATTTATTCGGCATTCAGCTAGAAAGGCTTTGAATGAGGCACAGGCCTTAGCTCTCCACAAAATAAATGAAACAGTGACCTTAATATTGATGTTTACAAAGTGTGCATTATTATGATGAGCATATGTTCATTATTTTCCTTTAAACATATTTAAACAGATTTTGCCAGCACCCAGATGTGAACCATTAATAAACTGATGGTAGGATCAACTCCATGCAAAGCTTGCGACCTGTCTATCATCCAAGCAACCCACATGTCAGTGAGAAGGTAAACCACTGCCTGTGTTCTCGTTCATAACAAAATCATCCCATATGCATCCTGCTCACTCACAGTGTTCTAGAATAACCTTTGAAATTCAGAATTGCACATTATATGGGCTGCTCTACTGAAGTGGGGCTAACTGTTCTAAGTCTTGGGAGATGACCCGGCTTGCTTAAGACTCTGGCTAGGCTTGCCTGATGTATCAGTAATAATAATAGTCGCTATCATCTGCATGCTGTGTGACCACCATATAAGGACTTTGAGGATATAATCTCACATAACCTTTACTTTGACTTGAAGTCTGATTCTCCTGCTTAGCGCCATTGCCTTGTTAAATGTGTCCCTTTGTCAGCTGTCCACAAGATGCAGAGGGAGGACGCTTACCTTTAACTTGAGACACCGCCATTGTACTTAGGATGTCTCCGCATTCAGCCGTGGTGGGTCAGTCGGTAACACCTTGAGAGCTGGAGGCACAGTACCATCACAAGGAAGAATCGGTGAAACTTGGATGCACTGGCTGCCATGGAGTGGGAGAAGCCTGATTTGGAAGAGACATGAAATTTCATGCTTTAAAAAAAAATCATGACAAATATTTACTAATCTGTAAAACCCCCATGGCGAGAGTTAGGCTGTTTCTCTTCGACATGATGTCATTGGCGCTGCTTTTGCTTGCTGCTTCTTCCATGACTTTTTACAGATGACATTTTTATACAAGATGCTTGCAGGCTGCAAGGGAGCAGAACTCCCAGTTTTACTGGATGGTTCTGTCCGTCCTGTTTCTCTCCCTTTCTGTTGTTTGACACCCGAGAAAGTCTTCTTTGAGAAGCATCCCTCCTCGAACCTTATAAACCACACCACTGTCCTCCTAGGTGTCCTCTCCAATTTGGAAATGGAGCTCTTCAGTCATTTCAAGAGTCTAGGCCTTGAACCTTAGTTCCAAATTGAGCCCCTATCAGAGCTGCTGTGGGTCATTTTCCTCATTGGAAAAGTGGCCTTCAGAAAATTTCCATTTGGTTCAAGGTGACCTCTAAGTTACCAAAGTTTCCTGAGGGTAAGGGGAGCAGCAGCAGCTTCTTCCTCTGAGTAGGACTTGGACTACAGCTTGTGAAACAAGCTGAGGAGACTGGTCCTGCTGGAGTGCTATCAGGGATCCGAGGCTCTGGAGGCTGTGCTAGGCAACATGGAGCAGTACAGCTACTGTTTATTGTCAGTTATCACTGCGGTCGCTGTTACCCAGCAAAAGAATAAGAGGGGATAGCCTGTAGAGAGAGATTTCAGAGACTCTTGTCTCAGTGTCAGTTGCGGAAGCTTTCCTGCCACAGGATCTGTCTTTAAGCCAGCAGCAAATGCCTGGGATCTCGTACACCCCACCCTGAGCCCATGCCAACCTCCTGAGCCAATCTCTGGGTCCCATTAGATGTACATGGGAAAAAAATATAGGAACAGGGCAAACTGTGGCCTGTGGGAACCTAGTTTTCAGTGGGGAAATTCTGACCATCTGGTTTTGGGAGAGACTCACTAAAGACAAGTTAGTCAAAATGCCAGCAAACCAGAGGCTTTCGTCAACCACCCTAGAGCAGCAAATGCCACTTTGGTGGCTTGTAGGTGGTTTCCTTTGATGAAAGGAAGACTACCACGCTTTTCTCTGGCTGAACAGGTTCATAATTTCTTTCCCAAATGTCAACCAAGTCACTGCAGTGGTGAGGAGCGACTAAGAAGCTTGCCACTGCCCGCTGTTCGTGATTCAGGCCCCAGTGAAGAGCATACATCACTGCACACATACTCTTCCCTTGCTCAGCTGTGGTGGGAGCTCCCTTACTCTGCCCCCCTGCAGGCAGCGGGCATCTGTGCTGTGCGGCGGCTCTGTGGACAAATCTGTGCACATGCGCTTTGAATTGGATCATGAAAAGCCAGCCAACAACCAGACTGTGGACTCAGAAGCAGGAGCCCCCACCAGTGAGGTTACCACCTCTTGTGACTTGAGTGTGAGGTGTCTTCCATGGGCTCATGTGTTTGAACATTTGGCACCCTGCTAGTACTGTTTTAGAAGGTGAGACCAACAGTAGGTTGTAGGTCACTGGGACAGGCCTTAAGGCTTCATAGCCCAGCCTCATTTCCAGTTTATTCTGCTTCATGTTCACCAAGATATGCAAGGGTAAGAAGGTCCAACAGTATGTTCCCACTGCCGTGCAGCTATCTGCCTGCCACCCTGATGGATTGCACCCCCTCAAACTGTAAGCTAAAATAAATGCGCCCCCACATCCCTTTAAGTTGCTTTGTCAGATAGTTGGCCCAGCAACAAGAAAAGTAAAATGGAACTAAAGCACAGATAGCAGTCTGCAGCGCCATGACAGCCCAGAACCAGAGGTACCCAGTTAGACCACAACTGGATATCAACCCC
Organism: Uromys caudimaculatus; assembly: GCA_028551405.1. Lineage (NCBI taxonomy): Eukaryota > Metazoa > Chordata > Mammalia > Rodentia > Muridae > Uromys > Uromys caudimaculatus. Next base: position 99,485,681 of record CM052706.1, on the reverse strand, counting down.
ACAAAAACTGATATAGAACAAATGCGTGTTGTCTAACAGATGTTGTTCAGAAGGTAATTTTTTTATTTAGTGGATAATTAATGTAATAGTCAAGTTGGAAGAGATCTTGGGTAAGAGTAGAGACAGATACCACGGTGAGTTTCACAATCAGCCAAGCTTCCCTTTTGAACTTGAAGATTCTCCACAGTGGGTTGTAGATCACTGGTTACATCCCAAGAGTCAGCATTCTAAAGTAATTCCCATCTAACCAGACATTGTGCTACCTGAGCTCTAGATTAGGAAATGCCTGCATGTTCTGTCTCTTTGTTTCAAGGACCTGTGTAGCAGTAGTTAACCCTCCCTGTGCTCCCAACATGCACCTGCCCAAGATCTATCTAGATTCAAGAATGAAAGACACAGACACACACACAGACACACACAGACACAGACACAGACACAGACACACATACACACACACACACACACACCAGTTAATTTTGATATGCCATGGCCAGCTCAAAGGTTGGACACTTCTAATCCTTCCCAGCCACTAGCAAACACTCCCCTCTAGAACCTCAGAGTTAACATGCTTAAAATCTGTATTTCATCACTGCTACCCCAGATCCAATCGGAGTAGTGGCCACTAGGGGCACTTAACAGAATTTTTACATGGCATACACCCCTCTCATGGCAATTCTCCTCCCAGCCCTCTCTCTTTCCCAAGTCTGGAAATCCAAAAAGTCCCACCTCTGTCTGTCCTGCCTAGCCATTGGCTGCTGGCATCTTTATTTACCAATCAGAGTCAACTGGGGGCGGAGTCCCTCAGTGTCTTACATACAGACACTCAGAAAGCAGTTTTGGGGACCAAAATTAACATTACAACACAAGTAGCATTAGGCCAAACCCACTTCAGAACTGAGACCCAAAGGAAGCAAATTATCAAAGATCACAGCTAATTAGTTGCAGTCAACTAATTACTGTTAATAGCTAGTTATTGAAGATTCCAATTTTTTGACCAAGGCTGTGTGACCCTTCCCAAGGCCCCATGCTCCTTTGAGAGATCATGTGAATGCACAACTAAGAAATCAAATACAAATATGGAGATGGGGACCACATATGTGGCAGAGGATGGCCTCGTTGGCCATCAGGGGGAGGAGAGGCCCTTGGGCCTGAGGGTGTTAGAGGCCCCAGTAAAGGGGAATGTCAAGGTGGGAATATGGGAGTGGGTGGGCGGGTGGGTGGGAGGGGGAATTCCCTCATAGAGGTGGGGAGGGGGAGGGGATAGGGGGTTTCCAAAGAGGAGACCTGGAAAGGGGGAAACATTGGAAATGTAAATAAAGTATCAAAAATTTTTTTTAAAAAATCTGGAGATGGGGGCTTCCTGCCATCCCTCTCTTCCCCAGAAACTCACTTCTAAATGACCCCCAAAGTCTACTGAAATTATTTTTAAAACATTCATTTCTCTTCATCTCTACCATCTGGTTCTTAGATCAAGCGAGAGGCTAGGCTAGGCTTTGGGAGCAGTTTCGTCTCTAGATTTCAGTGTCGTACATTGTCGTAAAAAATATTAAAAATCTCACCTGAAGCCTTTTCCCTGCCTTAGACTATTTATGTTCTTGGATGATTTTAGACATAAAATATATCACAACTTATAGCACAAATCAGGCATCCTTCTCCACCTTTGAACTTTTCCATCTGCATCTCAGGCTCACGGAGCTCTCTACAGCAATGGATGGGTTGACAGAGCCCACTCGTCTCTACCTGGACGTGATGTAGGTCAGTTCCATTTTTATGCCATTGTCCATAACTGGCTGCATAAATAAAATTGACTACAGGTTATACTGGGCATGGTAGTTTCTCTCCAGTTGTAACAAAATACTTGGCAAACACAAATAAAAGGAAGGGGGAGTTATTTTGGTTCTCAGTTTCCGTCCATAATAGTACCTGGCTTTGTTGACTTTGGTTCTGTGGTAAGATGGAGGAAGCTTGTGGAAGAAGTTACTCATCTCCGAGTGGGGACTAAGCAGAGGGAGCAAGGAAGAGGCTGAGGCCAGGTATAACATTCATTCAAGAACATTCCCTGGGCAAGCTTTCTACCACTGCCTTAAATCTGGCTACCAGCTGGGGATCAAGCCCTGAAAACACAAGGCTCCCAAGGACATATTCACTTTCAATATTCATGTATTCATATTCACATTTCAAATTCAAACTGTAACACTATAATGTCTTCCAGTGTTAATGTCTTCCAGTGATTCCAGGAACAATCAGAGTCCAGAACACCCTAGCGGTGTCACCCGCAATGGACCTAACACAGTGACCACTGCCAGTCTCTCAACTGATGTCTGCACCCATTACTCATCTCTACTGCTATGACTGCTCTGCTGAGGATCTGACAGGTCATCGTTAGCGCCCCATCATGCTTAGGATGGATCCTTAGGACACCCACTTGGCCTGATTCTTGCGTGACTCTGAACTGGTCTGGCCCTATCCTCCGTCCCATGTCACTGCCTTCTTCAGCACAGCCACACACATCCTCCTGTTCCTCTGGAAGGCTACCCTTCTCCTTTGGCAGGCCAGTCAATAAAGGCAGGCCTCACCCTGAAGTCTGAAAAGGGTCATACACTAACCCCAGATGGTTAATTTAACTGCAGTTTACTGCTAGTTCAGTGAACTCATGGTGCAACAGATGGGAGCAAAAGTAAATAAGGAGAGGAGGAGACCGTGGCCGGCGGCATCTCCAACTTCTTAGAAGTGACATGGAAGTTCTAGACCCCAGGGAGCCACTCACCATGAAGAATAGTTTGCATCAAAGCAAAGTTCCTCAATCTGTGCCACTCTGCAGGGACACTGTTAGTCTGTGACACCGGGCACAGGAATTCTGTTCCATTTGTCTCTGAATTGCTAAGTTTTCTGGATATTTCACCTCATCACCTTGACAGGTCTTCTTGCTTCTTTCCAAACATTCTTCACTCTGCCATACATGTCTTATCTCTGTCACCTGTGACGTTTCGTTTTCTTCTTTTCATAACAGCGCCACACTCGCTGTTTTACAGATATTTGCAGGCTTTTCTTCCTGTCCATCATTTCCACTAAACCCTAAATGCCAGGGAGGTTTGATCATACCCAATATCTAGACCCATGGGCTGCTCAAATATGGCAGATCTCAGTAAGAATGAATGAAGGCACCAGAAGCCACTGTGTTCCATCAAAGAAGTAATGAATTCTTTGAATTCACTACACATAAAAATGACACAGTTAGCCAGGCAGTGGTAGCACACGCCTTTAATCCCAGCACTTGGGAGGCAGAGGCAGGCAGATTTCTGAGTTCGAGGCCAGCCTGGTCTACAGAGTGAGTTCCAGGACAGCCAGGGCTACACAGACAAACCCTGTCTTGGGGAAAAAAAAAAAAAAAAAAAAGACTGTTTAAAAAAAAAAATGACACAGTTAAAATCTCATCTCAAGTCACATCTCTACTGAAGAGCTCTTAGGATCTCCACCACCCAGGAGATGTGCCTGTACATAGGGCGGCAAATGTCCATCTGCCTGTTTGCACCAGTGGGTCCTGAACTGCATGGTTCTCTTATACAAGGGGCTTCCATCAGTCAGCACCATCTCGACCTCCTAAGCTGGAATTCACAAGGCTTATGCACAAGAAATACCCAAGTGCTTACAGTTCCTCATGTGAGCTCTCATCTCCAGGCCCTCGCTGGGCCCCCACTTCCCTGTAGAATTTAGCTGTCCCTCCTCTCTGATTCATTCAGTAATATTTATCTTACTTCCTAACCTCTTAAGAAAGCCTTCTCTATCTGTAAAGCCAGGGAAGAAAGGTGTTTCTTGGACCTTCCCAAGGCCTCACACAGAATAGTTTTAAAGATTTAGTGTGTGTGTGTGTGTGTGTGTGTGTGTGTGTGTGTGTGTGAGAGAGAGAGAGAGAGAGAGAGAGAGAGAGAGAGAGAGAGATGCCTCTCAGAGGTCAGAAACTAACATTGGATCCCCTGGAGCTGTACTTACAAAGGGTTATGAGCCACTTGATGTGGGTGCTGGGAACCGAACTCTGGTCCTTGAAGCTATCTGTACAGCCCCAATATTAGATTATAAATGCCTGTGTGTGGTGCTGTCAGCTTCCAAACCCACATATGCATTCATATTCTTGAGGACAGAGACTGTGTATTACTATTCCATACACACACACACATACACACACACACACACACACACACACACACACACACACACCACACATTTGAATAAATAAATATTTTTCAAATAGTTTTATTCAACAAGTGAAATTCTGTAAATCATCCACTTCCTTTCCTGATGCAAGTCATCTGAAAGTTTCCACTTGAATTTCCGTCCCACACAAACAACAGGCATGCCCACACTGAGTCAATATAGTCCAGCAAAGCCTGCTGCTCGAACTGTCCCGTTTCTATAGTGAGACTTCTAGGCTATCAAATTTCCAAGACTGTAAACTTCATCAGGCCTTCTTCCTCTTCTTGCTCCTCCTCCAGCCCCTCCTCCGGCTCCTCCTCCGGCTCCTCCTCCGGCTCCTCCTCCTATCCTGCCTCCTTTTTCCTTCCTAAACTTCTTCTTGCTCTCACTCCCTCGGCTTCGCCTCCCCAGTGGAAATCCTCGAACTCACTCTTATTTCTCACCTCTCCCTCCCTTGCTCTTCATGTCTCCTCTGCTCTCTCTACCCTGAGTTTTCCCGAGATCCATTCGCAATGGCTCTGGCGACTTACGACGAAAACTATATCTGACCATTACACTAAGCATGACTTGGGTGTGCTGCAATAGGCTTCTGGAAGAAATTACTTTAAAAATTGTTATGTCCTAAAATAAGACAGATAACACAACAATAGCATTTTCTGCTGGTGGCATGAAATAAGTCTTTCAAAAAAGGAGAATGATTCAATTAAACAGACCTCAGTTTTGAACTAGACTCTGATTTGCTTGGCGTCCTCACTTTTTATGTCTACTTGTATAGGCAGTTTGTACTCCAGCCCTTTTCCTTTAAGAATAATATTGGAGTCTGCAAATTGGACAAGTGTCAGCTCCATAGGGCAATGGGAGACCCAGGGAAGTTATGGGAAAAAATTTATCCACGATACAACCTTACGTAAGAAAATATTTCCAGGGAGCCTTAATGTGTGTATGTGTGTATTTTAACGATTGGTGTTACTTAACTATGAACAAAACCAACTGTACATAAATTCTTTAAGTTGAGGCTTTTATATAAATAGAAGTCAAAATGAATTTGCAGACCAAATGCAGAGGAGATAAATATGCAAGCCTGCAAATGAAGCAGAACTCAAACTTCATGCTGAAATTCAACGAAATGGTCAACTGGAATTGTATTGTTTGATTGTTTTATTGGTTTGCATTTTATGTGTTGTTTATCAGGACTAACACTCAATTTCTAACATGAACATGATACTGAGGACCTCACTACCTTGCAGGGGGTACAGGTGTGCACATCGGTGGAGAGCTGGGATACAGGTGTGAGCCTCTGTGGAGAGCAGGGGATACAGGTGTGAGCCTCTGTGGAGAGCTGGGATACAGGTCTGAGCCTCTGTGGAGAGCAGGGGATACAGGTGTGAACCTCTGTGGAGAGCTGGGGTTACAGGTGTGAGCCTCTGTGGAGAGCTGGGGTACAGGTCTGAGCCTCTGTGGAGAGCTGGGGGCACAGGTGTGAGCCTCTGTAGAGAGCTGGGGCTACAGGTGTAAGCCTCTGTGGAGAGCTGGGGGTACAGGTGTGAGCCTCTGTGGAGAGCTGGGGTACAGGTTTGAGCCTCTGTGGAGAGCAGGGGTTACAGGTGTGAGCCTCTGTGGAGAGCTGGGGTTACAGGTGTGAGCCTCTGTGGAGAGCTGGGGGTACAGGTGTGAGCCTCTGTGAAGAGCTGGGAGTACAGGTGCGTGCCTCTGTGGAAAGCTGGGGATACAGGTGTGCACACACCACTCTGTCCCATTTCCCCTGCATTTCCATGTAAGCTCTCAGAGCTTTCATACCTCAAGCTGTAAAACAGAGGTAGTTAGAAAGCAGAGTGATAGGCCTGCTAAAATCTCAACAAGAACAACTCAGGAGTCAATTTCATCACCTGATAAAAAAGAACTAGAAGACAGCAGGTTATGCCACAAGGGCTAGCTCAAGCCTTCAGCTCAGAATTCTAAGGTAAGAGAGTGGGCTCCAGATTCAGATTAACTGCTGACTCCAGATGTATTAAGATAATCGTGAACCAGGCCTGGAAGTTGCATACCTGTAATCTCAGCTATTCAAGAGGTTGAGGTAGGAAGATTCCAAGTTCAAGCCTGGATGGGCGACAAGATCCTGTCTCAAAACCAGAGGCCAAAATGAAGGCTGAAGACACTGCTGGGTGGCAGAGCACTTGCCTAGCATGTGCAAGGCCCAAGGTTCAATACCCAACACTACTAAATAAATAAATAAATTGAATTTGTATTTATTTATATACTTATTTAATTTTAATTATAAATTTATAAAGCTATAAATTTATTTAAATTTCATTCATTTATTTATGTATTTATTTTGTAGAGATATGACACCCACGTGGAGGTCAGAGAACAACTTTAAGAATCAGTTCTCTCCTTCTGCCGTGTGGGCTCTGGGGCTTGAACTTGGGTCATCAGGGTCGGTGTCAAACTCCTTTCACATCAGAGCATCTCCCTTCCCCAAAGCAAAACCAGAACAGAGGCAGTGGAGACAGCACACCCAGTGGAGAGTGGGACCTGGCTTTGATTTCACCTGCCTATTGGCTGCACAGTCCTGTAAGCTTTCTTCTCGCCTTCCTCTTCTACTAACTGCCGAGATCTGACTCAGGTAATGTGTGTGAATCCTCAACACATTGTGTTATTGTGACGTGTGGTGGGAAAGGCTCAGCAGCTCCTGGATGTGGAAGGTGGGTGGCCAGCCCCTAACACCTGACTGATGAGGTAAGAAAAGAAGACTGGACAGAAGAGAGGACGAGAGTTCTGCAAGTGCCCAAGTAGTGACTGTCAGAACCATGGGCAGCAAGCCAGAAGGACCCTCATATCTCCCCCTCCCCAGAACGGGCATCATCTATGCGTGCCTCAATGCCTGGCTCTTTACTATGTTCTTGGGACTAGAACTCAGGTCCTCCTGCCTGTCGACAAACACATTACCCATTGAGCCATCTCTCCAGCCACAAGTTTTTTAGTTTTCATATAAAGAAGCACATCTGCTTTCTGCTCTAATGGCGCTCTTAGGAATCCTGAAGCTCTCAGGAGAGTTAAAACACAGATGTGAGACAGAAAGTTATGTCTCGAAAAAACTGTGTTCCTTTCATTTAGGAGAGAAAAAACTTGCCAGCCAAGAGAAGAGGAAGCTGCACTGGATTCCTTGTCTCCTGCAGCTGGGAAGTTTCACAAAGGTCCCGAGGGAGGAACAGGGACACGAAAGGCTGAGCAAGAGTGACTCAGGAACACTCTGAGTCAAGCAAAGCCTGGGGACCAGGATACAAGACAAGGCATGGAACTAGTAGAGGCCATTTCCCTTGCTTCTCAGGGAGCCCCTAAAGCAGACAGCCCAGGAGGTCCCTAGGGAGGGCAGGCTGCCGACCGAGGAGGATGAGGGTCACGCTTAGGACGGCACCTTTCTCCTAGGCTACGGGACACATTCTAATGACAGGAGGTATCAGGAGCATGAGGAGAAGGAAGCAAAAGACTTTCAGTCCCTGCGAGACTGGACAGGCAGAAGAGGTGTCTATGTGGAGGGGGTGCCTTGAGAGGCACTGAAGCCACCAGCCTTGGGTGGGACAGATGGAGCCATTATAAATTAAGCATTAAAATTCAACGTGAGGAACAGCCCATTCAGTGTCAATAAAATTGATACTACCAATAAAGTCAGGACCAGCCGCAAACCAATTTAACAAGAGAGAAAGAGGGTCAGTAGCCAACAAAACTAGGAGATCTTATTGATAGATACAGAACAAGTGACTATTTCCATGTTATTAATGGAACTATATATTTATATTTACAGTAATCATCCTCACAAAATTGATGCAAACCCAATGAGAATCCAAATGTGTATTAAACTTGCAAAATAAGTTTGAGTTTCTTATGGGGAAAAATGTCAGGACAGAAAGGAAGAAAAGTGGAGATGGGGAAAAGGGGGAACGAAAGGGAGGGAAGAGGAAGGGGAGGGAAAGAGGAGGGGAGGAGGGGAGGGGGAGGGGAGGAGGGGAGGGGGAGGAGGGAAGGGGAGGGGGAGGGGAGGAGGAGGAGGGAAGGGGAGGGGGAGAGGGGAAGGGGAGGGGGAGGAGGAGAGGGGAGGGGAGGAGGGGAGGGGAGGGGAAGGGGAGGGGAAGGGAAGGGTATGGGAGGAGCAGGATCACATCACTGCCTTATCGGACACCACATAAAATCATTACAAAAAAAATGTTGTGGTACTGGCTCAGATGAGTGAATTAGAGTAAAACTTTCAGAAAAGCCCTAGTACACATAGAAATGTAGTACAAGGCAAGGCCACACCCATCCAGTGGGGAAGCAGAGCTTGTTTACCTGCTGCTGCTGATGCCATTGCAGATTTATCTAGAAGAAAACAGACTCCTAGTACTCACTTTTCACAGACCAGAATTCCAAGTGGAACAAAGAGTTAATTAAGAAACTATACAGTAGAAAGAAATATAAGAAACTCTATTATATTAGAGGGAAATGACTTTTTTACATAAGTTGGAGATATAAAACCCATAGTAAAACAACATACTTAACTATGTTAAATGTATTTATTATTTTTATTTGTGTGTGTGTGTGCACATGCGTGCATGCGTGTGTGTGTGTGTGTGTGTGTGTGTGTGTGTGTGTGTGTGTCCCATGAGCCTTGGGCAGGGTTCATACTAATGTCTCACTCAGGGCTGAACACTCAGAAGTCACTTATCCAATGGACTCTGACCAGCTATGAGCCTCTACAATAATTGCTTCCCACTATGGATCCATTTTTATGGAACTAGTATTCCTTGCCTCACATGTGTGCATGCATGTTTATGTAAATAAATAATCTGGAGGGTGTTCCCTTAGATAGTGAGATATGGAGGACATGGTGGGGCAGGGATTGGATTGTGTGTTTTTGTACCATTTCCCTAGGCAGGATGTTTATATGGTACAGCTTCACTTAAACACAGTAAAGAAGGTAATCCATGACATGTGCAACCGCTACTGACACCACCAATAAATTAAGAACTAAAATAGAAAGCAGGCATGGTGGCTCATCTCTGCCATGCCAGCACTTTGGTGGTGGAAACGGTGACAGCAAGGGCAGCTGAGGCAGGAGCTAACCCCTGTCTCCAAACAAGCAATGGAAAAAACAAAAATGATGTTTTCAAAGAAAATGTCTCCTCACAGGCTGACCATGTCTGAGCTTGTAAGTCAGATACCCTGGTCTCTCGGAAGAGCTAGGAAGTAGATTGGAAGAGGAAGTCGGGGGACCGGTGGGTCATGTCTCATTCCTGTGTGGGGTGCCTCAATTCTCCCTCAAGGAAGCCCTTCCAGGACCACAGGCTCTCTACTCAAGCTTTTCCTCTGGGTGTCCAGTCCTCTCCTTGGACCTCTGGGTTTTGAGGCCACCACCTTCCTAGGTGGTCTAGTTGAGGCCATGTGCACACGTACTTAGGGACACATGCACTGCCGGTGGCTAATGTCTCTACATGTAGATTGTGTAATAGTCTTCATTTAATGATGGCTCAGGCAAACAAAATGAGGCTTGTGTCAACATAGTTTAGCCCAAACTCTGCCACCCATGAGCTAGCCAAGTGTCTGGGGAATTTGGTCAGGATGGACTTGGGCCATTTATCCTAGGCATAGCCAAACCTTTCTCAGCCTGGAGTACATTTGCATAGAATAAATCTTAAATGAGGAACACACTATTGGAACATGGCTTGAATTATTTACATTCGTTCAACTCTAACAGCAAAGTAGAGCCTCAGGGCCACAGATCCAGGAACAGTACCTTCCAGAGAAGAAAGAAGCATCTTGATTTCATTACTACTCCCGAGCCGTCCAGATACAGAGCTAAGTGTTGGGGCTGAAGTAGATCTAGTCTACGTTAAGAGTTGTAGTTGAGCATATGTGGCTGCTGTCTGGGTGTAGAACTCAGTTTGGAGGTGTTTTGTTTGTCCTCTCTTGTGCTCTAATGAAGACACACATCCTGGAAGACACACATCCTGATAGACACTCACTGCATGACGTCAGAAGCACACGACTCTCAGAGGACATAGTTGTTTAAGTCTGTCTCCTCTTCCATTCTGGCCGAATTGAGAAGAAGAACAAGTCTCTTTTTAAAAGAATTCTCTCCCTCTCTCCATCTCACACCCGCTTCATGTGTGTGTGCAAGGTGCATGTATGCTCATGTGTGTGAATGTGTATGTGTACATACCAGAGCACACACATGGAAGATGTTGGTGTTGTCCTCACTCTCCATCCTGTTTGAGGCAGGGTCACTTGTTCTTGGAGCACACACCAGACTCACTGGTCCTTCAGCTTCTGGGGATTCTCCCTTCTCTGGCTGTCACCTCACTTCAGTCACACTACTGTGTCCAGCTTCTCCTGCATTCTGAAGATCTGAACTCAGGTCCTCACACTTGCACGGTTCTTTGCCCACTGCGCCATCTCCCCAGCCCAGAACAAGTCTCATCTCAAAACTTCAGCTGAGCGAGAACCTTGACCATGGGTGAATCTATGAGATTCTTTTACAGATAGTTACATTTGAGAATCCTTTTTAAATACAGGGACGTGTATGGTACAACTTTCTCAGAGACAGTAGATGATCAATGGCAAAATCCTGAATTACTTGAGGGTTGGATGAATGGACTTCTGAGTAACCACCTGCCCAGTATCTGCCCATGAAATCCTGCTGGGCCCTGGCTTGCCATTTCTGGAACTAATCATATGGTCAGAAGCATGTTGCATAGGATATGAGCAGGGCCAGCCACATGAATGGACACTCCTGAAAAGAGGAGCCATCTCCACAGAAGTCAGGCTGCATTCCAATGCAGGCCTCCCAGAGGATGTAGATGAAAGAGCACATTTGACTTTACCGTTCATAAAATTTGGAGTAACAGATACTCTGAGGTGGTAGTAACTGAAAATGAGAAAGGTAAAGCTGAGTGAGTTAGGAGAGGAAGAAAGTTGCAGCTTTCACTGTAAAATCTGTTGAGGTTCAGTCTACCTTCCCAGCTACACACTCACTTCCACAACCTGGATTCCCAACCCACCATGTTGCCACGGTGCTTGTAGTAACCACGGAGTACCTGGCACTCAGTGGGTGCTTGCCTGATAAACCAGTAGAAATCTTTACCAGATGCCCAAAGATATGCACCAGTATGCATCAGAAAGCCAGAAGAGAGTCTAGTCTGATGATATTGATCTTGGGGGTCATGGGAACTAGAAGACTATACAGAAAGAATAAGAGACAAAGATAGAGTCCCACTACAGAAGGGGCTGGTAGAGGAGGGGAGGTCTGGGAGGCAGCTGGCACATGAATGCTCAGAGACCCAGGATGAACAGTCGCAGGGTAGTGACCAGACAACCTAAAAGGGAGGGCAGACAGCTGCTGATGAATGCTTTTTGACTGTGTGATCATGGGCAAGCTATTTCATGTCTATGTGCCTTAGTTTCGCTGTATCTAAAATGGTGACAATACTGCCTATTCAGCATTGTTAAGAGAATTTTTAAATTAAAATTATAGAAATAAGGCCAGTGACATTACCTCAGCAACCAAACCCCAGAGAGTAGACAAGCAAAGCAAAGGTGACAGTGTCTCCACTAAAGTTGGTGTAGTGTGCATTTGATTGGCAAGTCATACCACATGGTCTGGACTTAGTGAGAAGCTGGCTTT
>CM052706.1:99449831-99473736 GCA_028551405.1 Uromys caudimaculatus | reverse complement strand
TTGGCTTACCAAGCTCACTCATTTAACCCCCCCCCCCCCCCAATATGACTACAGTAGAGCTTTCTCTGGAGTATACGGAACAGCAGAGCATCGAAGGAGCCAGGGCATCTGCAGGGCTGGGAATAGAAGCCAGACTGGTTAAATCAAGAGAGGGAGGGAAGAAATAAAAACTTTGGCCAGTGTTTTTTCTGTCACACGAACACTGACCCTAATATATGATCCTGTTAGTTTCAATGCTTCCCAGGTAGAACATTAGCCTTATCAGGACAGTGGCTATGTCTGCCCCGAACCCAGTGTTTAGAGCAAGTAGGCACATAGAGAATATCCAGCAAGGGTTTGTTGAATGACTGCAAAGAGGGACGTGAATGTGGTGGTGAGACAGAACTAGGATGATTTATTGTACCAACTCCTCTACTCCTTAGACCTCACCCCTATAAAGTTCTTGTTGAAAGGCAGTACCATGGTGATGGTCACAGCTGAGCCCTCATGAATGGCTTAACCTCAGAGCCCTGAGAATGTGTTAGTTATGGGTGTAGGAGATTGTAAAAGGGACCCAACTTTCATGTTCCAGCTCTTATCCGGCCACTTATCCTCCACCTTCTGCTGTGGTACGGGCCTCTCAAAGACACCACTTCTATGCTTCTGGAGTTCCCAGGATCCAGCATTATTTTCTTTATAAATCCCTCAGGCTGAACCATTATGTTACAAATGGGCTATGTCCAGGTTAGTTTTAACTGTCAATTTGAAATCTAGATTCACCTGGGAAGAGAGTCTCATTGAGGGATTCCCCACTAGGCTGGCCTGTGGGGAACTGTCTTGATTGCTAATTGATGTAGGAAGACACAGCCCACTGTGAGCAGTACCATTCCCTAGGCTGGGCTCTGACGTGTGTAAGGGTAAGGAATGCTAGCAAATGACCAAGGCATGCAGCATGGTTGCATTCATTTCTTTGATCTTGACTGTGACTATCCTGTGACCAGATAGATATCCTGAGCTCTTACTTCTGTGACTTCCCTACAAGAATGACTGTAGACTAGAACTGTAAGTCAAATAAACCCTTTCCCTCTCTACTTTGTTCTTTGTGAGGGTATCTTATCATAGCAACAGACACAAAACTACAACAGGTTGAAAAGGTCTTGACTACAAGTGATTTATGGATTTGGGTTTTATTTTTTGTTTGAAACACACATTTCCCAGGCCTCTCTCCCCCACACACTCTGGATGGACACCTGTGACTGAGCTCTAGTCTTTGCAATGATGCTTTATGATTTCTAACCCATATGCTAGCTTGATATAGGACTGAATAGAAAAAGAAAAAAATTCAAGCCTCCTCACAATTAGAGTCAGATACTTTTAAAAATATAGTTATATTTGATTATTGGAATTGTAAATAAATTTTTCAAAGCAAACATCTCAGAGGCACTGTAACAAAAGGGTCAAGGTAGAAGAAATGGGTTAGGCCTCAGGAAGAAAATGCCCAGTTTCCAGCTGATACTGTGCCTTCTACTTGGCAACAAGAATCTACTGAGAGGTAGCCATGTCCCACACAGAAGGCTTGGGAGCCTAGACAACACAGGCCAGAAAGGCAGGGTAATGGCCCCATGCTACCAAGATTTATACTAAAATCTCTAAACAGCTACCAGGGAATTCTCCTAAGTCTGGAGCTTCTGTCTGGTTCTAAAAATATACAGAATGAACAGTGATATTTCTCAGGGAAACAAAAGAAAACAGTTCTGTCGTAGCCTATCATGGAGCCTGGCCATTGAAAATAGAACATATGGAATGGTGTAAAAAGGCTCCATCTCATCAGGAATATATGCACAGCTTATGGTCCCACTTAGAGCTGGCCTCTAGCATCATCTCCCACAGCCAAAGGCACCCTGTGATCCAGGTTGCACTGACTTGGTCACCTTTCTCAAACCAGGAACATAAGCTACCTGTCTTAGTAAGGGTTTCTATTGCTTTCATAAAACACTGGCCACAACAGGTTTAGTGGAGAGGGTTTATTTAATCTTAGACTTCCAAGTAACTGTTCTTCATTGGGAGAGACAAGAACTCAAGTAGGAACTCAGATGCAGAAATCGAAGCAGAAACCAAAAGAGGAATGATGCTTTCTGGCTTGCTCTTCATGGGTTGCTCAGAGTGCCTTCTTTTATAACTTAGCACCATCTACCCAGGGGTAGTACCATCCACAGTGAGCAAGGCCTCCAACATCCCTCATTTGTCTAGAAGATGCCCCGACAGACTTCCCTACAGGCTAATCCTCTTCCTGGATGACCTGAGCTTGTGTAATGTTGACAAAATCCAGTCAACACACTGACCCATGCTCCTGTGCTTGTAATGCTTTACCCAGTGCCTACTGAACAAACAAAGCTCCCAGCTCTGACGTAGCCCCTATGGGTGCTGCTATGGCTTATCCAGGCAGCGTAAGATAATTCCTTACCACTTTTTCCACTCCTATACCTGGCTCCATGTCAATAATGTAAAATATTACATTCTGATGTGATAATTTGCATACATCATCTCTCAGAATATTACTTCTCAGGATAGAATTGTGTATTCAGACAAATGCTGTATTGGGAAGTTACTTATTTATTTATAATTTCTTTTCTGTGCAATAATTGAGCACAGATTCGCATTTTATAGATGAGAAAACTAATCCTCAGATAAATTCCCCAAAGTTATATAATGAGCAAGCAGAAAACTATACTTCTAAGGTCAATGTCATGATCCCTTCCAGTACAGTGCAGTGCCTTTTGCTTGGTTTTGTTTCTTCATTCAGAGATCTGGGCACTCAATATAGGAATAAAAGTCAAATGTTAAGATGGGAGCAGGACCTCAGCTACAGTTGAGAGCAGAATCCATTTCTGCAGCTAGTTTAAGGTCTGTACCCTCTAAGTGGTCCATAAATGTTTGAACGAGATAGTTTAACATGTGTGCAAATGGACTCCATGTTCCACCTGCCATGGCAGAATGACTGTAATCGCATCTACAAGAAGAGCAGCTCTGCATCAACTATATAAGAAAGAAACTGTCCTCCATGCTATCATGTATGGCACCCAGAGCCTAACCCAATGGGGAAGTCATTCTAGATGTGTGCACACAGGTTTTAGGCATCCAATCCCCGCAGGACTCTGAGGATGTAGTGCCACTAACAGTATCTGAATTCTGGTCCTCAGGAACTTTAGCCACTAAGCCATCTCCCCAGCCACGAGGTCCCTTGTGAGGGTTAATCTTGCCAACCTGGAGAGCCTCTGGAATCCTATAGTAGACAAACCTCTGAATGTGTCTGTTGAGGGAGTTTTCATAGAAGTTTAACTGAGAAGTCCCACCTTGAAAGTGGAAGGCATCTGGAGTCTCAGGCCACATAGAGAAAGCAAGCTTCACACCCGAGTTCTCTCTGATCTCTGACTGTGGGCACAATGTGTCTAGCCCTGTCCCTCACACTCCTGTGGCCTGACTTTCCCAGCATGCTTTCTCCGCCAGGATAAACCAAAATAAACCCTCCCTTCCTTAAGTTGCTTCTGCTGGGATTTTGTCAGAGCCATAGAAAAGTGAAAGTTTCCCCACGTTGACCAGGCAATGAGAGCTGGATAAGCAACCTGTGCTCCATTTGGGCCTAATCACAAACAGGCTGAGTCTAGTTTACCAACTAACAGAGAAAGTCGAGTCGTCTTAGGTGCCCCGTTGCTCTGTTATTTTATACGATTTTACTTCTACCCATTATCTCCTTATTTGATTGGAAGTGTTAAAGGGCCCCTTTATGTCAAGTGTGCCAAGTAACACTGAGTGTGAAGAGTTCAGTCCTTTAGAGCCTGGTTCAGGAGAATGACCTGAGGGTGTGCTAGGGCCTGGGAGGAAAAAGACACTGAAAAGCAGTTGGCACAGCCTTCTCATGGAATGCTTGCATTTCAAATTGCTAATAGCATGACTCAGGGGGAAAGAATGACACGGTAAGGTTTCCAACCTACCCAGTTTACATTGCCATCTTTTCTTTAAGCTCTGCCAAATTGAAGTGTAAACAGTGTCTTAACTTGCCGGAGCTTTTAGGAGAGAAGAGGATCCATGTGGAGCCTCTTGGTCTCTGGGTTTGTCCATGTTTGTGGATGCTACTTTTTCAAATAACTGCTGTATTTGTGTGCAAGACAAATAAATGAAAGCAACGGCATTTTGCCTGCGGGCCTATGAGCATGGCCTCACTGGGTATGGCTTCCAGAGGTTTCTGGCAGTAACCTGTCTGAAAACAGCAGAGAGAACAGCAAAATTCTTTGGCCACACTTCTTGATTTTTCCATTGGCCCTGCACATCTGGCACATCTCCCTGCCACCAATTCCCAACAAGTGGATAAGTAGTTCTCTTTGGATGCCAATGCCCTGTCGAGGCTGGGAGAGTGTGAGCCAAGCTCACAAGATGGGCCCGGCCCATCTCTCCACATCCTTCTTCCATAGCCCCAGAAGTGGGCTCCTGAAAATAGGCACCAGCATGCACAAGCACTGCTTCTCAAGCAAAAGAAGACAGTAGCAGACATAGACACCATGAAAAGGAGAACAGAACCAACAGCAACAGCGCCATGATGAAAAATTGCATCAAAGACACGAGGCAGGGGAGATGTCAGGAAATGATACCCGCATGAGTGCCAATAATGAGAACAAAAGAAGGCTTCTCCACTCACAGGGAGCTTTAACATGCACCATTTCAGTGACTACTCACAACCCCCAGGTGGGCATCCGAAGGGCCTTTTCCTAACAATGGCACCTCAGGGAGATCAGCTCCCTTGCTAGACAATAACTGACTAGAGCTTTTACACCAGAACTTTGTGCCTCCTTCCCCAGTCCAGGGCTCAGAACAAGGGACAGGCTGCCTCGTGCAAACCTGCACTGGTGACTTAATGCAGGCAGCTCTTCTGTTACTCAAGGGAGGGGACAACCTTGTGAGAAGAAATCAGGATTCTCAACTGCAGGGAAGAAACAGGCTGAGCGAAGCTCGCCAAGTTGCTTTGGGTCACGGGTCACGTAGCTAGAAGAAGCAGAGCTGGAATTCGCTCTCCAGTCTGTCTGACGCCAAAGAGCAAGACCAGCCCTGCAGTCCTGGCAGCAGCCTGTGTCTGCTGCCCTGCTCCTGTGAGGGACGGAAAATACCCTGCTGAAGCCAAGTGCCCTGCGTTGGAATTCCATCAGTATCACCTCCTAGCTTTGTGACCTTGGCCAAGTCAGATTACCTCTCTGGTCTATAAAATGAAGAAGCCAGAATTAAAATCTAGATGAAATTTCAACTCATGTACACACCGTGTCTGTACATATTTGAATTTTTGCATAGGAATGGAGTTTCAAAAGGGACAGGAGGCCTGTGGGAAGTTGCCCTTTTGGATAGCAGATGTTAACAGAAATGAATCTGATCCCCTGCCCTGGGTACCCACCCTCCACCCTGCCCTCAATGGTGCTGCCCTGGACGGAAGACAGCTGCTGATCCCTAGACAGACAATGTTTCCTAAAATAGGTGCTTAATGTCAGAGTAAGGGATTCAGGCTTTGCTCCCCAAAGAACACAGGATGGTAGACCTGGTGGTGCACCTTCCCAGGAGCCACCACTTCCCCTGTCCCATAGAGCCCTTGTTTACGGCTCTATCCTCCTACCTACTGATAACACTGAGGGCCAGATTCTTTCAAAATTACTGAATACACCAGGAATGATTAGTTTCTTTAACAAAATGTCTGCTGAGCACCTACTCTGTACCAGGGCAATTTAGAATAGAAGGGTAGGTGTGTGGTGTTCTCTAAGACCCTGAAGAGAGGATGATCACAGAGCCTGGAGACTTGCTGTCTCCCTGCTGAGGGTCCTCTCTGCTAAGGGATAAACAATCCTTCCCTAGGTTTGCTTATTTTATATCTGGGACTGACCAGCTTCCTGACCTTTCTCTAGTCAACATTTTCAATTTTCCTTAAACCTAAATTAAATTCTTTGGAAGACTGCACCATTGTCTTATCTCATTTTAGGAAAGAAAATACCAGAGAATTTTCAAGTAACTGTTATGAATCCCCTGCCTTCCCTAAGTAGTTACAGGTAACACCTTCACAGCAGCAGCAGCAGCAGCCACACGAGATGAAGATGATGACGGCACACTCTCTGCACACCGAGTGACAGCAATCACTCTGGGCAACTCTGTTCTTCTGGTCTTCCACTTCTTTGGATAAATCTAAAACAGCAAACTGGAAATCAGTGGTGGGGCTTTCTTCTAGAAAAAGCCTTCTAAAGTCAAAGTTCATAGTGTCCAGGGCATGAAGCTCAGAAGTGTGCGGGGGATTTCACAGCATCAAAATGGCTTCACTGAGACTGTGTCTTCTTCTGTGTTCAACACTAAGCCTTCAGAGCCAATCAAACACAGCAGATTCAACAGTAAGCCTTCAGAGGCAATTTAACACAGAGGGAGATTAATGAAATAATGAGGATGGAACCAGGCCAGCACTGACCTGGAACACGAGTGGGTGGGGTACCAGAACTGATTCCACACTGTAGTGTGGCCAGGCATCTCCCATAGGCCCAGCTCAGATCTCCCTGCACGGTCACCCGCCCATACAACTGACTGAGAGACTGCCCTTATCCCCACTGTCCTCAAAGCCAGGTATGACACTTTGATTCTCTTCCTCAAGAACCATTTGAATCACAGCTTCACAGTTCAATTTCCTTAATATTACCAGACAGTTCCCTTCCTAGAATAATCTAAATCACTTACCACAGACAGCAACTTTAGGAATAAGCAATATTAACACACCTTCAAAGTGTCCTTTTATCAGTCAAAACATTTTGGAAAAAAACCTATGCCTAGAGATAGTCCTGTCAGCCATCTTTTTGACCTAAGTTGAGCACACCCAGAAGTGTTCCTGTCAGCCATATTAACCTTTGAGATCTTGGCTCCATGACCCTGAGCTAAGCTTGCCCAAACATAAATCTGCTATCTTCTATTCTTAAACAGTCACTCTAACCTGAACAAGCTCACAACGGGCATGCCTTAAACTGAGCATGCTCAAAAATAAGTTTGCTTCTGGAGTGTTTTCCTGTGAGACCATGCACCATCTCTCTAACTAACATCATAGTTGTGGTGGTTTGAATATGCTCAGCCCATGGGAAGTGGCACTATTGGAGGTGTGCCCTTATTAGAAGAGGTGTGACCTTGCTAGAGGAAATGTGTCACTGTGGAAGTAGGGCTTTGAGGTCTCATATATGTTCAAGTCTATCCACAGCCTACTTTTGGCCACCCACAGAAGACAGTCTCCTCCTGACTGCCTTCAGATGAAGGTGTAAAGCTCTCAGCTCCTTCTCCAGTACCACATCTGCCGGGATGCTACCATGCTTCCCATCATGATGATAATAGACTGAACCTCTGAACCTGTAAGCCAGCCCCAATTAAATGTTTTCTTTATAAGAGTTGCCTTAGTCACGGTGTCTCTTCACAGCATTGAAACTCTAACTAAGATAATAGTATTTGGTTTGTTCAAGGAGGTGCTTCTCTTGGGA
Organism: Uromys caudimaculatus; assembly: GCA_028551405.1. Classification (NCBI taxonomy): domain Eukaryota; kingdom Metazoa; phylum Chordata; class Mammalia; order Rodentia; family Muridae; genus Uromys; species Uromys caudimaculatus. The sequence goes on along the minus strand of CM052706.1, from coordinate 99,466,225 downwards.
TAACTTCAGTGCTCTCCCCCCTTGCTAGAGGCAAGATCTTTCTCCATCCTTTTATGTCTGATAGTACTTCTTGGGGTATTGCCCTCACAAACAGGAGATCTAATCATGGTTAGTTACAGGCACCCAACATTTCAGTTCAGCTAAACACTTCATTGTCTCCTGACTCCCATGGTTTCAAGTCCAGAGCCATTGATCACATTTATCAATAATTCCTTATGTGAGGAACAGTCCTCTTCCGCGTTGATGTTTAATTACTGTACACTCTGTCAACCCTTTGACTCCACCCCAGTGCAGAAGCTGGTACGAAAAGAAATTGAAATGACTCAAGTCTATCGTGATGTTTGACTCCTTGTTACAACTCTGTCTCATGGCATTTTCCATCCGACCCATGATATTGTAATACCTTTGAGTAGAAGTTATATCTTACCCTTTTGACGTACAGCCATGATGGTGGACCAGAACAGAGGCTCTCACCTGTGAAACAGAGGCAGTAAGCTACAACACATCTTTCCTCCTGGGATATCTGCAAAGACTTTCCCAAAGTTTTCCAGTTAAACAAAAGCCAGCATTCCCCGGGAACTCATGAAGCTAGCTAGTTCCCTTCGACCAAAGGAGCCAGTTCCCTTATCATGTCAGAAGGGAAGGATGACTCTCTGTGGTGCCCAGTAGCATACCAATGTGCATGCTAGCCTAGAGGCTCCCTCGGTATCACAAGTACCTGCTACATATTTCGGAATCCATGCTGGCATCCTGGTTCTTCTCACCACATCCCCTACCCTAAACTTCTCCAGTTCATGGGCTTCCCTCCCCCAACCTTCTCACTCTCCTTGTAACCCTGCTAGTTCAGCTATGCTCCCTCTTGCCCCTCTCTCTTGGTTCTCTTCTCTCTTCATCATCCTCTTTTACTCCCCAACAACCCCCTGTCTTTCTCCTCTCTTGGCCAGGACCAGTCTGCTGGCCATATTCAGTCTAGTTTTCAATCTCTGCTCTGGACTCTTCCTGATGCCTCTGACTGTACTCTCCCTCATATCTAAGATAAATCCTCTGTTTAACCATAATTTGGATCGGTTATGCCATCAATTTATCATGTGTAGAACACAAAAACTCAAGTAGGACATAAAGGAGCTAATTATATGACCTGGAATATGCCAGACTGAGGAACTGAGAGGGCAAGAAGGTTCCCTTACTGGTTGCTATAACCAAACACCTGACAAAAAGCAATTTAAGAAAGAAAGCATTTGTTTAGGCTTACAGTTTGAGGGGATACAGTCCATCACAGTAGGAAAGTCCATCACAGCAGGAAAGGCATGGGGAAACAAATGTGTGGGGTGTTGGTCACACTGTAGTCAGAAAGTAAAGAGAAGCAAAAAGTGGAGCCTGACTATCAAAGCTTCTACCCCCTTGCAGATTTCACAGCCTAACCAAAACAGCTTCCAGCTGAGGACCTAGTGCTCAGACACATGAGCCTGTTGGAGGGGGCAGGTATTTCATATCCAAACTGCAGTACTCACATTATATAGAGAAAAGGGAAAAGGCTTATGGCTCTGAATGCATTTGGTGACATAATTATTATAAACATGTCTTAAACCAAGGAGGAGCAGAACTGTCAAAAGTGATTTTGTGGCATACTAAGCTGAAAAGAGGCTGACAGAAGTATATCTAGGGTTGGGTATTAGATAAGACACACTGGGCACCATATGTAGTAATAATATTTTTAATAAACCCCATCATGGGGCTGCTTCCTGCCTCAATGGTTTATGTTCCCAAATGAAAGATGTGCACACACACAGTCATTATATTTTAATACGCCTTAAGCAGCACAATAGCTAGGCAGATGACTAGCTTCCATGCTGCTAGAATCTACCTCCCATCGATAATTCTGAGTTACTACTTATTAATTGCTATGTTCCATCTTGGCTGCTCATGACCTAGTTGAGCAGTCCTTTGGGCCACATTCTTGTGGCCCTTTTACATGGTGGCTTTGCATCTCTGTCTTGCATACTCCTCAGGCATAGTGTCTCTTCACTTTTTCCTTCCCCCCCATGGTTCCAAGCCCAGAAATCCTAAGTCCTACCTCTGTCTCTCCTCCCCAGCTATTAGCTGTTGACATATTTATTTACCAATCAGAATTAACTGATTGGACAGGTTCCCAGAAGCTACGTGCAGATCCTCTCGTGGAAACTGTTTTGGGGGACCCAATTGGCATTAGAATACATGCAGCTACAGATGCCACCAAATGTCAGTGTAGTCTATGTAATATGCAGTGATAAACAACTTGTGATTGTCATCTCCTTTGCTAAAGCACTACCCATAACTTTGTCTATCATTGTCCTTTTCTGACACCTTCCTTCCCCAGGATCCACCTGACTCTCAAAGGCCAGTTTGGAGAACTGCAAGCCCTTCACTGTCCTCACTGTCCCTATCTGTTCCTTCTTCCCTGCCCATCCAAGTCCTGCATGGTCATGGAAGGGAATTGTATGACATGGTTTCTGCCCCTGCAACAGAGCCAGCAGGGCATGGGCCTCCACAAGTGTTGATACTTAGTGAGTGTGAGGCTTGTATATAGGAAAAAAAAAAAATATATATATATATATACTCCATGTTCCTTCTTTAGGAAATATTCTCCCTGCCAAGGTTATCAGGAAATATTTTCCTTGCCAAAGTTATCAAGGAATGTATTCTATGCCAAAGTTAATGACTCCATGATGACCAGAGACAGCATGAGTCTGGGAAGCAAGGGCGTGTCTATGTCCTTAATAAAGATGGTAAATGCTGTGACCTTCAGGATAGTCCTTAAAGCTGTGGGAAAGAACTCTGAAAACACAAGATCAAAAATATATAAACAGGATTTCTCAACTATGCAAAATATAAGGATGTAATATGATGAATTGTGTGAAGGGCTTCATGGACCTAAAAGAAGAAAGGCAGCTTCGCTATGAGCCAGCTTGCCAAAAAGATACTAAGGAAGGTGATAAAGAGATTTGGGGAGATATGGTTTCAGGGCAAGATCCCACCCAGCTAAGTTTATTGTTTGTGCTTACAAGGCAGGCAGATTCCTGAGTTCAAGGTCAGCCTGGGACAGAGCCCAGACATATTGGGGATCCCACACAGCTACCTATTATCTGTGCTTACAAAGGCAGGCAGATCTCTGCATTCATTTGCCATGTTTTTAAAAAAAAAAAATGTACTTACTGTCTTTTCCTAAGTGTCAAGGGGCTGAGGTCATGGAATGCTGATTAGTGGAATAATCAAAAGGGAACCTGGAGTAAATGGTTGAATTGATATGTAAATAAAAGACTATGCTTTGGTCTTCAAGAGCTGAGCTATCTGGATAAGCTATCTGGAGATCTCTGAAGAGTGAACACAGCTCTTACAGAATTTTTTCTAGCAAGAGAGCGCCATCTCAAGCAGACTGCAAGGCTGTTAGCTTGCACCCCATCATTTGACTTAGAGTTGTTTCTTTCACCACTCCCAAACATGCCTTGCTTAGGACTCCTGACCAAGCTTAAGCTGGTCCTTGGCAAAGATTGAAGCCATATTTAACTGTTTTGGATGCCCACAAAATTCAGTGCAACGTAATGATAGAGAAATACAGTAATTTCTTAGGCAAGATGTTTCTTCCTCTGCTAACACCCACTGATTTTCTATATTACAGGTGAGCTCATCCACTTTTGCTTTTATTTTGGCTCACAGTCCATCATGGTATGAAGTCCTAGCTAATCACATTGTGTCACAGAGAAAGGACTGATGAGTGCTGATAGCCAGCTTGCTTTCTCCTTTTTATTTAGCTCAGAATCTGAGCCCATGAAATGATGGCATCCACTGTTAACCTAATGTAAGTACCCCCACAGACGTACCCAGAGCCTGTCTCCTAGATAATTCTAGATCTTTTTCCATATTAATCACAATGCTCTATCAGAGTGATGACTAGAAAACAAAGCCACACCCATGGCAGAGAGTCCAAGGGAACTTTAACAAGCTGCCCACAAAGTTGCAATAGTGCTTAAGAATTACCTAAGGGGACAATATACCTTGTGAAGACCCAAGGGATGAGAGGAGAATCTCCAGAACCCAAAGAAAGTATCTGTATGGAAAGAGCCACCTAACAGGGGGCTTAGAAAGTGAGTCTGTCTTCAGTAACCCAACAGGGATAAAGTCAAAACATCCCAAGCTTATATTCTCTCATTATGGTCACTTGCAAAACAGGAAGACAGAGGAAGTAAGTTTGTAGGTAAAGCTCACCCAGGCCTGCTCTCAAGGTTGACTGAAGAGGGTGGGGTTTAGCTACCAAGAGCAGACCTCTCTTGACCCCTTCTTAATTTATAGACCCTGATTATGCAGCTGTCCAGACCCACAAATGAGGCCACAGAGGAAAGATTCCACTCAGAAATCAGCCCCGTTGTAACATCTCCCAAGTGAACTTTGTGTTAAAACTACAAGAACCCAATGACACCAGACAGGTCCATTAGTACACACACTCTGACAACCATCTTCAGTCCTTCATGGTAGGGAGGGCATGACTGCCAGAGCATGAGGAAGCTGGGCATATGCCATCTGCTTTCAGGAAACAGGATAGATGCCATGTTTAGATATCACTGTTCTTTATATTATTTAGTTCATGTCCCCAGCCCATGGGATGGTGCAACCCATACTCAGTGTGAGTCTTTCCTCCTCAGTTAAGCCTCCTCAGCAATGACCTCATTGACACGTTCAGGTGTGTTTCCTGCGTGAGTTTAAATCAAGACTAACAACAGAATGATTAAAATATCCAAACTTTATGAAGACTGGGAGACCTGAGGGTCAAGTCCTAATTCTGAAACTTACTTCTAGCTCAATCCCCTTCTACCTATAAAACTACCTGGCCTCTTCCAGCCCGACTACCCCGTATTACTTGCTGTACAGGATGAACAAATGTCACCTCGGAGGTGCACTGTAGTGTCCTGCCTGAGTCTTCACCTGAATTCTGGAGCATCAGCAGTGAAGTTCTAAGATTAGAAATTCCATTTCTTCCTGTCACCTCTCCACTTGCTAAGGTACAGTGCTTTTCCTATTGCCATATAGGAATGTATTTCCTAGTTATTCTTTACTTAATGTTTTGTTGTTTTGTTTTTAGTTTGATTTCTTAAAATAATTCAGAATAAACTACAAAAAGAAGAATATACAAGGCAAATTTACAAGAATGTGTCAGGTTTGAAGATCTGTTATCACAGTGCTCTTTCTGGAAGCTCCACATCTTTAGAATACCAGAAGCCATGTCATACCAGTTACATATGGTCACCTATACTCCTGAAAATGTCTGCTTTGCTTGGGGCCTCAGGACCTGCCCTGACTAGTAGCCCTTAGTTCTACATCCACCTGGCAGTCAAAGTACTAAGATCCAGCACATTGGGATTACTGACTGACACAACACACTGCAAACCATTCCGAAAGAGAACGTTACTTGATCTCTTTATTTACCAAGGTTCTCTGAAGAATGAAACAAAACTGACTGAATGTACATACAAAGATACGTACTACATACATACATATGTACACACACACACACACACACACAACATGTTGCGGGAAATATTAAAAAAGAAGGAATAGTATAGCATGTTCCCACGCACCCGGTGGGCTGGCCGGCCAAGCACCAGCAAGCAATGGCTAAGCTGCTTTTATCTTGTGGAGCTCTGAGTCAGAGCTCCACGATCTCTCCACCCAGCTCGCTAAGTTCCCACTGGTGGGTAGCTACCACACCTGCCCCATGCTTCAATGCCCCCATGGCCTCTATAGTGCACATCAGGCAAACCCACACTTTGCCACTGTACCTTTCTCTCTGGAACCCAGACAAGCCACTGAGTGAAGGAAAACGCAACAAAAACTTAGCTCAGAAACAATGGTAACTCAATCTCTGGGCGCAATAACTAAAGCCTAATCTTGTAAACCTTATCAAAATCTGATTCCTCTGGTGGCAAATCCTTGCAGATTCACCATGATACCAGGAGACTCTAGTAGCTACATTTTACCTACATGCTGTCCCTGTTCCAAAAGGACCTCTTCCTCTCTCTTGCTTCCTCTCTTCCTCTCTCTGACCTGGAAGTCCCCCCTTCGCACCCAGTGATTGGCTCCTTTATTCATTAGGGGATTGATTCATAAGAAGTCACAGGTATAGCTCACTCCTTGTCTGAAGCCCCTCCCAGGAGGGCAGAATTAGCATCCAAATACAAACAGCCCCAGAGCTATCCACAAACACACACACACACACACACACACACACACACACACACACACACACATGCACACACACACATATAATAAAGAAGGTTTATTAGATTGGCTTATAGAATAGAGGTTGGGTAGTCCAACCATTACCACAAGTAGCCTTCTGTATGCTAAAGAGGATGAGAAACCACTAGCTGCCAGTCCTCTGCAGTCCCAGTCTGACACAGAAGGCCTGGAAGGCTCAAGACGGTTCTGGGCTTGAGTCTACATTGAGTCTACATTGGAATCTGAAGTCATTAGGAGATGGCTGTGGTAGCCACCACCAGGACCATAGACACACTTGCTTGGAAGACGTGTGGCAATGCTGGGTTTGTTTGTTTGATTGATTACTTGCTTGCTTGTTTTTTTCCTGAGATATCTTTCTATCTAGGCCCCCATTAGAAACTGCCACCTTCTATGGGGATGAGTCTTATCCTTTCAGCTAATCTTCTCCAGAAACCCCTTCATAAGTATAACCAAGAATGTGTCTCCTAGGTGATACTAAACCCCCGTCAAGTTGGCAATCACAGCCAACCATCACACATTAAGTACTTGTTACCTGTCATTTATTTGTGACAATTATGCTTTGGTCCTTAGTGGATGCTACGTTTAGATATGTAAAAGTTAAAAACAATAAATTTTAAAGATTTTATTTACTCAACATATCCCATGGCTGTCCTCAATATTCCTACTGAAAATAATAGTAGTTCATAGTGGTTAGTGACTCTCCATTGAAGAAACTGTTCTCTGCAGAGACAGAGGAAGATGAGCTCTGACTTATGGATACCAACCAGGCAATTTTAATAAGAAAGACAGCTCCTTCCTGGGATGACAGCCTCCCTTCTTCCTCAGAATATTAAGAATCATTCTTTTTTTCCACGTAAAAAGAGCTATTTCAAAGAAAGGCAATGAGTTCACCATCAATGAAAACAAGCAAAGCCACCAAGAACCAAGCTCTGGGCCTTGTGCTCCTTGCTTCAACAGCTCCACACATTTGAGACGACTCTCCCCTTTTCCATTGGAATCAGGGGATGGTCGCTCCCAACCTCAGTCCAGCACCACACATGGTGCACATCCAGCCTGTGCTTACAGGAACCATAAGGAAGGAACAGACACTGTCACAAATACCTCTCCTGCCACAAAAAATATTGTTTTAGACAAGCAACAGAGTCTTCAATGCTGAGCATCTTCTTAAACTCTGATGGGATCTGGCAGAGATTTTCAGCCTTGGTGTTGTTCTGCTTCTCACACAACAGACAGATACTCACGGCACCCAGAAGGGAGGTGACTGCTCTATCAATGGAGCGGTGACCTCAGCCCGCATTACTCTTCAGAAACACGCATTGTGTTGTGAGGAAGGAACCTGACATCTCCTTCTCAGGTCCTTCTTGGTGTCTGACCTCACACCTTATATCCTGAAACAAGACGTATATCCTGAACCACAGCCTCTGCCCAGAACTAGGTCAGTGCAGCCTTCATGTTTATAATGAGTGCCATCCTTTAAGTCCTGCGCTGTGCTGCAGTGCGCCTTTGGTACTGCATCACCAACGTGCTCCTGGAAAGTGAATTGTAGAGAAGAGGCAGGTGGAAGCAGTTCTGCCCACACTCAGACTCAGACGGGAGCAAGCTTCCGACTTAGGACAGTGTGCAAACCCTACACAGGCTACTCCAGTTGAGCAGCTTCCCTGTCTGCCTAGCTCCCTATCTCTCCGCCTACTGGACCTGATTTACAGGGTTCTAGAAGCTGAAGAGAAATAATGCTTGAAAAGTAGCCGGGCACAATGACTGACACACAGCAAGGATTCAAATACAGCATAGAGAGCAGAGGAGGAGTGACAGAGGGTGGCTTCTTCAAGGTCCTAATGTTTGATATCAACTCCTAGAAGAAAAATGGTGTCTAGGTTGAGCTGAGATGCTGGCGAGGAGCTCCCTCTGAAATTTCCCACATCTCCTCTTGGACTCAGAGATAATTTATCCAATATTAAACTAAAGTAACAGAGTAGAGGTTTGAACTCAAGATGATGTGGTCCAGATAGGCCTGAGTTCAAGTCTTACCTTTGTCTTTTTTTTTTACGTGACCTGGGAAATACTTGGTATGATAGCCCCAGTTTCATTATCCCTACAATAAGTTCATGACTGGTACATATAAATATAGAAATCTAAAGATATCTGACAGGGTGGGCATACTAGTATATTCTTATAATCCCAGTAATTGGAAGATGGAGGCAGGAGGATCAGGAGCTCAGAGCTAGTATGAGATACAAAGAGAGAGTCTTGATTACCTGCCTGAGCTACTTGAGACCCTGTCTCAAAACAAGCAAACAAACAAACAAACAGACAAACTGACCAAACAGATAACTGAACAAGATCAGAGGAAATGAGAGGAAAAAACAAAACAGGTTTAGCACATAGAAAGTACCTGTAGGTGGTACTTTTTACATAAAAAGGAAATAGCACCCACCCACACACTCACACACCAGTGGTGGTACCACATAATGTGATGGAGACATTGGAGAGGAGCAAGGGAAAAACACAACTGAAGAAACTTAGACAAGGCTGGGTAGGTAGGGTGTGGCATTACTCTGGTCCCTCGGGAGGATAAATCTGTCTGTCCAGGTTAGAAATGCAAACCACCGAACTCAGGCCAGCTGACCTTGCTGCCTTGGGGGAGAAAATGCCAACTGTGATCTAGAAGAAAAGTCACAAGCAAAAGCCTGCCTTTGTGCGAGAGTAAGTGAGAAACAGATGGTAGGAGAGCACACTTGAGCAGGCAGCAGCATCTCAGGGAGATTAGGACCAGCCTAAGCTATTCAACCCAGAGGCCGCAGTGCCCTGTGGGTGTGGCATGCTCCAGCTGTTTGGTGTGAGGAAGGCTGGCAGGGAACAGGCTAGCCAGAGTGTGTCAGCATATCTGCAACCACAGTCCCCAGCCTGCAACATCAGAAATGACTAGGAAAGCCAGAAGAGAGGGACAAGGGCTCAGCACCTGGTGCATAGACCACAAAGCCAGACAGACTCCCCAGGGCTGATTGTGAGAAGCACTGAGGGACCCAGGCAGAGAAACAGAAGTAAACACACAATGGGGCAGAAATGAGTGGGTGAGTGTGTGTGTCTCTGTGTGTGTCTCTGTGTGTGTCTGTGTGTGTCTGTGTGTGTCTGTGTGTCTGTGTGTCTGTGTGTCTGTTTGTGTGTCTGTGTGTGTGTGTCTGTGTCCCAGTGACTTTAATTAGGGTTGCTCCAGGAACAAGAGGGAGAAGCTACTCACGGGAATATGGGCATCTCACCAGTGGCTGCACCACTGAGAAAAACATCTCGTCCTCCCTCTGCGATCCTTAACTACATAGAGTATTAAAGAGAGGTGGAGACTCCTGACCCCTCCCCCTGAGCTATGCCTTTCTGACCCAGTGCCTATTGATCAGCTTTCTCAGGAAACCCTGCCATCCAGCCCAAGACAATTCCTTCACTTGGTCGCTCAATAACTCTTTATTGTATAATTACTACGTGTCACATGGTATTCTAAACATTTGAAAACATCACAGTAAAGCAGCAGGCACTGTCATCTTCCTCACAGAGCTTCTCTTCCTTTTGAAGAAGTCCAGACAGTAAACAGACCTTAGATGAAATCATTTCAGGTGGGGAACTTGGCTTGAAGACAACGACACAGAGAATGTGGGAGAAAATGGCAGGCTTCTTCAGACAGCACAGGCCGGAGGGGTCACCTGGATAGAGGTGTAAGGGCAAGGCTCTACACAGCCCTGAGCAGGCACATGCTGGCGCTAAGGCGCTCCTTCCTTCCCTGAGCAGGCGCATGCTGGTGCTAAGGCGCTCCTCCCTTCCCTGAGCAGGCGCATGCTGGTGCTAAGGCGCTCCTCCCTTCCCTGAGCAGGCGCATGCTGGTGCTAAGGTGCTCCTCCCTTCCCTTGAGTCTCCAAGGCAGGGGGCAGCATGCCTTTGACACTGTCCTCTTTCCTGGGATTTCCACTGTGACTGAAACTGTTGTGTAAACTGCTTTCCAATTTGTCTTTATATCCATGTGACACACACTGTGTGTGCCCCATGTGCACCGTGCGACCCTCACGGAACAGTACAGGATAGAAACTGGTACCTAACCATGACCATGGGGGCCATACAATGAATGCAAATTCTGCACCAAGAGCAGGTTGTATATTTAATGCTGATTGCATTTAGACCAAATGTAAACTCTGGATTATTTGTAACGGCCAAAACAGAGAAACAACCCAAGTGTTCATTGAAAAACAGGTGAAGAGGGAAAATGTGGGTTAAGTGTATATCTGTGCATGCTTATTCTTCTGAAAAGATGTAGTTAATACAGTGCTGTGCCTTAAAAATATGCAGAAGTATAACTCATTTGTGTATAAGTGTTCTTACCACCAAAACACTCTGGGATTTTGAATAGCCTATTACAGTTATCTGCATGATTGTGTCATTGATGTCCGTGGTAACACTGTGCCCAAACCTAACAAACTGGACACAGTGTGTCTGGTGTTTATGCTTCAATAGGCTGTTTTTTAAAAAAAAAACTGAATTTAGAAATGATATTATGTGTATGTGCACACATATACCATCCATGGGTGTGTTTGTTCTAGTAAGTATATGCCTGTTGATGTATGAGCTCACAAATCAGAAAAAGAGACATTTCTGTTTGACTGTGACAAGAATAAAGCAAGCCTGCTGTCTGGTGAAATTCACTTCTTCGAATTTACCAAAAGCAGGCTGGCTGAGCTCCAAAAGGCAAAGGCTGGTAACCAGGTAGTCAGACCCTCTGAAGTCACAGAAGAGAAACAGTGATCTCAAGAGATGATGGGCACCAGTTGGTCCAGCCAAGCAGATGCCAGATGAGCAGCAGTCTATAGGGGTAAGGAGACGGGCTAGTTAGTGGCTTGGCTATTGCCAGAGTGGCCCAGGCAATAGCAACTGCCTGGCAAACAGATTAAATCTAGTGATTAGAATATTCTTAATGCTCTATGCTTACTACTCCCAAGGCTCCCTGGGAGTAGAAGACATAGCCAAGGCTCAGGAGGTGAGGAGCTCACAGGAAAGAGGATAAAAGCAACTTTCTTCCAAAGTGTCAAATGCAACTATGATCTTCCCTAACAATTTTCCTTCATTTTGTGCGGCAACAGCAAGCCATGTCCAAGGAAGCATGAAAATCTGTGCTTCGGCGCGGCCAGGCTCTCCACGCTGCTGGCGCAATGGCGCTTTGTTTTGAGAAAGCGTCTGTATTTCAGCTGGGCAGCAGATTTGAGCAGAGATCTTAAAAAGCCATCTTCCAGGATGATCCAGTCCAGACGGGAATCAAGGAGGGAGATGGGTAGACTAAAAGTGATTGGAGCTCTCTGCTCCTGTGCAGTATTTTGGCTGCTGGTCCTCTGGCATCTCTTGCTCCTCCTCTACCCAGTGAGGCTGCCCATGCCTAGAAGTGTGGCAGTATGCTGGGTTACAGTGGACCAGCAAGGGCACCTGGACCGGTCTGGCCCAGGATTCTTCCCTTGCAAGCTCTAAGCTCAAGCCAGGAAAGAGCACCACCACGTTTTTTCTTGGCTTTTTATAGGGTGTTGATCCAAGGATCTGTTTTTACATTTGAATGTGGCAGTTAACTGTAGCATAATAGATTGCAGACCTTAGAAAAAAGATTGCCTGGAGGCTTCTGCAGAGAAGAGAGGGCTGGCTGCACAGAACTGCACCGTCAGCTGGTTCTAGCCGGGCACTCCGCCACCAGTGCCTTTATTTTTAAAGGAGTCATTGACCTTCCACAAGCCTGTATTAAAGTGGGCTGTGGGGAAGATGCTGCCAGGCATGATGGGATTGGAAGAAACCTCGTCCGAGTCTGGGAAGCTTTTGGGTTTTTTTAGTCTGTTTACTGTCATGGAAATTCTGTGTGTGACTTAGAGGCCTCTCTGGCTCTGAGCCAGGTAGAAAGGTTTCATGGGGAGGGGGGGAGGTAGGGTGGATAAAAGCAGGGATTCAACTGGGAAAAGACCAGAGTGGAAAAGCAGCTGTCTCGGCTCAGCCCCTAGGAGGGTGCAAAGGACCAGGACCCACTGTGAAGACAGGAGATGAATGAGACCCTGCAAGTTGGGGTGAAGGAGTCTGTACCATTGTTGGAGGGCACCAGGCTGGGTCAACATGCTGAGAACCTGTTAGAAATGGATTGCAGTGGGGGGAGGGGGGAGGGGTGCTTGTTAAACACATCTTTGTTCATTTGTTCGTTCATTCTGCAAACAGTCCCTAGAACCTACTGTCTTTGAGACACACTGTTTTCACAGAGGTGACAAAGGCTTTTTCAGCCTGCTACTCCATGGGACTGACAGTTCAGCAAACACAGCTGCTCTGAATGATATAGGTGGGGAGAGTCCACAGCTACTCTGGGACTCAGATCCTCAGTCGACACGCCCTCTTCAGAGCACCCCGATTCATTACCACAAGCAGGAGTGAGATTGCTACTAATCTTGTGCTGAGGAGCCAAGTGACTTGGTGTCTTCCCTGGAATGGCTGTCAACTGCAAAAGACACATAGGCTGAGTGTCTCTTCTCTTGCTTTCTGAGGAGCTTGACTTTGAGACCTCTGGAAAAGGTGATGGTGCCCTGCGAGTTAGGGTCTTCTAGGAGGAAGCAGGCTGGGAAGGGACTAGCAGAAGACTGCCTTCCTAGAAACACAGATGTCACTTAGGTAGGCAGGCTGCTAGCCCTGGGCTCTAAGGCATTCTGGAACTGAAATGGAGGTGGGAACCATCTGGCAGGGTAGAAAACTGAAAGCCCATGGCTAGCAGCCACCACAGCCTTGCTTCCCTGGCCTGGCTAGGTTCCTCACAAGCATGGACTTGTTTTCTGTTAAGCTCTCTGGAGTCTGTGTGTGTGTGTGTGTGTGTGTGTGTGTGTGTGTGTGTGTGTGTGTGTGTGTCCACACGTTTATTTTTTATTAACAGCCTGAAGAGAAATAGCACATGGCAACTTGGTGAGCTAGAGAGGTCAGAGAACAGATGCAAAGTGAAGGAGCTAGCTAGGGAGCTGCTCCTGGCTGGCTGCCAGAGCCACTATTATTTTTTTTCTAGCCAATAATCGTAGTACTTGAAGATGATGAATACCTTCAGAGTTGCAGGGGGCGGGGGCTGGCTCCTTCGACAGCTTATTAGCAGCAACACGGAGCAAGCAGGACGGTGGGGTGAACTCAATATCCCCCAGTGCACGGGCAGGACAATAAATGCTTTGCTGCTGTTCCTTATTTCGGCAAGCCTGAGAATCTGACAATGTCTGAACACGGCCCTTCCACCGCTCCTCCCCATAACCAAGATGAAGCACCAGAGGAAAGACAAGCCCCTGTATCAACTGTGGAATTTCAGCTTCCTTGTTTGCTTGCGTGACTTCAGGCTCTCCCCAGCACTTGATTATCTCCTTATGGAGATAAGCAGAGCTCCAAAAACATCAGGCAGCTTGAGTTTTTATATACACCAGCATAAATATATTTTCCAGCTGTCTTTTTTTTTTTTTTTTTGCCTTTCATTGGGTTAAAGATACTAGAAACAGCCCTTACAGAGGGAATTTTATTGTTTTTCAATATATGCTGACTCAGATGTTGTCAGCAATGAAGTTTAGTGTGAAGAAAAGTTTTGCTAAGTAATGAGGACAAGGATACAGTTGTCACGTTGCCCAGCCTACCTGAAGAAACATTTGAGCAGCAATGGTATCCACCCACATGCAAACCTGTGTGTGCTGCTCACAAAGCCTGCCCCTTTCTTAAAGGCTAATTCTCCATAAACGTATTAATAATACGTGTTTAGCTCGTTTTCACTACTGCACTCATGAGAGATTCGTCAAAGTTCTCTCCTTTGCAAATACTCCCTCAAAGTTAGATTGAAATCATAATTCTGCTCCTGGTTAGGATTTTCTAATATCAACCAAACTGCTAAGTGGATGGGAAGGAGGGTGGCTAGAGAGATGGCTCCGTCATGAAGAGCACTGGCTGCTCTTGCTGATGGCTGGATGTGGTTCCCAGCACTCACACAGTGGCTCACAACTGACTGTAACTCCAGTTCTATGGGATCTGACACACTCTTCTGACTTTTGTGAGCATGCAACACATGAATGGTACACGGACATACATGCATGCAAACCGCTCATACACGTAAAGTAAATGAACCTTAATTAAAAAAAAAAAAGCTACATGAAAGGATGGGTAGAAGGGGAAGAGACTGGATCTCACACAGTCTGCAAGATCCATGGCCTTCATTCCCTCAGGGAGGGCCTTCAGACTCAGAGGGCCCCTCGGGACCCAAAGGATTTCCATTTGCACAAGACTTTTTTCTCCAACCAAGACAGGACTTCATCCATGGCACCTTTGATGAAGTTCCAGAACATGCTACCTTCAAGCCTGCGTCAGGGTCCTATGAAAGCTTCTCTCTCATCCTTCCTTGTAGCTTTAGGTCAGCTATCTGTTTTGATGTGACACTTTCGAGCTCACCACCTCAAGGTTGGTAACCAGGACTTGAAATAATCCAACAGGGGAGAGGATGGATCCGCTGTTTAGATTCAGCTCAGTCTTGAGCAGCCTGGCCTGCCTTTGACACTTTGATCACCCTCAACCTTTGACATTGGCTCGACTCTTGCTCTTACAGTTTGGCCAACATGACTCCCAAGCCAAGATCGCCAGGGTGAAGCAGGACTACAGCTTCCTCTCAGCTCTCCCGGAAATCCTTCAGCTCCCCTGCAGGTAAACTAACAGTTCCTAAATATCTGGCTTCACACCTTGTTCCCTTCAGAGTCCATACAGCCTAGCTTCCAAAGGGCAGAATTAACGAGATTTAATAGCATGACGCTCTGCCACATATTGGGAAATCTTCCATTCTAAAGGAAAATGGCTGACGATCTTCTTACTCAGATTGATCATTCTCTTTGAACTGAAGCATCCTTTAGTTAGCCAATAGTCTCCTTATTTTCTCCCTTACCTTTAGACCCAAATATTTTCCATTTGTCCAGTTCTGTCTTTGATATCTCCCTAAATCTTCCATGAAGCTTCTTTAAAATATCTTGTTTTGTATTTACAAATCAGAACATTTAAAAGGTCACAGCTAGCACTCCTCAGTTTATAAAATCGGAAGTGAGTACAATATAATTTATATTGGGGACATAAAATATGAACTAGGACTTCAGCCTCAGAAGGTCTCAAGTGAGTCCCAGGACACAGTCCTTGGTAGAAGGGACGCACCTTTCCTTACAGAATGTTTCTGCTCACACAAACACATGCAAATATTTTCAAGTCAAATGTTAACTTTTTTGCCTGCCTCTTACCATGTTTATGCTGAGTTTTTTGCCTCCTCGAGGTTTGTATATTGAAGAACTAACCCCCAATACTAAGGATTTTGAAATTTATCCTTTAAGAAGTAATTAAGTTACAATAAAGTTGATCTTTACTTAGTATTATGTATGTTGAATAGGAAATCTGGAAATAGATATTCATATTTAAAAAGCATTCCCTCTCCCTCACATGGCATCTCCTAGGGGAGAGCATGACCTTAGAAAACACGGTCTTATAGAACATGGAGCAACTTAGAACAGGGTTTAGTCCAATCTCAACAATCAAATTAAAACTACATTGAGAGTCCAACTTATCCCAGTTAGAGTGGTTGGCATCAGAAAAACTGACAACATCTGGGGAAGATGTGAGGAGAGGGAAGCTCTAATTCACTGCTGTCGAGAACACAAACCAGTGCAATCATTAGGAAATCATTAGGAAGTTTCTAATTAAAATATGATCCAGCCATTCCACTCCTGGGCATAGACCCAAAGGGCTCCACATCCTACCACAGAGAGATTTGCACACCAGGCTTCATGATGCTTGACTCACAGTAGCAAGGAAATGGGATCAGCCTCTGTGGCCATCAACAGAGTAATGGGTGGTAAAAATATAGTACACATACACAGCGGGACTGTGCTCAGCCGTACGGAAGGTGAAATTATGAAAATCTGTGGAAGGCTGATGGAAATGGAAAGGATTATACTGAGGTGATTCAAACTCAGAAAGACAAGAGTCTCTAGTATGCCAAACGTAGTCTGACATGTATATGTGAGTCTGTGTGAAGGAGAATAAATATGGGCAGTGCCTAAAACACTAGGAAGGAGACAGGATCAAAACAG
>CM052706.1:99357014-99449731 GCA_028551405.1 Uromys caudimaculatus | reverse complement strand
AGAAGGAGAAGAAGGAGAAGAAGGAGAAGAAGGAGAAGAAGGAGAAGAAGGAGAAGAAGGAGAAGAAGGAGAAGAAGGAGAAGAAGGAGAAGAAGGAGAAGAAGGAGAAGAAGGAGAAGAAGGAGAAGAAGAAGGGTCATCATACAAGGGCGATTGATAAAGGTCTTGTGTTTGGCCAGCTGGACCCTTGTCAACAGTATCTCCCAGCTTCTGCTTGGACACAACCATCCCACAGAAGGATGGGAGAGTAGGAGGAGAGGCAGTAGCCAGAGAGAGAGCACCGCAGAGCAGGGGCTAGCCCCTCAGCTTCCAAGACTCCAGTGGGAGGTTCCATATTTTTTTTAGCAGATCACACACCCTCCTGTCAACAAGGGATTACACCTGGCAGTCTTTAGCTCTGGTTTTCTCCAAGGTGACAGTCCACAGTCCTCTGCTTCTCTCCTTTCCTGCCCACCCTTCCCTCTACCATGACCAGAGTGTGGCTCAGAAGCAAGTGCCAATCGCCAAGCAGAGTTCTGCTTTGTAGTTCGTTCACACCTTTCATCCCACAGTTTCAAAGCACAGTACAAATGTTGACTTGTCCTCAGACACCCCAGGACAGGCAGGTAGGTAGCATATGCTATTATCATCATGTTTTATGGAAGTAAACCAGGCACAGAGCCATGGACTTGGAGGCCTTGTGGGATAATTGTATGTCCAGGAACCTAAATCTAGTCATTAACCATAGGATATTCCAGCTGAAACACCATGAGTGTCAGCTCTCTAATTGATGACCCTTGGTTTCTTCTTCCCTTGGAGTCTGAGGTCTCATATAATCACAGAAATGGGTCCTGCAATCTGATAAAATCAAAACGCTTTTCAGGAACCAGGGTGACAGCTCTTGGAAACAGTGCCTGTCAGGCAAGCATGAGAATCTGAGTTCAGTCTCTCAGGACCCATGTGACAATAGCTGGTTCTTGTGGCCCATGGTCATAAGCCCAGTGGCAGAGAGGTAGAGACAAATGGAGGCCACGGACTTGTGAGACAGCCAGACCAGTCCCCTTGGTGAGTTCTAGGCCAATGAGAGACTCTGTCTCCAAAAAGCAAGGAGAAATGGCACCTGTGGTTGTCCTCCGGAACACACATACACACACACACACACACACACACACACACACACACACACACACATGGGGGGGGGAATTAAATCAGTCCCCATGTACATAAATGCATAGATGCTTAGCATATATGGTAATTTGCCTAGGAGTATCAGTGTGCCTAGGTCAGTTTAATCTGGAATTGGACAATCAGTAATAGTTTCTACCTTCCCAGCTGTCCCTACAGGTGTCACCACTTTGAGAAGAAAGACTCCTAACTGCTATGTGGGGTGTGTGTGTGGGTGTGTGTGTGTGTGTGTGTGTGTGTGTGTGTGTGTGTGTGGTTGGGAGTGATACCAGCTACCCTGCTTAAAGGGCACTAACAAATCTCATGCCGGAGAAAGGGAAATTCAAGTAGACACTGTGTACACAACACACACAAAACATTTCTCAGAAATGATATAGTTGACATCTAGATCAATCAACAGCAGCTGTAAACCACTACCATCATTGCCAGGTTACTTACCTGCAGATGAAGAGCAGCCTGGCACACAGCAGTTCTACGGGCATCTAGTTCAGGAGATTGGGAAGCTAGAGGAGAGCTGAGCAACTCAAAGAATGGAAGCCAACTAAAAGTGTATTTCCCTCAAGGAGGGTGTTCTCAGACAGTTAGCGAGCCTGCCACTGTCTGTAGAGGAGGGGCCAAACTGTTGTTCAGGTTGTCCAGCCTGGTCTCTGCAGCCCCAGCCTGTGTTGCCTCATGCATGATGCTGGTGGCCACTTGGCAGCAATCCCACACAAACCCCCTCACACCGGCTGGCCTGTGTCCTGGGTGCAGACTCTGTGCTTCTCAGGTGACTATAACCAGACAGTCATCTAAGACTCAAAACTTCTGTGTGTGTGTGTGTGCGCGTGTCACACTGGGAAGAGGAGTAACTCCTGACACGTAGAGGAAGTTAGCTTGTGTTTTTCACTTAAGCAAGTCCAGGTGAACATTTTCTGCCACACACAGTTATCCTTCTAAGAAAAATTGGTGCCAAATCCCCACAGATACCCAAGTCCACAAATGTCCAAGAGTTTTATATGAAGAGGGAATTGTAGCTATCTAAAACCTATAGTGCCAAGCAGGTCCAATTTGCAGCCCCATGGGGCATTTGCTCCGGGTAGTTATGAATATGCCCTTGTACACTTGTCGATGACAAGGTCTTGTGCCAATCAATACCCAAGGTACAAGCATGTCCTCTTGTACACTTATCATCTCTACGTTACTTAGGACACCCCAGACCATGGAAATGTGGGGCAAACAGTTGTCATATTATTTAGGGAGGAATAGCAAGAGTCTGCCCACATTCACTGCAGATGTAACTTTCCGATATTTTTGATCCACGGTTAGTTGGATTCACAGATGAGAAAGCCAGAGAGATGGAGAGCTGCCTGTGCCAAGGGGAGGTAGAAGTCTTCACATTCCACTTGAGCCAACCAGAACAGTCCACACCCTCTCCCCAGGAGCAAGGCAAAACGAGGTTCTGAGCAGTGTGGGTTTTACACTTGGAAAAGGAGACTGTATTTAAGAACAGAACACGCATTAAGTGGAGGCCTTTAAAAATCATGAAAGCTCCAAGGGCTTAAGCTTCATTACCTTTGTGGGAGAGCTGTTTAGATGTTCTCTCCCTCCCTCCCTCCCTCCCTCCCTCCCTCCCTCCCTCCCTCCCTCCCCCTTTCCATTCCCTCCTCTAGTTTCCCCCCTCTGTCTCTTGCTCTCGTTTCTGGTTCCTCTGAATTGGGAGATATTTGTATAACTCAGCCTTATTTTCTGGAACAGTCTTAGCATCTATCCCACTGGGACTCTCCAGGAGCACAGAGAAGCCCTGCTGGCACTGGGCGAAGGACTCAGAACAGAATACAGACTTATGGAAAATCACTTAGTCCCACTGATTCTGTCAGACTGACGAGAGGACTGTGGGCTCAAACTCTGTTTAGCTGTCAGCTCACAACTCACAGACCTGGGGATATTAAGCCCCTATAAAGATCTCATCAACATCCCAGTCCACAGAGCCTAAGAATGGCACCTTAATGGAGACAGGCTCTTTACAATACTAATCATAGTATTATATTATAATTAGCTCAGGTCTCTGAGCTAATATGCTAGTGTCTTTATAGGAGAGAGAATCAGAAACCACATGGGCCTGAAGCCACAGACTGCTGAGATGTTTCTACAAAGCAAGAGATGCCAATGATTGACAGTAGGCTAATGGCAGCTGGGAGTGGCCTGCAAGGGGCCCTACCCACTGCTTTCTGGAGGAGCCCTGACACCCACCCTTCAGACTCCCTGACTCCAAAAACTCTGTGTCTTAGTCAGGGTTTCTATTCCTGCACAAACATCATGACCAAGAAGCAAATTGGGGAGGAAAGGGTTTATTGAGCTTACACTTCCATGCTGCTGTTCATCACGAAAGGAAGTCAGGACTGGAACTCAAGCAGGTCAAGGAGCAGGAGCTGATGCAGAGGCCATGGAGGGATGTCACTTACTGGCTTCCTTCTGGCTTGCTCAGCCTGCTTTCTTATAGAGCCCAAGACTACCAGCCCACAGATGGTACCACCCACAAGGGGCCCTCCCTCCTTGATCACTAATTGAGAAAATGCCTTACTGCTGGATCTCATGGAGGCATTTTCTCAACTGAAACTCCTTTCTCTGATAACTCCAGCTTGTGTCAAGTTGACACACAAAACTAGCCAGTACACTCTGTATGAATTAAGCCAAGCATTTTCTGGGACACTTTGAGTACCACTTTCCTCCACATGGTTAGCCAAAAAATGAAGACCAAAGTGGTACGCTAGTCACTGAGGCTGCAAGACAGCAGTTGAGAAGACAGGACTACGGCAATGCTCTTCTCTGTGCTAGAGCGATTCTCTGAGCGGGTCTGTCAGCTCACTGGGTCTTTAAAAACAAAGGAACACATGATTGTGTTACTATTGACTTTGTAGAACACATCAATCAAACACAAAAGCTTGAGAATTTTCTGGAGAAAATGTCAAGAATCTCTCTTGAATGTGCTAGAACCTGCTAGCTGTACTCCTGTTCTCAAAGCCTTCACTCCAGGTCAGGAGTGCTCCATTCCAGGGTTCCCCACACAAGAAATGCCAGCATGTGTCGAGTGTTTAGGATTATGTCCACGCTGGTCCAGTAGGCTGGGAACAGAATGCCACAGGCCAAAGCCAGGCTGCTGGGGGACTGTAAGCTGGTGAGAAAATATGGAGAAGACAAGATGCAAGGAAGGAAAAGTCTACGGACGAGATGTTCCGCCCTCAGCTACCTGGGCTCAGGAGAGGGATTCCTTAGGGAATACCTCAGGGGAGCTGACAATCGAGTTGGGCTGTAAAGAATGAGTAAGAGCTTTTGCCAGAGAGGGAAAGACATGAAAGAGGGACAAACATGAAAGTTTGCAGTATTGAACACATGGGCTGTAAAGAATGAGTAAGAGCTTTTGCCAGAGAGACAAAAAGAGGGGGAAACATGAAAGTTTGCAGTATTGAACACATCATATTGGAGGAACCCTCTTAAAAGAGCAGGCCGGGTTTGTGAGGTGGAGCAGAGGATGGAACACGGGCCCTTGCTGCCTCTCTTGTGCTCTGGTACCAACACACGGCTCAAGGAAACCTGATCAGGGCATCATTGTGCAGAACACATGGAAAGTCCCTGGTGAGGCGGGACTGATTTCCTCTATTTGGATCAAATATCAAGAAAAGATGCTCAGGAAGGAGGTGGGAGGGAAGGAGTAGAAGCCCGGGAGGCCTTCCCTGTTCTTAAGTCCAGTTTCCTCCCTGTCTAGCTTTTCTTCTGCTCTTCTTCAGTCTCCCAGGCCACCAGAGGCCCCAGCATGGAGAAAGGCACTGTAGGGAGCTTCCTGCTTCAGCTAACCTGATTACACGCAGGCTATCAGTCTGTCAGCAGACACATCAGGCACTGTGAGCATGGAGCAGACTGTACCTTTTCTTCCAGGGTCAGGAGACAGGCTAGGAGCACAGCACTAGCAGCTAGAGACCCTGGTTTCCTGGGTCAGGGGACAGGCTAGGAGCACAGCACTAGCAGCTAGAGACCCTGGTTTCCAGGGTCAGGGGACAGGCTAGGAGCACAGCACTAGCAGCTAGAGACCCTGGTTTCCAGATCCAGATGTACAACTTTTTTAAGCTGAGTGACCTCAAGAATGCTGATTATTGCTTTTCCTCATGTTTGAAATTAGGTCTGTAGCATTTTCCTCTGGGAAGAAGGCAGAATGCAATGATGGATGTGGGGGTACCCCCTCATCAGAGGAACCCTGAACAAATCTTACTTGCTAGTGTGTCCAAACCAGTTGGGTAAGTGTATATGTCTTTTCATTAGAAGTCTCTCTACCAAGTTCCAGGAAGCCAAGCCAAACTGGTAAAAGTAGCAAGGTAGTTTATTGTCTCACTGACTGAAACAATCCAGACAAAGTTCAGAAACCAAGAAAGGATGAACTGAGGCCTCTAGGTGCCTAGAGTCCAAGATGTTCTCTACAGCTTAGTGGGTCCTACTTCTCCTGGCATGGTGACTTCCTGCATGAGACTTTCATTCTCAAAGAAGCAGAAAAGATCTTGAGCTGGCAGCTTGAGCCTGTGGGGTGCATGAGAGCAGGAAAGAAGAGGAATAGTCTGAAGACAGTGGACAGTGGTCATGTTGCCCACTGCAGAGTGTTTCCTATGCCACCCACTCTCTTTCTTGGCAAGGTAGCCTGCCATTCTGGCTACGTGTCTTGCTGAGGCAAGTCTCACCTTCAGCTTATTCCCTGGCATCCCAGGGACACACCTCATTGAAAAAACATATGCAGGTTTATAGGAGGATGATACAGACGAATACAAGGCCTTTTCTCTCTCAAAAAGGGTCAGAAGACAAAAAAAATTAAAAACCAAATATGGCTGCTGAGAAAAGGGCATGAGGTATGGTGTCCCCGTGCAAGGGGAACTGCAAAGACATGGAAGGGAGTTTGTGCTGATGACCCCACAGAACAGTGTCTCAAAAAAAAAGCCCGTCCCAGAGGATTGTGGAAGTCATGCAGCTCTGTCCACACCCTACAACCCACTAATTTGTATCATTCAAGATGAATTTCATATTCTATGGTATGTGGTATACAGCTTAGAGACACAAATAAACAAATAGAAGGGCCATGTAGAAAAATGTATGCAGGAAGTGAGAGAAGTGACAAATGCCATCATCTCAGCATTTCGGAGTCTCATGCCAAGCTCCAGGCCAGTAGGGATCTGGTAAGAGAGAGGGTGGGGCAGAAAAATGGAAGTCACTCAGGCTAGTAAATTGGTATAGATGCCGAGATCCAGGCTGCAGAAGGACCAGGCCTCTCAAGGAGGATCACTCGAGGTAGATGGGAAGGCAGTCAAAGGCCCAAAGCAGAAAGGTGCTCTGTGCATGCCAAGAAGCCAAGAAGTTCAGAGCAGGTCTGGACAGACCATCCAACTTAAGTGGACTTAGTTCTAAGCACAGGGGACTGTCCCTGTCCCTGGAGAACGTAAGCCAATGGGCAACATGACCTCTGTTATGTTCTGAACATCATCCCAGCTAATAAAAGGAGAGCAGATTAGAAGAGGCCAGTACTTAATGTACTTTGATTAAAAGACAAAACATCAAGAAGGAGGAAAGGAATCAGCATTGAATGGCTGCCTTTCAAGGGTGAACAGCTTGATGGCAGAAACGATGCCCGTAGAGATACATAATCTTAGAAGACACCTAATGGAAGCAATGCCAGGAAAGGAGGGAGGATTCCTGGCACTTAAGAAGATTTGGCTACCTGAGAAGACCCATAAATAAGAAGATATTGAGCAGCAGAAAGGGGGGAGAGTGGTCTCCTAGTGGTCAAAACAGCACTGCAAGGCCTGGAAGTGAGCGAGTGCAGGGGACATGAAAGACAGGCCATTGTAGCACACACCCATAATCCCAGTACGTGGGAGGTGGAGACAGGAAGATCACGAGTTCAAAGTCATCCTCAGCTACATATGGAGATGAAGATCAGCAAAGGCCACATGAGACTCTGTCCTAAACAGGGACAAATGAAAAGAAGGAGGAAGTAGGGCACCCAGTTACTCTACAGTAAGAGAACAAGATAGAGGAGAGGTGATGGGGGTGATATTAAAGACAAGTAACCTTTGCTAAGTGTTGTTCTGATGTTTTAATATAAATGGGGATACACTTGCTTCTCAAGGGAAGAATGGGAGGCAGCTACTATTAAAATCATGTCCTATAGGAGTCAAGAAACTAGCAGAACAGAATGACTCACTAAATAGGACTGTTCAAAGGACATTTGTTTTCAAAGGATTATTTCTAATATCATGGGTAGGGAAACTACTGAGCACAGAGAAAGAACCCCTGACCCACAACAGCAGAGTCATCAATACACTGAGAACTGAAGGTGTGGGAGAACCAGAATCCAGAAGGACAGAAAGGCATACAGAGACCACCTTTGACAAGTGTGACAATTAGTCAAAGGATGTAGCCACCCTGAAGTGACCTTGAAGGGAGGGCAGGGGAAGTGTGAACACTGTGACTTCATTTCTTCCCTCCCTTCCTCTGATTGCTGTCAGAACTCCCAACTTTCTGGATCCAACCGGAAACCACAGCCCAGAGAAGCCTGGTGATGTGGTCCATGGGCCTGACCTCCAATAGCTGAGAGCCTAGGTCTAAAGGGAAAGAGAGGTACCTAACTGCCCTGCAATAGAAATGCCGAAGTTTTAGGTGAGAAGTATAGTATTGATATACAGTATGTCTAAAGACCAAATGTTAGAGAGCTTTGATACAAGGAAGTAAAAATGACCTGAAGCCAGAAAATCAGTAAGGTCATAGTCTGCTTACTAAAAGGAAGTGACTAGGGAGAAATAAAAAGAAGGGACTTGATCAAGAGCATTAAAAACAAGCAAATAAATCAGCTCTGTTAGCTATGTGTGGGTAATAGGATAAAGTGAGGATCTGGGATCAGAAGGGAAGTACCCAAGGTACCACGGGAGACTGCCCTAGATTTTAAGGAAAGAGATGCTTCTTATTAAATAAACTGAACAAAGCAGTCTGAGATGAGTAATCTTACAGTCAAAGGTCTTTTGTTTGAAACTCACCCAAACTGACTTCAAATACAAAGGAGAAAATATTAGAATATAGGATTATCTCCCCAAGCTGGGTGTCAACAACTACAGTACAGATGGGCCTCAGGTCCCAGAGGCAGGACTTGGCCAGATACCTGAGGCCCTTTACTCTTTGGTGATGCTGACTCATCCCAAGGCTTCAGAGTCCCCCATCCATGCTTCCCTTTGCTCTGACTGCTCATAAGCCAGCTTTCTCAGCATAGCTGCTCACAAAGAAAACAGCCATTCACAGAGACAGCTTCTCAGACTGCCCTGTCCACACATAGCAAGTGTGGAGATAGAGGCTAACTGCCTTGCAGTAGAAATGCTGAAGTAGGCCAGAAGCAGAAGCAGGAGCAGGAGCAGAAATAGGTCAAAGTGCTGTCGGATAGTAAGAGCCCAGTTAAAGTCAGTGTGAACCACAACCCACAATTCACACAACTGCTAGTCTTGTCCGGTGAAGCTGCAAGGAAGGATGGGAGCTATCTGAAACCGAAGGGTGGGGGAGACCACAGTGTGGTGGTCAGAGCAGTGTGAGAGAGCTTATCTGAGGGCCAAAGTGGGGACCTAATGATAGAGAGCTCAGGGCACTGGAGGCCAAGAGATCCACATGCAGGAGAAAGGGGAAGTTGTTCAGGAGGAAGAAACACCCACACTCATACTCTCAGAGTGCGGTCACCATGAAGGTCAAAGAGAGGCCCACCTTGGAAAGGCTGTCAGAGACACTAAGGGAGGGATAAGAATCAACCAGTAAACTCCTGCCAGCACAGAAGAGAAGGCTGTGGTCACACAGGACTCCCACTACCTAGGATTGGCCCTGAAATAGACATTAGAGGCCACCTCAGCATAAGATGAGATGTAAAAAGGACACATGGTAGATCATATATGTTGTGTGACCACAACCAGTGGTGACATAGTTCAAAGAAAGCCTGACAAAAGGGAGTGGGGACAAGGACAATTATGCTGGTGAATGCATTTGGTCCTGGGGAGTTACATGGTTTTCTTTCTTTGCCCCTGTCATTTTGCGTGTCTGTGGGAAGGGTTCTGTTCCAATGAAAGCTCAAGGGTTTTGGAGTCTGGCCACACCATCCCCACTAGCAGTTAGAAGTTCTAGACCAGCCACCAAGACCCAGGCATTGCACCGGAGGCTTCGCAGACGTTAATTCTAATTACAACAATCCTCCCAGCTCTCTAGGCTTAAAGAGAAACTCAGAAGCAATCAGGAACTGTGCCAAGCCCAAACCTACTCCTTTCTATTTAGGCTGATAGCTACTCTCACCACACTTGACTCTCCTACCCCATTGGCAGTCCCCGAACAAAATAGTATGGCTCTCTAGGTCTCTTCATAAACTGGAAATTTTTTTAAAGTGAAAATAAAAACAAGTAAAATTACAGGGACATAGATTTGCCACCAGTTCATAACCCTCCAGGGAAAAGGGGATGGGAAGAGCTTTAAGGTAAGGAACTGGGAACTGAGCTTTCTGGAGCCCTCGAGGCTCTATTGTGTGCCCTCGGTCAAGCTGTTTGGCACAAGAACCAAGGGAACCCAATGCTCTCTAGAAATACAGAGGTTGGCATAGGTCCTTCTAGGATCTATTGTCAGCCCCAGAATGAAATGGCCAATGATGGACAAGAACTGAGTTCTTTTTTGAAACTGCCCCAGACACTTTGCCCACTGAGTTCTGGGAGCAGAACAGTCTCAGGGAAGCATCAGAGGAACAGAGAATCCACAAAATAGCTGTGGCTGCTCTGCACTGAGTGCTTCCCTTTGAAGAAGCTCCCTGTCTGTGCTAAGGAAATCAATACCCATGGCGGGCGAGGTTGTTAGGTCCTAGAGAAATGTCTTCTCACTTGTCCATAACTGACCTCAAGTATCATGAATGCAGATCACAATAACTCTACAGAATAAGTATAAAGCTCGTGGTAGAGTCCTGCACAAAATATGACCTCATTAAATGATGGCTTATTTCTGGTTTTTAGAATTTTTATGCTAAGCTTACGTTACCTTTTATGAATCAAAAAAAAAAAAAAAAATTCCTAAATGTACCTACATTTTTCCCTCCAAGGTCGTAGCTGCAAAGTATGGCTAAGATGAAACAGTCACAGTATAAAAAGTATTTAATTTTTATTTCATATGTTTACTTAACTATATAGAACACATGGGTATTGGCTTTTTATTCCTTCATTCAAAAACACATTTTTTTTTCCTTGAAGAAACTTACTAACAAGCTCAAACTTGCAAACATAAAGCTCCCCTTGGGTATTCCTTTTCCACGTTCACAATAGAGAAGCGAGGTTAAGATAAAACAAGGCCCAGAGAATTAGAAACCCAAACATCAGCTGACCAGTGTGTAGGGTGATACAGAGGCCAGGTAGCCGTGAGGGGAAAGACACTCAGCAGCCAGCAGGATAGATGAAGCGAGGAGCTGTGGTATCACAGAATAGTGTCATTCCACATGCTCCACTCAGGGGACCTTGCCGGGGGAAGTCAGCACAAGCCTCGGGGTCTTCACGCTAAGTGAAAAGGGTCAGCCGCTGAAGGTGATCACTATATACACACGCCATATAAGGTACATGCAGTGGTAGAGCCATAAAGACCAAACTGGAGTGCTAATTAGCAAGAACAGGAAAGAAAGGAAATAGGGTTAAGTTAATTGGTGAGTACAGAGTTCTAGTTCAGAAAGATATATTAATAGTCACCGTTCTCCAAAGAAACAATACTTATAGGAGATACATGTGTGTATTACGAATACACACTCACTCACTCGCAACACCATTTTTCTACTGTGATGCATGAAATAACTTTTTTTTTCAAGAAAACATTATTTTGAGCAAAACCCTAATCCTTAAGTCAAGTTTATATTTATATAATGGAAATTAACTTGTGTAATTACAGAAGCTAAGAAGTCCCATAAACTCGTCCATGCTATGAGACCCAAAAATGCCACTAGTGTGATTCTAGCCGCAGCCAAAGGCTGGAGAAACAGGGAGCTGATATCTCAAACTCCAGTGCAGGGACAGAAGTCTGCTGTCCCAGCTGGAGCAGGTGTCAGGGAAAGAATCCCTTCTCCTGTTTCCTCTTGTTCTGTTAAGGCCATGGGTGGGCTGGAGGCACTCATCAGCACTGGTGAGGCAGGACAGCCTGCTCTCCTTTACTGAACCCAGACTCAAATCCTTGCATCTTCTGGATAGACTCTCACAGACACTTCCTGGCACTGCATGACCACACTGCCCATGACCTAGGAAAGTTGACAAATTAAACATCAGAGAAGATGTACTATTTCAGAGATTGCCGCACAACTATATATGTAGAAAGAGCTAAGGTGCTTTTTAAAGAAGTTAATATCCACTACTGCTAATCAGTTGTGTCCACGGCTCTCCAGTCACCCCTCAAGACGTGTGTAAAAATAAACTGAAACCATTTTCTGAAAGTGGTGTCAAAATAAGCCACCAAACCCTGAAACGGAAGATGTCTACCGAGGGGAGGAAAATTGGAGGGAGGAGGGTCAAAGCAGACCAAGCTCTGTCATCATTCCCCAGGTGACAGGAGGAGCGTGTATGCACGGTGCTTCTGGCATGCTGCAGAGTGAAGGGGAGAGTAACCTCTTCCCTCTGCCAGTGCTGTGACTCCAGCTGCCCACAGGTATCTTCAGCAGCCCCCTCTCGTTCCTCAGGCACATGCATTAGAATGTCAGCCCACAGCTATTGTCACTACCTGAAGCAGATGAGACTTGGTCCTGCCCTGGACATCACTGATGTGCCACCTGCTGCCTGAGCCAATTCAGTCCAGGACAGCTTGACCTCCACTCTGCAATTCCAAGTCAAGAGCCCCAATGTAGAAATTGACTAAAATTCACCAGTGGAAGAAAACATTTTAGAAGAGAACACCAAGTTCACTAGCCAGGCTGTTGCTCACTGCTAGCAATGGGAAGCCCTCCCAGGAGGGAGGGCTGGGGGAGGGGGGTGCTTTGTACCCCACAAGAAGTCTAAGTTAGTCCGCAGATGGGATAGGCTCCAGGTGTTGTTAATCAGAAACTCATCAGGGGTGGCTTCCGTCTACTCTGCCACTGAAACATTGCCTGTATCCTCAGGCTGCTGGCAAGATGGTAGCCAGGCTGGAGCCAGAAGGGCAGGTCTCCTCTTCCTGGTTCTCTATCTCAGGGTAGGAGAGATTCCCCTTCTCATCTCAGAAGGTAGCCAGAAAGGTAGCCACAAGCTCACAGCTCATTCGTTTATTACAAGAAGAGGTCTTTATTGCAAACAGGCAAACAGTCAAGTCAAATTATTTGGGGAGACAATAGTGTCCATTGAAGAATACAAATAGTCCCGTAGACATTGAAAAGTCACCCCTGTACTTTTCAGAGCAGAACCAAGGGCTGCCCTCTGACCCCATCACCCCTGATTTCAGACTCAGCTCACAGTGCTGTTTTCAGCATTGAACCATTCTAGAGAGACACAGGGTGAGGAAGAGCAGCAGGCTATATGGTCAGACATGGTGGGAGATACATATTCCGCATCTCTCCTAGAGACTCCTGTGTGTCATTAGACACTCATGAAAAGCTTGCTAAGTCTTGTAGGTTTTTTACCCTATGATTCCCCCAGTTTCTCTGACCATCTATACCTTTTCAAAATGACTTAAGATATCCTGCAGATAGTCTCTGTTGCTCAGATCTCAGCTTGAGATGATAGCATTCCTGGAGATCCTGCACCCAGCAGAGGGGACTGAAGCACTTGTACGATCATGTCCTGTGGCTTGTGCCCACCAAATACCTTTGAGGTCAGAAACTATGACCTCAGAGTTCATGGCTGTATGTTCAACACCTGAACAGTAGCCAGCACAGAGGAAGGATGGACTGACCACTTCTGGACAGAATGCCAAGGCAAAGGAAAAACTAGAAAGAGCCAAGTCAGACGAAACTGTCTTTGGTCTGGCTAATCCACTCTGCTCTGTATAATCACAAAGCACCTCCCAAGTCTGTTGCACAGCTAACATTCCCCAGAAACAAACTCCAGCCACACAAGGAATCCTTTGTTCAGTCCGCAGCCACAGCCTCCCTAGTGGGTGGAGTCTCTAGCCTCAGTCAGAGCACCTGGAGCCAGGACTGTTCTGTCTCCACATTGGGCCCTTGGGGCTGCCTCGTGACCCTCACACCACCTCTATAAATGGAAGAGCATAATCTTCTGGCAAGGTCACCAAGTCTGTAAAGGTTCTGGAGGTGGGACAGAGGAAGGGCTCCTGTAAGCACAAAGTGAGATTATAACCAGCAAGCATGGTACCTTGTAGAGGCATCAGATGTGGGGTCCTCAAGCCAAAGCTGACAGTAGAGGTCACCAAGGCCTCTTATGTCCCCTCCCAGTGATAGGGATGGCATAAACCAGTTCCAGACGCCGTGAGCAATGAGGTAAACACACATACACACACACACACACACACACACACACACACACACACACATACACACACACACACACACACACACACACACTGCTCAACCTTTCCTTCTCAGAATAGGAATGAGATTTGGCTCAGATGTCCACGTCCCTTCCCAAAGTCAAGTGTCTCCAAGAAAATTGTGCCATTCCCAGCCCCAGATAGTACTTCTGATTTGTCTATTAGCCAAGATTGAGCTTGCTAGCCTACTCCCTTTGGCAAGGCTCTGTTTAGGAATTGTATGTCACCTAATTCCAATCTAGTTGATATGAGGTTGAAATCTTTAAATATCTGTAGTACGTACACACACACACACACACACACACACACACACACATTGAAAAGTCTTTCTTCTTTCTCTGGCAAGTGATAGCCCAGGAGTGATGGCTGGTCTTTGAGCAGCCATTTCATCGCTGTTCTGAGGACAGAGCCAATGTTACGGTGACTCTGTAGAGAGAAGGAAGGAAGCTGAGGTCTTTGAAAATGCTATTAAACTTCATTTCATCTTGTCATCACTGCAGCTCACGATGCATGTGAACAAAGACTTCTAACGGTTTTTTCAGTCATGATTTGATTACATATTGTGGCCCAAAGCTTTCTGACTAATATGAATGCGTAGGACTCAAAGTTCAATCTGTGTGTTCTGTGTCTAATTACTCTGGCAATTCTTTCCCATGAGGGGTTAGGGATATCAGTGGCCAGTGGGAACCACTCTGACTCTATAACATTTATGTCTCCAATAAAGCCCTCAGACCTAAGGCCTGTACGCACGAAGCTGCATTCCTCCTGCCTAAGAGGGGATCAAAGTAAGAAGTCTGACTGCTCATGTCCACGTCTACCTTAGAATACATGCCTGCAGCTCATTCCTTTGCAGTTGACTGGGGCAGGAATTAGTCAGTCATAGCTGTTATGTCACTGTCCCTAATACACAAAGACTTTCAAATAAGTAAGCTAGACCCACGGGAGTCTGGTCTGGGGTGGACAAAGGTGATACATGTGAACTAGTTCATAGTTAGTGTTATTTGGATTTTCTCCTTAGATATATATAGTCAATTAATCTTTTTAATTTTTTTTATTACATTCGTGTGTGTGTGTGTGTGTGTGTGTGTGTGCCCATGAGTATGTGCAAACATATCATGTTTCATGTGAGGTGGTCAAAGGATAACTTGTGTGAAGTAGGTCTCTCCTTCTGTCATGTGAGTACTAGGGGTTAACTCAGGTCCTCAGGCTCGGCAGAGAGCATATTTATCTGCTGAACCCATCTCAGACTCTGACAATTACTCTTGACCGTCACCTGGACAGGATCTGGAATCACCTGGGAGGCACACTTCAGGAAAGATCCATGAGGATATTGCCAGGGAGAATTAACTTAGAACGATTCCCTCTCTGTGTGGGGGAACGTTCCAGTGGGTGGCCCAAATATAAAAAGAGCTGGGTGTGGGGGAAGCAAGCAAGGTTGCCTTCATTTATTCTTTAGTGAGATCATTTGTTGTCACAGTACTAACACTGCTACCACCACTCTTGGCTGACATTAGACTCCGGCTTCTTTAGCCTTGGCACATGGGAGACCAGCAATTCTCCAAGACTCTTTCAGGTCTTCTGGGACTCTTGGGGCATCCAGCCTCATAGCCTGAGTAGCTAACTGAGTTCTCAGCCTAGCAAACATGCAGATTGCCACTACGGAACTACTTATTGCCTATCTTGTAAGCCTATCCCCCTGTATGATAGTCATGCCAATCTGCCAGTCCTAATCATCCCGAGAATCCCGCCTAGTACACTAGGTCAGGTAAGGATGGATGGTCAAGATTTCCATTGCTTCCTCTTGTTTTCTTAAAAATTTAAAAGTATGATGATTTTTATTCTATAATAAACTAAAACTCCCGTTTTATACTTTTAAAAACATGTGTATGGTGTGTGAGTGAGTATTCTCATGTGTGGGCAGGCATGCATGCCCATGCAGCCATGTGGAGAAGCCACAGGAAGATGCTGGGTCTGGCTCTGCCACTCACTGCTTTATCCCCCTTTAGACGGGTCTCTTACTAAACCTGGATATCACCGAATGCCAGTGGTGACAAAGTTGAGAAGTCCTAGTCACATGAACTTTGTCTCATGCCGTGGAGCTTCTCTCTAAGGCTCCCTCCTGACCTCATCCACCATTGGTAACACCACCAGCCTCATCTGGGCTCTCCAAAGCCTCAGGACACTCACTGGCTTTTAACGTTTTTCTTCTGTCTGTACAAATGTCCCCAAGCTCATCCTATCAGGTAGAGTCGGGATTGGTTTACAGGTTCAATTTCCATGGATCAAAACTCATTGTAAGTCCAGCTTTCTGTCCCAAACCCACTATTTCCACATGTGTGACTGTGCTTCATGCCAACAGTTAGCATGTGTGTTCTGCCTAAGGAAAAAGATTCTCCATCCCTACTGCACACACCACCCACAATATATGACCATAGTGAGGAGCTAGGTGTCATTAGACTCAGCTCCTACAAGAAAGGTATAAATGAGTAACTTGTGGTCATGTCAGATTTGTACCTAACTCAACTGCCAGTCATATCCTGCAGAGTATTGCCTGGGAAGGAATACGTAATGCTTGCTTCCTTTTTATTTTAGAGAAGACATCATAGCCCCACTCATATTTCTAAGTCCTGTGCCAACATTAGCACCTACTTCCCTGACTCTGCACCTCTGCTGGGTTAGACAAGCACAAGATGTCCCCGAGAAACACCCCACACTGTAAAGCGCAGAGTGGGTCCATCTTTGAGATGACACTGATCTATGAATTCCAGCTGGCACGTTTGAAGTTGAAAGCTGATTCCCAAGGAAACCCTGCCCCCAGATAACACTAAACAAAACTGCCCTCTCAACTGGTGGCCTCATTGGATTTAGAATCCCCTAGGAAAAACCAAGTTCCTCGGCATGTCTGTGAAGGACTTTCCCCGGGTTAACTGAGGAAGGAAGACTTAGGGAGTTACACCATCCTATGGATTAAAAGCCCAGATTGAATGAAAGCATGAAACAGAGAACCAGGGAGTCCCGGCATTCCTTGGTCTCTACTTCCCAGTCCACTGAGCCATGAACAGGTAGCCATGTACACTACCCAGCACCATGCCTTCCCCATAGTGACAGGTTGTCTGAGAGCCTAAAGAAACTTATCCTCTCGCAGTTTTGCTTCCTGCCATATGTTTGGTCATACCAATGAGAAAAGTAACCAACACAGGACCAAGGCGTTGGCCACATACATGAGTGCAGTGTGTCTAAATCATATCTACTCTCCGTTTCTGCCTCACTTTCTCTTCCTGCCTCAGACCCCTCCTTGTTTTTCCATCCTCCTCTCAACATCTTTTATCCTTAAAGTATATGGCCCACTGAGTTGTGGGAATTAGTGCTACTTGTACCTGTGCGCACATGGGTACAATACCATCCACTAAAGTCCATGGCAGCATGGACCGTACTGATGAAGAAATATGACTCTCCACCACGCCCCCAGCCATAACTGCCAGCAACTTCTCTGCTAAGGATGGACGTTCATGAGTCCTCCCACTCCTCGTTGGAATGTTGATTGACACGTCCTTGTACGTGTCTTCCGCAGGCAACACAGATGCTGTGAACTCATGCGTGCGGATTCCAGTCATGTCCAGAAGACACAACTTTGCCGCAGACCACTGCAGCCCTGGCCCTTAGGACCTTCCCACTCGTTCTCCCACGCTAATGCTCCCATGCCTTGTATGTGAGAGGGAGGTGATACAGATGCCCCAGTAAGGCTGAATATCCCACAAGGAGTCTCTATTAACTGCTGTCCATTACATAAGGAAATTGTGTTCTTTACCTAAAATATTTTTAAGTTAGGCATAGTGGCACATGTCTGCAAATCCCAGCACTTGGAAGACAGAGGCAGGTAGGTCTCTGTGACTTCAAAGCCAGCCTGGTCTACACAGTGAGTTCCAGGACACCCAGAGTGACATAGTGATACCCTGTCTCAAAACAAAACAGACTTTTAATAACCCATTATACTCCTCTTCACATCCCCCTATCTGCTCTCGAATCCCCCTACTCTGTGGCCTGTTCATCTTGGTCTAGTTCATCTCAGTATCATCATCACCCAACTACACTGACATTCCACACCATCAAGTCTTTAGTAGGAAGGGACAGGACTGTGCTCCACATGATCCAGGCAAGAGATGCAGCACAATCTGCTATCACTGGGAAAGCAGACTCGGCTTTCTCTCCTCTCTTTATATACATCTACATCTCCCGTATACAATAGTGTACGCTCCAGACAGTCACGGGAGCTTTCCTTTATTTCTAGAATAGTTTTCCTGTCCCAAGCAAGGTGACAGAGGAAAAAGCATGGAACTTAGGGTCAGAAGACTTGTGCTCAAACCCAGTCTCAGCCACTTACTAGCAGGTGGTGTTGGAAAGAAGCTTACACACAGCAAGCTCCATCTTCCCAGAGTTAAGTAGAAATAACACAGCCTCTGTCAGTGAATACACACTCAGGTGACCTGCTTCAGCTGCCCGTTCCGGCTCTGTGCTATCCCATGATGGCCTAACCTTGACCTTGTTTGTCTCCATGAGCAGACTGCATTAAGGAAAGCTTTCTTTTGACACGTAAGAGTCTTTCAGCCCTATTTGGACATCTCTACCCCTCATGTATACAATACTGGGGAAGAGCAAATGGAAAGCTTGTAAGAGCCAGAGGTTGGGGAGGGCTGCTGCAGAATAGTGTCTCCTGGGCATGACAGGAAGCTGCACTCATTCACCTGCCATGGTGGCCTGCAGAAGACCTGCACATGATCAAGTCTGTCAATACTCCAGCATGGTGTATGGCGTGGGGCTGGGGCGCTGCTCATGAGGTCCCGCCCCCAGCAGTGTTGCTCTCTCAGGAGTCAACGTCTTCATGTGTAAGATGAAAGCAATGCATCTGAAATTGCTTTTAATTGAAATTATGAATGGAGATACAGCATACAGACCAGTGCACCTCGCTGGAAGCTGAACTGAGAGTGAAGAGGGACTCTACCCTTCCCTTAGCCCCTCCCCCTAAACGTCTCCTTTTCCAAGTCGATATATCACCAAGGAGAAGATCAAAGAGAAACTTCAGGGGCCCAACTGTGGGAATGACAGATTCTAGTAGCCTAGGGAAAGCTAGTCCTGGGATTAAACCCCAAGGCACTCCCAGGCCTTGGAGATGCCAACTCAGCAGTGTTTCTTTGCTTGCCTAAGTGCCAGCTAAGCTCTCTCCAGTCAGAGAAACTCTTCAGTGGTAAATACCACTCATTCTCTCATTTTATCCAGCATTGCTGGAGACCCGTTATGCTTAAGGTAGGTTTGCTCAGTGAGGAATTTGACTTGAGACTTTGTCGGATACCTCCATTAGCTCCCATGCTCTTGGGCTATCATGCCCTACCAGGCCTTGCAGCCATTAAAAGACTCTCCCCACCCTTGTTCTGCCATAAGAGCTGAGGATGAAAGCAATTAATGGTAGCCATGTCCCAGAAAAGCAGCTGCAAAGACAGACATATGACTACCTTCAGGACTTTGGTCTTGAGTGGAAAACAAGACAAAAGGAAATATAATCTTCCCCTCCTAGAATTCTCACACAGCTCTGCAATGAGCCATTTCCAGAAGGTTCCAGAACTGCCTATCCACATGTTCTGTGAGGGAAACAGCCCAACCCCCTCTCTTCCTTCATGGCAGCTAGATTGACAAAGCCGCAGATGTCAGTGGGAAGTGCAGGAGGGGGTGGGAAGAGGAAGGGATTGAGTTGTCTTTCGTGATAACCGTGAATTTTTTTCATGGTGCCTCTGGCTTTCATCAAAACAAGTTGTTTACAAAGATTAATGCTGAGTCTGAGAAAGGCTCCATCTACCTGTGGGTTCTGAGACCCGGGTGTGGTCTGCTTGAATTACCCTGGCTCCATGGGGCAGCTCAGTGTGCCATCGTGCACAGCCTTCTGTTGATTCCCAGTAAAATGACATGAAAACAGATTAGTGAAAACCACAGACATTATAAATTGCCATTCAGCTGCAGAAGATGAATAAAGAATGGCTTTGATCTGTGATTCAGAGCTGAGCTGAGGTATTTACAGAAAAACATGTCTGCAGGGAGAAGAGAGGAGAAAGAAAGAGGGCCAGAGAAAAGAGCCTTTGGGATCTGAAGGACTATTTTCTAGTTACTGTGACCTAAATGGTATCAATGGTTGGGCAGGGCGCACCGGGGCTTTCTGGCAACTTTACCAAGGCTGCAAGGATTGGGGGAGGGAAAGTGTTTACACGAGATATCTGGTCTGATGAAATCATTTACCACCGGCCTCCTTCATACTTGCCCACCCTGTAATGCAGGCTGTGGAGAGGTAAATGGCCCCATGCTCATGGCTTTCCACAAGGCTGCTTTGTCCTTCCTCTGTCCCTCAGTGCTCTTCCTACCGAAGGGAACTCAGGATGAATATGCCCCAGCTGAGAACACAGTATCCTGGCAGCACTAGGGTGTCCCCTGTGGCTTAAAGTTGGCCCCTCCAACTCACCCTCCTGGGGTACCACCTCAGCCAGGGACTGATTTAGATTTAGCGGTGGAGTGAGCTATTAAAGTAGGAAAAAACATTTTCAGATGAGAGACTGGGCCTTCTAAACTTGCACATGTGTAAACTGAGGCTCGGCGTGCCATATCCCCAGGGCCACTGTTGTGTTCTCGATTGAGAAGGAATAGCATGCCATGACAGAGTGGACATGCCAAAGGCTTGTCTAACTGAGGGGACATCTAACTTCCTCCCCAACACACTCTGATACCTGCTATTCAAGGGAAGAAGGGATGCTCAGGCCCCTTCGGCATCCCCTCCCTGGGGTGGGAACAAAAAAGACACAGGATCAGCCCATAAGGTACCAGATCAGGTGATGCACACAGTGGGTCTAGCTGGCATTTAAGCAGTTGCTGTAAGCCAAGCACTGACTTTAACTGATGCACACAGTGGGTCTAGCTGGTGCTTGAGCAGTTGCTGTAAGTCAAGCACTGACTATTAGCTTTAATTCACTTCACTTGTCCAGCCCCACTCAGAGACAGCTATAGTGAGTGCAGTATCCCCATTAACACTGATGAAAACTGAGATTTGGAGCTGTGATACCACTTCCCCCAAGGCCACACACACGCACACACACACACACACACACACACACACACACACACACACACACACACACATACACACACACACACACACACAGAGCCGGGCCTTCCTTTATCTCAGACAGCCCTTCACTAGCCCAGACCTTTAACCATCACCAGTGGATCTCAGACCTTCATGTGTCTCCAAGTGTTCCCTGCTGCTGCGTGTTTCTAAGGCAGGTGCACAGCTGCCCACCCCTGGATTCCTCTCTCCACTTGCTGGTTCAGTCCTGACCAGCCCTGGTTTCTCCCCTTTCCATCTTCCCTCCCTTCCACACTGTTAACCTCCTGACTCAGCTTCCCCTCCCACGCCATGCTTCTAGACTCTTCTTGACTTCCTTCTCTCTGCTGCTTCCTTCTCTCTGCCCCTCATCATCATCTTGTCTCCCTTCCCCTGCACTCCCATGCCTGGGTTCCCCAGACAGTCAC
This sequence comes from Uromys caudimaculatus, assembly GCA_028551405.1. Classification (NCBI taxonomy): domain Eukaryota; kingdom Metazoa; phylum Chordata; class Mammalia; order Rodentia; family Muridae; genus Uromys; species Uromys caudimaculatus. The sequence continues at coordinate 99,428,497 of CM052706.1, read as the reverse complement.
TCCCCTCCTTCCTGTCTTTCCCCTCCTCACCCTTAACAAAGTTCTCTTAACATCTTAGCTCCAGTGAGCACCTCCTGGTTTCCCATGCTTTTACTAATTCAGCTCTAGCAGGATCCTGGGTCTCCTTTCACAGGCCAGGGCAGCTTCAGTCAGGGGAACTCAGTGACATTTCCCTTTTTATAAGTGTGTATATACTTGTGTCTGTGTGTGCACGCCTGTGTGGGAGTGCATGTGTTCCTGCAGAGATCGGTTCATGTTGATGACAGTTTGATGTGTCGTCTCAGGAGCACTGCCGGTCTTTAAGACAGGGCCCCTCACTGGCCTGGAGTTTACCAAATACATGAGATTACCTCTGTCTGCCCAGCACTGGCATTTCAAGCTGCACCCAACATTTTTTACATGAGTTCTGGGGATTAAACTCAGTTTGTGGGTTTGCAAGACAAGTGTTTCATATGATGAGCCATCTACCTAGCCTCTTGCCACCTGCTGAGCACCATGTAAACTGAGTAAGTCACCACCCCTAGCCTTGAGATCTTAGAGTCCACCTCTTCTGTCTGAAAAATAAGGCTAATGCCACCACCAGGTCCACCTTTTCACAGAATTGCTCTTCATTCACAAATGTGCCCATCCAGCAAGTCCTTGTTGGAAGCTCCTTGGATCCTGCCAGGTAGCTTTAAAAAACTTAGAATAGGGGCTTTGCTACCCAGAACCTACCCAGAATGTTACAGGGAGAGGCTGCAAAGGCCATTCCATAAGGGGACATTGGGAGCCTGGGAAGGTTTAGCACTGGCATAAGTCAGAAATAGATTCTATGAGGTCCCTTAGAACTAAATCTTGAAGGATAAAACAGGCAGAGGACGAAGGGTGTGCAGACAGGATGAGGGTACAGAGACAGACAATGCAGACTGTGGTCAAATAATCGCTGTCAATTGAGGCTCTGGGCTAGGCCAGCGAAGGTAAGACTAGGGAATGATCGCAGGGACAATGTCTAAAGGGGACCCCTTTGCAGACCCTAAGGCTGCTTCTCGGGCCTCCTTCGGTAATCTTCCATAAAGGTACTGCCACCCATAAGCATGCCTGAGGCCTCTCCGGGCTCATCACTTCTGCATCTCTTCCCCTTCCTTCGACCACATTCTCAAGCATTCATTTAGACAGTGACCTTGGCACCACCTTGCCGCGGGACCACTGCATGAGTCATCAGCCCACCGAAGAGACTGCCAACCATTTTGAGGTCAAACCTAGTTTATTACACCAGAAAGAAATCTCAAGGCCTGAACACTAGACAAGTATTTAATTATGGGTGCACAGTTTAATTACTTGGTCCAGCTTGATATGACTTAATTTATAAATATAATTTACAGCTCCCTTGTTTCTTTCTCAAGCCATTTAGCTCATTAATAGTGCTGACTCGCAGGCTCTTCAGTCCGTTTTTGCTGGGCTCTGAGCCAGTGGCTTATCCGGGGAAGGCTGAGGAGGCCGGGGAGGTAGAAGACTGTTCCTGCAAGATGCATTTAGTCGCTGACTTTATGAAGAATTCCTGCTGCAGGCTGATCATAAAAGACACATTGGCTTTATTTGGTTCATTATTGGTTTTGAATCCAGTACAGACCATGGCAATCAGTACTCAGCCAGCACCCGGGATAGACCACCTGCCTGTTTGCAGCCCTGTGCCTCTGGGCCCACTCTCCCTTTCTACTTAAGGTGGCTCTCTGCAGTACCACCTGCTGGCCCCTCCCCTTGAACCTCTCCAAATAGCCCTTTGCAGTCAGCACCCCACCATTGACTCCATACCTGCTGTGTGAGAGATTGTCAATAATGAAAGCTAAACTGGGGGGCAGGGGGGAGGAGATATTCAGTTACAGCTCCTGCATGTTCCCAGAATACACAGCACCTCGCCAAGCTTTTGCAAAGACTGCATTTCAGTCTTCTAAGCAGCCCTGGAAACAAGGCTCGGGTTGTTAAATGAGACTCTCAAGTCAGACTGCACACAGCAGTCACCTGGGGGGCATTAATACTTGAACCTACCCTTTAGGGTTTCTCGTTTAATTTGATCTGAGCTATGGCCTGGCCATTGGTTTCCTTTAAGAACAAAACAAACAAACAAACAAAAACTGCTTCAGACAATTCTACCATACGGCCATGCTCAAGAAGCACTGACTGAAGTCACTTCCTTGAGATTAGGTACATGGAGGGAAACATGCAGGCAGGTTGGCTCTATGAGCCTGACTCAGCACTCGAGCCTTTCACTCTGACGGATGAAACAGATGGTCAGTGCCATTAAAAAAAAAAAAAAAAAAAAAAAAGACAAAACATTCCTCAAGTTCAAAGAATTGGACTCTGGGAATTTTGCAGTACAACCAACTGCTGGGCTGTTCTAGCTTGCAGAGCATGCAGAAAGGTTGCCCTGGTGAGGCATGACGCTTAGGCAGAAAAACCCCACATGAACCAAAGTGCAGAGGTAAGGAAGAGGAAGGAATGTGCAACTCTGTGAGTGCTGGAGCCATCCTGGGGAGCGAGACGGGACAGTGTGCAAGAGACTGTGCTTACAGCAGCTCCTTTAGACAAGCGATGGCCAAGCATCAGAGAGCAAGGCCCATCACCCGGAATGCCTGGGACACCATCCAGGAAGCTTTGCTATCAAGCCTTGATTCCAGAAGTTAAGCTTCATTGTGTGGGTAACAGGGAGCTAGTGCTGATTTTATAATGGACTAGGCAGACTAGGGTGGGATCAAAGTTGAGTGTTTTTTAAATAAATCTTGGCATTCTCTCAGTGGCTTTCCAAAGATAAGACATTTTTCGTGGGGAGTTTTCTGCTGAGCCTTCATGGTGAGCTATGGGGAGCTCTGTGGATGAGTACCATATTGTGAGCTCTCCACCTCTTTGTCAGTCTTCCCTTCCTCCCTCATCACTCCCCTTTCTTCTTCCCTGGCTGTCTCTTGCTCTCTCTGTTCTAATCTCTGGCTCAGCCTTGGCACATAGGAGATGAGGTGGTTTACTCTTAATCTTCAATTATACCTGTAGTCCCCCTGGAGACACACCTCTGCGTATGTCTGTGAGGGTGTTTCTAGAGATGTTTAAGCTGAGGAAGAAAGACCCACCCTGAATTTGGGTAGCACCATTCCATGGACTGGGATTCTAGCTTAAAGAGAAAAGAAAAAGGAGTAAGGAAGGTGCTTCCCAACAGTCATCCCTTTCTGCTGCCTGACTTACAGCCCCATGTGGCCCAATGATTCATGGTCTCACCACTGTATCTTCCCTGCCATCATGGACTCTCTGACCCAAAATACGCCTCTTCCCTCTTCCATTCTTAAGGTTTTTTTAGTCAGGTATTTTGTTACAAACAATTGAAATAACTAATAAGAAGGTATCCAGTTAAAACATCCTTTGAACCCCTCTACACACCATTCAGGATGCAGTCATTAGGAGTCTGTAGCAGGAACTTAGCCAAGCAGGCCCAGCGGCAACGTTTGAGCGCGCTGCGTCGATACTTCCTCCTCAGCCAACCTGGACTCTGTCCGGATGGCTAGAGACCGCTGATGCTGGATCAAGTGATGGATTGAGCCAATGAGAAAGAGACAGCGACATATTGGCTACCTGAGAGCCAATGAGATGCTGGAGGAGGGTATAAAGGTTTGCCCAGTTCTCGAAATAAACGAGTATGCTTTTGCCACTTGCCTGACTCCCTGAGTCTATGCGGTTGACTTGGTCGGATCACAAACAACAGGGGTCAGGGGCAAGAAATGTTGCTAAAGGGTGGGTATTCGGAAGAGGGTGAGTATTAGAGTCAGAGCCCCACTGTATACAGCTGTACTGGGTGGGGCAGCACAGGGGGTCTGCCTCAATGGAACCTTCTGTCGATCTGGGGACTCCAGTGCCCTGGCTGACACATTCAGTTCACGAACATATACACCTCAGTGGGAAATGGTAGTCCAAAGGCATACGCTGTTTCAGTAGGCTCAGCAGCTTCCAGGGCTACTGCCCTGGAGAGAAGGAGCACATGGGTGCAATTCACATTAATCCAGTTCTGTGTTGTCAACACTGGCAGGAGGCCTGGGCAGCATGCCATTCAGCACAATTCCTAATGCTTGCTATCTGGGCAGGATGGGGTCACCCATGTGATAATTAGGAAATGTCTTTCAGGACCTCAGCACTAGAAATTCTGACATGAAGAAGAGATAGCTTTCTTGGTCCCTGCAGTTTTTACAGTGTACAAGTGACTGGTGGGTAGAGTAAGAGCCACCATGAGCAACAGTACCAGGACTCCTCTAGCAATCAAGGTTAAAGCTGAGACCGGAAAAAGCTGAGATCGGAAAGGCCGCTTAAGAGAGGCCCAGCAGTTAGTCCCACACGTGGAGACACTCAGCAGGAAGACCAGAGGCTAAGCAGGGGATGGGGGCTTGGGGAGCTGGGGAGTTGGGGAAAGGTGGGGGAGGCTGGCAAGATCAGTACACTGAGGGCCACATTAGTACAGTTTGGTGTCCTAGAGCAAGCAGCGGAACTTGGTCCTGGAGAACCATGGGGGCATGTGAGCTGGCAGAAATGGAAGGCCAGTACTCAAAGCAGGGCATCGTCTAAAGCGGGTGAACATCCCAGCACACCCAGCACAAGGACCTGATTTGCTTCAAAGCCTTCGAATGGGACCATCAACCAACCAAAAGCGCTCCCAGCTGACAAAGGGAAAGGCTTGAGTGGAGACTCAGAAGAAAGGTACCCCTGTTCTGTCTCCTCCTGTTCTTACCTCTGTATCAGGACTGCTGGCAATAGTTTCACTTCTGAGTTATGACCTCTAAGAGGGGGAGGAACAAAGAAGCAAGAACCCAAAGCAAATACACGGGCCTAACCTGTGCGTGCGTGCGTGCGTGCGTGCGTGCGTGTAATGGGGAGGGCTTTACCACTGAATAATGGATCTGGGCCTCTCCACTCAGGCAGAAATTTTCACTACAGGCCTCGAGCATCTTACTGTGCAGTGGATTTGCTGAGCCTTCATTGCCTAAGTGATAATTAAATTTTGTTCGTTTGTTTGTTGTCTGTTTTTTTATTTATTTATTTATTGAGACAGGGTTTCACTAAGAAGCCTTGACTGACCTGCAGCTCACTGTGTAGATCAAAATGTCCTCAGACTCTGCCTTTGCCATGATCACGCAACAGACAACCTCAGTTTTGATCCTTTCCATATGATTTAAAAGGGGGGGGGGGTTGGATTGTAAAATACAGAATGATACGAAATAAATTATTTTGTGCTTGCTTTCAGTATAAGTCACAAAGTTGAGCATATCTCTCAGTGCCTACGGCAGGTAAGTGGAGGTTGGGAGTGACTAGAGGAGCCATTCTCTGTGATGGTTGAAATATTCAGTCTCAGGCTGCTCCCCTTCTGACCACCCCACCATGCAGTAAGTTCTCAGGAGGCCCTCTGCTTTCTCTGACCAGCTGGTGTGTGCTTTCTCTGAAAATGAAAATCATTTTAATATTAGCTTCAGCAAGGCATAATTAGGAACACAGATCTGCTTCAAGGAAACAATACAATTCATTCAGAAGCCAAGATTCAACAACTTGTAGAGCGTCTGCTGCTGGGATTTTCCTCATCCTCCTTGCTCTCCCTTGCAGTCACTGAGTGCTGTGTGTGCGCAGCAAGTGTGCAGCTGTAACTGGCCCACTCATAGACTCTCCCAGGCCACTTCTGCGCTTCTGTAGTGAGGGTAATAGCTCATCTCCTTTTGTAAACTAGGAAGCGGGCTGGGGAGGGATGAGGAACTTTCTAGAAGCCTCATATAATGGGACCAGAATAGCATGCACTATACCCTGAACTGAGCCACATGAAGGGTGTTTTGGGACTGGGTACTGTTTCTGCCTTTCCACATGGATCTGTCCTTGAGATCTGTCTTCATGCCTGGCCATCTGCCCTCTCCAGCAGACTCATGCTGTCTGGAGACCCAGTTGGCTTTCCCTTTTGTGGACATTGCAAAGCTAAAGCAAAAGTAGCCACCCACCTCTGAACTGCTAACTTCTTGTCTTTGAGGACTCTGTAATCCACACAAAAGTAGTCATGTCAAGTGCTCACTCATGCAACCCAGTCTATTTGTGTGGGTGCGTATAAGTGTATGTGTTAGTGAAACCTAAAATCAAAAAGTTTAGAACACATCGCTTTCAGACAGAGACCAGCTGTGACTGGCTGTGAGGCAGATGACCTTTGGCTGGCTTCTTTGTTATGTAACACTATCTAGGTAATGAAGCCTACATGACTTAGCTCTCTTAGCTGTTGTCCCAGCCTCATCCTGTGCGACTTCCCACTGCCTTCTCTGAACTTCTGCCACACAGACATAGTGACATCCTAGCAGTCCATGTTCCCCACCTCTGCTAGCCCAGCTCCTACGAATGTTTTCATTCAACCTGGAAAGATCTGCCCCATCACAAGCCATTCATTTCTTTCCCTCCACACCTCAAGTTCATTGCAGTATCTTATAAAATTGGGATATCGGCCCTGGCTCACAAACAGTTGCATGGGTTTCCAAATATGCAAACACTTTTTGACTTTTTAGGCAAGGCACTAGGGTAGAGGGAAAAGTAGTAAAGGGTTTTAAGGATCATCAAAGATCTCCAATGTCCCCATCTATAACTATTTCCAAGCAAATGGACTCCTGGGACTCACTCTACCCTCATAATATCCCTGTTTTATAAACCATTCAACTACCAACTCTTTGTGCCACTTTGTACAGGATCCTAATGGGTTTTACTCTAAATTTCTTGCAGAGAAGATATAGTAGCTTCCCTTCTTCTTCTTCTTCTTCTTCTTCTTCTTCTTCTTCTTCTTCTTCTTCTTCTTCTTCTTCTTCTTCTTCTTTTCTCCTCCTCCTCCTCCTCCTCCTCCTCCTTCTCTTCCTCTTCCTCTTCCTCCTTTTTTCTGAGAAAGGATCTTATGTAACCCAGGCCAGCCTTGGTCTTGTGATTCTCCTGCCTCAGCCTCCCAAATGCCAAAATCATAGGGATGTGCCACCATGCCCATTTTCTGCTTTAGAAACTATATAGAAAGCCTTGCATAGACACCAAGGAAACGTGGAAAACATACCACTGACTAACGCCTCTGGGGTAACTTCCACATGAGTCATTTAATAGTGTGTGGAATGCCCTGAGATTTTAAACATTGTCTTGAATGTTCATCATTTCACAAGGCCTGGGGCAACAAAGACACTCATAGACACTCTATAAACATTTACCCAGTGGATGGATGGGTAAATAGATGGATGGGTAAGACAATGCCAACGGTGATTCTAAGTCCGATCTTCTAGGATATTCAATATCAAGATATCGAAATGAGAATTCTAGCTCATTCTCAGCTCCCCAACTCTTGTCTTCTTTCCTTATTAAAGATCTTTAGAAAGACACACTGCCCATTTCTTAAGGGAACATTTGTGATAAATAATAGATAACCTTGGGTGAGATACATAAACAGGAGCTCTCTCAAGTAAGTTTATAAAACACAGGGGGGGGGTGCGGGGGGGAATGATGATCCAGATGACTGGTCTACCTCTAGAAGTCGTCACAGAAAGGAGGTTAAAGGCAAACTTCTTATATGTCCTTTATTTGTTCAGTCAGTGACAACCATTATACATCACAAGACCAAAGTCTATGCAACTCAATATAAGGGTAAGATACTGTAATTAAAAAACAAAAAGATTAATCCGGCTAGACTATAGAAAGAGGATATAAGCAAATTGGTAATTCCTATGGAGAGATGATCGGTGTTCAGGGACTGATGAAAGTGGAGCAAGTAATCCCATCTCTGCAGATGGAGGGAAGTCTGTCACCAAGCTCATCTTTCAGAATGGTAGGATTTTGCAATTAAAAGGTTAGATGGTCCTTCCAATTAGTAGCAATGGCATGGAGGAGGTGTCAAGAGTCAGATCAGGTGATCAGAACAGTACGGAAAGTTGATGTCTCTGTCAATTCTACTAGCAAAGAGTCCCACTCACACTAAACGAAAATAGCCTAGGCATTAACACCCTGTAATTGAGAAATGGAACAGTGAAAAGTGCACCACAAATCCAGTAAACACTGGAGTGACTGCATTTTATAAATTACTACATTTACACTCAGAGTAGTAGTACTTGATAGCAGACTTAAAAATCACATACCCCTCCTCTTCCTTGAAGTGCTCCATTAGAACTGAAATAGATTAAAAGCAGAGATTCTTTCTAGCAAATTCTGAGATGGATAAGAAGACTAGATCTGAGGTAGTTCTGGAGCCCCCCACAGGTGAGCAATCATGGGTCATGGGATGGGAACTGAATTCAAAAGAAAGGTAGCCCTGCCTGGGAGTGAAGGAAGAGCTCTCTCTCACCAAAGTAAAGTAACTGTAGGTTCCCAAGCCACTTTCTGGAGGCCACGTGCAAAGAGCCCAAATGGCTCTTTAATCCAAGGATGGATACAGGCACAGAAAACACACAGAGAGATTAGGTGACAAGGAGAAGGGGATGCACACAGCCTTTCATTTCCTGATCTTCCATTACAAAGAGTCAATAATTCTTTTCAGGTGGTTAGGAAGAAAGAGAGGTAAGAGTAGATTCTGAAGGGTGTGCACTCACCAGGAAAGCTAAAATCACGTCTGCGGGGGGGGGGGGGGGATGGATGGATTTCTTCTATGGTGTCCTGTTTCCCTTAGTGGGGGGAAAGCCTTCTCATTTCTTCTAATGTTTTTTTCATAAGGACATCCTTAAAAATGACAGCCCATGGCAGATTTGGAACACCAATCCCATCTCCTCCAAATCTTCATCACACACAAGAATCACTTAAGATGATGGTGGATGTCTTTGCTATGAGGGGGGAGGGGAAGGAGTGGCTACTTCAAGAGCTCCCAGGGAGCAGTTAGGCAGCCCCGAGTCTCTGCCCTTGCGCTACATATGCGCTTACTTGTCCAGGTACAGTGGTACCACTCATGCTGTTGTGTCTGTGTGTGGGATTGTGGGTAATAGGAATCAAACTCTGAGCAATGTATGCTTCTAACCATCAAGCCATATTTCAACCCCTTCCACGTTATTTTAACTGAGGAATGTGTCTCTTGGATAAGAATATACCAAATTATCTCCACAAGAAAAAAGCCTAATAACTCAGAATGATGAGGTATTAACTGGTAGATGATTCAGGGGGACCTGGAAATCAACCATCCCACCTCACCCCTAGAAGAAATCTTACCAAAAGAGGGGGGTAGGTCATGAGACAAGAGAGACTACAGGAGAGAGATTCAAGGAAAAGTCAGGGCAAGGAAGATCAAGGTAGGGAATGAAGAGCTGTCACAAGACTCTGCAAAGTGAGAAGTCTTTCTGGGAACCTTGAGAACAAGGTAGCCAGTAAGAACAACTCCAAGACACCAGACTCTGGGATAGCCGAGGCTGAAAATTAGACCTTTCAGGAGAAAAACACTTGCTTATGTCTCTCCTCTAGAATACTGAAACCTGATCTTAGGCTAGATGGACTTAGGGATACTCAAGAGGAGGAATGCTCCTCAGTCAGAGGACAACCGGAGCCCAGGGAAAGAAAGGACAGTACCCCAAGTCTGAGAATCACACATGAGTGTCAAGATAGGGCCCTTCCCTTTTCCTCAGCCGTTCCCAGGACCGTCCTCTAAGAAGGGCACTCCTTCCATGTGGGCTGATAGTCACAGTAATAGCAACGGAGAGAATGATCGCTTACCTAAGTGAACTAAAGGATTCCACTTTCTCTGCAGAACTGAGGAGGAATGCGTATCATGAACATAGTGTCTGTGTTTGGGTCACACTTAGGGCACAAATGTCTTGAGATACTGATCTTTTAAAACAAGACCATTGGAGTACACAGATTGGAACGATCATGGTTTGAAGGATACTTGGTTGACAGGGGTGAAAAATAATGTCAGAGAGGTCCTGGGACAAGATTTCGAAAATTATTTTTATGTCATGCCGAAATGTCTGAGGATAGTTGAGAAATCCATAAAGACAAGAAAGGACCAAAGAACAAAGCTGCAAGCAGGGAAGTTTTTAAAAACAGGAGTGATGTAATCAGACCTGAGGTTTAGAAAGATGATTCTGAGCCCAGTGAGACAGTTCATAAGGTGCTTGATACCAAGTCTGGTGTCCTGAGTTTAATATCTGGGAGCCACATGGTGGAAGGAAAGAACAAATCCCTGCAGGTTACATCCATGTTAACGCCGGAGCGTGCCTTCCGTGAATAAATAAATCTAACTTTGAAAAGTTAGAACAAGACAGATGATGATGAAATGTCTGAGTTTCAGAGCTGGGCTGGGAGATCAGCAGCAGAGGATGCAGGAAGGGGGCAGCTGCAAGCACCGGGTACCAAATGCCCCCCAAACTAGCACAGTGACAATGGGACAATTGTATCCTGTCCACCATTTACCTTCTCCACAGACCCCCCACCTAGCTTTGGCACTGCAATCTGAGGGCATACGCACCTAGGCCTGGCCACAGGCAACAGAATCCATGCTTTTGACCAGAGTGCCCCCGGGTGGGGTGCTGTAATCTTTTATGCACACCCAGAAAGTGTGAGGATGCTAATGGGTTAGGGGCAACAATGGTGGCCAGGAGTTCTGTGCACTTCACAAAACTCCTCAAAAGAGACTACAGGAGCAAGAGCTTGCAGTGGCAGCACAAGGCCACCTTAGCTCACTGTCTTCTGCTCACCACCCCCAACCTCAACCCTGCCACGGTTCCCTGATCCTACCAAATCATCTAGTGTCCATGGGACTTGTCTCAGGCTGTTTGGGTAGAAATCAGGCTAAGGCAGTAATCAGTAATCAAAGAACCTGGTCATTCACATGGGGTCAAAGAAAGGAGAAACCTCTGAAAAGACTGGGGTTCCCATTGTAGGTGACAGAACTCGCAACTGCTGGGGCTATCAGATGTGTGTCCATTCCCAGCGCATGCACAAGTGCACACACAGTGTGCATACTGTTCTTGCTCATTTACACATGATCTTGGGAAATAGCTCTGCTCTGTGAGTACCCAGCTGCACTGTGGGATGACCCTGTGAGACTGTCTGCTCTCCTTCCTTTGGGCCTTGTTTTCACTCCTCCTTCTCCGCAGCCATCTCCTTCCCATTTCCTTCCCTTGTCTTTGTTTCCCTCCTATCATAAAATCCATTTGCATGGTCCAAAGTTGAATACCCAGAAAGAATAAAGAACATTTTATTTATTAAAGATAAGGAGACAGAAATCAAGTTAGTCCCTCACCTGCAGGCCAGTTTGCTAGCATTTTCTAGTAATTTGCCAGGGCCTTGAGGTCCACCAAGAACTGGCTGTGTAGTTTCTTGTATAACACAGGCATGACTCAACTCTCTTTCCCACTGGGGATGCGGAGGAGGTTGCCTGTGCAGGTGGAGCCTGGAGGCAGCCTGCACCTTGCTTGCAGGTTTTGTCCATGTGCAGTACTGTACTGAAGTGGTAGGTGCCATGCAGTACTGATTCTGCATGTAGGTGAGTCGCGTTGCTGTGAGACTGTTTCACATTATAAAGTCGCAGTAACCAGAACAAAAATGTTAGTATGGAAACCTCACCAATCAATTCAACAGGTATTTCTTGTGCAATTGAGATGACTCCTGACTTACTACATGTTTATAGCCCAGCAAGCCAGCAATAAGTTGGTGAGCCTAACTGTGGGACACCACAGTTCTGTATAGTTTGGTGACACTGTGCACACCAGAGGGCTGGTGGTTTCCCTTGGTAACTTGAGGCAGGGTGCCTATCTTAATCTGCTTTCCATTGCTGTGATAAACACTATAACCAAAGCAACTTGGGCAGAAAAACGTTTATTTCAGTTTACAGTTATAATCCACCAGGAAGGGAAGTCAGTTCCAGAACTCAAGTAGGAACCCGGGGTCAAGAACTGATGTAGGTCATGCTTACTGCTTCGGACCCCATAACTTAACTAGCCTTGCTTTTTTATAGTACCTAGGATAACCTGCACAGCTGTGGCATCATCCCCTAGTGGGTGAGGGCTTCCCATAACAATCATTAATTAAGAACATGCCCCATCAACTTGCTTACAGATCAATCTGGTGGAGACATTTTCCCAGTTGAGGGTCTTCTCCCCAGCTTATGTCAAGTTGAAACCAACCAACCAACCAACCAACCAACAACTAACCAGAGCAGAGTGTGTATGTGGGAAGGGATGTGACCTCAGGTAGCTGCAGTATACTGCCACCACCCAAGAGAGCAATATACTAGGAAAATATCTAAACTCAACGTTCAAAGTTGCTCTTGCTCCACAACACAGCAGAGAGGATTGTAAGACTATTTACCCTTCCCACTTGTCACAGTCAACATTGACTATCAGCTTGACAGGATCTAGAATCAAAATGAAGGCTCTAGGCATGCCTGTGGAGAACTTTCCTGATGTGGTTAAACTAAGGTGGGAAGTCTCGCTGTGGGTGGTGCCATCCTCTGGCTTGGATCCCACACTGAATGAAATGAAGACCAGATGAGTATCAGCATCCATCACCCTCTGTTTCTTGACCCTAGGTGCAGTGTGAGCAGCTGCCTCACCTTCCTGCCACCATACCTTCTTTGTCACCTCGAACTAAGAGCCCAAATAAACTCCTCCTCTTCCTCCTCCTCCTCCTCCTCTTCCTCCTCTTTCTCCTCCTCCTCCTCCTCCTCCTCCTCCTCCTCCTCCTCCTCCTCCCTCCATCCCTCCCTCCACTCCTCCCTCCTTCCCTCCCTAAATTGCTTGTGCTGGGTGTTTTGTCATAGTGATGAGAAAGTGATGAGTCTAGCATCTTAGACTACTGAATTTGGAGTAGAGCAAAAGAAATCAGAGGCCAGTCTCTTCTTGTACAAGCTTTTGTGCCTTTGCGAATGGTCAGAAAATTCCAGTGCTGCTTTATCCCAGGTCCCTGCCACAGATTCACCACCGTCTCTGACATAGGTCATAGATCTCTGGTTCCTGTCTTCCAATCTACAGAGCACATTGCTGAAGACATTGCTATGTTAAGAAATGGGGGAGAGGGGGATGTTGTATTGTTTTTATTTTTAGAGTTAAGAAAAGAGTCTTGTCTTTGTAGCAAAAGATCGTTTTTTCACTTCCTCCTAAGGCAGACACATTCCTCTGAGATCTGCCCCCTTTCAACTGATGCAGGCAAGAGCTGACCTTATGTACTGCTGTCTTGAATCCCCTTACTGCCATCCATCTTGGACTAGAAATATCCATAGGAGCAGAAAAGGAGTGAGAACATTAATCCTCTTTTTAAAAATCCCATGCTCTGTGTGCAGGGTCATTTTCTTTACATCTTACTTGGGGAGTTGAGGTGGAGAAGGTTGGGAACTAGCCAAGGAGCTGAGTGAAACACAGCTGAATGAGGTGCCATCTTCCCCCCATGCAAACAGTGGCACAGGGACTTGTTTTTGCTTTGTCATGACTAGACAACCCAAATATCACCAGGCCTGCATCAGCAGTCAGGTCTGGATTCTGTCATTGTCTGTCCCTCTGGTATTCAGAGATGCCGGCTCAGGAGAGACAGCACAGTTCAGTTTCCAAATGCATCTGAAATCCTTTAAGCCCTTTTGTGGAGGCGTTGCAAAGTCACAGTGGGTATGAGCCTTTCCCCCCTTGGTGGCTGCATCCAGGACAAGCACAGCTGGCTCTTTCTCCGGAGAAACATTGGCATCTGTGGTCTAAAGGTTAAGCATGCTGGGGCCTGGCTTGTTGGATTGCATTTCATTAGAGAGTCCCAGGGAAGAGCCAGCTGAGCTCTGTGGCTCACTGGGGAGTGGGAAGCAATCCCTTGCTAGTCCTTCTCCAGGGAAGGCAAGCACAAGCGGCATATGATGCTCTGCCTGTGGCACCAACAGTTAATTTCCACTGGTTTTTCTATAGCGTCAGCAGCTCTGGGATGGGAAGGGCAGGCTCTTTACTGCTTCCTGCAATACCTCTTGAGCTCCTCTCTAAGATGCTGCTTTTGTTCCCCAGGCTCTTCTCCAGCAGTTCTGTCTTGCTGGGGAGGTAAACACTTGGCTTGGGGTCCAGAGGAGTTTAGCTGCTTTGATTTCTCACTGCCTTAACTCGGGGTCTCTGAAACAGTTATTGTGACTCCTGAGATAGTGTTAAATGTTTCCCTTACTCCCACATACACACAGCCCTCTCTTGTTTCTCTTTGGCCCCTCAGAAATGCTTACTAATGGTTGTGGAACCACACTGATGCATATGGGAGAATAATCAGCTAAAACAAATATGAGACATTCAGTGACGATGGTGGCAACTGTGGGGGGCAGTAACAAGGACAATCCTCCTAACAAGCGTTTGTTGAGATACTTGTATGTATTGTGCATACTATGAAGTACTTTACACAGTTTCTTATCTAATCCTCCGATTCTCTCCAACATTTACAAAGAAAAGTATTCTTTCTAGCTCCATTTTGCAGAGAAAAGTGAGGCCTAATTTACCGGATACATGATTCTAACCAAAACGAACCAGTGCCTAATCACAGGGTAAAGCTAACAGTGGATCTGTCAGCTCCATGTCATCCTCAGAACTCGGTTCTAGAAGATGATAATTGATCATTGTTCTTCATAACAACACGTCCTGAGACCGTAATGATAATGGCCATAATTATCAAAAATTTTACTACCAGATACTGTGCTTGGAACTTCACACATATTACCTCACACAGACCTATATGCTCATAAACAACAGGTCAGCTTGAACGTCACGAACAGAGACATCTCCAATGCAAGAGGTTCTGCTGGCTGAAACATTTGCATACTGGCATGATGTCGTAAGTGGAAAATTCCACATCTAACTTCATGAAAAGGAACACAGTAAAAACTAAAGGTACATTGAAATGTCGTACATTGGGTTGTTCATAGTAGCACTTGCAGAGAAGAATCCCAAGTTCAAGGCCAACACAAAAGAGGAAGGAAGGGGAGGGGAGGGGAGGGGAGGGGAGGGAGGGGAGGGCAAGGGAGGAGGGGGGAGGGAAGTCCAAGATAATAATAAAATGTAAAAACTCTCTAGGCTCAGTAAGGCGTAAGGAAACAGGTGAATGTCATGTTTTGGCTTAAGTCTCACCATTTCACTGTATATATGCAAATATTTGAAAATTCAAAACAGTAGAAAACTTGTACACTTTAGATAATAACATTACAGACAGTTTGCAATGCCACCTTACAAATGAGAAGACATAGTCAACTTTGACAGTAAGTAATGTCTCCTGGTTCATCAGCCAGTCTCTGAGAAACTGGAACTCAGACCTCAAGCTACAGATTCCGAAGTCCAAAATATTCTCAAAGGCAGTTTCTTACTGTTTTCTTGGAAGAATTGC
Organism: Uromys caudimaculatus; assembly: GCA_028551405.1. Taxonomy (NCBI): domain Eukaryota; kingdom Metazoa; phylum Chordata; class Mammalia; order Rodentia; family Muridae; genus Uromys; species Uromys caudimaculatus. Next base: position 99,413,197 of record CM052706.1, on the reverse strand, counting down.
ATGTTTGGCAGTGATTGGCAGCATGTCATTTCTCCACACACATGCAGCTTTGTGCATTGGATACACGGTGTAAGTACCCCTTCAGAAACAAATGTCTGTTGAGATCTGCTATATGCTAGGCTCTACATGGGACTCTGGGATGTATACTGTGGGTGTCTCTAAGGCACCCACGACCTCACAAGGAGAAAGACTTTTGGATACATATTTTTCTAGAATTCTGGGAATCTGGTGAGAGGCCTGTGAACCCTTGCACACTGTAGGCACTTAATACAGTTCAACTTTGGAGAGACTCTGATGTGAGCGAAACCCTGTTTAATTTAAGAGGGTAATGGAGTTTCTAGATGTTTGTGAAACTGAAAAGCAGGCAACTCTAGCAAATAAAACAATCATCAGTCAGCCAATCAATGACTAAGTCAGTCAGTTAGAACCTCCAACTCCAGGCCATCCCTCTGGAAAAACAAAACTACCTGGACCAGGCCATATGTGCTGAATACCCTCAGTACAGACTGCCCAGGACAGCAGGTTCACAGTGCTGTCCTTCCAGCCTCCAGGCAACTTGATTAAAGTAGGGACACATTGTCCAGGGACAACTAGAATCTCTCCCACAGGACCTATGCTAGAAGGCTTGCAGAAGATGGCCTTGCCCATCACCACAGACTGGTAGCTCTCCTGGGTCGAGTTATGAGAAAGTCAGGAAACACTGGATAGCCAAAAGAAGAAAGAGAAGAAGGAAGCAGACAAATAAGTAGAGACAAGTTCTCAGTGCCGGGGAACAAAAGGAACATCCTTGAGACTCTATCTGCCTTCAAGTTCAGGTGGAACAAATAACTTCTGTTTGGAGTCATCTACTTTATTTAACTAAATTATTTTAGATGTCCTCACTTGGGTCAGTGTCCTGAAGAAAGATCTTTGGTTAGAATGCTTCCAGATTCTTCTTGACCACCACAAAGTCATCTTTATAACCCATTATTTCATCTCAACCATCAGACGTAGCCATAGACACAGGAAAAAGTCGAGACATGTCAGGTCTCTGTTGCAGCTTCCATCTTTGCTGTAAGCTCTTTATGCTCCAAAGATTCACTGTCGAATTGTCTCCATGTTGGTTCCAGGCAGCCTTTGACGCCTGTGGGGCTTCCTTCAGACGGATTCGGTGACCCAGTGGCAGCAGATCCTTTCTACCTTTTCTCCGAGGCTTCAGCAGCAGCTCTCAAGGCCTTTCCTGGGCTTTCTCCCTCGTGGAAGATCTATGAGTGTAAACAGCTCACCTGCCAGAATAGACTGTGCTCCAGGGGGCAAGATGTCCATCTTATCATCTTCAAACATCAACCAACCTTAGAAAACAAAAGATACTCAAAATGCACTTACAGGGCTGGAGAGACAGCTCAGCAGGTAAAGATTTGCCAAGCCTGGTGCCCTGAGTTTGACCCCTGAAGCACACAAGGTAGAAGAGAAGGGACTCCCACAAGTGTCCTCTGACCTCTATAGGCACACTGTGGCTTGTGTGTGTGAATCCCTTCACAACAGAAATAAATGCAAAAAATAAAATTCAGATATAAAATTAATGAATAGGTGGACTAGATCAAATTACTAGAGAGCATAATTTAAAAATACCAACCCTAAAATTGTGGAGGAAACATGACAGAAACTTTAGATCACATCAGACATGCGCATGTCCCAGAGCAGTGTCCTTTTTAGCTTTCTGACTGAAAATACCTGTGTGATTGTATAGAATATATACTATATCACACGCTCCTCTGGAAAGCTGATAATCACGTCTTCCCATGCCGTGTGTCTTCAGCGAAAGAAGCAGTTCTTGTAATCAGCTTATGGTGCACTTTTCACCATAAGACATGTATAGATAATTATTACATTTATTTGTTTATTATCTCTCTGTGAGAATATAAGGGAGTGCCCTTCCTCTCACTGGCAGAGGCAACTCATGTTCATGAAGAATGCTCAGGACAGAAATGATGTATCATCACCTAGCAACCACTGGAGGAGTGACCGAAGGAAGAAGGCCTGGGAATGTAAATGCACCAGCCTCCACCCTCAGTGAACCCACTGTCTCAAGCACGTAAGGATCCTTCCCAGATCCTTCACAACAGGCCCCGGCCTTCATCCCAGCACTGGTTTGCCTGCTGGTTGCCAGATGCCTGAAGCTGCTCCCTCTTCTGAGAATTTCCCTCAGTGGACAGAAACGGCTCTCCCTGAAGTGTCAAAGAGGTTGCATATTATCCCCAGAGGTGGCCAGTAGATAATGACTGATTAATAGAAGAAAAGTTTCACGATATTATTTGCCATCCAGAGTTTCCCCACAGAATCAAAATGAACACATCTGCCTGTTCTCCATTCTTTCTCTCACTCCTTTACAGTTTTACTTGTATTCTCTCAAAAGAAATCACGGGTATAAAAATCCCACCACACCCTTGTATTATAAGAGGCATATCTGAATCTGAGACACCTGAGTTATTTATTATCTATTACCTATCACTGTTGTTAGACATTCTTTTTGTTTGTTTGTTTGTTCATTTGTTTGTTTTGTTTTTCAAGACAGGGTTTCTCTGTGTAGCACTGGCCATCCTGGAACTTTCCCTGTAGACCAGGCTGGCCTCTAACTCAGAGAGATTCTCCTGTCTCTGCCTCCCAAGTACTGGGATTAAAGGCATGTGTGAACACCAGCCGACATTAACATTCTTTATCCATTTGTAAATTTAATTTAACCAGTAAATCGCTGATTTATTCCAGCTCATTCAGGTTCAATCACACTTAGTGCATTGGACATGGTCAAGTCTGGATCTGAGCACTGATTGTCCAGCTGCAGTCTCTGGCATTCATATTGCTCTACAATCATACATTGTTACCATAATTTGAAATACCCAGATGGGCCTTGTTTACAGGCTTGGTACCGTGCATGTGGCACTATTTGGAAAGGTATTGAGGCTTTAGGAAGTGGGTTCTGGTGGCAGAAGTGGAGAAGTGACTAAGGACACCTCTAGCTCCTCCCCACACCCTCTGCTTCTTTTTCATGAACAGCCACTGTCACACGCACCTTCTGCCATGCCTTCCTTGCCACCATGGCTGAAACATTTCTGAAACTGATGCAAATCTTTCCTCCTTTCACATATTTCTCTTATGTATTTTGGTCACAGTGATACCAAAATAACTAACATAGAAAGTATTTAGAAATATTTTAATGGCAAAAATGTGTTTTGTGGCTGGCCCCTAGTTAGACAAGGCATGCAATAAGTCCCAACTACATAATCCCTAAATTGAAAGGTAATCAAGTCATTTTCCTTGGTCAAATTGGCTCTCCCTGCACATTCTGATGAGAGTCTGACTTCCAAGTCCATGTGGGGGTGGGGTTTGATGCTTTCCAGCACCACCTGGGCCTTCAGTAAATTCTTAGGACAATAGGTAGACGGGTAGACCTAGTGTGTTGATTGATGAAGACATCCAGAGATGTTAAGTGATATTTTCCAAGGCCACAGAACACTTTCTCTTCAGGCTCAAGTAATTCAGATTCCTTAGCCATGCCTGAGTCTTTTAAGCTGTTGTCTCATACAAATCCACAGCTTTCACTATTACTGATAGCGATGGGCCACCAATAGAAAGCAGTTTTGGCTTTAGTCTCTCCATCTGTGTCTGATTTTATCGGTCAAGAATGGGACAAAGAAAAAAACCTTGACTGGAAAAGGGCTCTCATCTCCCATGGTAACACTCACAGCCTCATCAACCATGTCCAAGTGGAAAGTGGATTAGTTGATACATGGAATTGAAATCTATAAATGTCTAAATTGAGAAGGATGGACTGCTCGTTTCTTTTGGGGGTATGTTATCTCATCATAAGGGAGGTTTGTGTTTCTAAACATTCAAACATTTTTTCCTGGTTTGAGTAAGCAGAAGCTAACAGTAGTTGAGTAGCAGAAGCTAACATTAGTTAGTTATTAGTTAGTAGTTAGTCAGTGGCTGAGAGACCAAGCATGGCTGAGAGACAGCGCCTCAGCACAGTGCCTATGGCGAGAAAAGAACACTGAAACTGTCTATGGTAAGGAACTGCTAGTCCTTGCAAAGGAATTAGCACCAAGGAGAGATTATTGACTGCTATATTCTTTCTGACACTAGTATGTTTTGTTTTTGTCAAAACAATGCACCAAATTTCCAGGTCCTATCTAGATTTTATTTACACTTGGAAAAAGTGAAATTTGCACCAAAGAAGAAAATAGAAAAAGGATATTTCATTAAGTCAGCATTAGAAAAAAAGAAAATTTGCTACATGATCACCAGATTAATAAAAAAAAACAAAACCCTCTAACTGCAGTCTGTAGAAGGCTATACTGTCTTGTTTATGTTGGACCAGTGCTCCTCAACCTTCCTAATGCTGCAACCCTTTACTATATAGATCCTCATGTTGTGGTGACCTCCAACCATAAAATTATTTTTGTTGCAACTCCATAACTGTAATTTCTCTAGTGTTATGAATCATAGTGTAAATATTTTTGCAGATAAAGGTTTGTCAAAGGAATTGTGACACCCAAAATGAAAACCACTACTTTAGACAGTTCTGTGCTCTAAAGCAGAACCTCACAAAACAAAGATTTTTCAAGTATTTTCATTATAGAAGATAACACTTGGCTACTAATGCCCTGAACATTTTCTGTAGTAATGCTGGGAGTTGAGCCCAGGGCCTTGTCCCTACTAAGCGTATCCTTGAATAATGCTTCAAATATGGAAGTCAAAGACTGTACCATAGAGTGGGGAGACCAATTCACCAACAGACTGACTGATAGGGTACACATTTTATCTGTTATTTCTTGACTTCAGTATGTTCAGAATTGCATATTAATAAACTATAACTGAACAGGCCCTAAGGTTTCTTCTAGCTCTGTAATTCACATTTATGAAAATGATTGTACACGCTTTGGAGAAAGATCTCAGAGATCCCATAATAAATATTTTTCAGATAATTTCTTTCTAGAATTTTGTGGTGTGGTGAAACATAACTTCCTCCTCTGAAATATAAATCATGCTGAGGGCTGAGAACACAGCTCAGTGGTAAAACGTTTGCCTAGCCCGTGTTCAATTCTCAAAAGCAAAAATAAAACAATAACAATAATAAAATAAAAGAAACAACAGAAAAGCCATATCATATTGAGACATGCTTATACGAAATATATTGATTGGTATTGCTTTTAAATTTTTAAGCCTCATACACGATCAAAGAAATTATAGTTGACACAGTGAAATTAAATTACGTAAGCAAAAAACATCTGGGTAATGATTCTGGAGAAGCACCTGAGATTGATATGGTTGGACAGACAACATAAATCTGACAGGTCAGAAGTCAGGTCCCAGTAGATCGGCCAGTACAGGAAGCTGGGGATACTGTAAGCCCCAACAGAGAGAACTCAGTATCTTCGGTTACATGAGAGTCATGGCTTACAGACAGAAGTCATGACGGGGAGATGAGGTGTTTTGGTTTGTTTGTTTGTTTGTTTCCCAAAGAGAACCACCCAGAATGCTGCTGTGTCTGAGGACCTTCTCATGTAGTCCCATGAGGTTCTGTGAGGAGATGCTTCGATTCTGTCTGTCCTTCAAAGACTCACCAAATTGGTTAGTACAGATACATGGCAACATAGAAGCTCTGGAAAAGACTTCTCTATGTCTATTGATTAATCATTCTGACATATTTTTAGTGCATTCTCTAGTTGTTCTATGGAGAAATGAACATCACTGGGATAAAAACAGTAGCTAAGAACCTAGTGGGAGTACTTTTGAGGGATACATGGGAGCAGTGGCAGTTCCTTGGGATTCTGGGATATGTATTGGTTATCCAGGCACATGGACTAGTTTGGAACTGAGTGGCACCGTGGATTCTTCCTGACCCAGGGACTGTAAGCAGAAATAGCATGGTTCATTTCTGACCAGTGCTGATGTGAGGCGAGACTGTCTGTATTCTTCTTAGTCACCAGCGCCTGGCCTGGTGACATCCCACACCGTGGAATGCTTTCAATGAGGAGCTACTGCGGAGTGGAACCCTTAATGTGTAGGGTGGAACTGGCGTGGGATCTGGCCTGAGCGGAGCAAATGCGTGGTGTTTAGAGCATGGGGGTGAATTAATTTTTACTGCAGAACGGTGCAGCAGATTCTAACATGTAGACACTAACTGTGGAAATGAGCAGTCAGATTTAGGAAGCAGTGGAGATGGATCTCATGGGAGTCTCTGATGGGTAAAAGATAAATGGCACTGAAAGAATTGCTACCACGGAGTCAGAGATTAGCAACGGCTGTCGGTGCTCATCAGTTACAGCTCCTGTCTCCATCCAGCTCAGTGTAGTCTCTAATCCTGTTCAACAGAATGCTTTGGAAACATCCCCCTGAAAGAGCGAGGAGACCCTTGATTGCCGTGGTTAGGACGGAAGGCTCTCTTGCATCATCAGCCGGTGTTAGACAGTCTATGACAGGCTTAGACACACATGATTAGGGTTCTTATTTTATTATGAAGCTAGCGTGCAGGGTGAACAGAGAACAACACACATTTGCTTCAGCCTCTCAAAAAGTATAAAGCCCAGGCCATTGCTGTGTTACCACCACCAACAGAGTCAGGAAAATCACAAGGGCCAAGGAGAAAAACCAACACAAACTTCTATGAGAACCAGAAACCAGGAAGAGTGAACTGCCTCAGGGAATGGCAGTTTTGACTGGTCACACTGGCTCTAAGGAACATGTGAAAGGCCCTTGTTGAGTTCTTGTTCCTGACATCTTATTGCCCTGGCACAAGTACTGTTGTTAGATCAGCCACTATAGTTTATAATCACTATATCTCAGCCACAAGATTTTTTTCAGATTTATTTTTCTGGTTATTTCACTTATTGATTTTATTAATAACCTTGCTGTGTCGCCCAGGCTTTCCTAGAGATCATTACATGTGTAGGCTGGCCTAGAAATCGTGGCAATCCTCTTTTGCCCCATCCTTCCAGGCACTAGAATTACAGTCAAATGTGATTACATTCAGTTTAACTTTGTATTATAAATCAGGAAAAATTAGGAGAGTTGCTTTGAGAGCTAAGCAATGTAATGCACATGTGCTTCTGAAACCTATAATGCTAGTCTAATTTGCAGAGTTGTTATTATTTTTGACCAGCATTTTCTCTTTAATTTTGATCCCACATGCAATCCTGATAGGACTACAGAGGAAACATAAGTCTTAGTCCAAACCATGGCACAATGGCATTTTCAAGATGTCACTAGCCTTGGACCCTATACACCAACTCATGTGTGACTGTGAGCTTTATATGAACTAATGAAATCAGCAAAGCATGCGCTCATTAATCAAATGTTTGCTCAGCAGTTTATGGCTCTAAGCACATAGAGTAAGCTCAGCTCCATTGTCCCCACCCCAAATGTACCCCACCTCTGGGAGGCCAAAGGGGGAAACATTTTGTATCTAGACCTGGTTCCCCACTCTTTGCAACACCAATATCCCAATTGGATCTTAGCAATGGGATCAGAGCCTGGCAGCCAAGCACCAGGATACAAAGGTATCGAAGGAAAGACAACCAGAAAGATGCTCAGAGTAGCTGCTCAGAGTTGCCTCATGGTGAAGCGGTACCGGAAGTGAAGCTGGATAGACCTCGACAGAGGCTATAGCTCCATCACAGGCCTGCCAATGAGAGAGAATGAGCTGTCTACTTGGCAGAGAGATGATTGACACAACTCTACAAGTGTCTCTTCTTAGGCTAGATAAATGGGGTCTGCACACCATCTATTCCCAGAGCCCATGCTTTTAGTTAATAGCCAATTGAGTCCTAGTTTTTTATATCAAAGTTCCCTTTTTGCATCTCTAGTCTACACAGCACAGCACAATTAGAAACCAGAGCAACACTACCGGAAACATGGGAAGACTGGCCAACAGGCTGGGCCAGACTCCAGATCTGCTTGTAGATCACTTGATTCTTGGGGCCCATTTTTGGAAACTCTCCAAATATTTTCTGGTAGTTTATTATGACAGTGTGAAAAATATTTATTAACCCTTATAATGTGCCAGGCACTTAGGTGTTAGGCACCGGGCACACAAAAATATACGTTAACTTGCAGTATAGTGAGACAGACAGGTACAGACCCCACATAGATGTGGTCTGGGAGGTAATACTGTGTCATCTTTGAGGGTACCAACACTGGATTTTGAAGGCACATAAAAGGCTAGTTTTAAATATACATAGGAGACCAACTGTGGTGCATTCCTGAAACTGTAGCATTCTGGAAGCTGAGACAGGAGGATTGTGAGTTCAAAACTAGCCTGAGCTACACAATAAGACTCTGGCTTAAAAAAAAAAAATCATTACCTACAAAAGACAAATGAAAGTGAGAAAGTGTGTGTGTGTGTGTGTGTGTGTGTGTGTGTGTGTGTGTGTGTGTGTGTGTTTGAAAAATAAATAAAGGCAAGGAAAAGCATTTCAGATACAAGGACTAGCCCGACCAAAGACACGGGTGACAATGATGACCTTATCGTGGGATATACTTTCTGTGTAAGGATGGCTTAAGCCTTGTGGGACTCTGCTATAAAAACAATCTGTATCCCAGGGGACAGTTATAAGCTAGAGATGTAGATTTGGCAGTATTGCCTGCTGGAGACATAGGGAAAGAGGCAAGGAAGCAGGAAGAAAATAACCAATGGAGATTTGCACTCGATGGACCACCCAGACTTAAGGGGCAGGATAAAATGGCCCCAGAGAAGTGATCACTAAAGATGAAGAGGAAATCCAGAATATTCATAGTTTTAAGCATACGGCCATAATAACAAAAAATGGCCCAAAATGAATATGCATTCCATTTAATGACATGAAGAGATTTTGCAAGTTTTCCTGAAGTACACTCAGTGGTGTGGGAGTCACAGAGCAAGGAAGTTGGCTTTTGCTTCTGTGCCAAGAAAAGGAGTGAGCTGAAGATGGTCTCAGACAAGAAAAGATATTTTAAAGCTAAAAACCAGAGGGTACTGTGAGTTGAGCTAAAGAATGACTAGAAATGAAATATATGGAGATGGTCAAGGCAAAGCAAATGGTGGAAATGTAAAGATCAGAGAAGGCATGCTGGGACAGGGTGTGCACTCTCACCACATCCACTGTAGGTCATGTGACTCAACCCCGCATAAGCACAGACTAATGTGCAGAATCCATGTTACACGTCAAAGCAATCACAAGGGACTGTTCAAACTCGGTGCGCATCGGAACTCCTGCATTGTACTTTCCTTACTGGCTTATGTCACTGACAAATGCAAATCTGCCAGTTTGAGTTCATGACCCACTGACCAACAAGGACCCAGTGGATGTAAAGACTCTTCCATTCCTAAAGTAGAGAAAAATTTAGAAGAGATGAAAACAAATACCCAGGTCCAGGCAGGAATGTGTAGACGCAGATGAGGTCATGTGCTAAATATTCAGAGAGTAGAGTCAAGAAGAGAGACAGGGACGAGAAGGGGGCATCCAGAATAGCTACTGACACCAGACCAGCATGCTGATCTAGAACACAGACATGCCTGCTGCCATCCAGGCCTGTTTAAGCCAGTGTTTGCTTTAGCACCGGCGAAGGTCGTCACTTCTACAACGCTGACACTGTTCCAGCAGGCTTGCCAGTTTCCTTTGGTACTCTTTCACCAAAACCAACCAATAGTTACTGAATACAGACTGAAACGAAAGTGTGCCATGCTCTGGGCTCCTCTGTTGCATGAACTGACAATGCCACACGGCTCCTTTCAATTTCTGCTCCCCTACCCCACACACACCTCTGACAGAACAGACACACTTTCCTTACATTCTCCCAAATGGATACATCTCCTCCTCCACTTTTATTAAGATGACTTTTTTTTGAGCTCAGAAAATGGTCCAACTGTCAGACTGACACCACCAAGCACGGCCTTCAGCACTCTATAGGTACAGATTGTTTCCTGACGGACATCTGTTTGCAATACACTGTAGAGGCATGCCAGTAGCCACCCTTGTGTTTATACTGTTGGCCCAACTTCCATACCATGCCACTGTAAGATTGGAAACAATATGGCTTCTGCCATTCATTCAATGTTTATTGGGCAGTGACCATGTGCCATGTGTTGTTCCAGCACAGGGACATAGTGTACATGGGAACAACGTGGTCCCTGCATTCAAAGTTGCTGGCATTCTCTTCTGAGAAAGGGAGAAGAGAGACAATTCTGTTGTATTTCTCCTCCCCTCCCCCTCCCCTCCCTCTACCCCTCCTCTTCTCCCCCCCCCCCTCCATCTTGGTGATGGAGAGATAATGGGAAAAGAAGCGTGTGGGAGTAGAGAACCCATGTGCAAGCACGTAACTTAGAGCCAGAGCCTGGAGAAACCTTGGTCCTTGAACTAAAAGCTAATATGGCTCCAGCCTTGTCACGGAAGGAACAGGACTGGAGTGTGTGTGGGGTCGTAGGCGCATGGAAGACATGCATCCCTCTTCTACAAGGCATTTTAGTCAGAGTGGTGATGGACAGATGCCATGACTGATGTCTGAGCATGTAGCCGATTACTTAACAGACTGAGGTGTCTCAAACAATAACAACAACGACAACAAAGTCAGTGATCTGCTTCCATGACGCTTTGATGGCTCTTGTCCAGATGTAAGCACTGATGAGCAAGGTTTGCACCTGGAGCCCTTTCCCCACCATCCTCACAAAACACTTCAGTCATTTGTCTCTATCCAGTCCCTCAACCTTGAGGCCAAATGGTAATGTATATGGCCGAGAAGCTGGAGAAGCTGGGATTCCCATAACAGACCTAACCTTGTACCTCCCAACACCTTTGGATGGCATGCTAGGTTTCAACATCACAACAGAAGACCGTGAAGACATTTCTTTGTTCTAGTGCTAGGTTTTCTAGAGTGGAGTCACTCTGCTCTGCAGACGTCCTCATAACCCGGAAGTCTTAGAAATACTCACTCTGTTTGCCCTCTTTGTTTCCCACTCTACTCCCAGTCCTAAGGCGCCTCAACATTCACATGACCCCCTCCCCTCCCGCTCCTCAGTTCCAAAGGTGACTGCAGATTGAGCTGCTAGGCAGAGCTGACTCTATGAAATGTACTCTGCTGGGTGCGGCAAAAGAAGCATAAGCTCTTAGCTCATACACCTGGAATCTGTCTTGTGCCTGCTAAGTGCAAATCTGCAGGTTTAATGATTAATTGGAATGACAACAGAGGCCTGTGCAGGATGGGTGACGGCTACTGAAGAATGGCTGCATCTCTCTGTGCAGTTAGAAGCCCAGGGAGCCTAGACCATAGAGTGGATGGAAAACCAGCCCTTTACCAGGGAGACCAGGAAGCCACCATGAAGCTGCCTCCTCACTTGCTTATGGAAGAAGAAAGCTGTGACACCTTAGGAGGGAAAGAGGAGGGAGTTATGGTTATCTTATTTCCTCTCCACTTGTTGACCTTTGACTTCTGTGTTTTATCCACTCCAAGACTCCCACTCCCAGCCCTTTAAATCAGCCATTTTGAGGAACCTTTGCCTCTTCTAGCTCCTTGTACCTGCGAGATTAAAATCCTTAAGCTAAAAACAACTCTTTCTCCTGTTGTGATGACATGTGACTAACTCATCTAATAGGTCAGCTTAGAGCCCAGCTTCTGTGTTTTACCTCTTAAGCAATTGGCTCCACAAAGCCTTTTGTGTTGTAGGCTACAAGAACCATCCTCGCTGTGGACATGAAAATTGGATGCAATTAGATAATGCTCAGTGTCTCACACATGACACGCTTCCCTTTGTCATTGTCCATCACTAGCCTGAGAGCAGTTGATGACAAATAAAGATCTTAAGAGACTGGATGACCCAGCATTTGTTGTACCTGAGCCCACTGCAGCTGAGTCCCATGCTCTGTTTGGTGGTGCACTGCTCTGGGGCTCACTGGCTCTGCTTACCAAGGTTAGGTGCCGGGGACCAGGTGAATGCCACTCACTAGGCTCTGCTGTGCCTGTGCCTGTGCCGCGTACCTGTTCTTCTGAACTGATGGAGTCACATGATGGAACTAGCAATAGCTGTCTTCAGAGTCAAACGCAGACCCAGAGTATTTCCCAGCCAACAATAGCCCAGCATTCCAGAGCTCTGGTTTCCTAAGGCCTGATGTGAGTTTCCCACAGGTTTGGAGGCAACAAGATATGCATTGCCTGCTCCATTGTTTGTCACTGCCTGTCCCCATACCCGAGTCCTCTCCTTTCTTGCCAATATGTAATCTTCTCACAGGGCTTTTGGGTACTCACGCCTAGACCTCCAAGACAGTGACTCACACCTTGGTCACTAAGTCCATGCGGTTTGTGCAGTATCCTAATACCATAGGCCTGTGTCCACTTCCCAAGTCTTCCTTTTGACCTCCTTACCCTTAACTGCACCTGGTTTTTAATTTCCTGCCTTTACACCTTTGCTCTCTTTGTTTACTTCCTCCCTGCTGACCCCCAGTACCTCATTTTGTCAATATTCTTCTGTCTTTTTTAATTCAGCTCAAACATGCCCTCTCTTGCAGCTTTGCTCTTGCCTGCTCTATCTCTCTTCTTCCTCCTCTGAGTCTCTGCTTATCTTATGCAAAGTTCACTTGAGTGTCATTTTAAACTACACATTTCTTCCTTAGTATATCATACTAGGGAGTCACTTCTCTGATACACAGTTTGAGGTTCTACAAAACATCTTGGGAATGACTAAAGGCTGAATGACTGGTCCAAGCAAGTTATCCATAAGTCAAATAACTTATCAACTATCCATCATGGGCTAGCATAGTATCTAGGTGCCAGGGACACACGGGTGATTGACTAGACAAAATCTTTGTTCTTGAAGACCCTATGTTTTATACAAATACATTCTAGACGTATTTTAAAAACCAAGGTGCGGAATATTACTTTTGTTCCTTCTGTGGTAGGAGATTGTATTCCAGACTGGTGCCTCTTTGTTATTCTGGTAAAGTGATACCTAATTAAGTTCCTCCCACCCAGAGTTTACTTTAACAGATATCATTGCATTTGATCCTGACAGCAGTGCTAAGAAGTCAGAACTGTTGCTACATGTCAGGAAACAATGACTCAGTGAAGGCCAACACTCTATCCAAGCCTACAAGAGCGAGCCCAGGAGGAGTCAGTTTGCTTTACTCTGAGAAGTTCTATCCACCAACCACAGTATCACCCAAGAGTCTCCATACTGACACAAGCCACATGTCCAATGGGTTGCATTTTCTGGTTTTCTACTTGGAAGTTTCCCAGAATTCAGTCTTCATGGTTAAAACTCTACATATCACTTGACACATTTTCAGCAGAAAACATTTGTGCCACAAATTTCAGCGAGCTCTTTCAGAAGCATCACCAGCTGTCCCTTTGTCCACAGAGTGTTACAAGACTACCACTGATTTAGGTTCACCTGCAGCGACAGAGCTGCCTTTGACAGGGTCATTACACCCCAGACTCCTAATAGGACCTAGTATTCTCAGAATCCCCCTGTTTCTGCACACAGAATCACTGGTTAGCTTGTAAAGTATGCTTTAAAAGTCATGCTTTCAGCATCAGCTGGCCTTAGTAGGATTTGATGTGACTTTTATCCAAGGTTATCTGTGGAGCAGCTATAGGCAAACAGGCTAGTCTATACAAGAAGGCGTGCCCACTGCATTTCCCTGACTACCATACATCTGAAACATACTCCTCATATGCTAAATGTTCACTAAATAAAGTAAATGGGTAAGTTATTAATTTTAAGAATCACTTTGAAAACACCATAAGATTAATTATAGAGTATGGTCACAAGAAAATTGATTTCATGTTAAAAATAAATTTGATTCCTGATTCCACTCAGGTATATGACTGGCAAGACACAGCATAAGTACATGGTTTCTTTGGTAAAATGGGGTTATGCTATTTGACTATCATAAGAGAATAGAGAATATCATGAAGCATGCAGAAGAGGATTGGTTCAGGGTGGCTCCTCACCGCTAAGTCCACTAAAAATTATACTTTTTGTTGGTTTATAAACCATTGCTTAGAAAAAGCAGACCGTGCCTGGGGAAGACTCTTAGCCTTGTTTGTCCTGAGCTCTGGATGGGGCTGGGGTATGGTGTCTCCCACTGAGCACTTCCTGTGCTTTTAGAGGTGTCTCCCGCAGCCCTCACCCAGCACCTATGTGAGCATTCAGGGCCTTAGCCTGAGAGGATCACAATGGAGAGTGTTCCAAGGCCCAGAAACACCAGGTACCCCAAGCAGGCCAATGTTCTTCCAAGCTCCCAGGGCTTTCAGCACTGCCATCTGTGCTGTGTCATGGGGTACTCTTGTTGAATTCCAAGGAAAGTCAGTGAGTGAGTTCCCAAGACCTGGGAAGGATATTTCTCAAAGTGTGGAGAGGTAGTGCCAGTTCTTTCTATTTGACATCCATTCCCATAGAAAATACCACCAAGGGTAACTCCAAAGCCTTTGGCACAGCCCCTGCTCCGTTGCCAAGCTCACAGTAGAGTATCAACAAATGAATCTCCTCCTGGGAGAGGCCATTATGACACAGCACTGTCTTTAGGCAAAGCTTCAACATTAATCAACGAAGACAAAAGAGAGTGTGACTAACAATGGCCTGGCCACTGCCAAGCCCAACCACCTCAAGGAAAGTCTCTCACTGGTGCTGTTGAGGGTCAGGCACTCAAGAGTTGGTACCCAGCTGGGCGGTGGTGGCGCACGCCTTTAATCCCAGCACTTGAGAGGCAGAGGCAGGTGGATTTCTGAGTTCGAGGCCAGTCTGGTCTACAGAGTGAGTTCCAGGACAGCCAGAGTTACACAGAGAAACCCTGTCTAGAAAAAAACAAAAAAACAAAAACAAAACAAAACAAACAAAAAAAGAGTTGGTACCCTTTCTATTCTCTAATCAGTTCTGTGAGATAGACACTGTTGCCTTCCACCTACAGAGAAGGGTAATGGTTATGAAGAGGTTAGACAGTTGCCCATGACCACACAGCCTGACTGATGAAATCCACAGGGGTCTTTGCAGATTAATTTTTACCACATTAGATCTTCAGCTGTGAAACATCATCTTTAAGATCATTTCCCAGCTCTGTCCCTCTTCCCTTTAATTCATTTTAAAAATTGATGCTCAAAAATATTTCAAGTTCTAGATCTAGTTCTAATAATTAACTGTATTGATTGAGTTATTCGAGTTCACTTATGGTAGCTATCTTTGGATAATATCATGAAGACTAGAGCATGAAATTCAAGGTTTATTCCCATACACAATAATCATAGGATAGAGTAAGGAAAGTTATCAGGGGTTCCAGAAGACGGGGAAATAGGCCTTGCAGAGCAGGACTCGGGTCACTTCTTAGAAGATGAGAAATGTGACCTGGACCACAAATGTCTACAAGTGCTCGATGACATTTTACAGACAGCATGGTGCCCATGCTCTTCCAGCTTGTCTGCTTAGGTTGAGAGAACTCCTGTATAAACGGAACCTGTTATGATTTGACACACTTTAAAGACAAAAGGATGCTATGTGCCCATAAAAGTCCATCTCTCAGAACAAGGTTCGCTTGAAAAGCTACGTCATTCAAAGTCCACTGAGCATTCACTTCCTCCTTGTGGTCACTGCTTCTGTCAGTTAGACCTATACACAGATACCCAAATAACTCAGACACTTTCTGTCTTTTCTCTTCACTCGCAGAGAATGGACAGAGGGTTTGGCTTCCAAAGTGATGCCCGTGTCAGATCAGGTTCAGGGGGTTCTTACTCAAACCCTCATGTAACAAATTCAGCACTCCAACCACTGATCCTGTTGGTGTTAACCCTTACAGATGAAAAAGCCGAGGTGCCAGTGGGGTTGAACATGTGCCTGTGGTCACACAGCTGTTAAGCCACACAGCCCAGTTTTAAAGGAACACAGTTACAGGGAGTATTCATCCTGCCAGTCCTCCACCAGCTTGTTACCCAAACTGATTTGTTTGTTACCTTAAAAGCAGCAAAAAAAGGGGAAAGTAATGTGATTCTAAAATAAAACCAAAAGTGGTTTTATTTATTGTAAATATTTGGATCGATATACAGTCATAAATATAATGGTCCAAATTTTGAGGACTTAGATTTAAAAAAAAACCAAAAACATACTGCTAATCTGCATACATTGTTAATTTTCTGACTATAAGCATAAATGAAAATTACTCTAAAACCACTTTAAATTCAGTCTAAGGTCACTTATGAAATGACCATTATATATCCATATCCAAATCTACATCTGTGTCTTTCTAAGCTTCATTTTAAACAGAAAATTGCCCCATCCCTCCTGTAAACAAATCTCCAAACATTACTATTGTTTCTTCTTTCCTTGTGAAGTTAAATACTATTGTACTGGCTGGTTTTGTGTCAACTTGACACAAGCTGGAGTTATCACAGAGAAAGGAGTTTCAGTTGAGAAAATGCCTCCATGAGGTCCAGCGGTAAGGCATTTTCTCAATTAGTGATCAAGGGGGGAGGGCCCCTTCTGAGTGGTACCATCTGTGGGCTGGTAGTCTTGGGCTCTATAAGAAAGCAGGCTGAGCAAGCCAGGAGAAGCAAGCCAGTAAGCAGCATTCCTCCATGGCCTCTGCATCAGCTCCTGCTCCTTGACCTGCTTGAGTTCCAGTCCTGACTTCCTTCCCTGATGAACAGCAGCATGGAAGTGTAAGCTCAATAAACCCTTTCCTCCCCAACTTGTATCTTGGTCATGATGTTTGTGCAGGAATAGAAACCCTGACTAAGACAAATAATAAACAATAAAGGTGTTTTTATTGAATTGGTTTCTTGAATTTTGTTAGGTTTGTATCAGATTTGATTAGTGAATAAATCCATAAGTGCTAAACATCTAAAAGTATCTAACTCTGTGGAAGGGTTGAGGACACTCTCCTGTCCTTGTATACAAAGCAATGAAATGATCAAAGATCTGCACATCTGTGGATCTGACTCACGTGAAGATGTCCATCACCTCAACACCCACCAGGAGTGTTAACACTTCGTCTCACTGAATCCCACATGAATTAAGGATCATTTTTCTCAATTTGAAAGATGAAAAAAATCACAACTGTCCATTGTTTTCATATTTCTTTGATTTCTGCTGAGATCAGACACTTAATCTATATTTATTATGCATAAATGTTTAACTTTTAAACTCTTGTTTAAGACTTCTGCTTGAAGAAATTTCTCTCATTTCATATTTCTTTGTAGCTTGAGAAAATGAATACCTAAAGTATTTCCTGAAAGCCTTAATGCTGTCTTTTGGTACCCATAGAAGCTAAGGTCAGGCTTTCAGCTCTTTCAGCTCTTAGAAATCTAGGTTGTTACAGAGAATCAAAATGAGCTCACCATCTGTTCCGAGAGCTTGTGAGGACCTGGGCAGGGACGTTAAACACAATTAAGCAGAAAGTGTTCTGCTGGTGTCCTGGTGCAAAGAAACTCAGTGCATGTATCATCAGTGGTTGGAGGAGCTCCCTGCACAAAGCACTGTGAAGATCCAAGTGGGCCTTTCTAAGGCAGTTTGTTATTTACTATAAATAGGAGTGAATACCAACGTTACTGTAGCATGTGGGGCTCATTGAGTTCTGTGAGCATAAACTACTTCCTAACTTTTCCGTTACTCTGTTACTTTTTCTTAGGAACTGCCTCTTGATCTAGCTTTGCTGCAGTTGTGTTCCTTACAATGAAGCTCCTTGGTTCAGGTCACATCCCAATGGTTATAGAAGGACATGAATGTCAAGAGAGAGGGACTGAGGACTGTCTTCTCAGAGCCTGCCAATCACACTCTCTGTCCCTTCCCGGTTTACTTGCTACATAGTTCCTATCACCTAAACTATTTGTCTGTTTTAACTTTCTGCCTCCCTTCTCCATGGAGACAGGGATTTTGTCTGTCCTGTGCTACCATGTCCCCAGAACCTTGAGTGTATCAGTCATACACTGAGCACTAAATAAATGCTGTTTGCTTATGTAACTGCTCACCAGGATGAACTGGCCTGCTAAACCATTGTTTTGCACTATAATTAAGCAAAATCGGTCAAGTCCAGCAGACTTGAAGTAAAGTCCCATCTTTATCTTTTGTGACTTTGGACACATCATGCACTGGTTTTCCCTTTCAGTTTCCATCTTGAAGAATTAGCTTGGATTTATTTAAATGAGAGAAGCAAGGAAGAAGACAGACTTGACGCACACCAAGTGCCCGATACATGATGTTCTCAGGATAATTCAGGAGATAATTCTCCTGCCCAGAGTGTGACACTGGGCCCAGCCCTGGGACAACCTATTCAATCAGAAGGCCTGTCTATCGAGGGCCACATGCACCTACCCCAAGCCTTGTTCAGCAAACTGAGTCATGGAGAAGCAAAAGGGGATCACAAAAGATAGGCACCCAATCCAGAGACAGCCAGGGTCTGGGCACTGCATCAGGTTGAGCCACGCACCAGCAGGATGGTTCTGTGCCCACCCCTCTTCTCTGTTTTACTCTGTCTCCTCAGAAACTCTAGAGTGAGGTCAGAGGAGGAAAACCCACAGAATACTGGGGAGCAACTCAATATTCCAAAGCCCCCTTTGACCTATTTATTCTATAGCACAACTAAGAAAACTTTCTTCCAGAAAGGTAAAGTAACAGACCATCTCCATACAATGGACAGCTTTCCCTGCTGCCCTGGTGGCATCAGTCATTTTGGTTGTCACCATGTGTTAATTCACTAAGGCTATTTAACAAAGAAACATTAGCTACATAACTTAAGGCAACCTAAATGCATTGTCTCATACTTTTGGAGAATTAAGGTCTAGGAATGGCCAGCTCACCCTGAAAACTCTTGGAGAACTCTGCTTGGTACTTCTGTGCCTAATAAGCCAACAAGTTTTGGAGTCTCTGGCTTAGTGGCTAGACTGGAGCAATCTCTCTGGTGTTCCTCAGTCACACTGGATAAGAAATCTGCCTAACTCCAGTTTCACCTTCACATATAACATTGCAAATAAGGAGCTGACCTTCCCCATGTCACTGTAACCCATGGCATCACATCCATATGTTCCCCTAGCTCAAGTACAGGCCAAGAACTGATAGGGTCTGTAAGGGAATGAATGGCCTCTTGATTCCAAATCAGGTCAGTCTCTACTCCCAGCCAAGGCTGTAGCTGCAGTCTTTATTAATGCCACTCCTATGTGAACTTCAGTGGTGCGGGCGAGATAGGACTCATGGCAGGGCAACAGGAAAATCTCGGCTTTCTCCTTTCTCTATTCTGCTGCCCGTGTCCTGAAATCTCTGAGCATGCCCAGTCTGTTTCTGTCCAGTGGGAAGAAGGCAGTGGGATAAGCTGATCCCCAGGTCCAGTGCATTATCTTAGTCAGCAAGTGCACCTCTCTAAGAAAAAGGCTGGGTGAAAACAGTCGAATGTTGCCATTTCCCGTGGTCTCCTTGACTACCGACTAATGAGGAACCAGAGTCCAAAATAGATGGTGAGCTCACCCAGGAAGTGTACCCGCACCCCACTTCCTCTGACTTCTGCACTGCAGTGGCTGTGTCTGCCAACCTGCTGTGGGGTTTTCACCCACACACAGGCTCTGCCCACCCCAGTAACAGCTTTTCTAAACCCCTCTGCACACAAGGAGCATGTGTCCTTGAGACTATTGAGATAGAGAAGGGGAATGCTGATGTTGCTTCAGGTGTTTCACCTGCTGTACCTCTCTTGTAAAGACCCACAAAGGGCGCTATAGAATCATTAGGAACCCCCTTGCGTGACTCTCAAGTCTTCCAGATCAGTAAAACTTAGATCGCACCTTCATTTGGTATCTGAGGTCAGTCAAACAGAAAAAACCTGAAATTTAGTGTTGCCTTTACTGTGAGGATTTGCTAAGCAAATGAATGCCAGAGTATAAACAAAGCCTTCCCAGTCTTCCCGGGAACCTGTAGGGCACAAGCTTACAGCCTTGGAAGCAATCCTTTTACATGCTAATTACAAATCCCACAGTATTTGTGGGTCTCTCTGGGATGTCTATTTGCCAACAAGTTGTTTATTTCCAGTTTAAAGGGGAGAGAGGGCTATGAATTATTGAGTAGCCATCTACTCGACTACTCCGTATTCAGCCAGTGAACCTCTGTGGGAAAGGTTGTTTATCTTTATAGCCATCCTTGGATCTGAGCATTGCCCTGGTCTGCACCTGTGGGAGCATGCTGCTAAGTGGAGAGACTGGTCCACAAGCATGGACAGGCACCTGCATCCAAAAGTATTGCTCTCTGGCCACATGCTCTGCTTTTTTCTAGATTCTCAAATTCAGTCCTCTGAGTAGTTCAGAATGGTATGTCCTGAATTAGCTCAAATTAACTTGTTTTTATAAATCTTGTTTTCATTTCACTAATGAAAAAAAGGAGGCTGTCAGCCAAGACACAAACTATCAAAAAGGTTGTGTCAGATGAAGACTAATAACTCCATCTATGATGCTTCCTGAAGCTTACCAGCAACTCTGAATGAAGAAAGATGGAAAATCACCATCTCCTTGTCAGATAGTTCTTTCCTTTGGAAAGAAGAGCTTTCACCACTCACGGGAGAGAATGCTTCCTGGCTCATGCAGACAAGGTGTGTGCCTGGGAGGTATGACAGGCAGTGACAATGGGCAGGCAGATTTAACCCTTCGTCTGCACCTTTCTGATTCTGTCACTGTGTAACAAGTCGTTGAAGACTGACAAGATGTTTGGAGAAAAACTTCATGTTTTCAGAAATCCTGCACGCCTTCCTCACCCGGGAGGCAGTCTGCAAGCCACATCAGAACGTTCCACTGAGACATGTTTGTAGTGCACGCAGAGAACACAGTTTAGCGAAAGTCAGGCTTTTGACCCAGAGATAAAACAGCTGTTCGTTTTCAGACTGCTTATCATTAGAAGAGCAGAAACATCACAGGCAAGTTCAAGCTCTCTGAGGTTTATAGAGCATGCACTAAACTTTACATAATGGCCCCGATGTCGTTAGCTTATTAGCCTCACAGCAGCATCTAATGTATGAAACAAAACAGGTTTCAAACAACTACAAGGCACAGCATATAAATCAAGCCTTTCAAATATTTACTAATCCTGACTTTTTATGCCCCCCTCCCCCCAGTTCTTGAAGAAACACATCAACGTGACTCTTAGGAGTTGCAGGACCGGCTCTGGATGCAAATGGTCTCAACAACGCCTGCGCGCCGGTGCTCTTTCAGCTACAGAGCCGCTCAGTCTAGGCTTCAAGTGAAGTGCAACTGCAAATAACCCCTGCACTTCAGAGCTGAGTTTGCTCTAGGAGACCGGTGAGCGAAATCCCACCACGCTCTGATTCATTCTGCTTTCTGATTGGTTGTTTTCCCTAGCCACTGACGTCATCCTGTTGCTGGGTGGAAAACTTCTGCACCACAATCCTCCATATTGACTTCAGATTCTCTTGAAAGGGACATTGTACTACTCCACAGCGAAATCAGATTATAGCTCAAATGGAATTAAAAAAATCTTTTTGTGTGATTGTGTCAGTCATCTTACAGCCCTCCACACCACAATTTAGCAAATGCTTTTATGTGGCACTCCTTCAGGCCACCCCTCTAGAATCTCAGAAGAACTTTTTTATTTTGTAGATGAAAGGTGTTTTTACATCTCCTAGAATGGGCTAGCTTTCTGATTACTTTATATCTGCCTTTATGGACAGAATTCAAGTATGTCATCATTTGCTCCGGTAACTGTGAAGGAGGGCTTTGGGAATAAGTGGTTCTCTACTTCTCATGTAGCCATCCAGCATTCTGTGAGGCAAAGAGTAACTACAAGCGCTGGCCACCTCCCTGCCCTTTGTAACTTGCAGGACGCTCCATAGATGGATGTCTCCCAGATCTCTCCAGCAGCCCTGTGAAACAAGAACTGTGGCTTCACCCATTATATAGATAAGAGAGAAATCCTTCACTAGCTATGACACAGAGCTCACAGAGGGCAAGACTGGGACCCCATCCCTGGCTTTCTAATCCAAATTCTGAATGCTTTTCTGGTGGACCAAACAACTTTCAGGGCTGACAGCAAGGTGATTTGCATGGAGCAGTCTAAAGTAACTAGATAACCTAAGAGGTATCAGGGCCAGGTCCTGTCCATTCCCACTCAGAGCCTTTGCTTCTAAACCTTTGGGTAGCTCTCCACAGAATCTCAGGAGATGCTCTTAGATGCACATTTATTATAGAACTCTCTGGGCTTCTACAGCTCTTGCTTAAGTGCTGCTCTGAGGAGGAGAAAATAAAAGCCTAATAATTTCAACACGCATTTGCATGTATTACGTAAGGCGTCTTTCTATAAGGGTAAGATTATCCAATTGCAGGCTTATTTTAAGTCTTAATGGAATGAATTTGACAGAGCAGAAATAGCAGGCTTCATAACCAGCTCAGTAAATCCGCTGTCAGAGCAGGGGCAGCAGGCTCTTCCTGGGTTGCTCTTGTGTGCCTCTGGATAGGATGGTGACCTGCTGCTGCCGGCTGTCCTATTGCCCAGCTCACAGCACCGTCTCTTCCACCTCATTCATGGCTGTGCAGCCCTCCTTTTCAACCTTCAATGCATTTTGAAATAGTTAGCTTTCCTGGATTATTTTTACGTAGGAAAAATCAAACCACCCACAAACACCACAGATTTACTCCATGGAAACGGCCACATCTGGCTCTCAGTTGAGAGCAAGGTTGTCTTAGTTTGAAAGTAGATAGAGGCTAAGAGGGCACCTCAGTCAAGGCTGTGGGACTGAAGGGCTGAGGAGGAGGACCTGAGGAGGAGGAACATAGAAAGTGGGCAGTTTGGGCTCTTTGCTTTTCTTTCTTGACCTTGGGCTATATCCCCCAAATACCCAGCCCCCCTCCTCTGGAGCAGGGTGGGGGTCTCCAACCCCCTCAGATGAACTCGTGCTTCTTTCATTTTCCCAATGATGGCTCTGTGCCTGTGGGACATGGCAGGGCCCTGTGTGCCTCGATCCTCAGCTCTCCCTGCCTGGTCTGAAGCAGGGACCCCACTCTCGGTTTCAGCCCGCTGTGCTCCCTGAAACTAGGTTCTTCTCACACTGCTCACATTTTCAGACTTTTACTGCCTCTGTTTTCCTGTGTTGCTTTGAGGTGACAAGCAGTGCGATTGCTGTAGACTCTTTGTTTCTGTTCTCTCTGCCCTCACTGGGGACCCAACACACCTGTGCCCTTGTGGTTGCTTTTGCAGCTCTTTAAAAATGACAGCATTCCACAGAGGTCCAAAGAAAATTCCCTTGTCATATACTTATATGCTAGCTGGCAACCTCACTGAATTATTAATATTTTATTGATGAAGAACTACATGCAGATTTAAAGTTCATACATGCAGTTTCAGAGTGCTGGAAACACAAGTCAAGCCAAGCTGCCCACCCAGCCCTCACCTCACCCCGACTTTTGCTCTCCTGTGTAGGGTCCATTTTGCCCAGAAAGTAACCTAGTTGATGAAATCCACAAGCACCTTTTATGTTCAGAGCCAGGTGACCTCTGAGAGCCCACCAGCATAGCTTGCTGTCTTTGGGCCCTTGCAGAACTCTGAGCGCTGGGGTCAGAGTTCAGGACCTAGAATCAGGCCTCACTCAATCTTCACTCCTGTAATATATCTGCACATCAAGAGCAGGGAGGGCAACCAAAATCATTTCTCTGCTAATTCATTTTAAAAATAAGTCAGGGAGAGCAAAATATCTGTCCTTCATTGGTGGACCTGAATAAACCAATAATTATGACATCCACATCACAGAACTGGTATGCAAGGTACAGAAAAGTCTCAAAAAAAAAGCCAGGCATTGGTAAGTGCATACCTGTAATCCTAGCACTCCAGAGGCTGAGGCAGGAGGATTGCCATGAGTTTGAGGCCAGCCTAAGATACATTGAGTTTAAGGAAAGCTTCGGTTATTTAGTGAGACAGCATCTTAGCAGCAGCAACAACAAAAGACTCAGTAAAGGTTACCAAGCATTCTAGTATTTTTGCCAAACATAGAAATTCGAATCTTGACAGAGAAAACTCAGGCAGAGAGGACTCAATGTAGGAATCCAGGAAATCACGATTTAATCGCAGAAAACAGTGAAACATGCCAGGACACAGTGAAAAAATACAAACATTGAAATGATTACAAGTAAAAGTTTTTGTTTTGTTTTGTTTTGTTTTGTTTTGTTTTGTTTTGTTTTGTTTTAGCAGTTGGCTTTCCATTGTGACACAGTGATGTTTGCCATTTTCTGTACTAGTTAATAGGGGTTCTGTCTGCAAATTGCAGGCCTTTTGACACATCCTGCCTATAAAATTAAAAATTGGTGAATTATGAGTTCTGCCTCTCTTTTTCTCCAGATTTAAAGATAATTTCATTTATTTGTTTGGGGGTGTGAATGCCAAGATGCGTGTGTGGTCACAGGAGTCAGTCCTCTCCTTCTACCTTTACGAGGGTCTGGGGATTGAACCTGGATCATCATGTGTGCACACCAAACACCTTTACAGGCTGAGCCACGTCACCGGCAGCTGTTCTTAGATTTACTGCATCTACTGAAGAGACAAAGAGTTTCTGTGAAGCATTAGGTGGTGCTCTGGAAAGCAGAGCACGCAGTGTTGTAGAGTGAGCACTGCTCAGGAACCCAGATAAAGCTAAACTGGCCCCAGCTCTGGAAGGGATCTGCCGGGGATTTACACTTCCACCCTCAAAATATACCCAACACCCTGACTGTCTTGCATGCTTCCTGCAAGTCTAAAAACAATATGGGTTAAGTTACTGAGAAAATGTTTATTAAATATCTATCACATGGCATGCATTCTGCTCCAATAACAATATGGTAGTGAGTGAAACAGCAGCTCTTTATGGATTGTAAGGTCTATAACAAAATAAAACATAATGTCACAACTACTGTGGGATGGGAACTCACAGGTCTTATGGGTACCCCTAAATAGAGTATCTGTCTCTAGCTACAAGTTAAGAATTGGCCCAGGAAGAACGCCATGTACTGACCAGCATCTACTATGCTATGCCAAAGGGCACCCTTAAGGCCCCTGAAACCTGTCATCAGTGACAGGAGGCTCCTAGAGCAACACAAAGAAGGCTCAGCATGATCTGCATGTGGTAAAGTTGGGAGAGAGAACTAATAAGGTGGAGGCTGGTTTAGAAAGACATGCTGGTTGGAATGACACCCAAATTGGAAAAGTGTAGAAGCTTGTATGACAACTGCCAACAACTGCCTTTACGACCGAGGGGTTAGAAAAGTGGAGCTGAAGCAACCACGAGACAGCAAGGGAATGAAATGAACCCTGCTCTGTGGATAAGCTTCATGATGAAGCCAGATGTCACCTGGAATACCTCATATCACAAGGATCACATCGCAGCATCTCAATTCCTCTGCCTTGTCTAGGACAAGCCCACATATAAAGAATGCCCCACACATCTTTCTGAAACCAGTCAAAATAAAGGCACCTAAAGCAATGGCCCCAGCAATGAAGAAGAGGCTGTGCTCAGAGCCGTCAAAGGAGCCTGGGTTACTTCTCATCTTGCTTGTGGTCTTCCCATTTTCCTCTGAATGTAAAAACCAATGGGCTGGACTTGATCTCTCCACAGGCCCCACCCAACTTTTCATGATCTTCCTGATGCACACATGCTCCAGCTCCCACTGTTACCCCCAGGCTCCAGTGTCTCTTCCACACTGGGCTCTCTGCATGGAAAATTACACACATTCTCTTCCTGCCTGCTTTACCTAGCTCACTGCTGCTTATCTACCTAACATATCAGGGAAGTCTTCTCAGACATCACAGTCCAGGCAGAGCCTCCCTACTGGGTGTTCGCTGAGTTCTTAGCACTAACCCCAGTCATTACTCAATGCCAACTATGGAACTGTTTGACTACTTCTGTGCTACAGTGACTTCTGTGTGGGTGCGAGTTCCGGGCCTAAGGGAGTGTTCCTTAAGCTTGAATGGCCCCTGCAGAAATCTGGGGCACCTTGCAAACCTACAATACTGACTCAGTGGGTCTGAGGCAGGGCTGGAGGTTTACACTTCCTTGCAAGCTTTCAAGGACCACTAGAGTTATGGGCCCTCTGATGAACTTTGAGCAGCAAAGGCCTGTAGCCTATCTGTCTACATGTCTCCACTACCTTGACCATGACTACCATGACTATGTCCTTCTTCCTACACAGTCAGCTACCACCTTAGTAGGTCCCACAATATTCTTCACCCAAACCATTAAATCTCCCAGCCAGTCTCAAACCTTGTTTCTAGAGGCCCAATACTATCAAACTGTCTTCCCCAAGTGTAAAGCCAAGCATGCTAACCGCACCTCTTTTGAAAACTTTCTAGTATAGCATTTGGGGTTCTCTTGAGCTTTGCCTTCTTGACCCTCCTCACCTTGTCCACTCCTGCTTTGGCAAAACCTTTTGGGTTCTGGACCTAGACTGTTCTTTTCCTCTTTAGCTCTGCCTCAGACCCTCCATGGAGTACCCTTTCCCTGCCCCAGACACTTGTCAAAAGCCCACACTCCTATCCTGACTCCCTTCCCACATGAAAGCACCTGAATGGTTCCCCTCTCCAAGGGCCATTTGGGTTTGGCTCTACTTTGTGCGCCACTAACTTATTCCCACAGCAACCTGTTCCTGAGGGTCCAGAGAACTCTGAGCACAACACAGTGTCTTTCATCCTTCTCACCTTTTGGCCTAGTATATGACTGTGTAACACAAATGACTGGATGCCATCGTCACTGTGCACTGTGCTCTATATGCAATTAAAAGGGACAATATGCACAGTGGAGTACCTCTACGGAAGGAATGGTCCAGAATCCCCTGGATGCGAGGAACAGCTCAAAGGATGGCCTAAATATGTAACTGAAGGAAAGAGCTACTTATATATAGTGAGTGCTCAATAAATATTTATTGAACGCCAGAAGGAACAAATACGTCCTAATTATTGTCTCCATGCAGAGCTGTCAGATTGAAGTGGTATTACCCGATGTGAGTTACCTGTAGCTCCAGTAGATTTCGGCCCAGTAAAATGATGAATTCCTAGGAAGGCTGTGACTTACCAAATGCTAGCTCCTTTGTGAGTCTTCTAAATGATCTCTTTCTTAGAAAAGAAGAAAGCCACATGGTTTTGGGATTTGCTTTATTATTATAGCAATCAACATTAAAAAAAAAAAATAAAGCCATGGGAGATTTTTCAGGTCTCTGATGTCTAAAGGACCTCTTATCCCTCTTTCTCTCCTTGCCCTCAATACCTCCTCTCCCTGTATGGCCTCAGTGTACAGACCGCAGGAAGATGACTCCCTGGAGGAACAGAGAAGGGTTACAGATGCTGCACCCACTGTATGGGAGAAGGCCCCGCAGCAGCAGTGCCATCCCCAACCTCCTGGCGCGGCAGTTCCCATCCTGTGGCTTGTGACTCCTTTGAGGGTCAAATGATGCTTTCATAGGGGTCATCTAAGACCATCAGAAAACACAGATGTTTACAGTACAATTTATAGCAGTAGTAAAATTACAGTTATGAAGTAGAAATGAAAACAATTTTACAGTTGGGCATGCCCACAGCATGAGGAACTGTATTCAAGGGCTGCAGCATTAGGAAGGGTGAGGACCGCTGCATTAGAGGCTCCTGCAGCAGACGGAGTACAGCACAAGAGATGCTCATAACTCACCGCACACTACCGCTCACTCCTGTCTTTCAAGTTCTATTCAGCACTGAGGTCATACACGCCAAGTTGCAGTGTGCTACTATGAGTATTAAAAACACCCAGGCATGTTGGGCAGTAGTGGCACACACATACACCTCTAATCACAGCACTTGGGAGGCAGAAGCAGGCACTGGGTTTAAGGACAGTCTGGTCTACAGAGTGAGTTCCAGGACAGCCAGGGCTATATAGAGAAACTGTGTCTCGAAACAAAACAAAATAAAAACCCACCAATAAACAAACAAACAAACCCAGGCAATGAATCCACTTTCCACTAAGAATCCACTGTTGCTGTGACATAAACTAGAACCTCACTGAGTTGATTTCTCTGTCCTAAAAGTGTTCACATTGAAGATAGGATGATGGCAAAAACTGTCCTCACAAAGCATCTAGTCTAGTGAAGAAAGTTCAACAACAAAAACCGTAAAATCGTGGGCAGCAGGTGTGTCACAACACTGTGCGTCCGTCCTGCATGAAGATACAGGACAGGCGAGCTTCTGGGAGGGAGGTGATTGGTTTTCTTTGTTCTCTGGACCACTGCCTCTCCATGCAGATTAGCTAAGAACTGATTTTGGGGGCAGAGGGGTTGCTTCTTCTTCTCTGCACATCAGAAGTGGAGTGCTTGCTTTCAGACCTAGCAAAGACTCTCAAATGTGCTATAGCAAGCACTTAACTGTGTATCTTCAGAGGCACAAAGAACATCAGACAGCTTCGGATAAAATGAGTGACTCCTGACAGGGCTGTTAAGAAATGGAGGGAAAACTGAGACGGGCAACGACCCGATGTCCACACAGCTTGAACCCTATGTTACCCTACGTCCTTGGTTTCCCTTACTCTACGACCTGTCACCTTTCCCGTGGATGCTCTTTCTATCTGCAATGGCATCGTTTAATGCTTGCCTTTCAGGGCCTGAGGTCACTGGGAAGATATCAGCGGTCCTCACTCTTCTTGGCAGAGAATCACGATGCTCTATCTCATCTTACAGCCTCCATCAAACAATAATTTGGGTTGTTTAGTTTTCATAAAATGACAGTGGGAGGTGTGTGACAAAGGTCACCAGAATTCTGATAATTGTTTTGTACCTGGTCTATTTTTTCCAATTGCTCATTAAAATATTGGTTGGTAAGTAGCGCATCATAATTACAGTAGCTAAGCATGTAGGAAATGTCTCTGGATGACTCTGTTCCTTCTATGGAAAGCACAGGCGTGCTACCCTCAGGTGCCCCAAGAGACAGTTGGTTCCATTGTAATTGCTGGCCCACATTGTGGGCCCAGCTGGACTGACATTTTAATTTCTGCCTCTTTTGTGGCTTCCATTATCCTGGAGGCCAAGGTATAAACGTGTCTGGAATCACAATTTGTGGGAGGTTAGTACAGTTTTGGAGCAGAGCCAGGACCATTCAGGGCTTGGGATGGATTTCCTGGAGATGGTCCAGATACAAGGCTTGTCCATTTGTGCCGTCTAGAATAGACAGTTACGATAAAGGTCTGCTTCCTGCAGCCAGCTGTGCAATGGGAAACCCTGAGTGAGCAGTCTGGAGAGGCTGCTTCCAGGCTTCAGGCTGGGGAAGGCTGCTGGAGTGCGGTGAGGGCAGGGTGCTTAGGAAGCAGTTACTGTACAGGGATGATGCTCCAATGGGCTGTCTGCCCAAAGGGTAGTCCTGCACAGAGAAAAGAACAGAGCAACCCAAAACATAAGGTGTACTGCTTCTGCTGCATTTGTATTTTAGCTCCAACGCTCCTCAATTATGTGACTGAAAAGTCTTACTCCTAGGGATAAAGAAACTAAGAAGTTAGAGGTTTAGCATACGGCCTGACATAGAAAGCAAGTGTTCTGTCTCCATCAAAAAATACTACAAGGAAAGAGTAGGGGGTTTACACTTTCCTAGGAATCAAGAAAAACTGGACCCTTGCTCAATGGAAAAAGAACTCATATACAAATATCTGCACAGGCTTAGGGATTTAAAGATATGATGCACAGCCACAGACTTCAGGTTCAGAATCTTTGGTGTAGGGCTGGTCCAATTCCCAAGAGAAAGACTAAAGTCTGTGCTTTTATTGTCTATAATTTTGATTGTTTACTATCATAACCTCATGACATATTTAATTTGATAAACATTTTATGTTTTTCCTAATATAAATCCTCTCTAGTGCCAATGATGACATCATCTGTTCAACCTTCCAATTAACAGACAGATCTGAATATTCAGAAGAGGCTCAAGACCACAGCATATGGCATATGTGAAAGGCAAGAACCCGGACAGAAGGAGCCGCATGGAGCTTTCAGTCAATGGAGGAAATGATCCTCTCTTTCAGATCAACATTGCCAGGGTTGAGTCAGTTCACATAGAGACCTACGGTAACCTGCAAGCCACAAGCCACAGAATGCCACTAGCATCCACTGCCACTCTTCATGGACACTTGCATTATTTGCTTAAACATAGCTGATATAGTTAATACAGTACAACTAGCATATGACATGGAAAAGACAGAGTTTCTAAGCAAACTCCCACCTATCAGTCCCCTCTGTGAGATATGGAGAGTAGGCCATGTCTAGTAAGTCATTTCTAGACGTTACACTGAAAAAAAAATCTCTTTAAGTTCTGCTACTTTGCTAGCAGGATAATGTGGGTGGCTTTGAGAAAACCCTGAACAATAGAGCAAAGCTACTGGGGTTTGGTGGTTTTCTATGGTAAGAAGTTAGCAGAAAACATGGCAGCTGACGTCAAATGCCATAGATTAATAACAATGGAGGGAGAGAAACGTGAAAAATGGGAGTCAGATCAGAAAAGTGGCAGGGTGAAAGGAAGAGACACTAATCGCCTGGTGACCACGTGCTGCTGACGGTGCTCATGGAAGCCAAAAGCAGCTCGACACCATCGGGACAGATGGTTTGTCACTGGGACCCACAGGCTCTGTCTGAGGGATTCACCTTTCACTTCACAATAGGGCAGAGTAATCCTGGCTAGTCGCCACTCAGAGATGTTGAGAGGCCACTACAAAACAGCAAAGAAATCCAGGACAGGGGCTGAATGATGCTCGTACATCTAAGTAAAGAGAAAGCAGCCTAAATGAGTTAAATCATTAACTTACAAGAACAGCCGTTTACTTTTGAGCCACCCAGTGATGCAGTGATCTTATTCTAGACATTCATAACTAATGGGCCACTGGAGTTTCGACTGGCAAGTGAATTGTTTACCTCCTTTTCCAGAAAATTCTGTCATAAGCAGCAGAGTAAATATCCAATAACCTTGGTTCTTGTAAACAACCAGGAAATAAATAAGTTATTTGTCTGATGACCAGTTCAGACTCATGATCAACTTCTCTAAGCAGAATGAAGTCATAAAGTCAAAGACAGAACTTGGTGCACTAGGTATGGGCTGTTTGTGCTGTGTCCATTGTGCAACTCAAAGGTTTCTCTCAGCCCAGTGTGATTTTGTTCATGTCACAAAAAGGTAGTTGTCTCCTGCAGAGTAAAGCTGGAATTATTAGTTATAACTAGTAGGCAACATGCTTGAATTACCTCAAAGTACCATAGGCTAGATTTCTGTCTGAACAAAGGGAATAATAATCCATCTGCATTAACTGGCAAACTATGTTCTTTAGCTAAAAGCTTAAAAAATGATTGCTATCTCTAGCTTAGAAGAGAATTTGTTGAGAGTAGGACACATAAATGTACACACGCATATATATCATATATGCTAACCTGAATACATATACCATATATGCTAACCTGAATACATATACCATATATGCTAACCTGAATACATATACCATATATGCTAAACTGAATACATATACCATATATGCTAACCTGAATACACATGCAAACCCAAATTGCAGGCATCATCTTTCTTCCTCCACAGAAACTAAAATGACTTAGATTGTGATTGAGTACACTGACAGAAATAAAAAATTTAAAAAAAAAGTGCTTTGCAAATACAAGTGCAATAACAACATTTAATAATAATCTCTGTATATTTATCATTAAAAGCACTTCAGACCCTTTAAGCCAAAACAAACTGTTCTCCTAAATTGTATGGGAGGTTCAAACATTAAAGCTCAAGTAAATTTCAATTGCTAGTGAAAAAGTGTATTACTACACATGAGATATCTTCTCCCTCGAGCTTTTCTTTTAAATTATATATTTTCCCAAACTTATTCTTTGACAATTTCGTACATGTATAAAATGCTGACCATATCCAACCTAAAGTCTTCCTCCTGTGCCACTGTTCTCCCAGTACTCCCATCCCGCCTTCACATCCTGTTATTAAAAACATAACCCACTGTCTTAGTTAGGGTTCCCGTTGCTGTGAGAGACATAAAGGCAACACTTAATTGGGGCTGGCTTACATGTTCAGAGATTCAGTCTATTATCATCATGGCAGGAAGCATGGCAGCATCCAGGCAGACATGGCACTGGAGAAAAAGCTAAGAGTTGTACATCTTGATCCAAAGGCAATTGAGTTAAGACTAGCATCCAGGAGGCTAGGAGGAGGGTCTCAAAGCCCACCCCACAGTAACACACTTCCTCCAACAGGGCCATACGTCCTAATAGTGACATTACCCAGACCAATTGTATTGAAGCTACCACATTCCACTCCCTGGCCCCACAGCCTTGTTTAAACACATGAGTCTAGAGGGGTATACATAGACAGAGCATAATGCAAAACAAGTTTAGTCCAACTTCAAATATTCCCATAATCTATCACAGTCTCATCAAAGTTTAAAAATCTAAAGTTCAAAGCCTCTTTTGAGGTTCATGGATCTCTTAACATAATCCCCTAAAAAAAATCAAAATAAAAAGCAGATCATACACTTCCAATATTTCATGGCACAGGATATACATTACCATTCCAAAATGTCATAGCAAGGAAATACTGGACCAAAGCAAGACCAAAAACCAGCTGGGCAAACTCCAAACTCCGCATCTCCATGTCCGATGTCAAAGTACTCTTCAGATCTCCAACTCCTTTCATCCTTGTTCACTGCTGTCGACAGATCTTGCATTCAGCAGTAACAAATTTTGTTCTCTTGAGTTGTTTCCACTCCCTGTTAGCAGCTTTCCTTAGCAGGTATCCCATGGCCCTGGAATCTCTAACAGCATGGAGTCTCTAAAGCAAATTCAACTTTATAGCTTCTTGTTCCATTAGCTGGGATCCACACATGATCTTCTGGGCTCCTCCAAAGGTCTGGAGTCTCTTCTCCAGCTCTGACCTCTGTACACTCTAGGCTCTGGTTGACTCCACTCCATTGCTACTGCTGATCTTAGTGATCACCCACAGTACTGGCATCTCCAAGACACTAAGGTCTTCCACTGTAACTAGGCTTCAACAATAGCCTCTCATAGGCTCTCTTCATGGTGCCAAGCCCCAACTTCTTTGTATGATCCTTTCAGTCCTAGGCCATCAACTGCAACTGAGGCTGCACCTCTACCTGGCCTTCTGTGACCTCTCACAGTGCAAAGTCACAGCTGCTCTTCGTGTATGTCTTCAAAATCAGTACTGTCTGAGTGACTCTTACACATCACCAAGTTCAGCTGCAGCACAAGGTACAACCTTGGCTGTCTCTGAAACACAGCTCCTTTGTGCTCTCTGAAAACATTTCCTAGAAGATTTCATGTCATCTTTCAGTCTTCTTAATCACCACTAAGTTCTTAGCCCTAGCTAACTCACATCAGTTGTCCCAGTAATCCCTTTTATTCTGGGCTCTAAAGCCAGAGCCACATGGCCGAAGCTGCCTAGTTTTGCTGCTTGCTGTACCTGAAATATGGCTCCCCTTCTTCTATTACATTATAACCAGATTTCTGTTTTCCAGCTCCTTCATTGCCTAAGTTTCACTGTCCTGGAACTTGCTCTGTAGATTGACCTTGAACTCAGAGATCTGCATGGCTGTCTCCTGAATGCTGGGATCAAAGGCATATACCACCACATCTGGACTTAAGGTTTTCTTTACCTGGAACTTACTCTGTTCCAGGCTGGCCTTGACCGCAGAGATCTGCTTGCCCCTGTATCTTGGGATTAAAGGTGTGTCCCACCATTCCTAGACCTAAGCTTTTCATGGCCACTATGCTTCAAGATCCAGATCAAAAGCCTGTTTCTGTAGCTCATTTTGGATTAAAAGTCAAAATGAAAGCAATAACCGGGAAATAATAACACCTAGATATAACTATCCCATGCTCAACTGCAAAAGCATAAACAGTAAGCTTAGCTGGGTGGGATCTTGCCCTGGAGATCACCACCCCCCTGATCTGTTTATCTCCTTGAACATAGAATTCAGCTCCATTCTACTTCCTGGTGCCCCTTTAATACATTTTGTATTCTTATCTTTCTAAGGTTGGTATGCTTGATCAAAACACTCTTCACGAGAATAAACCAGATGACAAAGTCTCTGCTGGGCATTTCTGAGACTTCCTTTGTCAACACAATTAATCTGAGTCGCTTCACCTTAGCCTCAGACAGACTCTTCAGACAAGCAGCAACATTCTTCACCAAAATATCATAAGAATGATCTCCAGAGTTCAAATCACCCTCAGCACCAATGTCTTCCATATTCCTACTAGGTGGCCCATCTAGTTCCACTTAAAGCATTCCATGGCTTTCCAAATCCAAAGTCCCCAACTCCACATTCCTCCAAGCAAAAACATGGTCAGGCCTATCACAGCAATAGCTTACACCCTGGTACCAACTTCTGTCTTAGTTAGAGTTTCCATTGCTGTGAACAGACACCATGGCTAAGGCAACTCTTATAAAGGCAACACTTAATTGGGTCTAGCTTACAGGTTCAGAGGCTCGGTCCATTATCATCATGTCAGGAAGCATGGCAGCATCCCAGCAGACATGGTGTTGGAGAAGTCAAGAGTTCTATATCTTGATCCAAAGGCAATCAGAAGACTGGCATCCAGGAAGCTAGGTGGAAGGTCTCAAAGCCCACCCCTACAGTGACATACTTCCTCCAACAAGGCCACACCTACTCCAACAAGGCCATACCTCCTAATAGTGCCACTCCTTGGACCAAGCATATTGAAAATACCACACCCATTGAGTCCAGTTAGTGCTATTTGCATACACATGGGTCTGAGGCTGCCCACCAGAGCACAGACAACCTACTAGCAGTCATACCTTAATAAAAATGACTCCCCTCACGCACAGCTGTCAACTGCTCCTCATCCAGGGCTGATGTCTCACTAGTCCCTGTCCTGTACATGCTACAGTGTTCACTAGCCTGATCTTGTGCTGACAACTACAGCTACTGTGGGGTCATGAGGATGATAGGTGTGACGTATCTAAAGGTGACATTTGATAGCACATCTCCCCATCTTCAGCTCTTACATTCTTTTTGCTCCTTCTTCTGTGATGTTCTCTGAATCTTTGTTGGAAGGGTTGGCATAAATACACCTTTTATAGCTGACACTCAATAGTCTCTTAATCTCAGCACTTTGAAGAATTTTAAAATAGCAAAAATAGTAGATATTTATTGAGTTCTCATAATAGGAGATATTATTCTATACACTATGTATTTTCAAAAAATCATCACAAAATCCAGTAAAGTAAACACTAAAAGATGATGAGGTCATAAGGTTTTAATGAGGTTTTAAGTAGTGATTAGGTTATATAATAATGGATAAGATATAAAGAACAAAAGAATTTTCAGTTTCCCCTTTATAGGCATTCTAGTCAATCCTTTTCAGGTCACAAGTAAAGCTGCATATATGGAACTAAGAGTGTCTCCATATGCTCTTAGTACTGGGCTTTCCAGCTCCCCACAGACTTGAGAGTCTCTAGGTATTACCATCTTCAGTGGGAAATAGACAATCCAGAGTGTCAAGTCGTGTACCTACAGATAAAGCAATAGCACCATCTCATCAACAGGAAGGCCTGCAACTACCATCCTAGGGCTGCTAGGGAGACCAAGGAGTGAAGTATTTCCTTTATTTTTCAAAGGCTTAAGAAAGCTTGAGAACTATTTCACAAAAGATAGTGAGAAGAGTCTGGGGGTTGGAGAACCTAGAATGAGCCCCACAGAAATTAGAAGAAAGACTGATCCTCTCCAGGAGGGATAACAGTGTGACACAGGAAGAGAACCAGAACTCCTGGCTCTCCGTGACTGGCCCTGTAAAACTGCTTTGGCCTTATTTCTACAGAAGGCCTCCCTTTCCTTTCCGGACCAGCATATTTGGCCTTTATCTCTACATGTCCCGATACAGTCCTAGTTTGTATATAGTTTATGACATCCTCTTACACTTGGACTTCACTGTCAACCATCTTAGTGTTTCAGTGTTCCAATTCTAAAGTTCCAAGAAACAAATCTGATTGGCTGTGATTGTCATTTTAAACCACTCCACAGTTGCTAGTGATTGGTTCCATAGTAACAGAACAATTAGCTGTTCAGGCACATTCCACTCAGGAAATTGAGTCTGATAAAAACATGACTATGCATTTGAATTTGCGATACAGCATGGGTCCTGGACCCCTTGGTATCCCGTGGGAATATCACAGTGATGGTTAACTGCAGCCTGACACAATAGTACCCTCCCTCACTTCACCCTTTTCCTTGACTAGTAAAACTTTGGAGAAATTGAACTGTGATTTTTGTTTGTTTTTTCATTTATTTTTAATCTTGTGATTCATAAACTCTAGGAAGTCATTGGGCTGGATCCACAGGCATTAGTCTGAATGAAGGATGAGTAGAAAGGGTAAAAGCTTTTGTCTCAAGGTCCGTCTTTTCAGGCACTTGACAAAGGAGACATATGAGAACCACTTTAACATTGTGTCTGGAGAGAGGCAGTGTGGGTAATAGATTACTGATCATTACTCATCAAGGCACAAAAATAAGGAGCTTGAGGGTTTTACACATTATACACTTTCTTAGTGGAATTGTAAGAAATTTTTAATATGTAAAAACTATCATGAGGCTTTCTGGTCCAGTAAGTTCTAGTCTTTCTTTTGGAATATCTTACTTCTACATCCTTTTACTAGTGGAAAATAGGAGTGCAGTTCCCATGTAGGGACACTTGACATGGAAAAGAGAAAAAATTGCTTCAGCTAATCTTGTCTGTTCAATAGAAACACGGGTATAGTTACTAACAGACTCAGTAGTGGCAAAAGACTTGACTGGGTTAAAGAAATCCCTGCAGGGATAAACAGGGCCCAGAACTAGAGAGAACAAGAATGGAGGGCGGCTCCAAGACTAGAGCACATTCTTTCCATGCATAGCCCCACCCTCCTTCCCCATCCAGCATTGCTAGTTTGCATATGGTGCATGACATCCTCTCAGGATCTGACAAATAGCATATAATCTTGGTTTCCTAATGCCAAATTTCTAAGTAAGGAATCTGATTGGCTGAGATGGTCATTTTAAGAGATTTTAGAAAGATGGACAGCCAAATTATAGAATGACTGTCTGTCTTTGAGTCAAAAGTCTATCCTGTGATATTGATCTCAGACAGGAAGTGACCACATGGCAAAGCACTGAGCACAACTGTATAGAATGAGACTTCCAGAAAAAGAAAAAGAATCATATATGGATATGAATGGGGTGAATTGGTATAAATACCTCAGGTTGCTGGCAGGCTATATGCAAACAGTTCATTGATCCTGGCAGCTAATCCTACTAATTGCAAAAGGTATGGGCTTGCCTTGATGGACATGTGAGAATAGCAATGTCACCTCTCCCTCGGCTCTGTCATCTTATGTTCATCTCTGCATCTCCATGTCTAGTCATGTGCACATCAGTCACCAAACACTCAAACATTTGCAATTTCAACCTAACATGCAAAAAGTATTTTCTTTACTCAGAGACCACTAGTTGCTTTAGAGCAACATACCAGTGGGCAAAAGCATCTGTCACCAACCATGATGACATAGATTGATTCCCAGAAGCTACATGGAAGAAGATGAGAACCAACAAGCTGTCCTCCACAGGTGTGTTGTGGCATATATGTGCAGTAAACATTCACAATAAATAAACAAAAGTCAAATATTTTTAATTAATTTTTAAGCTATTATAATTAGGAATGATGAGTATTTCTTTGCCCAATCTCAGTGCTTATTTCAATAGATGTCACAGAGGTACCCAAATATATTTGGTGAATGTATGACAGATCTAAGCCAAAGAATTCATTCAAGTAATAGTGACAGTAATGACTAACTGAATACAATAGCGCTAAGGTTGGAATCATATAACACTTTAAATACAAGTTCAAATACAATTCCTCCTTGAAACAACTATGTGACACTCAGTAGACCTTTACTGCTATGTATCATATGCAAAATGACTATAATACAACCAGTTCACTGAGGGTTTTCAAATATTAGTTAAGATAAGATATTATATGCAAGTTATTGCATAATGATTGGCATGCAGTAAGTTCTCAGCATTAGTTGCTTTTATTAATATATACATAACGATTATCAACACTGTGGTTTTATAAGATTTGCAGAATACAGAGCAAAGGTAGGATTATATCTTCAAGTAATATAGTCTTAATGTATGTGGACATACTAGACATGGTGCATACATATAACTTGCACACGAGGATGGAACATGACAGTATAATGGAGCAAATGAGAGATAATAAAGAGTCTTCCATCAGGAAAGGAGGAAAGATTATGTTGAATGTTTAAGGGGCAGTGCTCTTAGGAAATAACTGGGGGAGGGGGTTTCACACTAGGTGACATCTGGCTGCTACAGAGCCATGCTTCCTGGGAGTTTTATAAATGGAGCTTGAACTACATGGAAAGCAAATGGGAACATTAAGACGAGAGCTGCATGTGAGAAGGGCTTCCCAGATGGGGTGCCTAAGCATCGCTCTTGGAGATGGGAGAAGGCAGCCCACTACTTACATTTCATTTTATCTAGGAGGTTTAGATCAGGTGAGCAAACCCTACTGTTTATTCCCTGCCTGTGTTCTCTCCAGTACCGCAGTCATTACACTGGTGTTTCTTGTTTGAGGTTCAAAAGTCTTGGCTCTGTTTTAAGTTGTGACTCTTGTGTTCTTTATAGTAGGTCTATAATAAAGCAAGTGCCTGCACTTGGGAAGCACTGTGCATAAATGCAAGCAAGCGTTAAGTGATGCACATGGAAGCAGGAAGCAAGTCCACTGTGGTACCACTCTGCATCATTCTCTAGTCCTTGGAGGAAATCAATCCTGTCTTCTGGTTCATGCTGTAATTGCATGAATATACAAGCATTCCTCCTCAGATGTCCCCAAAGCTACTGCTGAAGGGCATCTAGTTAGAGGCATAAATGTCCGAAGGTCTCTCTGAGCTCTTTGCAAGTAATCTTATGCTTCAGCCGCATTGTTAGATCATAAACCTGTCCTCTTTCAGTTTTATCACCAGGACTTACTATTTGGTAAGGGTTGAGAAAACAGGAGTGTGAATACAGGGATATTTAGACCACATGTACTTCACAACACATGCTTCCAAACTTGCAAGCTTCTAGCATGCCATTAGTTGCTATTTCGGTTCCAAGTTTGCAATTCATGTTTGTATGCATCACCTTAAATCAGAATTATGCCTCTGAAGTACTGCATGGTTGTATCATTTATTGAAATGAAGATTATCTCCTTCTTAACAAGGCCAATTGGTGAACTTTATGCTTGCATGAAAAGATATTTGCAATTTTAAGACTATTTGGGAACTTTTATTAGTAAAATAGTTCGTCCACTAGATTTCAGTTAGCAAACCCTGGTGCATTTCATTGTTTCCATTTGAAGAACTTTTGAATAGCTCGTATAGTTTTAAGTGCTATAAATACCCAGGCAAGTAAGACTTTCCTGGGAGACGGATGTCTAGGGTCTAGGTATATTACAGTCACATTCAGAAGTGCTGAAAACTGCAACTGTAGATCATTATGCCCTTCTGAGGCCCTCTGATTTTTTTACTCTGATGTGCCAATTCCTGAAAATCCTTAAAAATGCAATATTACTCTAAGCTCTCTAAGTCTTCCATGATAGCTGTTCTGTGTTTCTATTAACAAGCCCTACTTATAAACTGCCTTACTCTCCCCTGGATGTCCCAGTTAGCCACCCATCTTCCTTTTCTAACACTTAGACAGCCAGTGCACTTCATGCTTATCTTTACATAAAAATATAAAATATTTTTGCTGTAGATGGGTATTACCGATGCAATTTGTCACCTATATTATATTTGTTCCTCAAAAGACTTTGGGTCTGTGAATTTGGAGTGACAGAGAGATGAACAGGATAACAGGAAATGTCCTCAGAATACAAAACAAAACAAAACAAAACAAAGACTTACCACAATCTCAAAGTATGCTTGAGAAGCTAGTGAAATCCAGAC
This sequence comes from Uromys caudimaculatus, assembly GCA_028551405.1. Lineage (NCBI taxonomy): Eukaryota > Metazoa > Chordata > Mammalia > Rodentia > Muridae > Uromys > Uromys caudimaculatus. Next base: position 99,373,242 of record CM052706.1, on the reverse strand, counting down.
TTTAGGATTTATCTCTAATACTATGCCCTCCATGGCCTCAAGAATTTCAAGCCATGTATTAACATAGTTCTATTTTAGTTAAATTTCAAAAAAAGTATTTTACCCATTGTTGATAGACTAAGGCCTTCCTTTGTTCGAATTCACCTCTTTCCACTTTCCCATGTGCTAGAGGCACTGAGCAGAAGCAGCTTTGTCTGACTAAGAGGGCTTAGATGACAATAATTCTCTAATCTGGAGAAGGTGGGCAATCTTCATGGAGATCACAGTCATTTCTGCATACAGTAGCAATGTCTGTAATAATTCATTATTATTATTAACTTTGTATTTGTAGTATTATGCTTTTCTTAAAGATAGTCCCTTACATGATTCATGTCCTTACAAAACTAGAATTATCACTGACAACTCACTCTTGTCAGATTGGAAAGCTGAGGCTTAAAGTCATATAGCTCATGGTGGTACTGTACTAAGCCCTGTATTTCCTCTTTTTTTTTTTTTGTACATTGCTATCTTCTCTACCCCTGCATTATCTTACTCTAAAGATGTCAAATGTCATAAAACTCAAAGATCTCCAATAAAAAGAAGCAACTTAAAAAGTATTGTAAAGATGGAATATCACAGTATTTCTTATCAGCTAGTGGTAATTTTGAAGTGTTTACATAAAACCAGACCATGGTCACAGAGTTACTGAAGGCACAACACCATGTGGCTTTCCAGCAATCCCTGCTAGACTGCTTCGGTCACTCTGGTGAGTTCCACAGGTACAAAGAATTACTGAATAATAAATGTTTAAAACTAAATTCATGTTTTAAAAACATGAAGTCAGCAGTGAAACAAACTGACACCATATTTGTGGGGCTTCCACTTGCAATGAGCCTTTCAATGGAGTGTGGGGTACAAAACCCAGTATGTGGGTTAGAAGAAGGCCAGCAGGATCTGTATCTTAGCAGACGGAGCAGATATTCATAGCAATAGTTGTATTGGTAGATTACTGAGGAGACAGAATGAGACTAAGCTCTGGCCTTTTCAGAGATGATTTTATTTCTCCTTGGAAGTATTATTGGTCTTGAGCCACAGGGGAAAAAGTAGCAGGAATCTAAAAGTTCCAAGGGAGTAATGAATTTACAACCCTGTGAAGTGCAGAATCCTCTGCAAGAAACATATTACAGAATTTACAAATGTGTAAAATACTGCTTGGTATTACAAATGTACAAAAATGCTTGGGGTAGTAGTGGGAGAGAGAAAAGAGAGAGGAGAGAAGATAGCTAGCTATCTAGAGATCTAGATAGATAACCAGCAACATAATTCTAAAGATGTCTTTACTACTTGATTTTGATACTGAATCCTTACTTAGCAACCACATAGGAGATAATAGCTAGGTCAACAGAATGAGAGTCTCTAGAGAAGTCCAAAATTCACCTCATGTCATTAACTAGGTGCCTTCTTTCAAAAGAGCTGAACATATTTCCCCCAGCACACCCTACATACCTAATTTGTGTCAAGAGCATTAATTTTATAAAAGTAGCTCCAAGCCATAATCATATTCAAAGCCAAATAAGGAATCATGATAGACTTGGACCCAATCTTTTCACTCTACAGCATTAGTTTTTATGGGCAATTCTTTTCACAAATATTTACTGGAATCCTTTTATAAGATCTCATCACTGTTATTAAAGATTAGAAAAACCTTCCCTGGAAGAATGCTGAAAGTAAGAATGCAAACTCACTGGTCTCCAGGATGTTCTGAGCGCTTAGCTGGAGCACAGGTAAGACTTAGGGATGTGTGGCCTCCACCTGTGCCCTCCGGGGGTCGGAGTCTAATGAGAAAGCATTTTTATCATCACTTCAGCAGAGGGCTGGATGGTAGAGCCGAGGCTTATAGAGGGACCATGATGCTTGGACAAGCATTTGAGTTCAGTAGGAAATCTTTCAACAGAAGAAAGGCAATGACTCAGCAGGAGAGAGAGGTGGGTGGAATATTAATTGGCTGACACTTGAGATGACAGAGCAGATCTGTGTGTTCAAATGACTGCTTGACTGTGGGCTTTTTCAAACCTTTCCACAGAATACGCTCAGCAAGTGTTCAAGGGCCTTCAACTAGACCTGTACTCTGAAATTCTCTACCTACCAATGAGAGCTGTCAAGCAAAAACTTAATATGAAGAAGTTTATCACAACACTGGAACACCAGAAACAATGTAAAAGTTCAGCCATAGAGAAATGGAAAGTAGTTATGTTGTCTCCAAGCACTAAAACTTCATGCACATCTTGTTAAAAAAAATAGTCACATTTGAAGAGTATTTCAAAATCAGCAAAATGGTTATGACATGAGTTTCAAATCATGTAAAATATTTAATAAAGTATCACCCTAAGTTTTTAATAAAAAAACTAAGTAGGGTGTAGTAAGATGGCTCATGACAGGAGTTTGATTCCTGGAGCAAACACAGTAGAAGGAAAGAACTGCCTCTCACACTTGTCCTCTGACCTCCACGCCTTTGCTCCTGAGTACACACACGTGCACACAATAAATACATAAACAAAGTAAAGAAAAAAAAGTAATTCTTCACATTGGTAGCAAGTTTGACCTATGTCCTATTTTTAAAATATCTTCCTATTTTAGACAACAGAGGATTGGCGTTTCTTCCCACTTTGAGTAAAGGCAAAACACTGGCTTTCCCCTCCTCTAAGTGATCAGTATGATCTTAAGTTGGTAAGTCACTCCGTAGTAGATCTCAGTCTCTTTAGCCAAGCTGGCTGATGCAGGAAGGGAGGCCTCAACTCGCGAAGAACTGATGAGAAAGAAAAGAGGAAGCTGGATTCTGCCAGGAGGGAGAACACATATGAAGAAAGCCGGGGTGTGAGGACCCAAGACACTGAGGCCAGAGGATGACTCAATGGCACTGAGCACTTCAGGGGAGAATCACACAACCATACATCATGGGTCAATGTAAGAAATGTAACCAAACGCCAAACAAACAAAACACCCAAGCCTGGTGTCACACACCTTCAATTCCAACACTACTGAAGCAGAGGCAGGCACATCTCTGAGTTCGAGGCTAGCCTGGTCTACAGGACAAGTTCCAAGACAACCCGGACTATGTAAAGAAACCCTGTCTGGAAAAACAAAACTAAAAACAAAACAAACAACAAAAAGGAAATGTTACCATGAAGTAGATGATTTATAGCTGAATAAATGGCACTAAAGACAAGGTTGATCCAAAGCGGAGTGCAGTAGACCAAACAAACCTGCCTTTAGTAATTTTAGGTAGAGGATATCAATTGTGCTAGCATGGATTCTGTGGCTATCATTTCTTGGGATTTATTTATTAAAGAATGTAAATGATCTCTTTGCAAAAGAGACATTTGCTCTTAGATGGGAAAAGGGGAAAGGTTATAAAAATATTAGAAAGCAATTTGAAATAAGATACTATTTGAGGGAAATGTAATCTCTACACTAACTTCATCCTTCAGTTTCTCCTTTGCTTTAATATGGATTCACATAAGTCAGCTTTACAACACAAACCCACAGGGTATGGCAGTGTGACGTTTTAATCCCAGCACTTGGGAGGCAGAGGTAGTTGAATCTTTGTAAGAGTGAGGCCAACCATAGTGAGTTCCAGGACAGCCAGAGCTACTTACTGAGACCCTGTCTCAGATAGAGAGGGGGTGGGAGGAGGGTGAGGCCCAGCCAAGAATATAGATTATGAAACTCAGCAAAAATGGGAACACATATGTGTTTCAGTTTTCAGAAAAAAACCTGTGCCTTGCTGACTTTCTGCCTAGATTTCTTGGTTCTCTGCAATGAAAGACACACAGTCATTTCTCCTTCGTTGAGTTTTCTTGCTTTTACCATTTCTTTTAACTGAATGCTTAGCACTCTACCCAAATACTGCTATTCTAGGCTACGTAAGTGTACCCAGCATCAGGCCACACTTCGCTAGCTATCACTAGCTAAATGGACCTTCACACTTACTTAACCAGATCACCTAGACCCTTGGGGTTTCCCAGTCTGTTTAACACCGGTGTGGGCAGATTTTCATTTCCTTTGTTCTTTGTGTAGGCTTGTTTAAGGTTTAAGGTGTAGGTCTCTAAAGAGGATGGAGTGGAGACAGATGTTGAATATGGAAGAGATTGGCAGTTTGAACAACAGTTTGGTCTAATGGCTTTGTTATGCTAACCGTGCGGGCTTTCCAAATGCGCCTTCCGGATTTTAAATCATAGGACACTAAATTCCTAACACAGGGTAGTGTGTTAAATTAAAAATAATGCAAGAAATGTAAACCAGTGGATCAGTTCTTTAAAATCATCTCCACAGATACATTCTGCAAACTGAAGGCCTTCACAAATCCCGACACACTCGAGACCTTTAGAAAAACGAGAAGCCGAGAGAATACAGATTAGGTTCTCAAGAGCGAAAACAGGTGATGTCATAGCACGCAGTGCGGTGTGGTCACCGCCAAGGCCGGCTGGGGAACTGCAGTTCCTAGGAGCTTGGTGCTCTGCGCCAGTAGCAGAAGCACCCTGTCATGGGCTCCGCGACACCGGTGAGCACCCTGCGCCAATCAGGTGCTCGCTCTGCACCGCCTTTGTTCTCACTGGGGAGCAGGCAACCGGAGTCTGGTCTGCAGTAGGTGTTTGGCCCTTCGGGGTACCTGGCTCCCTCACTCTCCTGGGTGAGGCATCTGGCCAGTCGGAGCTTTCCTCAGTGACTTATGCCTTCTGTCTCCAGAACATAGCAGCTAAACCCTGACTCACCGTTGTCAGTTTTGAGAGAGGAAGGTCCAGTCCAATCGTTTTAAACGGCAATTCGTACTCAAAACCTTCCATCCCAGGCAGGGATTGTGCTCTGCACATCTCCAACCAGAGGCCTCCCACAGAATTAGAGGGGGGCGGGGGGGGCGGAGAAACAGAGAGCCAACTTCTGACTTGTTCATGATAAACGAACTTTCTTTGCTGTGAGAACGATCCTCAGAGAGAGGGAAAAACCCCTAAACCAAAGATCTCCGGGTCTCCAACTCCAATAACTGTATAGACTTCTATCTCTACAGACGCGGGTAGTTGGTCTTTCGCATAAGGAGCATAAAGTTCTTTGAGATCTCTGGGTGCAAAGTACTGCAAGACCGCAGTCTTCCTCACAGCTATTCTTAGATTTAGACGACCGAGAGAAAGCTGAACCACTGCCCCGGAGGAAGGAACGTTCTAGCGTCCACCCTGCCCACTCCCGAGAGATCAGGAAATGTTTAGCTAGGTCTCAGATCCTCTAGAGAGCTCTAGCTTCCAGCTATTTAATCTCACTCTCCCATTCTGCCGGGTCTTGCAGAGAGGCGTGGCTTGTCCTGAGGGTGGCGCTAGAGTCCCTGATAATTTGCATACACCACACCCCCCGCTTCTCATTGGTAGGCTGGAGTCCCTCCCACCCCACTACCTAACTAACCCACAGTCACTCTTCAGCATCGAGCCTCGGAGATAAACTTAACTTGCCCGGAGATTCGTGGTGCTCTCGCCTCCCGCGATTGGCCGACGCCACTCATTGGCTGCGGGCACGGAAGGGGGCGTGGCCGGTGCCGTCTGATTGGCGGGAGGGGGCGGTGCCCATCGCGACTGCCCTGAAGACCGCGGGCCTCGGGGCGGGGCTGCACTGAGGAGCTGAGACGGCCACTGCTGCTCGTCTTAGCTGGCGGGGCGGGGGTCTGGCGATGGGGGCGGGAGGAACAACGGGCCGGTGAGCGCCGTGGCCGCCGTCCCCGCCGAGCTCGCGCGGGCAGCTGCTGCGCCGTCGCTGCCGCCCGACCCCCTGAGAAAGAACGTTGAAGCAGCCCTCCGCTAGCGGCCGCGGTGACAGCCCGGCTTCGGCGCGATGAACCGCGGTGGCAGCAGCGCGTCGGCCTCGGCCAACTACCTGCTCTGCACCAACTGCCGGAAAGTGCTGCGGAAGGTACGGCGCGGCCGCGTCCGGCAGCGAGGCGCTCCCCACGGTCGGGGTCCGGGCGGCGCTTGCGGGGGACGAGACGCGAAGGGTCCCCCCGTGGGGTCCCCGCTCCCGGTCTGGGCTGCCGCCGGGTCTGCTCCAAGGCTGAAGGGATGCTGGGATGCTGGGAGGAACCGGCTTGGCTGGGGATGGAGGCTGGCCTGAAATCACAGCAGCCAGTTTGGTCTGCAGGAGCCTGGCTGCCTCTCCCCGGTGGCTGACTCTGGGGGTGTTTTCTTTGACTGGGTCGCTTCTGCCAGGCCTACGGTGCCTTGGCACCGTCTCTTGACATTCTCTTGGTGGGTCCCAAAAGGCACCATGAAGGCATCTTGAACTTTATGCCCAGGGGAAACGCTGTTCGATCTTCCAGCGCTTTAGGCTTGGGTTGGTGGAGGTGGAGGCTGAAGACGACTTGGGTTCACCCTCCTTATCATCCCCCACCGCCGGTGTGGATCGAGAAAATCCGACCCAGGATCGGCTTACTGCTTTCCAGGGTGACTGATAGAAAGTTTACTCCAGTATTGTTTAGCTTACTTGGCTTAATCGCCCCGTGGGGGATGGGGATTCAGGGAGAGAAAGGATGACAAAATGTCCCTGTAGACGCAGAAGAGTTTTAAATCAGATCTGAACAGCCTCCTTGACTAATATAATCTGTTTCTTTTCCACACTCGTATTTTTACATTGCATGAAATGAAATCCTTAGGTGAGGCGTTTCTGTTTGTCCAGCACCAATGAATTAAAATTGCTGAGCTGTGCATATCTGAGAGCTAAGATGAATATGGTGCCGGTTTTTGTCAATTTCCCTATTTACAGTCAATTTAGGATTGCTCTTTATGTACTAAGAAAAACAAGCAAGCACATAAATAAGCAAGCTCAAATATTTGCGCTCTTTGTCCAAAAACTGTTTTTCTTCCTCTGTGGGTCAGGCCAAGTGCCAATCAAAGTTGTTTTTCAAGCCTCTTTTCCCTGCAGTGGAGCTGGTTCTCCCCCACCCCCTTCTCCTATTTTATTTGAGAGCGTCAGGAAAGCAAAGGAATTGCAGGTTTGAAGTTAATCAAACAATCAAATACACCTTAAATTGTGTTTATTGGATGTTTCTCTTAAAAAAAGATTTTTATTAAATGTGCATGTTGAGTATGTGCAGTTATTTTTTTTCCCCATAAACTCCTGGATCAAATTACAGTTGATACTTGCTCAGCTCATTGTAGGGCAGCTTGTGAGAAATGTAATGGATCAGAAGCTCAGTTCAGCTCAGTTGAATGTTAACTCTTTCACTGCTGGACCAGATGGCATGTGAATAAAGGTTTTTAAAAATTATTGTTTCTTAATTTTTAAGCTGAAATAGTCTTTGTTAGGAAAAACAGTGCCAGTGAAACCTGTTTAATTCAGCTTACTCTCAGCTAAAATGAAAGGAAATGTTACGTGTGTGTGTGTGTGTGTGTGTGTGTGTGTGTGTGTGTACCCTAAGGTGGGGAACAGTGCTATAATTGACTTATTTAAGTGACATAATTCTATTTCAATCAAAGAACATTAAAATTTTTAATAAAATTTTAAAGTTAATGGCAATTTGTTTGGCTAATAGGGTACTTGAGATAGAGATTAGGCTTCACACCTTTTTATTTTTTCTTTTGAAAGAGCTTTGATTATGAACCCATGACACTAGCACTAATGACACAATTATGCTTTTTTTCCAGTTTTTAAAGAAACTAATATTTCTGTTTACCTGGGAAGACCATCTGACTTCTAACCATAACTATAAGAAGGACAAGTATGTGCAAAGTGGCCATTCACAGTTTTCTACTTTGTAATTGTGCACACCTCTGCCAGTATCCAGTTTTCAGTAACTACAAGGTGTTTAATTTTGACTCGTGTAGTGGCATGAAATGAGTTTAGATGAGAAAAGAATTGTTTGTGCCAGTTAAGACATGATCTGGCAGCACTGGAAGCTTTATAAGATTGCCATTCTTAAACAGTCTAGAAAGAAATCAGTATCTAGTATTAAAGGCTTCATCATCCTAAAAATGCCACATAAAGCTTTACTTCTAATCATGATGTTTTTGTTTTTGATAGAGATGACGTTAATCTACAGCCCTCACAGCCTGGTTCTTTACATTTTCTTGGTTCCATGTAATAGTATACAGTCATAAACAAGCACATTGGTTTCAGTTGGGTAAGGATCACAGTGGAAGAGTGAGCGTCTCGTGCATCTATGTCATGACTCTCAGCTATTAGAGCTGTCATGATGAGGAGCAAAGGCCTTTCCCTTAATGAAGGCAGAAGGCCTTTTTCTGGCTGTGAGCAATATATGCAATATATGATAGCTTCTGAAGAAACTTTAAAAGGAACTAAGTTAACCTTCAAAGGAAAAAATTTGTTTTAACTTAATGTCTGAACAGTGAATTGTGTATTTATTGTGTGAGAATCTTGTTTATTCTTAAAAGTGCCTTCACAGTTTTGGTCCAGTGTCTTGCAAAATAAAGAGAATTGTTAAAGTATTAAAAGTATCTGATTTGGATCACAGAAGAACAAAGAAGAAAGCAAGAACATCAGATCCATAGCTCTAAGTCTGTCTGCTCTGCCACTCATTATACAGTTTAATGCACTTTCTAACACGAGGAAATACTGCTTACTTTTGAGAACATAACAAGACTTGAAATGTAAAGCATTTCACTTGAAGAAACTCCAGTGACAACCACAGGGATGTAATCTTTAATTTCAAACAGGAAATGGCAAAGCACACTAAGGAAAGGAGGTAACTGTCAGCTCATTTACATGCCATTTCAAAAGTAAGGTGGCATATTACATATACTTTGAGTGCTGAACTATTATTGCTATTAGGTAAATAGAATTAAATATAAGTTAGAGAATTTAACATTTTAATTTCTTTTATATGATTCTAAGTAGTTCTAGTGATACATTTTGCTGTGGCTATAGTATTTTTTCACTTATGCAATTTGATATTTTTATAGCTTTTTGATGTTTTTATAATCAAAGAGACTTAATTAAATAAAAGGGAAAATGTTAGTTTGATTCTTATGAGCCTTGCTTAATCAAAATGGTCAATATTAAAAATTTAATATAGTTCACCCAATGGAATTCATTTACTTACATGATGGACGGGTAGCCATCTTCTGCCTTTGGCTAGTGAGCTGTCTTGTGTTTTATATTTTTGATTGTGAGATGGTTTTAAAATTAAGATTAAATAACCTATGAAGAGATGGAGCAGTGAATTTGTAATAGCAAACCTAGATGCTCTGCTCTTCAAACTGCTCTGTGGACCTCTAAGATGCTTCAGGGTATTAAAATGCTTTCGTTGGATTAGATATTTAAGTATGTGTTCAAATATTTTTAATATAAAATATAGATATTTGAAAAATATACCCATAATTTCAGCACACTGGAATCTATCATAACTGTCCTGTTGTTACAAGATGACGATGATGATGGTGTGGGCAGTGATGGCAGTGTGGTTGGTTCTGTACGATAGAGCTACTTATTACCTTATTCATTAGGAAGATTGTCATTGTTTGGGAAGGCACTAGCCTTTATAAAAACATTCTTTCCTGTACATAGCTACTCATAGCAAGTATTTGTTTCTGGGACCACAAGCTTGGTAATCTAAATAGCTGTTACTTTGTAACAAAATACTTATTAAAATTGTTTCTTTGTGTAGTTAATGCTTCATAGTTCAATGTAAGGTTTAATTGTGAAGTGGCGTCTGCTACTTCTCATAATTTATAAGATGTTTACAGTTCAGTCTTTGGCACTGGTCTTTCAGCTTGGAGTAAGTTAGCTAACTTCTTGAGACCCAGGTTTTTCCTGTAGACCACACATGGTTTCTACCTGTCTTATGGTGGCTTTTGTGGCTTAGAGAGAGTGTATATAAGCACTATATAAACCCTCAGTGTCACTATGCAAGAATGGAAAGCTCAGTCTATATGTTTTCCTTTGTGTGTTAGAGGATTATAGCCAATAATACACACTGAGTAATTTGGCTAGTTGTCATTTCTCATAGGAATTTTAATGATGGCTAGTAAAAGAGAGGTCATAATGATGTTTTGATTGAGAGTAACCCTTATGCATGTTTTTGGTTTTCACATGTTCATTTGTATCTGCCTGTCATCACATACACTCTCTTTTAAAGAATAATGTGATACAGCACTTTTGTACTTTCAGATAATTTAATTAAGTTGTCTTTGACAAGGAAAACTGGTATTTGGTTTGAGAACCATGTGATAAGGGTGATGTGCCCAGTGACAGAGAAGATCTAGGATAGAGCAAGGACACCTAGTTACTCAGTTTAGGAGAGTTATGAAGTATCCTGACAGTCCCAGTTTTTCCTTTGAAGACAGTGACCTTGCTAGTTTAAAGAGTGCCTTTACACCATCCCAAGTTTCTCTGAAAACTGAGGTTTAGGTGACAGAGTCTATGACACCCAACTAATAAGAAGCACTCTTAAGCTGGGACTCTGTCTCTGTGATGGACTTGTCTCCTGCAGTGCTGAGGCTGCCAGGGACTATGAACATTCCACACTCAGCCTCTGTGGAGTACCCCAAGGACACCTAGAACTGGGATTAAGAAAGTCAGCCTTTGACTGGGTTGCAAAAGCTAAAGGAGAAAGAGTGCCAGGGAGCCAGCTGCCCCTCTCAACTCTTGGATGCTGGTAGGCCCATCACTCCTTACTCTGGGACTTGGACTCTGGGATATGTCTAGGATTCAGAGGTGTTAGAACCTGAAAACCATTATTTTCTTTCCCTTTTTGCTGTGTATAGAAGTAGTGTGGGCATAATTGTGCTGACTCGTTAGCATCAAGCATCAAGGGAGTGGCGCCACTCAACATTGTGGGAATGGTGTTTCATTTAAGGATGCTGTTGAAGAAGCAGTAAGCTTTACATCTTGCTGAGTCTGTACCATGAAGATCCATCCTTTTACATGTGTGAGGCAGTGGGAAGGCGTACAGCACCTCTGTGTAGGAAGCTGCCTGTCTCCTGGGTAAACATGTGCAGTAGTTTTAGTACAGAGCTGAACCAGACAGTTTTTCATGTAATCCACTTTATTCAGAAGAAAACGGACAAACTTTGCTTCCTCAGATTCGAGTACTTAAGTAAACATATATATTAAAATTATAAAATTTTGTAAAACTATGTTTGCTTCCATTAAATTAGTTCCTCATATCTGTGCTTTGTTTTTGAGACAGGGGCTCATTATATAGTCCTGACTGGCCTGGATCTTAATATGTAGACCAGGCTGGGCTCAAGCCCCACAGAGATCTGCTTGCCTTTGCTTCCTCAGTGCTGGGATTAAAGGCATGTTCCACCATTCCTGGTGTAAATTTTTCATTTTTAAAAGTCTCTCCTCTTGAGATAAAGGATTAATGGGTGTGATTTTTTGTTAACACAACAGAACCCAATGAACTAGTGTTTTCCTAATGACTAGTATGTGAAAGCTGCTACCTCTCCCCTTCTTTCAGGCAAGAACCAAAGCATTACATCGCAGTGGGCATAAGCTTTGGGTTTGGCTACTGATTGTCATAACATTGACAACGAATATTGGGAGTTCTTTTCTTTGAATTTTCAGGATCATGTTATTTTTGAGGTATTTATTAAGACTACATAAAGATAATATATCTATGCAAAATGCAAGGATGGCTTTTTAATATAGTACAAAATGTTAAGTTATGGTTTCAAAGAGTTATTTACAAGTTTTAATGTGATTTCAAAAAAAAGTATTCATAATTGTCTCCTTTTTTTTCAACCACATATCTGCTTTTCTTTAACTATTCTGCAGTCAAAATGAATGCAGAAGACCCAGCTGTCTTATGATAAACAGACATTGAAGAGATTTGCAAAAATGTAAATATGAATCTCACTGTTTTGTTGTGGAAAATAAAGTTCTATAAATATGCATGATTTATGTTAACATGTAATAGACTTTTATTTTAGGTAAATTAAGCATTTCAACTTTCCCTAACTTTAATTCCTACTACAACAACTATTGACAGTTATAACCCACACACACATAAACAAAACTTCTCTGGCATCTGCAGTACTTTTTGAGTATGGAGGGCTTACATGAGTGTTATATCTGAAAACTGTAGGCTGGAATCACAGACAGTGGAGTATAGTGTAAGCAGAAGGAATTTAATGGAGAAAATAAAAAGAAGGCCCTGATAGCACTGGCAGAAAGGGTGGGTTAGGCCAACCAGTCCCCTGTTCTGGGTGGGATGCTTGCAGATACTTCCTGACATCCTTTCCTTGATCCTCTAGAAGCTTTTCTCTTATCATGGGAAGGCCTTGGTCAACCACAGATGATCTTTCTCTGGTTCTCATGAGCATCTCTTTATGAGATAGAATTTAGGTGACAGGGCAAAACTTTGGTTCTGAAGGACTATGCTCTGTTATGTTAAGCAACTGAAAAAATGTCTTGTTGGTCCAAGACTATGTGCATGGTACTCTAGTTGATTGGTGTTTGGCTGAAAAGGAAAAGATGGCCCTGAGTAACAGGGTTAGCTTTCCGGCCTGGTAGCAGATGTGTGTAGAAGCAGGAGAGGGACCAGGGAGAATCAGACCAAAGAGAAGTGTGGTCCCAAGGCTCTGATTGTGTGACAAAGGGAAGAAAGCAAGAGCACTGGTGTGGGTGAGAAATAGCACAGTTCTGCAATAAAGGCTCCTGGTGGCTTTCCTCACAGGTGGGGCAGCTGTGCATGTGTGTGTGTGGGTGGGGTGGGGTATAGATGTGGTGTGTGAAGGCATGGACACTCAGCAGCCATCAGCAGGCTGCCTGTCCTATGGTCTCCAGGGTACAGGACAGGGGTCTGTTTACTCTCTGTGATTAAGTAAGACTTGAAAGTGACAGCAGCATCTGGCCTATCGCTAGATATCATTGTGCTAGGCACGAGGAAAGAAGTATAATTTGCCACTAATCTTCCCAGCCTTTTCTTTCTGCTTTGCCTGGACACCAGGCTATCCAGCTACTGCCTCAGTTGTCTTTCACATCCCTCATTAGAGATAACAAGTTCCATGGAGTTTTGTCTTACCTGATGGTCCCTTATTCGGGATCTGCTTCATAGAGTTTTCTTTTTCTTTTTAACTCTTAAACGATGAGACTTTTATTTAAACACATAGGTATTGGCAGAGTATTCATATTGGATGCAATACAGTCGAGCTGATACAGTACAACTGTACCATTTCCAGGATATATCCTGTGTTCTACCAGGAACATTTCCTGAAGTACAGTGACAAAGACGATTTGAAAAATAAAGTGTACTGATGCCCGAGTGGGTTGGTTGTTTGTTTTGCTATTTTATATTTTTTGTGGCCATGAGGCCATTTCAACTAATTATCCTACTAGTCTTTGGAGAGTGTTGTCATAATGAATAAGAACATCTACTGAGAGAGCATGAGGACACCAGCCTCTGCTCCTAGCCATGCCTAGAAATAGAAAGTGGCCATTGCTTTGTTTGAATGCCTCTTAGGACCTGGCCGTGTTCTTCAAGGAGTGGCTATTTTGAAGAGTAGTTAAGGACAACTTGAACTTCCAACATGTTCTGTAGGTGTCCCTGAAGGTTCCCATTCGGAAAAGGGTTCTGTTTGACCTTTGTTTCTCCTCCAAGCCCTGCCCTTTGCAAAGCTCCTACACGAGCTGCAGGCACCTTGGTCATCAAGTGCTCTCGCAGTAACCATGAAACGGCGTTTGTAAGCTCTGACTACCTCATAGCTAGCCTTTACCTTAAAGATTCACCCAGGAATGACTCATCCATTGCTCTGTAAGCCAGAATATTGGTTGTCACCAAGGAGAAGGCATCATAGATACACAGTTTCAGGTATATTTTATAGTATCAATAACAAAGCAGCTTTTGTTATATGCGCCCTGGGTTGCCAGTCCCTATTAGGTATTGAGTTCTATGTATGTTCACAATGTTGCAGTAAACTCATAAAAGTTACATGCACTCTCTGTGTCTGTCTGTCTCTCTCTGTGTATGTACATGTGTGTGTGGTTGCACTTATGTGCATGTGTGTGTAGGACAGAGGTTGACATTCATTAAACATCTTCCCAGTCACCCTCCACCTTACTTTTTAAGCCAGGTCTCTCACTGACCCAGAAGCTCACCAATTCAGCTAGAGTGTCTGGCCAGCAAGACCCCAGGTCCTCCTTTCTCCCCACCATCTCCTAGCACTGGGATTATAGTCAGGTGTCTCCATGACTGGCCTTTTGCATGGGTGCTGGAGATTAGATTCAGAATCTCATGTTTACATAGCAAACACTCTACCCACTGAGCCCAGCCCTCGATTTTTAATGATAAAGAACTGGAACTCAGAGGGCTTTTGGAACTGGCTGGTCATAGTACCAATAAGCAAACAGGATCTGAAACCAGTTTGAGATCCATAGTGTGGCAGTCTACAGACATAAACACTCATGACTGTATATTCCACATTTTTTTCTTTTTTTTTTTTTTAAATAAAAACAAAATATTTAATCATATGTATACATATATATACCTTCAATTATCATGAAAGATCAATTATATATACATATACATAACTAAAAAAATAAATACAATGGAACTGAAACAATCACAAAATATTAGCATGCCTCCTTGAGTTTTCACAAATTATTTTTCACAGTTAACATAAATTTTTTTTTTTTTAATTTTTGATACTTTATTTACATTTCAAATGTTTCCCCCTTTCCAGGTCTCCACTTTGGAAACCCCCTATCTCCTCCCCCCTCCCCCTGCCTCTATGAGGGTATTCCCCCAACCCGCCCACCCACTCCCTTATTCCCACTTTGACATTCCCCTATACTGGGGCCTCTAACACCCTCAGGCCCAAGGGCCTCTCCTCCCCCTGATGGCCAACAAGGCCCTCCTCTGCCACATATGTGGTCCGAACCATGGGTCCCTCCATGTGTATTCTTTGGTTGGTGGTCCAGTCTCCAGGAGCACCAGGGGGCCTGACCAGTTGACACTGTTGCTCCCTCCATGGGGCTGCAAACTCCCTCAGCTGCTTCAGTCCCTTCTCCAACTCCTCCAACTGGGACCTCACACTCAGTCCAATGGTTACTGTGAAGTGAAATTTGGATATTCCGAACTTTTAGGCTAATATCCACTTATCAGTGAGTACATACCATGACATTTTTTCTTAATATGGAAAATTTATCAAGTCTTAATAGAGTAAAATAGACTGTATTGAATAGGAACCTAGAGCCTCAAGAGATTAACAGGTATGATCTCAAATTTAGATGTATTCTATTCTTTTCATTATTAATGATTTTTAAATGAGGTAATTAACAATATGGGTCATACTCTCTTAATATGAGTAATCATGAGATTGATTAAGACAGATATAGGTTTTTTTTTTTCTCTTGTAGTGGCTGTGCACATTAGAGACAGAGTTGAAGTGTTTATAGCAGTTTTCATCTAATTTTTACTTTTATCTTTTCAAATCCCCAATTATGAGACCAGTTTCTCCTGCTCTCAGGATGTCTTTTTGTAACTGCCCAGCACATTGACCCCTCTTCCTGCCAACCAGCCAGTGATGACTTAATCACACTGAGTCACCCAGGACTGCTATAGCATCCTTGAAAAATGATTGTCTAGAAATATTTCAAATATTGTGTTTCTTGACTAGTACCCCCAGGAAATAGCCTTGCTTGCAATGCTTTATGAAGATAAGTGATAGAGTGCCCATTTCTACCATTCAGGTCAGCATTCACCTCAAGCATCAGTTAAGGATGTCAAGAAGCACTGCATCAGCAGTGTCCCTGCTTACTGCCCCCACCTCTGGTTACCTGCATTTGCTGCTGTGCCTTGTCCTCAGCACAGTTCCATCCTTTAACTGGCTTTGTTTGGAGAGAGGGCTTCCTGGTGCAGGTCTGCTGTTGTAGATTAGAACTCCAAGAGTTCCCACAGAGACACCTAGGATGGGGCCGTGTGGTAGAGTGCTGCAGAGGTCTGCAGAGGTGCTAACTACAAATCTGGCCACTGTTCACAGAAGAGAGTCAGTCCTGAGAGGGAAGTTAGAGCCTCTCTACAAACTGCCTTTCCTAACTAGCATCTCAGAAGGGTTCTGATTTGAGCATGCACTCAAGAAAAATTATTTATCTTCTCATCAGAACGTTTCTGTATATTACTTAAAGTTGCTGGATTCTCAGTTGGTCTGTAGGGTCTCTATTTGTGTTGTGGTTTTTTATTGTTTAAATACATTATACTTGATATACACTATGTTTACATTATATTAGTACTATATAATATTATATGTGTATT
>CM052706.1:99293011-99356514 GCA_028551405.1 Uromys caudimaculatus | reverse complement strand
CGGGCTTGGCTTTGACAATCTTGGGCTTTTTGGCTTTCTTGGGCGTGGCAGCCGGCTTCTTCTTGGCCTTCTTGACCGGGGTACCTTTGGGTTTCTTGCTTGGGGCTTTGGAGACAGCCTTCTTGGGCTTGGCTGCCTTCTTTGGAGTGGCCACTTTCTTGACTTCCTTCTTGGTCTTCTTGAAAGCCACCGACCTCTTGGGTTCATCGCCCTTGGCCAGCCTGAAGGACCCCGAGGCGCCCACCCCTTTGGTTTGCTTGAGAACACCGGTGGTCACTAGGCGCTTGATGGACAACTTGATCTGGGAGTCTGCGTACTCACCCACCTTGTAGTGGCTCTTGATATACTTTTGGATGGACTGGCGCGAGGAGCCGGCGCGGTTCTTCTCTGCCTGGATGGCAGCCACGATCATGTCTGAATACTTGGAGTGGTCTGTGGACTTCTTGGCGGCCTTGGCCCGCTTAGGCTTCGCTGCCGGGGTGGAGGTGGAGTTCTCTGTCATGGTGGCCGGCCTGCTCCCGCTGTTCAAGGAGCCTTCCGCCGGAGGCTGTGCAGAACCTGACTCGCGATCTGCTCTCCCGCTCCACTACAGGCCAGACCAAAGTGCGGCTGCCAGGGACGCGGGCGACGCGTGGCTCCTGTCCTCCCGGCGCGGGTCGCGGGCTGCTCTGCGCGCCCAGCCCCCACCGTTCCGTCGTTCGCCTGGCGCCTGGCGCTGCCTCCGCCTCCGCCTCCACGGCCTCCCTTTTCCCAGCTCTGCGTCTCCATGGTACCAATTTCTATCGTAGTCAATGTTCTATTGCTGTAAAGAGACACCATGACCATGGCAACTCATCCAAATGATGAGCCTGTGGGGGCCATTCATATTCAAACCACTACAGCTTCTGTAGCTCAATTGCAAGTGGTATGCTTCTGAGGTTTTCTAGAACAAGATGTCATTCCTACAAGGAGGAGAGCTTGGATGCTCTTTAGTGTATCTGCGAACTTCCTGATGCTCTGGACTTCCTGGAAACACTAGATCAGAGGTAAGAGGAGAGACGTTGTGCCTGTTGCCATCCTCATTCCAGATCTTTCTCAGTAAATGACAATCTCAGACACTAGAGTATTACAGATGCAAGTACACATCTTAATCAAGCCTGGGACAGGGGTAACTCTGTAAAAGTCTATTATATTTTCTTCTCAAAAAAGTAGGAAGAATTACACACTGAGAGTAGGGGATGAGTTACACACTGAGAATAGGCAATAGCATTTTTGTGCCAAGTGCTTTAACCACTAAGTCATCTTCCTAGCCCTGGGCTGAGGTTTTTCAAGCAGTTCCTATCTGTTCCTCTCTATTTGACCTTTCCTTCTGAAATATATAATATCATTAATATCTGCCAAAAAAAATCATATAGCTGAAATTACCTACTAAGGAACCAGAGGCATCTGCATTACTTCTGAACATAGTGCCAGTGGTCCAGCCCTGATCTTTCTGCAGTGATTCTGCTGAAATGGAGCACATACGGTCAGTGCAAGGACAGACAACAACTGAAATGCACTGTTCACATTATCAGGGCCAGTCAGATTTCTTATATTCACAACAGGACAGTTTGTCTGGGGACATGTCTCATCATTTGGGTGTTTTCTTGTTGAAACTGTTAAACTGTCATCTGAAGCTATCTTTATAAATGCCGTGGGGTTAGATTTCTCTTTACTAATATGGTTTTATACATTAAGCAGATGGTGCTTAAAAAAACATAGTGTGTTTTTATAAAATCAATCACACATGTTGCTATTCATATTCTCAGTGGAGTATATGTAGGAATAACTTTACTGAGTGGGCAGAAGTACACATTTTTACCTTTGCATTTTCTAATGATACAAACTGAAGAAAAAATAAGTAAAAAATTAAATTTAATCATTTAAAGCTTTTAGTAGCTTAGAATGTAGCAATGAATTCTTGTTGGCAGTCAGCTTTTTAGGGACAAGTAATTTTGCTGATTAATTTTAAAGATACATGATTTTCAGAGTTTCTAACTTACAAGTGTCTTGATTTTCTTTTGGGATTAATTTATATAAGGTGATCTAGTAAAGTGCTTAGCTCTTAACTGTCAAAATAACTGATTTTCTAAATATATCTCAACTTTATCCTTTCGGGGTTTTGTTTGCCAGCAGGTAATTCCTTGTTGGGAATACTCTCAGCTGATTCCTGTCTAGGAGGTCCTCTCGGCTGCACTGCCCAGAAGAGACTGGGTCTCGGGCAGGTGTTGAGATGACACCTGATAAAGCCCCACATAGCTGCAGCTGGCGGGGGGGGGGGGGGGATTAAGTAAAGCTCCTGTTTTGTGGACAGTTCTTTCTTGATTGAAATGACCAATCAGTTTTCTCGTAAGAAATGACCTTTTGTGAATGAAATGTGAAAGAAGCCCATCTTGACTGTTGTCTAAAACATTTGAGAACAAGCCACAAGTTAGAGTCCTGCTGTTTGGAGCACTTCACCCTTGCGCTCATTTTTGTTTTCAACAGTGGAATCAGCATTAGATAATTCCTCTTCAGTTTTAGTGTTTTCAGAGTTATCAAATGAAGTCTAAGGAGTGGCATCTTCCATCTTTTCTAGCTGTATAATTTCTTGGTTGTATGCTTTTTCCACAATCACATCTGAATCCTTTTTATTTATTTATTTATTTACTTCTCTACTTGTACATGTTGTGCTGGGTTCAACACTGTAAAACAGACATTTACAACACCTCCCGTGTCCCAGAACCAGGCCACCACTGTGAGTACTGCCTGACTATACTACAGAACCTTTGATGGTAATGGAATGGTCTGGAATCACATGGCTTGCAAACTTGCCATGTTGCTTTTGAATCCTGGGCATGTAGGTAGGCAGTTGAGTCTTTCGATCTTTACTTAATATTAGTAAACTTAAAATCCAGCAGCCAATGTGACTAGTGGCTGCCATGCTGGGCGGCCCAGCTAAGAAAAACTCCAAGCTCTTTACTTCCTGTGTCTTTTACAAAAGCTAAACCAGATTCTTGACGTCAAAGCTATAGTAAAATTCATTAGTATGCTAAAGGGCTTTTAATTAAAGAATAATAACTCATTAACTTTATCACATGTAGTTAAAGAAAAGGACCTAGGACATTTCCCTCAGAATTAGTACAGCTGGCTCCATGAGATGTCTCACAAGGTAACGTGCTTGCTATAAAATCTGACAACCTAAGTTTGTCCTCAGGACTCATGTGGTGGGTGAGAACTGACTCCTGAGTGTTATTCTCTGACCTCTACCTCTACTCCATGGCATATGTACCCATCACACATATAAATAAATAGTTGAATATAATAAAAGTTTGAATTTAGTACAGCTGCAGGTTATTTTTTCTTTAATATAGAATAACCTGGGTTTCCATGTTTGTGTAGCCTTTTTTCTGCCGTTGGGAAAAATGGGCAGAAGGAAGCTACAGTGCCTCATTTTGTACCAAGCTTAAACTTCTTTAAATTTGGTCAAGTATGCCCAGTGTCTATCATCTGGGGCAGCGGAGGCTAGGCTTTTTAGAATGGTTATCAGTAAGAATCAAATAAGCCTCCCTAAGATATTTCAGGTTTCCAAGAGAAAGCTGAAGAAAGTGGAAGGTATTACAGCTTGATTGGAACTCCGCCTTGTAGTTGAAAGGAAATCTCTGGGGACATTTTGGTTTCTTCTTTCTCTTATGTTTGGTCGTACCTTATATCAGAGGTTCTCAGCATTCCTAATGCCATGACCCTCTAATGCAGGTCCTCATATTGTGGTGACCCCAACACAAAATTATTTTTGTTGCTACTTCATAACTGTAAGTTTGCTACTATTATAAATCATAATGTAAATATCTGTGTTTTCTGATGGTCTCAGAAAACCCCCATAAAAGGGTCTTTTGACCCCCAAGGGAGTTGCAGCCCACAGGTTGAAAACCAATGCTTTAAAGCACACTGTGATAAAAAGTGGCTGGTAAATTTTTTTTTTCAGAGTGAAATGAGCTCATAGCAAAATTGAAGATCTGCCTTGACCAGTTTTAAATTAGTTTTCAGCTTTTTAGAAATGTACACAACAGCCATTTAATGTAGCAGAGAAACACCAGAACGACTGCTCCATGCAGAAGCAGGACAGGGTGGTGATTTCAAAAGTAGTACCAGTTAGAGCACGTAACTGAGGGAGGATGTGATGGCTCACACTTGTAATCCAAGAGAAGGCAGAGGCTGGAAGGTGGCTAAGATCCAGCTTGTTCTGCACTATTGAGTTCCAGGCTGGCCAGAGCTACATAGCATAAAAGAACCTGTCTCAAAATAAAACCATGCGCATAGACATACAGCACAATATACACGTACATGTATGTTTTAGTTTTGGTTTTACTGCTGCGAACAGACACCATGACCTTATAAGGACATTTAATTGGGGTTGGCTTACAGGTTCAAAGGTTCAGTCAATCATCATTAGGGTGGGAGCAGGACAGTGTCCAGGCAGGCATGGTACAGGAGGAGCTCAGTTTTGAAGGCAAACAGGAGAAAACTGGCTTCTAGGCAGCTAGGATGAGGGCCTTAAAACGCACTCCCACAATGACACACTTACTCCCACAAGGTCACACTTAATCTGCCAAGGCCAGACCTCCAAACAGTGCCACTCTCTGGGCCAAGCAGATACAAACCATCACAGTATATTTATATATATAAACATTATTACATACTATATATGTGTAATAGCAATATGGTGTATATGTAAATATTTGTGTGTGTGTGTGTGTGTGTGTGTGTGTGTGTGTGTGTGTGTGTCTGAGAAAAGACAAGAAAATGATGTTAGCTCTTGATTCAGTTTATTGAAAAAACAGTGCTCTCAAGTCAGGCTGTTCCATCTTTCTCCTGGACTCTCACCAGAATTCTGCCATTTTCCTCTCTACGGCCCAGAAGCAGTGTCACCCCCAGAATAATGTGGCAAACACAGATCTGGTCCTCATCTCTTTACTCAAATAAACATAAAGTAAAAGAACTGAAACACATTATACTTTTGAAATTAGTATGATGAACATTTTTGCTTTTCTGTAGCAGTATTCAGCTCTTTAAAGGCTAGCTGTAATCTAAACTCCAGGAAGTGATCTTGCTGCAGAAACTGCTACATCTCATGACTGATGGCACAGGCCTCTTGTCATACACATGTTCCTACCAGCATCACTCATGACCGAAGTGAGCATTCCTGCAGTTGGAACAGCTAGCTAGATGATGTCCGTGAACACTCTTGTCCTGGCCACAGGATGTGTGTGCCCACCAGTGTGGAGCAAATGACATACTTAGCTGTGTGCATGTCTGCTTTCTTAGTAGCTGCTTAAAAACTAAAAGATCTATTTATCTGCATGCAGGAACTTGCAGTTATGTTACAATGAAAACACATATTTAAATGTTGCCTGTTCCAGAACATAATTTTGTAAGGAAAGTAACCATTTCAAAAATGTAAAGGTGAATTAAGTTGATTAATGTATTAACTCGGGATTTTAATAAATAAAAGTATAACAGTAGTACCTCATTCTGTCTCCAGAAACCCCTTGCATACTTCCGTGTAAGAGAATATATATTTTATTCCCCTACATTTTCTCTGCATTTTGTGTATTTTCTTATTTTACAGTATTCACTTGTCTCCCTACTTACATTTGTTTCTCTTCAAACTTGATTTCCACTTTGTAATCAGCTCATTAGACGCTGTATTTTAAATGGTTATTTTTCCAGGACGTTGCTGTCCCTGGATAACTAGGTCATGAAGTTCTATTTTGGGTTTTTTTATTCTTTCGTGTATTTAGAGACAAGATGGCCATGTAGCCCAGTCTAGTCTCAAACTCATGATCTCCCTGCCTGATCCTGCTAAGTGCTGGGATTACAGGTGGGCACTACCACAATTGTCTTAACATTTCATTTGTTGTCATTGGCAGATGGAACTAGGGGAATATAGATCTTCTATTTTGAATTCATTTTCTAGACAGAGTGTAGTTGATGTAGACCAGTAGTATCAGTATGAGAAATTCTGAATGACTCCAGTTCACATGCCGCCCTCCAGCATACTCAAGCAGTCAATCAAGGGTATTTGTCATCATTTTGTAATCTGGATGTGTTACTTGTTTGGAAACTTAAGCAGTTTCAAGTGTCATGTGATGTATACACGTCGCTAGACACTGACAGCTGATGGAGAGTGTGTGCCAGACTCAGGGTTGGGGCTGTGTCTGTTTTCTTACCCCTCTCCTTGGTCTAGCACAATATTCAATTAGGCTCTCACACAAGTCATTGTGGAATGCCCAACTGCCTACTTTTGCCAATTTGTTGTAAAACTGCTTCCTAATGAAGTGCGCGGACTTAAAGGATTTAAATAACTATTTTGTGTTTGGTAGGCTCTTTGATTTGTAAGGAACAAAAAAGACTAAAGTTACCCACTAACAAGGGGAGAGAGGAAGGAAAAGAATGAATATAAATGACCATGCTTAAGCTTTACTTTTTCCAGGAATCCATAGCAACGCTGCTGGCTTCTCTGTTGACACCCACCCTGGGCTTTGCTTTTGTTTGCTCTCGCCTCTGCATTTGAGCAGCATTTTGTTTCTCCTGGCTCTCTGATTGCATTGTGTTCACATGACTCTACTGTATAGTACTGAGAAATTATTAATGTGCACTAATTAGCCTTAACTTGGTTTGGACAGAACTTACATACCCAGATATCCACGGCTATTCCAATGGGTACCAGTCAGCTTCTGTTTGACTGTTGGGATCTTAGCATAGACTGTAGCCAAGAGACTGGGTCATATAGAGGAGTCTTTGTCACTTTCAGATAAGGAACCACCTGAGTTTCTTTCTTACCTTAGACGATTCCTCAGGAGATTTTGAGGCATCTAAAGCTTTTAAAACAAGCTTGTCTAATAGTCACAAGGTCTTTAATATTTTTCTTATTATATTATTATATAATATCCTTAATATTCCTGTTGAGACCTTGGTAACCATGCTGCTGTCTATAGTGTCATCTTGTGGCATCAGAGGACTGATTCTTAACTCAGAGTGTTACTTTTATCCCAGAAAAGCAAGTGGCCATTTTCCTATCTTCTCCTGGCTAAGGAGTTCAAGAGGTCTGTCTCTGACCTAACCTCACCCATGGAGAAGGAAGAAATCTCACTAAAATTTTCATAATTTGTATAGAGAAACTTAAGTATGAACAAAAATATTAATATTCCTCAACAATATCCAACTGTAGCGCTGTACCAACAGGTGTGAATTTAATGTGGAGGTTAACGACCTTCCCTCATATAAAGTGTGAGCTAAGGCCCTGTGATATATGATAACTGAGCTTCCCCCAGCACTGTGGTAGAAGTCTGTCCCTTTAGTTCACATAAACACAACCAGTGCTGCTCTGGGTTTTCTTTGACCTGGACCTCAGACTTCTTTGGGTTTTACATAATTATATTGACTTCTTATTTATTTTAGTACATTGGCTGAAAATATCTACCAATTTAAATTTTCTTGGTAAGTCATCTTAACACATTGAACTTTTCTTTTCCAAACAGGACAAAAGACTCAGAGTATCTCAACCCCTGACAAGAGGACCAAGTGCCTTTATTCCAGAGAAGGAAGTAAGTTCATTTGTTTTCAACACATCGTCTAGTCAAAAACTAACTCTAAAACTGCATCCATTTTTCCATGTAAAAGTAGATGTGTTTTGCTCTTTAGTGTGTTGTTAGTCATGTCAGAAAAACATAGAGTTGCTTTTTCAGATTCATTAAGTCTGAAGGTTTTTAAGGTTTAAAGAGATCAGCATTTCACAGAACTTATATCACATAATTGGGATAAACAGTATTTTGAAATAAAACATGAGTTTCCAACTACACCTTTAAAGGACAGCAGACAGGCAATGCCTTCATTACTGGTAGTTACTCTTCTCATTTACACATTTGATTGACAGGATCCACAAACGCTCCAACAATTGTGCATCTTTGGTAAGGGTTTGGTAGCAAGATGGTAACTGCCAGGCATGAAAGTTATCAGTGGCACAGTAAGGTTTTTGCCTGTTTTGCTGGTGTATGTCTTGAGGTGTGGGGTCTATGTGCATTCCTGGGTGCCTCTTAGCTGTCACTGGGCTGAGCACCACTGTTAAGAACATACTTGTCTGCTTAAGGAGTGCCCAGTGCACATGGATGCAGTTGTCCCATAGCTGTGTTCTCTGCTTGTGCACAAACACCTTTATCTTAAATAACTAGGAGCCTTTACTTCACTTTTCTGTCCCTGATTTAGTGGCCTTCCCATTGAACCAAAAACTCAAGTAAAAGTGGTGTGTCTCCAGAGCTCAGGGGCGGCAGTGCAGTGTACAAGAGGCACTGTATTGCATGCACCTCTTTGCTTAGTGGCCCCGGGTTGCACTTGCAGGGGGATGGCCTAACATATGAATGGCCTCCTGAGGCATTTTTGTAGCATGTATTTGAAGATAGTGTGTTTTTTAGGATCTGATGCAGCATATGACTCTAGTAACACATTGTGAAAGTCCTGTGAGAACTAAGAAATATGTAGAGAAAGCAAATCAAGCATAGGAAAGAACTCTAGCCCTTATTTGGATCTGAATCCTTGTTGTTTCTTAACTATCAACTCAGTCCCTCTTTTTGACAGAACAGGGAGAGAGACAAATGAAAGTCCCCAGGGTCCCATAATGAACTGAGGTGAAGTTTCCTTTTGGGTTTCTGCCAGGATAACTAGCATTTCTCCAGTTTCAACATACTCCATTTAAGATGAAGTCTTTCTCCATAAACAGTTCCTTTGTCTAATGTATGCTTCCCTAGGGGTAACAGGAACTAGGAAGCTGGCTCTGAGGAGAGTAGTTTCCTAACTACATTGTCAGTCTTTACAGGACCAAACCTTTGGACTTTATGAGATCTCGTCAAAACCATATAAGCCAGGGATGGAGTCAGACCTCCTGCAGGTGTTAACAATGCCCTCACGCCACCACCAGAGCCACCTTACTGTGTGATGCCAAGCTGCCATAGTGTGGAAAGCTACATATTATTTTTTCTATTTTGAGAAAGTTCTTTGGTCCCTAGATGGAGGATGCAAGTCCTATTTTCATGCCTTATTTTTAGTAATTACTCTGATAGGCTTAAACTTGCAACAGCAGGATCTCATGTCTTTATTAATTTTCATCACAAGTCATCATATGTTCCTGTATCTCTAAAAAGATTTCATAGAACTTTTTAAAAATGTTGACTAGCAAAAACAACAACGAATCAGATATTTGTCCAAAATAATGCAATTAATGTTCTTTGTCTGTTGATGAGAGTGGGCTGCAAATACATGTGACCCAGTGCTGCCAGATTTGCCTCACTACACACTTGTGTGACAGTGGCCGGGCAAGCCAGCTCTGAAGTCTGCATGCTTGCTGCAAAGACAGATGGTGGCTTCTCTCCTCGGCTTCATAGCTGCGTGTTTAATGTTTGATAACTTAACATTTGTTGTTTAATAAATTGTGGTACCAAAGCCAAAACTGAATGGTACTTTCTCTTTTTAACTGTCTGCTTTTAGTATGAGCAACTGCATAATTGCAGTATCTGTTAGCATCCAATGAATATGTATTTCTTTAGTACAGGCAGAGTCCATGTAAACCAAAGCTGTCTTTACATCACAGTCTTCACCGCATTCTATGCTTCTTGGTTGTAAGGTTGTCCAAGCAAACACGGCGGATGAACGAACAAACTTTCTTGTGGAAGAGTACTCTACATCCGGTCGCCTGGACAACATCACACAGGTGATGAGCTTGCACACTCAGTACCTGGAATCTTTCTTGCGGAGCCAGTTCTACATGCTGCGTATGGATGGCCCCCTTCCCCTCCCAGACAGGCACTACATTGCCATCATGGTAGGTGCTTACTTCCCACTCTTCCCTCCTGTCATGAACTAGCTTCCATGTATTCTGTGTCCCCTCTAAGGCGTGCCTTTGGGGGAGGGTCTGAGTAAGTATGTGTGTGAGAGATGTATGTGTTTTGTGGAGTGTGTGTGTGTGTGCTAGTGTGTATGTGAGTATGTATAGGATGTTCGTGTGGGCATGTGTGGAGTATGCATATATGTGTGTGTATATGTAGAGAAGTGTGTGTGTGCATATGTATACATAGAGATGTTATATATGCACATATATGTATATGAGTGTGTGTATGTATGCATATATGTGTGTGTGCATGTGTGTAAAGCTGAGTGTAGTTACAGGAGGCATAAGTGAAGAGGCCTCTGTATCCCTTGGATACATTCAAAGTGCTTTAAGCCACTTAATATGCTCAGTGTTTCTCCTTTAACCTTCAATAGAATCAGTTTTTCATACTTAGTGTCTTATAATTAAAGATGGTTATTGCCTCCAGAATAATCCCCTACCAGTTTTGCTGTTGTTCTTGGGGTCTTCTCTGCATAAGCTGCTTGTGACATATTTTCTTAGTCATCTTATCCATGAAGGTAATCCCTAGTGTGGGGTAGGAGAAAAGTGCCAGTTATCCTTAGTGACAGATCTTCATGAGAGAAGAACTGCTGAGTGGATCACAGCACTTTGAGTGTAGCTCCTGTTACAGGGTGGCTCATCAGTCAGAGTTAGCTGCACATGGAGGGCCAGGGAGGAGGCTGTGATGGAAGTGCTAGCGCGGAGCTGTGCTTTACCTAGACAGCTGCTGGGGAAGAGGATGAGGGTATGAGCCCATGGGGCTGTGTGTTTGGAGACGTAATGACGGCAGCCTGGCTGCCCAAGCCAGTAGAGCTGCTCTGGACTCAGGGCAAGTTCTGACATGAACTTGATGAATACTATAATTTTTAGCAGACATTCTCAATGACAGGCTGAAAACAGATGGGGAATGCTTGCTCACTAAGATAGAGCAGTGAGACAGAGATTTGAAAGAATAAAACAGAATTATTTTACCAAAAGTAGCCACAGAAGAGAGGGCAAAAGTACTTAATATGACTGTCCCATTGACAGCACCCAGATGACATTGACTGCATAAGGAGCGATCAGTGATGTCTGTGTCTGAGCCGGTCTCTGAGGTCAGATGTAGCTCCTTCATAAGCATGAGTTCTGAACTGTTAGGATGCACATTACTAAGGAGTCCCTGTATTTGAAATAGAACATACTGTATCTTCCCCATCCACAGCAGACTTAGGTGGTGGCTATGGACGTCCTAAAAATAGCTAGGCTAGTTCCAGGTCTATCTATACAGACTCAGGGCAAGTCATTGGCTTTGTATGAAAAGTATTTGCTTTGAAAGCTGCAAATCAGCCTCATGATTGATTGAAGTTTCTGTAACAACAATTTGGTAAACATTTTTGAAGAAGAGTCTTGTGAGAAAGGAGTTAATGACTACTAGTAATGGTTCCATTTAAATTACCCACTTGTAAGAAGACCTGCTCATGACTGTCCTCAGGAAACTTGTTTCTGTGTTTCAGGCTGCAGCCAGACACCAGTGTTCCTACCTAATCAACATGCATGTGGATGAATTTTTAAAGACTGGAGGGATCGCTGAGTGGCTCAATGGCTTGGAATATGTACCACAAAGACTGAGAAATCTTAATGAAATTAACAAGCTGCTGGCACACCGGCCCTGGCTGATCACAAAAGAGCACATTCAGGTACTGGGGGTTTCTACACAGGTTCTGAGGTCTGCTTGAAGCTTGAGAGTTTGTGGGGTTTTGTTTTGTATAATACTTTAATTTTTATTTTTGAGACTATAATTTCAACCTTTTTCCCTTTGCCCTTTCCATCTGAACCCTCTCATTTACCTCCTTTGTCCCTTTCAAATCCATAGCCTCTCTTTTTGTTAGTGTGTGTGTGTGTGTGTGTGTGTGTGTGTGTGTGTGTGTGTACTCAACTTTAAATACCTATACATAGAAACTTGAAGAAATAGATGCTATATTACACTTAAGAAGAATAATTAGAAGTTTGGTGGGTTTCATTTAAGTGCAAATGAAAACTGACCCTCAAGGAGTTGCTCACTGGCCTGAACTTGTGCTGTGAGAAAAGTTGATTTCTGTTATCAAGGAGTTGATAGGTCAGGTCTACTAGCATCATGGATGCCTGGCTTCTGGCCACTATTGTCAGTAGCACTATGTATCCTTTAGTTAATAAATTCCATAAAGTATTCTAAATCCTTTGCTATTTTAACATTTCATAATTTAAGATTCATAAAGAAATGGCTTTGCAAATAAAAAATGATTTCTAGCTAGTGTGGGAATTACTGGCCAGATAAAAAATAGAGCTGTGAATATGAACCTTTGAACCCTTGCCAGGTGTTTCTGTCAGAGGCCAGTGCTGTCCAGCAATGTTCAGCAGCCCCACTACTCAGTAGGAGCTTTCATCTCCATGTCAGACATGTGCTTACTTATAAATGCATATGTGTTGTGTTGATACATAGAAATGCCCTTAAAAATTTACCTTATTATACCACATTTTTTGTGATTTATCCAGGTTTTAACCAAGCAGCCTGTGTCTGTCTGGGGTTTTTTTGGTTTTTTTTTTTAAATATTAGATTTTGATGACTTTGGACTCTGAAGCACAGCACTGTTGTAGGTCTGTGTCCATGGTATGTTAGAGCAGAGAATTGATAATTATTCTTATGTCATATCATAATTACTTTGTACCGGAATCTTTGGTGGGCTGAAAAAAGATGCCTGGATTTCAGGGGCAGATTTCAGAGACATAACAGGATATAATGTAGTTACACAGGAGTTGTAGATAAGCAGGCTGGGGTCACAAGTGTTGCTTGGGGGGGGCTTTTTGTTTGGTTGGTTTGGGTTTTTTTTGTTTTGTTTTTTGAGACAGGGTTTCTCTCTGCAGCCCTGTCTGGCCAGGAACTCATTCTGTAAACCAGGCTGGCCTCGAACTCAGGGATCCACCTGCCTCTGCATCTCAAGTGCTAAAATTAAAGGCATGTACCACCACTGCCCTGGTGGACTGGGCATGTGGCTGCAAGTGTTGGCAGAGGCCAGGTGGGCACACCGAATGTGAGTGTAGGTCCTCACAGAGTCCAGGGAGGCACTGTGGGCATATGAAGGTTTTTTTGTTTTATTTTGTTTTTTGTTTCCAAAAAGAGCTAATGTTTGAGCTAGGTCTAAGAATAAGGAGGTTTTCAAAATGAGACGAACTGTTTCCTGTCCCAGAGCACTTTCATAGAGAAGAGCCTGCAGTCATATGTGTTGAAAGAGTAACCATCAACTTCAGGAAACCAAAGTGTAGGGAGGGATTTATGGACGGTGGTTGGTGGGATCCGAGAAGAACCAGACCATCTGGTATGAGACAGTAAAGGCTCCATTACGGAGTCTGCATTTTACCCTTAGAAAGCCATCTCCTAAGTTACACTACCCCACAGAAGCCATGAAACCACAGAAGCCACAAGACCACAGAAGCCATGAAATAAGCTTCAACGTATTTGTATTCTCGTCTTTTTAAGTTTCTGTATTTGTATATTTTATTCGTATTATACTGCATGTGAATATTGTATCTAAATCTTATTTTATGTGTCTTTATGAACACATGCTATAGACTTGAGCCCAACTGTTACTGTTGGAAGTACATATGGCGTAAGATGCTTGTGCCAAGTCTTATTCTGAGTATGTTCCATCACACAGGGTAGATTACAAACGGTGCTGAGCAGCAGGACAGTCAGCGCATGCATCTGAAAGCTGATCTCTGTGTACACTTTGGGATTAGGCTGGGTGAGACTAAGAAGGGAATAAGGATGGTGATGAATGGGTTTGCTCTTCTGGCATGAGTGCCACAGAGAATAGGGTTATGACTGTTACCAAGGGGTGAGGTGTCTCACTCAGGATGAAGAGGAGAGTCGACTTCAAATTGGGAAGTCAGGCAGTGCACTGTTTCTTAATTCTAGCAGTTGGAAATGAAGTTGGGAGGTTTAGCAGTTCAAAGTCATCCTTGGCTACATTACAAGTCAGGCCAGCCTGGGCTACATGATGAGACCCTAAGGAGAGATGGAGTGGAGGACAGGAAAAATGAAGTCAATCAGATAGTACAAACTAGCAAAAGTCAAGTCGAAAGAACAAATCATCTACCCAGGTCTTAAGACTGAGGAAAGAGGATTGTGCACAGGATAGGAGAAGCCGGCATGTCAAAGGCGAGTGGTGATGATGAAGACCCACTTTAGAGTTTAAAAGGAGCCACAGCATGAATGAGTAGCATTGTAACAAATACCTGGGGGAGGGGGGCAATTCGACATGAATGCAGAAATGAAGCAGTTAGGGGCATTGTACACTATACCTGTGTTTTACAGTTAGTATAACAGTGTATAGCCTCATAAAATACGAAAATGCCAAAGTAACAGATTTTAGCAGAAGAAAAGTATATGTCTATAACTGTGGGTGTATAAAGATGATTATTTTTTAAAATAGAAGGAAAAAAACCAGTATTACCCGTGTGAATGAACATTGAACTGATGGGAAGGAGTCTCTGAGGAACGTGTTCGTGGAATTTACCCTTGGAAGTGACCCTGCACAAAAGCAACTTACAGGAGAAAGGATTTGTTGTAACTTACAATTCTAAGTTGCAGTCCGTCAGTGGTTGCTAGGAAGCCAAGACAGGAGCTTGAACAGCTGCCGTATCAACACTTCTAGAGCAGAGCTTCCCAGCTAGCTTTCCTCCACGTTCATACAACTCAGGACTCTGCCCAATTCTAAGATAGGTCTTCAAGAAAATCTCTCACTGGGGTGCACAGTGACTTGCTTTATAGTTGACTTTAGATACAGTCAAGTTGACAGCCAAGATCGGGCATTACAAAGTGTTGTTGTTTTTAATGGGCTTAATTCTGGCTCCATCATTCAGCTATAGGCCAAATAAGATAGCATATGAAAAAGTCCACTGCTATCTCCCAAGTTCTTATTCCAGGGTCCTGTCAAAGTTGGTCCTGTAGCATGGGGAGGTGACAGTCTCTGCCAGATGCTATGGAGAGGGAAGTCCACAGCTACCCCATTAAGCTGGATCCTCGTGGGACTTTGTGGGGCAGTGTCCAAAACACCTGAAGACGAATTGCTTTACTAGAAATTATCTAGTCCCTTCCAGCTGGAATGTTTCTCGATTCTCTTAACATCTTACTAAAATAGTGTTTTAAAAGTGCTCTAGAAGCAGAAGACCCATTGCATAATACGGTATTTGATATAGCCAGTGCCACAGCATAATTTGGTAGCTTGCATGTTACATTAGGTGTTCAAAGGTCTATTTTTAATGGGTGAAGCACTTTCAAAGAATTTTAGTTTGCTTTGCTACAAGTGAGCATGTGAGATGGTGGCTTCCATGTTGATCTTGGCTCATGTTCTCCTTTCAGAAACTTGTCAGAACTGGAGAAAACAATTGGTCCCTGCCTGAGCTAGTGCACGCTGTGGTCCTCTTGGCTCACTATCATGCTTTGGCCAGCTTTGTTTTCGGTAGTGGCATCAATCCAGAGAGAGACCCAGGAATCACCAACGGGTTCAGACTAATCTCTGTGAGCAGCTTCTGTGTGTGTGACCTGGCCAACGACAATAGCATCGAAAACGCCTCCCTGGCGGGCAGCAACTTTGGGGTTCGTTTTCTGAACTGTTTCTCTTGTGACTGTCCTGCTGTTACTGTCTAGAGAGTTCACTGTGACCAGAAAGGATATTATGTACTTGCAAGATTGTTTAGTACTGTAAAAGTTTCATCAATACCTAAAGTTCCAACTTCTTTTTTTAATTCTAAGGTGTTATTGTACAATACCTTTGCCATCTACCCCAAACTTTTAAAGTTGTTACTATCCTAGGATTCCTGGCACCCCCACTTGTGGTCTTCATGTGAACTTTAAAGACATTATAACCAGGAAGACTCTAAGTTTTCTTTTTTAAATACAGACAACCTATTTATAGAGTTCACTTTCCCACTGATGGTGAAAAAAATCATGCTGAAATTTATCATTAAAATAACTTTATTTTTCTTTTCCGAAATATCCTTTTAAATATCTTCACTGCCCTGGTAACTTCATGGTCTTAATTTCTTAGTATACATCTGGCTGGATTTCCTACACGATTCTTGGCACCCTAAGCAGGACTGTAATGCCAGGCCCTCGAGTAGCAGGTCTCAGTGGTGCGTCCGTCTGCGGGGTGCTGTGCCACTGAGGAAAACGCACTTAGGAGGCAGGAGAGAGTTAGAAACGGCTTCAGTTTTCAGTCAATTGCAATTTGCTATGTACCAAACACTAGAATTCTTTATTTAGCACACACACATATATGTATATACACACACGTTATATTTATAACTGAAGCAGTCTAATACATCTGCAAATATTTGAGTATGTCATCTAATTGCTGTGGAGTTAATAAGAATTCAGAATATTTTTAAAATAGCTTCAATAAAATGTAAATAACCTATGACTCAGTTTGCCCATTAAACAGGTATAACCAAATAGCTGTGAGTATGATATTAGCAACAATAAATTTTAGGATGTTACCACAGTATAAAAAGCAACTCCATAGCTTTCCATCCTCGGTCCTCTTCCCCTATGCCTGGCTCCTCAGCACTCACCTACCTTCTGTCTCTATGTTGTCCACCCTAGCCACATTTAAGATATGTCTGCCAGTTACAGTTGTGTCATTTGACCAGTCTCTGCTGCAGCCTAAGTAACAGTCCTCTGTGCTTGCTCAGGGGAGTTGCAGAGGGAGGGGCTCCCTGGAGCATTTGGAGTGTCAGAGCACCAACTCTGTCTCCTCTTCCTCCAGATTGTGGATTCCCTAGGTGAGCTAGAAGCCTTAATGGAAAGGATGAAAAGGCTTCAGGAAGACAGGGAAGATGAAGAGACCACTCGGGAAGAAATGACCACGCGTTTTGAGAAGGAAAAGAAAGAAAGTCTCTTTGTGGTCCCTGGAGAGACTTTCCATTCGTTTCCTCACTCAGGTGTGTTTGTCCTTTCTCTTGTTAGTTGTTCAGAGACATGAGGCACCCGCCATTAGCATTTCCCATACAGACACATAGAGATGCATGTGCTGCCATCTCTTTACCCCATGCACTCCTGCTCCACCGACAGTGGGGTCCATTCTGAGAACCCTGCAGTTGTGCGAACACTATGCAGTGCACCCACATAGACTGGGTGGGGTGGCTTCTGAACATGAAAAGTGTGTGGCCGTGGCCGCAGCACGTGGCGTGCTACTCTGCAGTTCCACGCTTGGTAAGTGCTGTGCACAGACGGCAAATACCTGTAGTTCTGTTTGTGTGTTGCATCGTGGTGTGCGCTGTGCATCTAGCAGTGCACCCCGACTGTGTCTGTCTTAGGGCTGTTAATACAAAAGTGAAATGCCCGAGACAGGCAGTAGGAATTTCCTGATCCAGGATCATTGAGAGGAACGTCTCTGTACGGGACTCAGTCTTTGACTGAAGTGTGGTTACACAGCATGTGGCTGTCTCTAGTCCTCTGAGACCGATCTGTAGGCTTGACCTTTCTCTGCCCTGGATACCTATTTAAAGTGGTTAATGCTGAGGTCAGCAAAATGTTACTTGCCACTAAACCAGACAGTTTGAGTTTGCTCCTGAGATCCACACTGTAAAAGGCAAGAATTACTCCCACAAGTTTTCCGCTATTCTCCACACAGACTCCATGCCATGCACACACCTATACACATACACACAACAAAGTTATAGAAATAAATGTAAAAATGCATTTTTCTTATACTCTCAAGGAATTTTGGAATAGTAAGGTGACTTTCCAATTCTTTCTTCTAAAGGCACCGAGCAGTACGTAGTAAATCTTATTTAGGTAGCATGTAAACACATGTGAACCCCTCAAAGGTGCCACCTGAATCACATTGTTCTTGAAACTACATCAGTCTTACATTCTGAGAGCTGTGTTCCTGCATGCTGTGTGCTAATGTGTCAAGGAGCACAGAGCAGTGACTCAGGAAGCTACAGGAAGAGCAGCCTGCCTTTTGTCATTCTCTTGGTCATTTGAAGTAAAGTTTTTAGATTTATTTTATTTCACATGTATGACTGTTTTCCCATGTGTATACATGTATATCACATGTATGCCTGGTGCCCATGGAGATCAATTGAGGGTGTTAATCCCCTGGAACTGTTGTTATAAATGGTTGTGAGCCACGTGTAGGTGCTGGGAACTAAACCCGGGTCTTCTGTGAGAGCAGCCAGTGCTCTTAACTGTGAGCCATCTCTCCGCCCCTGATCTCTATCCACCCCAGCCGTGCCTGCAAACCAAACACCTTTGCACAATGCCCAACAGCAGAGACCAGGAGCTAAGCTTGAGAACAGTGTGGGGCCTTGTCAGTGTCTCGCTGGGAGCTTGAGTCAAAAACTAAATGAATTGTGTGCACTGCAGTTAAATAAAGTCCAGACTTAAACAAAATCCTTTGGTTGAAAAATACAGAGAGAACAAGTGGAAGTAAAAGCAAGTCATGCAGTGGGTGAGCCTTGCTGGTATGTGTGCTAATACCTCAGCAGGAAGCCATGCTGGTGAGCAGGGAGCCATGCAGGTAGACTGCTGTTTGAAAAAGCAGATGATGCTGTAAGGGTGACTATCCATGTACTCTAAACATTCATTTTTCAGTGTCTTTGAGATCACTGGAGCTTGAAAAATGTAAATATTTTACTCCTTTAGGTTGCTTTGAAATAATAGAAATATATTTAGATTCCAAGGAGACTTCTTTCTCCCAGCCCCTTTTCAAGACTCTGTGTAGCCCTGGCTATCCTAGAATTCACTCTGTAGACC
Source organism: Uromys caudimaculatus (assembly GCA_028551405.1). NCBI lineage: Eukaryota > Metazoa > Chordata > Mammalia > Rodentia > Muridae > Uromys > Uromys caudimaculatus. The sequence goes on along the minus strand of CM052706.1, from coordinate 99,337,801 downwards.
AGGCTGGCCTCGAACTCAGAGATCTCCCTGCCTTTGCCTCTGATCTCAAGTGCTGGAAGTAAAGGTGTGTACCACCATGCCTAGCTCCAAGTAGGCTTCTTGAACCCTTACACAGACTACTGCTTTTGAAAAGAATTTTTAACCAACAAACCTTAAACTTTAAAAATTAGAATATAATTTTTCAGAATATTTTTTAGATTTATTTTATGTGTATTAGTGTTTGGGGTGTTTACATGTCTAATATGTATGTGCTCGGTACTGGAGGAAGTCAGAAGAGGGCACTGGACCCCCCTGGACTGGAGTTGGAGGTGATTGTGAGCCGTCATGTGGTGCTAGGACTGAACCCAGGTCCTCTGAAATAGCAACAAGTGTTCTTAACTACCTAGCCATCTCTCGACCTCTGTATTCTGATTTAAATAAATACAGATATATCATATATCAGTCATTCCATTTTATAAGTATTTTTACCATTAATCATCCACAGCCTCAAATTTGCTAACTGTAGAAATATGGTATAGAAAAATGATCCTGTACAGTGGCTAATTTGTTTTTTTATATAGATTTACCAATTTTAAAATGAAAGTAGAAATCAATTTTTTTCCTGTTTAAAAAAAAGTATCAGTATGACAAAGCTGCCAGATTCCATGTAGGGAAAGACTTTTAGAAAGGATTCTAAAGAACCTTTTAATCCTGAAGAAAATAAACACTTGTTTTTTATTTTTATTTTTGTGTTTATTGTATTACCTTATATTATCTTTATGAGAAGGTCACTCCAATACTACAATAGAGTGTTTCATGTCTCACATTACTAACTACTTAGCTATTGAAAATTATATCTATACAGACATAATAGAGAGACCCTCTCTCAAAAAACAAAACAACAACAAAAATCCAGAAAGTTGTATATATGTATAAAATGTTATTTCCTTTTAGTACAAACTTAAATATTTGCTCATTTGATGTTTGATGTTAAATATTAATATCACCATTAGTTCTAGGTTGTTGATCACCTTACTCGGGTAATTTTAACTCTTCGAGATAACTCTAGGAAGAATAGCACCAGTCAGTTCCCTGTGAGTCTTATAAATACTGAGACACAGCTAATGCTGAACTGCTGTACTAGGTTCAGCCGTGTGATTGGGTGGCCTTTTAGACATGAGCCTATGGTTGGCTGGCCTATTTAGGCCTGTGGTAGCACAAATCCAGGAAGACACAGCAAGGTTCTACAGTAACTTTTGAGGAAACCCCAACCACATAAACATCTCCCAGGAGGCTTCACCTCCTACAGGTCCTTTGGTCCAGCTTTCCCACATGGACACTGGAGGAACCCAAGTGTACTAAAATATCAGTAGTTGAAGGACCGTCATAGATCCCTTTTTATGGACAGATTACCTAGAAAACAGGTCTTATTTACTGCTGCTTCTAAGTTATACGGTTTTTTCTGGGATCTACTTTTATATGTTAGTTACTGTTTATTTGAAATTAAAAGTTTAAAGTTATATATGAGCAAAACGAAACTGGTATCAAAGGCAAAGGAAGTACTGTGACAGTCAAGTCCAGTGTCAGCATTTGCATGTGAATCCAGGGACACAGTGGTACAAGGGCTAGGAAAACTTGGCAGTTCAGTACCACAGATATCCTTAGTTGAATTTTACTTTGCAGCTCACAAAACTAGTAGGCTTGTCTGACTGTGACTACATTTTTACACGTTCTGTCGTTCTGGTTATGGTGTGATGGGGTGGATGAAAGAGAGCATGACCTCTTTGAATTAGGAGCTAATGCTTCAAAAATGCCATTGCCGTCCGTGCTCATGGTGACTTGAATGGAGTCTGGATTGCAGTGAGTTTGGATTACAGATAATCCCACAATTTCCCATAGAGGAAAACCACTTAAAAGCTTTGCATGGCACTGGGGACGTGCTCCTGGGTGCATACTTGCCTACTATGCACAAGGCCCTGGGATCGATGCCCAGCTCTTGAGAAAGAAAAAAGAACAAGAAAAAGAAAAGCTTCAGATCAAGGCTGACTAACAGTTATTTATTTAAGTGGATTCTTAATCTTACTATAATGAAATAAAGAAAATGTGGCTGTTGTGAGCACAGCATCCCACCTGGCACATAGGAAGTACTCAGCAGATGTCAGTTTCTTCTCTGCTTGAGTAATGCAGGCGTAGAGTCCAGTGCATGTATTCATATTGTGTGGCATAGGAGTTGGCTCTTCCCGGCTCTTCCCGTGCATCCCCATTAGTCAGTGGCTACAACTTGAAGATTAAAAGGGGAACTTTGTCTTATTAGAATATTCATATATATTCTTTCAGAAGAATTTAAATAATTGTTTGTCAAACTTCTAAAAGTTTTACCCAGATAAGAATTACAGTATTTTTTTTATTATACTATAGTATTTTTGCTCACTTTATCCAGTACGTATTACTGATTAAAGACTGAATTAATTTAACACTAATTAAATTATTTACAAAGAACTTATTCCTTGAATAGGAACTACTTTTTTATTTTCAGAATTATATGTTCACTTATGGAATAGAGACAAAGCCCATTTAATCACTGTTAATAGTTGAAATCAGGTGGGGGGAAGTAATTACAAAGACACATCACTCTAAAAACAAGGAGTTAGAAGAAAATTGTCTGCAGCTTAAAAATAATGTGCACTAAGCATTTGCAGTTTCTCAGTAGAGGGTTTTAGCCATCGAGCATGGAGAATCTGTGGTAGCAACACTGGCTCCCTGGTGTCCCTGCTCATCACCACAGCCTCATCAGCTCTCCTGACACCACAGGAGTGTTGTGCTCCAACGTGCATGCTTAGGCTGAGGCAAGTGTTAACTCCAAGTGCACTGAGAGGCTAGCCAGGCGCCCAGAATGCTCCTCCTCTCAGGTGCCATGCCTCATCTCTCGACTGGCTCGCCTCCTGGAAGCTGACAGTGAACTAGAGGGAAGGAATTTTGCTGTTGAGAATCAGATGTAATTTTAAAAGATGCATCTTCAAATGCAGTCATCATCTTCCATGTCCCTTCTCTTGCCCCGTGTTCTCTGTTCTCTTGGGAGAGATCAAACAAACTTCAAATCTCACATTCCCAATCCTGAGCTTCTATTTCAAAATTAGTAAATCTGACACGCTGATCTTTTCTACTATTGTTTAAATATTTCAGTGTGGTTGGGTTTTTCACCTACATAACTATAATTAAATCTTAATACCTAATATCTGTTAAGGAAATTGTACATAGAACTTCACCCATGGGTATTTTGTACATGTAAGGCATGAGGTCAACACTGGGGTTCAGGCTCCTTGTCTTAGCGCTATACGTATCCTGAGTGCCTTTATTGTCCATTAGATTTTGAAGATGACATGATCGTAACAGCTGATGTCTCTCGATACATCGAAGACCCAGGCTTTGGGTATGAAGACTTCGCCAGGCGAGGAGAAGAACATTTGCCAACATTCCGAGCCCAGGTACACAGCGCTTTTAACTTAGAGAAACTAGAGAGTTCTGCCCTTCCAAAGGAGAAATGTTAAAACATAAATAAGGTGTTTTCTAAAGTAGCCAGTAGGCATTTTGATGGTGCCTGCGTGTTGTATCTAACCTACTTTTCAACTCATTCTATTTGATGTCCTGATAGAAGATGGTTGTTTCAACATATTCACCCTTAGGAAATCACAGGGAAACTCTATGCTTGGCATAGTTTGCCTGCATTCTGCAGGATACTTACATATGTTTGTGCTATCAAACAGTCTGATGACACTTATACTAAGGTATTCTGAGATATGACTACACCAGTAGTTTGTGCTTCAGGACCAGCCTCCCACAGTACAATAGGCTCTATAGTTAGGGGACTTAAATTTAGACTCCTTCATGCGCAAGTAAGCTTGGTGACATAGGAATAGTCAAGAACCTCTGGGTCCTTTCAGATAAAGTATAGGGTGCACAGTGCCTGTCCAGAGGAGTGGCCAGGTTCATGACAAACATGCCACCCTCTAAACCCTCTGAGACAACACCCTGGCTCTGCACTCTACAGCCCGACAAGAAGCATTCTTGATAAAGCTGCTGTCCTAGAACCAAGCTAGAAATACCTCCCAAAAACTTTCTTCAGTAGTTTTATTTTATTTTAAAAGTTAAAAACGCCAGGCAGTGGTGGCGCACGCCTTTAATCCCAGCACTTGGGAGGCAGAGGCAGGTGGATTTCTGAGTTCGAGGCCAGCCTGGTCTACAGAGTGAGTTCCAGGACAGCCAGGGCTACACAGAGAAACCCTGTCTCGAAAAACCAAAATAAATAAATAAATAAATAAATAAATAAATAAATAAATAAATAAATAAATAAATAAATAAAAAAAAGTTAAAAACATAGGGTTTAACAGAGAATGCCCATTTTGTAAGTGGACACTTTTTCTGCATCCAGGACTACACCTGGGAAAATCATGGGTTCTCGCTGGTGAACAGGCTGTACTCTGACATTGGACATCTCCTGGATGAGAAGTTTCGAATGGTCTACAATCTCACCTACAACACAATGGCCACCCATGAGGATGTTGACACAACCACACTGCGCAGAGCTTTGTTTAACTATGTTCACTGTATGTTTGGAATCAGGTATGTTCACTGTGCAGAAAACTTTATGCATTTCTGAGTGGAAATTCAAGCATTTGTTTTATTTATAGCCTGTTTGGGACTACACCTTTCTGGGGTAAATGCTACCTGGTTTAAAAATTGTGTCTTAGAGATCATTTTCTTCATTTAAAGTGTTATGAGTCTGGGGCTTAGGGAGATGGCTCAGTTGGTAAACACTGTTGGTGTGAGCAGTGGGACCTGAGTTCAATCCCCAGCACCTACAGAAGTGCACATTTGTAATCCTAGCTTTGAGAGGTAGGCACAGGATTCCTAGGGCTCACTGGCTAGCAAGCCTTACCTAATTGGCAAGCCCCAGGTCCCAGCAAGAGATCCCATCTCAAAAAATATGATGGACAGAATCTGAAAAACGCTGAGCTTTGACCTCTGACTTCCACACATGCACACACTACACGTGTACATGACCATGAAAGTGAATGGTAGATGGATGGATGGAGAGAGAAAGCGAGAGAGAGATCCTGACAAATCAGCTCATAATGCAGCATATTATATAAAGAACACTACAGGGTTAGCATCCCAACCCGAAAAACATCTGGAAGCTGGAGCTGGGACATGTGCCTTTATGTTCACGACCTGGGTTTGGTCTCCATCACTGCAAAAGAAAAGTCAAAAAATGCCCTTAAACCCTAAATGTGATCACATGACTTTGAATTTTGGAGTATTCTGAATTTTGGTTTTTAGATTAAGGCTGTTTTTCTGCTCCAAGTCTGAAGTGTCACGTGACTCATACTGGTGTGTTAGACTCAAATTTTCAGCCTCTGCCTGAACACCAACCTGAGGGTGTATGAGACGCCAGGCACCTAGTAAATGCTTCTTTGTGGCTTATATAATGAGCTTTGCTTATGACATCATTGAATAGCAAGGCCTGAGCAGTGAAGCTTGGATTTCACGTCAGTGCTGTCACTCATAGGTATGATGACTATGACTATGGAGAAGTTAACCAGTTACTCGAACGGAGCCTGAAAGTTTATATCAAGACAGTGACCTGCTACCCTGAGAGAACCACAAAGCGCATGTATGACAGCTACTGGCGGCAGTTCACCCACTCAGAGAAGGTCAGTGTCACTCCAGAGCAGACCTCAGAGACACATGTTCAACACGACAGCTTCAACCAAGAACCAGGGCGGGTCGTGTTAATAAGTTGGTACCACTGACTAGCATTGTTGTTCATGTTTTCTAAATCTAAGGATATTGACTATTCACTAAAGTTTAAATGTGTGCTCAATCTAACATGATCTATGTCTTACTCAAGGTTCCGATTGTTGGGGAGGAAGGGGCTTATTTCAGCCTATACCTCTCGGGTCACACTCCATCACCAAGGGAGGGCAGGGCAGGAACCCGGAAGAAAGAACTGACTCAGGCCATGGAAGCCAATGCATACTGGCTTGCTCAGCCTGCTTTCTTAGAGCACCCAAGACTGTCTGCCCAAGGGTGGCTCACCCACAGTGAGCTGGGCTGTTCCTCATCTATTACCAACAAAGATGCCCTACAGATTTGCACACAGACCAATCCTATGGAGACATTTTCTCATTTAAGAGTCCTTCTTTCCAGATGATCCTACTTTATGTTATGAAAGATTGGATCTAAAACCAGTAAATCTACCATTCTACCGATTAAAAGCCCTCTGGGAAGCAATGCTGCGTAGAACTGTCCCCAGCCTAGAAGGCACTGCCACCAGGTTAGAAATTCCTTAGCCACCAGGTTACTATTAGAACAAATAGTTCTCATTTGTTTACTATTTTGCCATTATAGTGAAGACCTATGAGGCGAATATATTGTTACATATGTAATAATTTACATAGAGTCGAAGTGTTAAGAACCTTTATCGACGTTATAGTATCTAATCTGACTTAAAGTCCTAGGTCTTTTAAGTATTAAATCTAAGAGTCTCCTTTATACTACACTGTCCAAGCTGGAGGTAAGAAAATCATTCTGGGTTCCTAACAGTCCCCAATAATCTGTATGGCCTTGGCAAAGTATGCTATGGCTCCATTTCAAATAAATTTTAGTCTTAAAGTCAGTCACACACCAGGCAGCTTGCCCACTTCATCTTTCGCCTTGATGCATCTTTGGGCTGTTTTTATTCATGATAGATTTTCCTTCTTTCTAGAGATTGTATACTGTCACCAGGAGAACATGCCCGACAGCATGCTCAAGTGATAGGAAGATATCAAGATAACTCAGCACTATAACATTTCCTTGTAGCCAGATTAGAAAGTGTAAATGTATTTACATCAGCCTTCCGACTATAATGTGCAGTGGTGCGATTTTCCCAAGAGGCGCCCTGTGGTTTTACCAGAGTCTGTGCATGTGGTGGGTATCTGGAGAGATCAGATAACTCACACAAACCAAGGAGCTTTAGATCCACTGAAAGCGTGTTAGATCTGGGAGGTCTGCAGGTTTGAGTGGTTCTACCTACATGCACACCCAGGCCTTTGTGCAGTATCTGGATACACATGACCTGTGGAAATTGGTACCTGGGAACCTTCGCAGTCACTCCTGATGCGTTGCTGTCTGGTTTCCAGGTCCACGTGAACCTGCTTCTGATGGAAGCGCGGATGCAGGCTGAGCTGCTTTATGCCCTGCGGGCCATAACTCGGCACCTGACCTGAAGCACCTGCAGGACGGTGTCAGCATGCATCAAGACCTCTCTCACCTGGGACTCCCATCAGAACTTGTTTGTGACCACCTCAGCAGTTACTCGGTTCTCTAGTGTCAAAGTATAGCTGTCGGGGTTGTTGTTTTTGTGTTTGATTTTATTTTGTTTTGTTCTTGTTAGGGTTGTTTTTTTTTTTTTTTTTTCTGGCTGTCATGTGCAATGGTGTGTTTTATATTTCTCGATGCTTAACATTGCTAACGATTGCAAAAGTAACCCTGACGAGTACTACTTTACGTTGTTAGAGTTGGATTTTTGGATCTGACCATAAATCATGAACTGGTTTGTTAATGCTTCACTTCAGTACTTTGAAGTTCATATGTATGTGTATTATTTTTCTTTACTTAAAAAAAAATAAGGAAAAGTGCTTACAATCCGCTCAAGCAGTTGTTTTTCAGATCTCAACATTCAACAAAGAATGGTGTCCTCTCCCGCGCTAAGACCCCACACGTGTCCTGAATCTGGGGAAAGCTTATGCTGCTGAACCAAGCTCCTGGGCACACACGGCTGTGTCCCAGGAGACCTTCAGGCGCTGTTCTGTTTTAGTTTATCTGACTTCTTACACTGCTATTGGCAATAACGTGAAATATGATACCGACATCATCCATGATTTAATGTGAAATCAATTATGATGAATTCTATAGCATGCTACTGAAACGCCAAGTTCAGCTACTTTGTCTTCTAAAGTAGAGGCCCCGTTTTCCCACATGGCTGTCTGTGTGGCTGTGGACTGAGGAACAGTCCCGAGTGCTGGGCTGTAGGTCTCCGTCCCCTCTAGTTGCTGGTGCCCACAGTGCTGCTTACAGCTCCCACTCTTGGTACACACAAGCTCACACCCACAACTCCGACCAAATGTTTCTTTGCACATTCTCCTTTTCTGAGAGTTAAGGATGGTTAGTTAAAAGACCCCTAATTCTTCCTGTTGTTACACTTTTGGAAATTATTTTACTTGATTTTTCTCTTATAATAGCTTAGGTAATTTGTTATTCAAAGGTAAAAATTGTGTTTCTGTGCTTTAATGTGATCCAGCAACAACAAAACCGTGCAATGTTGTTTAGAAACCAGCTCGGCTTCCCTATCATGTCACTGCAGAAGTGTCCTTTTAAACAGAGCCATAAAGAAATGACCTTCACATTTCTTTACTGTGCTAGGTGTTTCAGTTTTACCTTGCTGGGGCTGAACAGTGGTTTCACCATGCCAAAGCATTCTTTCCCAAGAAAAATCTGTTTAGGTGACTAGATTAAAACAAAGCAAAATAAAACAAAACCACAGCATTGTCATAGGGGAGAAAAAAAGCAGCCAAAACCTCACATTTTTGCATCAATTTATGTTGTTTGATTAGAGCATCTTCAGAGAGCACAACTTCCTGTGTTTATAGCTTTAATTTGCATTATGTTAATGAACCAGTGAAGTGCCTAGAGAGCTGCCCTAGCACCTGGAGGACTCCAGCTGAGCACCTTCCCTTGATGAAAGGTGACTTGCATTCTGCACGTCCACGCAATCTAGACTTCCCTGTCTGTCACAGGAAGTCATCCAGGGAGCTCCCACACAGCTCACTTGGGGTTTCCTTGTTCTGTGGGTGACTTCTCTTATGAAAGAAAGGCCTGTGGGCCAGTGTTCTGTTCGGTTCTGCTCCCCTTCTGTCTGCCACCTTTTTCTGGTTGTTAGCTCCTTTTCCTTGAGATTTTGTTGCAGAGAGGAAAACAAAAATGGCCGTGGACCTGTCAGCATAGGTAGTTTTAGACTCCAGGATCTTATTTAAAATCCTCCATGTGAGGAAAAGGTTTTGAAGACAGGGTGGCTTCTTTAAAGAGACTATTCAGAGAACCCGTGCCAGGTTCCTGCATTCTGTTGGGTGTGTGGATTGTGTGCTCACCTTCCTCTTTAGATCGTGTGAACTACAAGGAAGTGTCAGAAGGCTGGCGAAGCACAGGGGTGGCGGCCTGCGCTAAGGCTTTCACTTAGGATGGACTTTATTATTGCTTTTTAAAACTAAGTGTTAGAAAACAGTTTCACTTCATAGCCCCATATTCTGTGCAGGTGAACTGAATGGCGGGTGGAAATGGGTTTTCTGTACTGACTAAGAGGAGGAATTCTCACGCAACCCTGAATCAACTTTAGACCAAAAGGGAGAAGGAGTGCTAAGTGCAGTGACCACTTACTTTTTGGGTTGGGCTTTGGATTAGTGTTGCCCCAGAAATGTTAGTAGAGATTGGGCTGTGAACATCATTAGTGCCTTCAATAGGGTTCTCTCCTAGCAAAGCTCCTCTTAGTTCAACAGGACCAGTCAACAATCAGGAGAATAAGTGCATAAAAACACAGCAAAGTATTTCTGAACCTCAGTGAACCAGCCTCAAGAGGTTGATTTGTGAAGGTGGCCCCACCTCCGTGCTTCAGCCAATACTGCATTCCTGGTGTGCATGCTCTGGTGAGAATTTGCTGTCAACCCTCTTTTATCCAGCGCAAACTTGAAATTCTGATGCGGTTTTCCAGGGTGGCATTTTTTTTTTTTTTCAGAGTATTGAATTTACGATGTAGTAATTTATAGTGTAGCTTTTTATACATAAATGTGATATTTTTAAAAGGAGCTACCTGACTCAGTCGGTATAATAACAGAGCCTATTATAAGCTGAGCTGCACTCGGGGCTCACACTGTGCCAAACATAATTGTGCAAGTGTGTGTGAAAAGCACGTCTGATTGTGAAGCCCTCAACTCCCTGCTCCTTGTGTTAAAAATCAGCCTGAAAACCATGATTGTTCGTGGTTTGGATGGTTCATGGTTTGGAATTTCACATTTGCCAGCATCTATGCTAATTCCTAATTTCTCAGATCACTATCGAAACCATCAAGGAAATCAGGCTTGGTGGCACATTCCTATAATCCCAGTACCTGGAAGCCTGAGGCAAGAAGATGGTGGTTTTGAGGCCAGCCCAGGCTACATAGTAAGTTCAAGGCCAGCCTGAGCTACATAGTGATACCCTGTTTCAAAAACTAAATGAGAGAGAGAAAGAGATATGTAAGTACCCTTACATGTGAAAGTGGGTATGCCTGCTTGTCTGTGGGAGTGGTTGGAATGCCCCGGGCTGCCTGAGAAGTGGTTTCTCAGGCCAGGCTTCCTCAGGCAAACGCGTGATACTCCGAGGGGAAAAGGCTTTTGAGATGAGACTATTTTTAAAAATAAGTACCTTGTCTCAGTCCAAGGAATAATTTGCCACCCTTAAGGGTGCTCAGTAAATCAGAGAGTAGCTAACGCGGAGCCTTGGCCTTTTGAACCAATTTTAAACCCAACAATAGCACAGCTATACAGGGCTATTTTTAAAAGAGAAAACTCAAGTAAGATTTATATAAAGGTCATGTAAAATTTGAACCAGAGCCCTATTTTCTTTGTGTTATGTCTCTTAAAGATTTTAGTAATTCTAAGATCTAATGGATATTGTCCAGGGGAGCACTTCCTCCCCCACCTCAGAAGGTTTCGCTAATCCAAAATCCTAGACTTTTATGCCACACCAAAGTCAATTTATCAGCAAACAGTTATAGACTATTACTCAAAAGTCATCACTTCCTGTGGCAAGTGCGTGCCTATATGATAGTAAGGCTTCTTTAAACTCAAAGATAAGGAAAAAAAGAACAAATCCCATGTGTACCATGAAAATGCTGTGTGCTTCGACAGGCAAATGAGGTTTTTACTTTGTGTTGTGTTTTAAGGACAACTCTAAATCACCGCTCTCGTTCTCTGTGAAAAGGACCGTCTTGTGAGGAATAAAAGACTTGCAAGATGATCCAAATAAGCATTCTTAGTGGTACCTCACCAGCAAGCAGAAGGCAACCCCTCTGTGGAGTGGGCACTGGGAGCTGTGTGCCCATGCAACAGGAACCAGTTCTAGGTGGCTGTGACTCTGCACTGCTCTCTGTGGAGAGTCAGATGCAGACTCAAAGCAGGCCATTACCTGAATGTATCCTGTCAGTCCACACAGCTTTAACCCCATGCACCTATCTGCGGCTTAGCTCACTCCTAATTTAACCCTGTCAACACCACCTGCTTAGGGAAGAGCAAGAACAAAGAAGGCGATGTGAAGTGGCCTGGTGTGGGCGGGGCTGTGCATCCAGGCCGAGCGTGAGGAAGAACACTGGAACCCAGAGCTGAGTGAGACTCTGGCTGTCCTTGGCAAATGCATCTGCTATAAAGGCGGAAGCTCCCACCGGCCTGTGTCCACCCTTTCCTGCCTTCCTCTTCCTCCAAGTGCCTCAGCCACTGCTCACACTCCTTCCCTCCCCAAGTCTGTCTGGGTCTTAATGCCTTCCGCAATTGCATGTCACCAGCCTCCTGCTAACCGTCACCAGTATGATGTGTCTTTTTCTGAGTACATCTTCCCCCTTCATTAAAGACATGTCTTTCCTCAACTCCCTTCGAGTCTCTCCACTGTCCATCTCTGTTACCTTACCAGATATATCACAGCATCAAATGTGTCCTGTCCACCCCCTGCTGTTTATACCATCTTCCTGGCTGCCAAAATATCTTGCTGTCCTCTACCTCATCCCCAAAGAGCCTATAAACTCAGAGCACCCAGCCTTCTCATGGGTTCATTCTCTGCTGTTCAATAATACTAGTCCATATTTTAAATAAATCATAAAATCTTTGCCTTCTATCAAAGTAGAAACCTTTATATTTGTACATGATACAGAAATTGAACTATTTCTACCATGCAGAATTTAACCTTTAGCAGGAACTCAGAATGATTGAATTGCTAGCCTAACTTGGTCGGTACTGGATGGTGAATATTGGTGATGACCCAGGCGCTTGAATGTAGAGTTAAAATTCCCCAGCAGTCCATATTAACCTATAACTCTTCAGTGGGACAGGAGATTCCTGGCAGACAAATGAGGTAGTGTTGTAGACAATAGTTTCATTGGGGGTGTTTCAGCCTTAAAACACATTTCTCATAGAGGGCATCTAATGAAAGGTGTTTAGAGGGGCAGATTGGATATTAGCTTATTTGATGCATAATGTAGATAAAAATCCCACAAAACTGGGTATATCCAAATTTGACTTGATTAAACTTCTAACCCCAACCCTGCCTGTTCCCAATGGGAGAAAAGTTACCTTGTGAGATAAAAGAGTGTTGGCTTGAGTCTTGACTCCCCCTGGCTGCTCTTCGTCCAGATAGTGTCATTAAGGAAGAGAACGGTGTAGAGAGGCAGGAATGCAGTTTCTCCCCTCCAGTCAGGCTCCTAGCAGGAGATACACACTCGAATGTGGCTGGCTGGCTGACCTGCCCTATTTGCGAGTATAGATCTGAGATCTCGAATGGTCTTCAGATGTGTCTATCCCAGGCATGAACACCCCAACCTCACAATGCCCGATTAATGCATAAAAGACCCGAGAGTGAAGCAGGGGCTTAGTTGGGCAGTGACTTGGCCACTGAAAGGGACACATCATGAGGTGTTCATTTAGCTTTAACTAAATTAGGGCTGCACCGCCACGAAGGCCAGAATCAAAAGGTAAAGGAGTGTCTGCTTTTGAATGCTTGTAGAAAGCCTTGAGGTAACCCAGCCTGTGCTGTAAAGGAGCTTATAGAATGAGCACCCCACTTTATAGTTCATAGGACCCCAAACATTAGAAATGGAAATATGATAAATATAATTTTGGTATGTAAAATTTTGCTAAAATAGTCTATTTCTTATTCAAAGTAACCTCTTAAGATGAATGTATCATTTTTACAGAAAGAATGTTAGAAGAGAGTCTATGGTCTTTAGTATTAAAATGTTGCTCACCGGTACCACTGAGGTAAATGTACACATTATACCCAGAAGAAACCTGATTTCTTAATTGATCTCTACAAACTTTAACTGCCTCTCCCAGTCTGTAAAAGGACAGAAGGTAAAATGAAGGAACTGCGTCAGCTGGGTGGCCGAGGGTTTCCTTTTTAAAGCAGAGACCATCTCTTTCCTGATTCTCACTGAGTTCCCCAAATAGAGCCTGAGTTTAATGGTGGCCTGACCACCAAGATGGTGATCCGGGTGACTTTACATCTAGTGCAGACATGGATGCATTTGGATGTCTCTGCAGGAAAGGAAGTAGGATTTTTCCTTCCTCTTTCTCTTCACATTTACTCTTTTTACCCAGAACAAAATGGATATTGGAGGCAAATCCCAGGCCAGTTGGGCATGTTCTTTATACTAATTGAATAGGCACGCACACAGTCTGGTCAAGGTAAAGAGAACCCTGTCAGGTCACCTTGGAAACATGACCTCGCCACTTGTCTTAGCTCCTGCAAACCTGAAAGAAACGTTCCTCATCGTGGAAGAACTGGATGTAGCTTTTAACTTTTGAAATCGGAGTTGAACTTGAAAGCCCTTCTGAATCCTGATTGTGCAGGGCAGCTGCATAATGAATGTACACATGAAGACTGTAGCTGAACTGCACGGGTCAGATGCTAACTTCATGGCTTCCCATGTAGACACCGTCTCCTTAGGTTGTGAGTGATGTATGTAGCATGCTGTGAAGCACCTGTCCTAGTTCTTGACTCATCAGTATTAATACGGAGTTACCCTTGCGTTCCTTGGTACTTTATATTCGATGTAATCAGAAGCTGTGATGTCCCCCTTCCTAGTCCCGTGCTCTGTTGCTGTAAATTTCCTTATGAAGCACGTGACTTTGGACTCATGTAAGGTGGATGATCTTGAAGACTGCTACACACACACACACACACACACACACACACACACACACACATCTCTTACCGTGTATGGTTTTAAGTTAGGATAAGCTTCTGATTGATGCAGTTTAGGGTCCACAAGTTCACGGTCAGGTGGCAGCCTCCTCTTTATAGGTTCAACTCTGAAAATAGCAAGCTTTATCAATAGCCACTTCACCCTTGTTTTAGCAAAGCAGACCCTGCTGTAAATGTAGGCTATGGTGGTTACCCATAATGCCCTCCACATGCATCAGCAGTTATGGAGATGACAGAACCCATCAGAGCTTCTTGTATGTATAGGTAGACTTGATTTTTATGGTTATGTTACTGGTTTGGCAGTTTGACTAAAGCTGTCCCAAATGGGCCAGCTTGTGTAATACTCTAGTGGTTTAATGCCTCTCTTCTTGCTCTGCTGCTGTCGTTTTGGTTTTTTGAGGGATGGGTAATATTATTTGAACAGATAAAGAAGGAACTGTTAGCGAATCAAGACAAACACACCTGAAATAAAGGAGCTGTGTATTAACCTGTTAACAATTCATAACTGCACTTTCTATGACATTTTGAAAATCTATTTATAGGTACAGAACAATGGGTTTTGTTAAACTGCATCACGTTTATACCTGCAGAATTTATTTCATTGTTATTAGTAGGAATTTTATTGGTTCAATAAAATTGGCAAAATTTATCCTGCTTTCTTTCTTTAATTACTTAAAAAATATTCTCACCTCAGTTTGCCTTTGCCTGGCAACTGAAACATGTGCCCTGGGAGGTGGGAAGGTCATGGGAATCACAGTCTTCCCTGGTAGTTTTGAGCCATGCTTTCTTTTCTCTTGATCTTTAGTAGCATTAGTTGTTAAGAATGTAGAACAATTGTTACTTTTAAAGGGTGGTCTCAGAAAAGGCAAGTTCATGTATTAGTGTGTCTTATTGCCAATGTCATCATTAGAACGGGGGAGGGCTGCTGCACAGAGGCAGAACTGAGTTTAAAGCTCATATTTTGGTCATATTCTGGTATGTTTGGGGCATTGGGAGTATTCTGATCTGTGGATTCCGAGTTTCACAGACCATGTGATGATACCTATCTGAAATGTTTCTGCAGAGTGGGTGATGTGCACTGGTTTCTTCACACCTAGCTCAGGAGTGACCTTGAGTGCATAGCTGAGAAAGTGCAGGGAAAGAAGATAGGTAGGAACGAGAAGATGATGGCTGTGCTGTGTTGAGTGCTGATGAGGCTCCCAGCACACAGAGAAGAATGGGAGGGACATGTGGTGTCTGTCCTCCATGAAGGCTTTCCAGTGAGAGTCCTAAGAATCCACCCCAAAGACAAATGCTTCCTTGCATAGGACAGCTGTAATAAGGGTCAACAGAGCCAGTTCCTTGCTAGCTGGAATCTTTTCTATAATATTCAACCTCTGGGGAAAGAAAGGGCAGGCAACTGAGAGCAGCCCTTCTGAAATGGGTTATCTGTAACTCAGAGTCCACACTCTCAAGGCTTTGTCCCATCCTGAATAGAGTCTCACTGAGTCATCACAAAAACTTATAAAGAGCTGATACATTGGCATACAGGGACTTGAATTCTACTTTCTGACATTTTAAAACTGAAGTTCACTACCCATAATTCAGCCTGGCTTCTTGATCAGAGATATAAATGGCTACTGCTCTAAGCTTTGTGGCTGTCTTGCTTTTGCTTCTCTGTTGTTGGTCCCTCTACCATAAATAAGCATTATGCTCTACTAAGATGTAAAAGTATGTTTGGGCTCAAAAATACAAGATAACTTTCTTCTCTAGCTAATTTGATTTTTTTTTTTTAAAAATTTTTTTTTCTAGTCCTAAATAAGCCATGTGATTTAATAGAAGGTACATTGATCCACTCTCACCTACAAATATGGACTACAGGATTCAGGAAAACTGCAAACTGCTGCATTTTGTTGGGGAGGGGTCTTTCCTTCCATATAATAAAGTTATAAATCAAGCTGACACTTCTAATGTAAGATTCCCATTCTGTGGGGAGAAAGTCCATCTCAGAAAATCTCGGCCACCAGAATCTCTCGAATTTGACATGACTCAAAGTACGGGAGTTCCATAAAATGCCACTTGTCTTGATATCTGGCTATCTGAGATGGCTTTAAGATACTGAGGCAAAGATAGCAAGTAGACTAACCGAACCTCTGCATATGGATAAGATGGCTTAGGGAAACAGGGCGAAGGAGGGTTGGGGAGCTCCTGAGAGTTACAGTCAGGACAAGTGGAAAGAGCCAAGGAACAGGAGAATCAGTGATGCAGAGAAAAGGGTCCTTAGCCCCATCCTCGTGCTGGCTGCAAGAGGAAATGGAGCAGATGTGATCCTTACATGGAACTGACTCATGGTGGAGGGGATTGGGACGGAGGAGGAAAGGCAAGACGGCCAAACAGCTACCTGACTACATACTGGAGCAAAGGGAAAGACAAGAAATAAGAGTAAACGTTGAGGTGGATCAGCCAGTCCGTGCTGGGATGCCAGTGAGCGGCAGGTGCCCTGGGATACCTACTACAGGTTCCGTGGGAGTGTCTCGGCTCCCGCCCTTGAGCAGTGATGGAGGTGGGAATTCCTTCCACCTGTGGCCCGCTTGCCCACTGCCAGGTCTTCCCTCCCCAGCTATTTTCCCAAGAAGTTCTAGGGACAGAATGGCCTTGGCCAGTGAGTGTCTCCCCAAAAAGTCAGAACAGCTGAAGAATCTACTCAGAACAACAAAAGAATATGATAGGTGTAGGAGCCATCGCAGGCCCTAGCCCAGGTGGGAGACGGACGGGAGTACCTGGCACCCTTGGCGCCTGATGAGGTGTTACGCATCGTGGAAGCATGTTTAAAATGTTTAAAATATCTTGAAACTGTTGTTAGTGGTTCTTATGTTTGAGGGCAAGTACGTGATGCTCGTGATCCTGTTGGTAAGCAATGGTGTTGGGGAGGGGCAGTTGAACTCTAGACAGCAGGCGTTGGGGTCCCCCTTCGTTCCTGAGATGGCTTAAGCAAAGGACTACCGTAATGTGTAATGGTCAGTGCTACCACCCTTACATCAACCAACTAACCTGAGCTCTGCACGACCTCGTGAAACCATTGTAAAGATTTCAGCAGCTCACCTGGCTCCTGAAGGCAGCTCCTGACTGGACTTGAAACAGTTTGTGTCTGCCTTTCAATAATTGCAACCCTAGATGAACCATTTCCTCCTTGGCCAAAGAGGCAGCACTTCCCAGAGTTCCCAGAGTGAAGGGACAAAGGCGATTGGTGCTAAGGAGCAAGGCTGTGATTGGTCCAAAACATAAGCATTAATGACTGTGATTGGTGCTAAGAGGATGGTTGGTCCAAACAAGTGGCAGTGATCGGTCCAAACACTTGAGAAACATTCTCCCATGCTACCTACCTACAACATGAGGCTCAGTAAAGGATGGCAGCTCGCTGGCTCTCTCCCCTCTCTCCTCCCTCCACCCTTCCTTCACCTCTTGCCCCTACCTTCTTATGCAGGATGGGCTGATAGTGGAGACAGTACACAAGGGATAGCTGTGGACTTGACAGCTTGACTCAGTGGCTGGGACCATTACTGCCCAGTTTTGAGTCCCCATCACTGTGCTTCCAAACAGACTAGCTTATATCCATTAGTAGCCACTGCTTGACAGCTGAAACTCCTGCAGTAGGTGGCTCTCCTGATGTGGACTCTGCTGGTCCACTGGTGACCCTGTCTGCTTGCCCCCGACGAATCCCACCTGATGGCCAGCAATCCCACTAGCAGCAGATGCCCAGTTCCTAAGCAGTCTGCTGGCTGTGTCAGCTCCCAAGGAGTAACAAGTACCTGGCTCTCATGCACAGTCCTGGGGAGGCCAGCTTCTCAGCTGATACAGGTAGCAGATACAGAAGGGGTCAGGCAGCCTAATAACAATTCCAGAGCAACCAGGGTAGAAAATGAGGGGGAAGAGGAAGAGGAGGAGGAGAAGGAGGAAGAGGAGGAGGAGGAGGAGGAGGAGGAGGAGGAGGAGGAGGAGGAGGAGGAGGAGGAGGAGGGGAGAGAGAGAGAGAGAGAGAGAGAGAGAGAGAGAGAGAGAGAGAGAGAGAGAGAGAGAAACTCTGAGGAGCCAGATAGGAGAACCTGCAGGCCTTGCTCACCAGCAGAGCTCCAGAGAGCTGGCCACTATAACACTGGCCACTGCCGGGAGTCCAGGGTTTTGATACTGAGGCCTACAAAGGAGCTACAATGTTTGTAGAGCTAAGGATCCTAGTGTCCAAGCAGACAGAGGGACTGTTAACAGTAGAGAGTGCCACCTACCAATGCTCCCCCTGCTGACTGCCACCACTCCTGTCAGACCAGCATTTAACAACCATCTCCTTGCTCACCCTGGATTTCACCCAGGTAGGCAGAGCTCTCATCCTGATGACTATTGGCACTTGGACTCTTCCCCAGACCTGGAGCCCACACAAAGTGCTACATGATGGGCCCTTAAGGGAACAAAGCCCTTGGCTAAAGCAAAAATTACCCAGCCCAGTGTGGGGTATATCTTAGCCATGCCAAGGCAACACCAAAGCAAAGATAACAGTGGTTGCCATGGTGATTGTTATGCTCAGAGCACTGGGTGGTCAGATGGTCACACTTACGGGGGCCTGAGCCGTCTGGATACAGTTGTCGGAAACATACCCCAAACTAAATCTTGATATTGATTCAGCAAGCTCAGTGTCAGCTGCACTTTAGTTCTTGAGAAGTATGGTCTGGTGTACCTGCAGTCCCTTCTAACTGGGCACATGGGCAGCAGGGCTTCAAGGCAGTGGGCTTGTGCAATGTGACAAAGCTCCAGAGTCAGAGAGCCCACCTCAGATCCCAGCTTTGCCGACTGGTCCAGTGACCTTGGGTAGACTATGTTTATTTCCTTAATTCCTTAAAAGCTCTTTACCTTCCTTCTTCACCTTCTGGGAGCAATGAAAAATAATGGGGTGAAGAGATGACCTGTCCCATGAGTTCAAGGCCCTCCTAACCTATTGGGACCCAGTGCAGACCTCCACTCCCCCACCCTGCAGGGATGTGTCCTCCTCCACAGCTGCAAGGTCTTCTCTCTGCCTCTGACCACACCCAGTCCTTTGCTTCCCTTGAACCTGCCATGTGTCCTGAATCCCCACTCATCTTTCAGGGCACAGAGCAAATGTCACCTCCTCTTTGAAGCCTCTGCACCCCACCTTCTCCAAGAAGCTGCTCCTTTCTCTGCACCTCCGCTCTTCCACCACCTCCCACATGTGGATGATAAATAACACCAGGCACCAAGGCCCCAACAGAAACTTAAGAGAACAACCTTTGAAGGGAGCCTGGGCTTAGAATACAAAACACAAGATGGAGTGACCAGCCTGCTCAAGGGCACAGAGCCATCACTGGCCAAGCCGGGCACTCAGACACCAAGCGAGTGCTCTGAACCACTGTGCTGAGCTGCCAACTCCAGGGTCCATTGCACTCAGGCCCATCCCATCCATTGGGGGGACAGCCAGGGCTGGATTTTAGCCACTTCCATAGCTCCTAGCACCTGGCACATGGGTGTATGCCAGGGCCTGCCTGCCAGACACTAAAGCAGGAGGATTGAAAGAAAACTACTAGCCCAGGAGAACCCTTCCCCCACCACATGCTAGGCTCCTCTCTGACCACGATTCCCAATCTCTTCACTGCAGCCCTGTCCACTGGGCCTGGTATATTGTCTCTTTGAAGGTGGGCTTTTAAAAGACCTACTTCCATTGTGTCTGGTTGAGAATCCCACTGTCAGGTTTGTCCTGTGGAGCTCTGAGCCTGATGCTACAACATTCTATTCCTGGGGAATGAGAACGGCTATGCAAAGAGAAGAAGGGGACAGGATTTAGGCAGCACCAGGCTAGCAGAGGGGCCCTGGCTGGCCACACACTTCCCAGAGGCAGCTGTGATATCTGGAGGAGGAAGACTTGAAGAGGGAGCTCTTTGAAGGCACAGCTGGCTGCACACAAGTCCTCGAGCTGGCAGCCTGCCTCGCCCAGCTTAGACCAGCCAGAATGTCACTGGGAGGGTCAACAAATCAGAGGGTGTTACTTTTAAAAGCCTTCAGGGGTGGGTTCTAATCAGCTTTACATGAAACATCATTTAAGCCAATGCTTAAACTACCTAGGTTAAAAACACTGACTTGGAAGCTGCTTGAAACTACACTTGAGAGGGGACAGCTGTGGCCAGGAATCCTTGGGATGGGGGCATCTGTAGTCTGATGCTTTGCCACCACTCTGCAGCGGATGCACTGTAAATATACACTAAGCATGTATTGGCAACAATGTGTCAAGTGGCATTCAAAGTGCACAAGATAGGGCCAGACCCTTACCTAACTCCCTCACTAAGGAGATCAGAGACAGAGGGCGCTGTGGGGCATGGGCAAGTCCCCTAGGGCTGCTCCTCTTAGGAGTGCTGGAGAGAAAGACTCAAGGACCGTAGAAGCTGCCCCTAGACAGACAGGGCACTCTGCTCATGGAAAGGGACCATTCAGGGAGGGGCACTAGCGTGGGAGGAAGATGGCTGTGAGGAGTGATGTGGTCAGATGGTAGAGAAAAGCTAGAGCAGGGTGCATGCTGGGCAGTAGTGAGAGGAAAAGAGCAAAGAGCCCAGACAAGAGGCTCCAAGCACAGTCCAGTGACCTGGCTTAGTCCAGGCTTCCGCTGGGAAAGTTGACACTCTGACAAGTGTGGGTGTGAGGGGGGTGGCAGAGTGTGTGCGTGTATATATTTGCCTTAATGGGATTCATTATATAGTTTTAAAATCTACATGTGAATGTCTGGGATGGGGAAAGGTTTATTCTGTGTAAACCATACCTTCCAACGCACAGCACTTCCCTCTTACCACATATCTTTAACTACCTACGTGATTCTGAGCTCCTGGATCCAGCTACAGAGGCAACAGAGACCACTGGAAGGATTTGGAATGATGGAAATGGAGTTTGAGAATGGTCGTTCCCATAGGAGGTTCCCAGGTAAAAATACAGAACGCCCAGAGACAGTTGAGTTACATGAGTGATTTTTAAAAATTTAAGTAAGTATGGGTCATACAATACTTTTCCCCCCTAAAATCTTAATTTAAAGGAGCATCTATTTTCCCCTTTTGCCAAATCTGACCACCTTGCCCATGTAGGATATGGCAAATAAGCAGGAATAAATCAAGGAAGAAGTCCAATACGGAGGCATTGAGGGTGGCTCCGTCCTCTGAGGAGTAGGCAGGTGGGATGCTGTGAGCGGTTCTGAAGGATGAACAGTTAGAGCAGGCAGCTGACTAGGATTCTGTGACCCGGGCCAAGCAGTAGCTGTAGACAGAGAGATGCAACTACTGAATTAGACAAGGGCCGTCTCCTGTTCTCCCCGGGACTACCAGTAGTGTATCAGGCAGAGTAGAGAGATGGCGTACCCATCTTTCAAGTGCTGCCTGTGAGTGTGATGGTGAGCCCTGGCCGCACTACCTGCCATGTCTGTGCCGGAGAGGCCTGTCCTTACTGCCTGCCTGGTTATTTTGAGCAGAGGATGAGAGAATACCAACTTTGCCAGCTCCGCCCCGTTGTCCTCCGTGGTTTAGACTTGTACAATCTCAGTTTCTCTACATGCTCTGGGGTAGACCACCCAGCCTTGCTCCCCAAACAGAAGGCAGTTAGTGATTTACCCTTCTATTTGCATTAATGTTTCTCCATGTCAGTTTTAGGAGTGACACTTATACTCTGTCTAAACAGTTCCTTCTGAACCACAAATAATGGTGTGTAAACCAACTCTCGAGGGCAGTGGTTCTCAGCCTGCAGAATGCTGGGACCCTTTAGTTCATGTTGTGGTGACCCCCAACCAGGAAATTACTTTGTTGCCACTTCAGAACTGTAATCTTGCTACTGTATGATCTGTAATGTAAATGTCTGATAGGCAGGATAGCCAATGCAAGGGGGCTGAGAGCCACAGATTGAGAACCTCTGTGCCAGAGCCTGGGTTTCCTCAAGCGCCCCATCAATCACTGTGGTCTTGAAAGCCCTTCCAGCCCCATGGCAGCATCCTGACCACCTCACTTTCCACTTCCATCCGGGCCCCTGCAGGCAGAGAACCGCTTTGTCCAGGGTTTTAGTTGCTTTTCACAAGTCTCCCAAGTTAACCCCCTCTACTCAATTCCTCATAGTTTTTCAATCCTGGTCAGGGCCACTCCATCCTTCTCAGAGTCGTCCTCAATACACTGTACATCATAGGACCGGAGATCTTTTATATCTAGCACTGTTCTCATGGTTCAACTCTCTCTTTTTCTTTCTGTGCTGCTCACACATTAAACCTACTGTCCACCATGCCTGGCAGGCCCTATCCAGCCGCTCCTTTCCAGCAGTGTGTGACATTTAGGGTCTGACCACGGGCCCAACTGGACCTCCTTAACTGGAACATAGTAGGTATTCTGTAAGTGTGTGTTGAAAGATGATATGATCATATGAGCCTTTAGTTGCCAAGAACCATTCTAAGAGGAGACTCATAAGGACGGCCAGAGGCTAGCTAGTTCTTACCTCCTGCCTACAGCTCCTGCTCTTACCACAGCATGGAGCAAAGGCCTCTGCACACAGGAAGTCACTCTCACGTGCAACACACACACACACACACATGCACACTCATGCATGCACATGCACACACACGCACATGCACATATGCATGCACGCGCACACACGCATGCGCACACACACGGATGCATGCATGCACTACATACAGCCTTTCTCTGTTCCTCTTGTTAAAGACTGTTCAACTCCTTAAAACATTAACAGTTCTTAAAGGTAAGGAGGGGCAGAACAGTCCCCTCCACACAGACAGTTTACACCAGCTCTGCTAGTGACAAGGACAGAAACTTCCTTTTGGAGAGCCTGTCCTGTTAGAACCACTGAAGGATGCCCCATGCTGACCTGAGAAGGGGAGGAAGGAGAAACCACTCAGAAAAGACGGAGGTGGAGATTAACCTGGAAGATGCCCAAGTCCCACCTCTCCAGTGGTAAGGTGAGGAGAGAGGCCCAGGTGCACGCTTAGAAACCTGGAACAAGCATGCCCTCTGCAGGTAAATCTAGGAAATGCACTCACTGTGCAAGAGAGAACAGCCCTGTGGTCCAGAGGGCCCTGGTGGCACAGGATTGCTCAGATGTTCCACAGTAAGGAGGACACGGTGGCATTCCAAGTGCTGTCTGGCCACCTTGAAAGAAGCTAGCAGGCTGTCAGACTGTTCATTTGCTACATCCTTTGCTACAAAGAATGTAACTGCACTTCCTACACTTAACTCCTGGCTGGCGCTGCCCTTCCAGCAGCTTCTGTTCCCCCACTGCGTGCTACCAGGCAGACCTGTGGACAGCTGGTAGCACTTTCTAGAAACAAACTTACAAGAGGCCTTTGGCGTGGCTTCTACCACCAGCCTTCTCATCTCAATCAGACTGCCAAGGTGAGGACCCTCGGGGTGGGCAGGCATACACCCTGGGACCCAGACTAGTGGCTCTCCCCAGGCTGGAATCTGGGAGCCCAGAGGATCCTGAAGAACTAGGACTGCAGGGCTTTTTTTCCCTGGGAGGTCTGGATGTTCCTTCTACTCTATAAGACTCTGATCCAAAGAGAAGTAAAATAAAAAAGTAAAATAATTTGGGCCAGCTGTCCTACCTGCCCTGCTTAGCCTTTCAGTCTCACACTCCATGTGTCTCCAGAGCTGGAAAGGGGAGGGGACACTGGGACTCACATAGTTTTGCCCTCCTAGGACATACCAGGGAACCAGGCCTGGCCACTCATCACAGCGGGGCACAAACACTTTGTTCTAGCTCTACAATGCCCTATGGGTATCCAGGGGACCCTGGCAGCAGGGAACAACCCAGAAAGACTCTGGTCTAGTGCGCATTTCTCAGCAGGGATGCTCTCTCCACCAAGGCCTTCTGGGAAGCGAGATTTGTTACTCGGGCGTCTCCGGGTTTCCATGTATTCGTGGACACATAGCAGTCTGTGTGTATATTTTGCAGTTGCAGGCTTCCAGACCGGGCACTGCTTACTCTGAGCTCCTGCACAGGGTGCAGAAACACACCCAGAAGCGTGTTTGTGTCTGCCAGCCTATCAGAGGATTTCTCATCTCCGGCCTCTGAATTTGCAGGTGTTCACATCTCCACTGTGTGTAAAGGTCACCAAACAATTCAGCGCCTACTGGCATTTTTTTTTTTTTAAAACTGCAGGCTCTAATTTGACAAAGATATTCTTTGGGGGCAGTCATGAGTCAGGCAGCCAGGTCCTGAAATCTCTGTCTTCAAGGAAAACAATGTCCCTTTGTGGCCACGTTCAGTTGACTGATCCAGACCCTCCACACCCTGGGCTCTGACCTCTTCCAGGGTGTCACAGAGTGCAGCCCTCTCTTTGGGGGAGGTTTCTGCCTGGAGAGAAAAGAGAGCTCCTACCTTGTCACACCAGGGGAAGGTGGGCGGGGCTTCGCCTGCATATGAGTAGGTGCGAGCCCTTGGCTCTTTGCTGACTGCACTAGCCAGAGCAACTGAGCTCCCAGGCAGGCTCTGAACTCTGCAAAGTCTGCTGCCAATAACAGCAGAGGAGTCTCAAACACAGCACTATCTGGCTTGGAGAAAACCAACTAGGAACAACAATGAAACAGATCAATGCAGCTAATAGTGAAATAGATATGCAGCCATGTGGATGTAGATGAGAGAGATACAGATATGTAGATAATAGCCATAACCATAGAAATATAAACACACATCTCAGCATGCCCAGAGTTGAGGTGGAGAGCCACTGAAACACTATCCCCTTTCCGTCCCAGCCCTCCAAAAGCCCTGGCAGGCGTTCGTTCCCTGACTCCTGTTCTATGTGCCCCACTGAATGGCATGGTCCCACTGCCCACCACTCATACTGGAAGCCTGTGTGTGTTTCCTAGTATCTTCTATTAATTCTTTTCCCACTTCTAAGTGATCTCAGGAGTCTTACCTGCAGAGCTGGAAGTGCTTACAGTCAACCCTGGCTTTGTGATTTAGGGCTGTGAGATTCAGAACAAGTTTTTAATCTTTCCGAATTTCATTTGCTAGCAGGAGACAAAGGTCTCTGTGAGAACGAGCCTCTGTATCCATAGCACTGAAGGAGTGAAGTTCTCAGCGCCGCCCTCCGTGATGTGAACATACCACAAAGTCCACTCCAGTTATCTCTACTCATTTTTATTTTTTTTTCTATTATATACATTGGTGTTCTGCCTCCACGTATGTCTGTGTGAGGGAGTGAGATCCCCTGGAAGTGAAATTACAGAGGTTGTGCATAGCCAGTCTTTTTGCTACTTTGTATGTTCTTCTTTCTTCTCCACCCATTTCTTCCATTTCAACCCCTGAACACCAGATGCGATTGTTGACTACTTCCAGCTTCTTAGGGAAGTTGACTTTCTTGGGGCAATCATGATCTCTGCTGTCAGGGTATCTAATTTCTTCTTGTTGTTTCTTCTTTGCGCATGACTACTTAACAAACCACAACCATCAACCAAGCAGCAACGCCCAGCCCTCTTGGGGCTCTAGCAGTTATACACCCTCTCAAAAGTTCCCAGAATTTCAAATATCACACAACCACAGAAACTATCTACACCTGGCAAAATCACACCTCTGCTAGAACACCAGGCTGTGGACAACCTGAAGCACCCTCATAGCCCACACCTGGGGTTAAAACAAAAACATATTCTGATTACATTTCTATGTTTTGTAAAGAAACCAAAATTCCAAAATTGTCATCAAGTTGTGAAATGTCATGTGGATGCTGAATGAAACCTGGCTCCTTCAGAAGAGCAGTCGACACTCTTAACCACTGAGCCATCTCCACAGCCTCCCAGCTCTACTTTTAATATATTTTAAATATATTTTGTGTGTGTTCATGAGCACACCACATCCCTGAAGAGAATGGCTTATTTGTTGCTAAGGTTGGAGAGCTTCTCCTTGCTCAAAGTTACAACAGTCAGAAGACCAGAGGAAGAAGAGATTTAGTTGACTTTAGACAAACAAGTCATCAGACCTGGATAACTCACCCTGAAGTTTCCTTACCTGCTAAATAAGACATTAAAGATGACTTCCTGTGGCTGATTCACTTCTCCAGGACTCTGCTCCATCCCAGCTGCTTGTTAGAAAGATGGTGCCATCCACTCATGGATAAAGACTGCCCCTGAATCTGGGCTGGGCTGACATGCTCAGCCACTGCACCGAGTACAGTATTCTAAGATGTTGGATGGATGTTTAGAATGTTCTCTCTGGTGACCTAGACGTGAAGCTGAGAAACTCATGCTCTTGGAGATGCTGTGTGTGGGTCCTGTGGTGAACAGTGCCAGTGGGCAGCTGGTGGCAGCTAGTGGCAGCTGGTGGCAGCTGCCAGCCAAGCGAGTGAGTCCTACCTACTGCTCGGGCATCCTACTGCTCCAGTCTTCAGATGAGTACAGCCCCAGCCACCATCTGACTGCAATTTCATAAGACCCCCCCCCCCCAACAAAATAGCCCTGTTGAGCCCAGAAACTGACAAACCAAGACCTGTAATATGTTATTTTTAGCTAAGGCATAAAGAGTTTGTTACGAAATGCTGCCTCCTGGGGGGGTGTTACAAAAATCAAATGAGATAACCCATGCAAATGGAATAACAAGGTTCTCTGTCAGTGAAAACCTTTTAAAAAGCAATCTACTTACAAGGTACAAGTCTCTTGATACCCGTCGGGCACCTAGTAGTCCATATTTAGTGGGCACCTGTCCCAAGTATGCTTTCTAAACAGAAAGGAATTTTGGAGTATCTTCTGCAGTCAGTGATAGAATGCCATCTTGAATATTTTCATATTAAGTCCTATCTACTCCAGGAAGAGTGGCCAATGGCAAGGTCAGGAATTAGAATACAAAAATGACTAAGACAAACCAGAGGTAAACATGTGGGCAGTTTCTACATGGTTTCACAGTACATCGAGAAAGGAATATAAAGGGCGCAGACAGTAGGTGTGGTGAGTTATTTGCCTTCACGGTAGCTCTCACTGTGCGTCTCACCTGCACTCTGAAGCCTGCCGCTGAGTTGTCTGTATACCAGCTTGCGCTGTGGGTGGCAGCTTGGCTTCTTGATGCAGTTCCTGAGGCTGGCTTCTTGCACACTCACTTATAGATCAATGTCCCTCCTCATCTTGTCAAGGAAGGGAGGGAGGAAGAGGAAGGGAGAGAGGGTGGGAGAGAGGGAGGAGGGGCCTGCCTAACTCTGGAGCACCAGTCAGCAGAGGTTGTTCAGGGCATTGCTTGGGTCTTGTTAACTCCATGTTAAGCCCCAGATCCAAGAAAAACCAAAACAAGAGAATAGAAAAATACACACACACATACACCACACACACACACACACACACACACACACACACACACACGCACACACACACACACCCTATTGTGTGGAGTTCAGAAAAATGCCAGCGATTCCTTGGGAACAAGTCTGTTTCAAAACAACATCAGGGAAAATCAACAGCAGCCTCCTTGGGTTTCCAGCTGACACCATGTTTTTAACAGGCTAGAGATCTCAGAAGCAGGTGAAACCAGTTATTACAAAACCCTCACAAGTTCATGCTGGGGTCACAGAAACCGTGTCCGCAACAGCTGCCGACGTTGCCAGGCTATCAGTTCCACACAAAGAGCTGAGTTTTATAGGTCCTTAAAATTATCTTTAAAAACATCTCATGGATGGTATTAAACAAACGCAGGGGTTAAAAACTTTTTGTTTTGTTTTATGTGTATGAGAGAGTGTTTCGTGTACTTGAATAGAGCACCATATGTATGCAGTTCTTGTGGAGACCAGAAGAGGGCGCCGGATCCCCGAAACTGACGTCACGGACAGGCTGAGCTGCCTTATGGGTGCTAGGACTCTAACCCAGGTCCTCAGGAAGAGTAGTGTATGTCTCAACGACTGAGACATCTGTTTAACCTAAATTAGAATTTTTAATTTTAAATGACAATCATAAATTTCTGTGCCATATTTGGGATTTGTTGCTTTGGGTTGGGTTGATTTTTATTTTGAGAAGCAGAGAGTGAGCAGAGCGTACACCACGTGAGTCTGGGCCCTTCTCCACCTCACCTAGAACCATTCTTAGGGTTCTTGCTTAGTAGCGTCTCCCTAATCACAAAGCAAAGCTCTTCTCTTCTGCCCTCTCTTTGGAAAGTGTTTTGCCACTGTTTTTATTAACATCTCTAGGAAACACTGTAAGTACAGTTAGCACAAAACAAGCTCTCTTTTAACCAGCTTACTACAATTTATGTAATTCTGCTTAATCGTCTTCAAAGAATACATTGCCTTACATCACCAAACCTTTTCTAGGCAGGAAGACAGGAAAGTTAGAATTATAAAGAAGGTCTCATAGGGAAAGAATGGAACGTGTCTTCTGGAATGTAGGGGAGAGGTCTAAGAATTTAGAAGTGAACGGGAGCCTTAGAGATGCCTGGAACTCTGCCTTGGAGAGCTTTGCTTTGGGGCAGACAGGATGGGATACAGATAACACTAGGGGCTTCTGGGGTGGGCGGATAGAGAGCTGGCCATGGGTATGAATGAAAGCATACAGTCTGTGCCTCGGAGGCTGGAAGTAGAGTCCAGTTAGAGGTGGGTGGGTTCTAGGTGCCTTGCATAGGCAGCAGAGTTGGCCAGGAGGTTCAGGAGCTAAGGGTTACCTGTCAGAGTGGTGGCAAGTTCACGAAGGCCCTGGCCAAAGAGGAAAGTGCGTGAGAGAGAGTAACCCTTCATGGCTGCACATGGTTCCTCCTCTTTAAAGTAGAAGTGGGAGAACCCTTATGCTATGTCTGAAGCTCACCTTCTCAGACTCTGTCCAGCCCCTTGAAGGCCATGTTGGTGGGTTCCTTGGCCATCCATGGCACTTACACCGCTGGCCAGGGGTTCAGTCCTTCCATTCTCCACACAGAAAAGTTTCCCATGGTAACCTTGTCCACTTCGAATGGAGCACTTGGGAGAGACAGGGCTCTGCAGTGCATCTCCAGATTTCTGCAGTTCATTGTTTTATAGCCCAAGGATCAGATTTTCCATCTATCTCTTCGTCTTCAACTTGACTCTGTCCAGGACCCAATAGCTTATCTCTGGAATGGTTTTGTGTGGGTTTTTTCTCCTTCCTTCTTATGACTTGCATGTGCAATGAACCCAAGCTGTTATTTGTCAATGAACGTGGAATCTTTTCAATGACGTAGCTGCTTTCGAGTCACTCCTGCTCCTGTGAGCAGCCCCCCATCCACATCCCCGAGAGTAACTCCATTGAAGCCATTGCTTCACCAAGGTGAGCTGTGGTCCACCATGCTTATCTCAACTCCCACGTTGATCTTTAGAATCTCAAGGACATCATTTGTTTTGAAAACCCTATTACAATCTACTCTTCAGGTTAAACAGGAAAAAAAAATATAGAAAGCTGAGAGCAAAGTCTCTGGATTCTTAGCAGCACCCTAACTTTGGGACTGAGTAAAAATGTCTGCAGTTGGTGTTGAATAATTTATTAAAATACTGAATGGAGAGATATTCCCTGGTAAAAAGAAAGAATGGGTGGCACTCAGTGTGAGTTCTGGCATGGGACAGGTACATCAAGACCCAAGTCCATTTCCATCCTGTGTGGCCTTAGATGAGGTGTGTGTCTCCTTTATAAAAGCCAAGTACAGTGAGCACACATGTTACCGACACTAAGCGCATACTGTCTAGGACCAGATGCCATGTTGGGAGAAACTATGCTATGATTGCTGAAGACAGCAAAATGCAGTCTCTAGAGAGGCGGCTCAGTATTTCCACACTTAGGAAATACATTATATTTTCACACTTAGCATATACATTATATCCTCTCACTGTTCACAAAGCCCAGATACCACCAACATCCACTCCCTTCCACTGTACCACCGTAAAGCATGCACAAGGCGGCTTGGCATCTGCTTAGTGTTTTCGCTTCATGGAGGCAGATCGGCAAAGGAAGGCAGGTACAGACAAGGAGATGATTGAAACAGACTGGGAAAGAGGTGTAGATAATTGGGTTTGGTGGCGCTGGGCTAAGGTAACTGGCTGCAGATATGTAAATATTCAAAGCAAATGGCAGGCTCCCCCTGTCCCCCACCCTACAGCATACACACCTGTTCATCTCAGTGACTGTCTTGCCTTGGCCTCGTTGTAGCTTCTCAACTCTTTCTCTGCTGGACCATGTCTATATAGCTTAGTCTGTGTATCTTATGCTCACCCTTGGAATACAGCATAGCGGTGTGGGGAGCCAGTTCCCAGCGGCTCATCAGTAGAAGCTGGGGGTGAGGGGGAACCCCAGGACATACCCTTACCCAAGGCTCCTTTCAAAAGATCACACTAGCAGCAAAAAGCCACTGAAATCAGC
The DNA here is from genome assembly GCA_028551405.1 of Uromys caudimaculatus. NCBI lineage: Eukaryota > Metazoa > Chordata > Mammalia > Rodentia > Muridae > Uromys > Uromys caudimaculatus. The sequence goes on along the minus strand of CM052706.1, from coordinate 99,307,442 downwards.
AAACGTCACAAGCCAAGGGGCACCCTGACCCTCAGAAGGCCAACTAGCCTGTACCCACACAGTACTGGATGTATGTGCAGGAGACCTGCCAACCTTGTTTTTCTCAGGTGCATCCACCATGGTGCATTCTTGTTTATCTCATTTTCTCACATTTAAAGAACAATTCCCTGCTCTTGAAGGCCTCGCATTTTGGTCCCAGCACTCAAAATCCAGAGCTTTCCTTGAGTCAGAAAAGTTCTGGGTTCGTGGGATGCTGGTCTAATGTAGGCACCGCCCAGCTCTCAATAAAGAATCCCAGAACACCTCTTACCTACTATCTCCTGTGTGGGGAAATAGTTTCCAGCTCAGGGGAAGATTTCCTAAGACCATTGATGGTCTGGACAAACTGTGTTAACTCTCCTCAGACTGCTTGCTTTTGTAATCTACAGAAAGAGCCAAGTGGTGCGACTTCCTGCAATGCTTCAGGTCGCTGGGGTATTATCAGGGAGCAAGGAGCATGAGCAGTTCTTAAATGCCTTCAGGCTAACTACACCGGTAACTCATAGAGCACAAGTCTGCAAAGAAAGAAGTGACGATAGTGTGGCTGAGGAGCCCTCCTGCTTAGTCACCTCTTCTTGTTTACAGATGCAGCAGTAGCTCTCTCTGGAAACAGCACAGTTACAAGAAGGAAACTCAACCTCTGGGGTCCCAGGAGCATCCTGCTTCACTTTTGGATGCAGTGAACAAAAGACACCAGGGGATCCACAACCTGCAAATAAGTTAGGGGGACCGTGCTCTTGCTTGCGACCTCCGGCAGTGTCACCAGGAGCTGCTGTCTGCTGCTGGGAACTAGCCGGGCAGGCCCAGGGTTTGCCAGCCTGCCAGACATGAGGCACTGTTGTGGGTTGAATGTGCTTGGCCCAGTGAGTGGCACGATTAGGAGGTGTGGCCTTGTTGGAGGAAGTATGTCACTGTGGGGGTGGGCAGTGGGAGCCAGCATTCTCCTAGCTGCCTGTGGACAGGAGGTGGAGCTCTCATTCCTCCAGCCCCACATTTCTCCTGCAGATCTTACTGATAAGTGGCTCATGTTTTATCGTTTATGTTAATGTCTATTATCCCAGGGATCCAGCTGACTTATCCAGAAGAGCAAATGGGTCTCCGGTATATGAAATATTCTACTGCAGAGGAAAAATGCATTAAATTTTGAGAAAGATTTGAGGCCACAGAGAAGACTCAGGGGGTAAAGGCATTGTCCCCACCCCAGCCCAAAGATCTGACTTCAGCTGTGGAAGTCCAGAAAGTCTACCTTACCATTTCCCCAAATCAAGTAAGATGAATGAATTCATCTGTGGATGCCTTCTCTAAGAGGCAGATGAACACAGCCTGGCTTTTTATAGTGAGGACCACCAGTTTTTGGCAGCTAAGATGTTGCCACCTGCATGGTTCCCTCTCGCCTAAGTAAAAAGTCCAGAGAAGCCACATCTGTCATAAAATTCTGGATCCCATGAGACAAGAACCTGGAAGGGAAACTGCCTGTCAAGGCAGAGACCAGAAAGCCTCGAGTCTCCTTCCCTTCCTAAACTCTGCTGCAAACTCGGGTCTTTGTTCTCTTATTTGTCTGTAGAGACTCCAGTCTGCCCTTGATTCAAGGACACCAAAGAGAGCTCTGGCCTCTGCTTTCAGTTTCACGTGGACTCCTGTACTGTACTTTTTAACTTTGGCCCTTTCAACTTTGATCTAGAAACATGATGGTCTTTATGGAAACTTGAAGTCAAAGTTGGAAGTTTTTCTGTCTTTCAGATGAGGAAGCAACTTCTGCACATAAATTAGTGAGCTAAGCCTGACTGTCATCTGAAGCAATGTTGACCTCCAGGAGTGACCTCCTCACCTCCAGGGAGCATCTCCCATTGAAACGGTGACCTGACACAAGTCATGAGCACATTGCAGGTTTGCACTGTGCCCTTTTGAGAGAAATGATGGTTGTGGGAAAATATGAACGTAGACAGCCAATGAGAACTCAGGACTCAGACGAACAGTCCCACTTACAGTATACCACTGTGTAAAACACGTGTGATAGAGTACTCTAAGGGCTGCCTTCTCTGAACTCCGTGAGTTTCCTGATGATAAACAAATAGCAGCTGGGCAGTAGTGGCGCACGCCTTTAATCCCAGCACTTGGGAGGCAGAGGCGGAGAATTTCTGAGTTCGAGGCCAGCCTGGTCTACAGAGTGAGTTCCAGGACAGCCAGGGCTACACAGAGAAACCCTGTCTCGAAAAAAAACCAAAAAACAAATAGCAGCATTTCTATCATTTTCTATGTGATTCAGATTCTGTGAAGCCAATAGACCTTTGTTCATATTTATGAAGAATATGAATAGTAGTACTAAGCCCCACTCACTGATCAGAGCTTCTAATTTCTCATATGCAGCTCAGGAAATTTTAATAAACAATAGCAAATTGAGAATTGCATGGGGTGATTTGATTTAATTAAACAAATGGGCTGAGGAGATGGCATAGTGGGTAAGGGCTTCCTGAGTAAGCTGAGGACCTGAATTCAGGGCCCAACACACACACACACACACACACACACACACACACACACACACACACACACACACACCCCTCTATAATACCAGAGTTAGGAAAGCGGAGACAAGCAGCTCCCCAGAGCTCATTGGCACGATAGTCAGTTGGCGGGCTCCAGGTTCGGTGAGAGACTGTCTCAAAAAACCAGGGTGGAGTTTGACAGAGGACAGCAGGTCTCCATGCAGACACACCACAAACAGATAGAGAGAAGAAATGAGCACGGTATGTGACTCAGTAGTAGGAGCCTCTCCTAGCATTAGTGAGGTTTACTCTCCAGCCTCACAAAGAAAAAGGAAGGAAAGGGGAGGTAGTCACAGACAACCCCAAACTTCATCCCAAGCATTCAGACACCTCTCCATGCATCTCACAGAAACAGTGAGCTGTCAGCAGTGGCTTTATTGAGCAGCTGCAAGGTGCACAGCACTGTACATAGTTATGGTCAACATGGTTTTGTCTCACCCCTTTTTAAAGGTGTCTTTCATCTTCCTGATCTTGTAGGTTTTCTTCCTAATCTTGCAGAAAACGGAGCAAATATCCTCAGGGTGGTGCTTGCCAGGATACATCACAGCATGGATTGTACCAGGTTTTTCCCACCATACTGGAAGCTCCTTATAGATGGAGCATTTTCCACCTCTGCAACCTTGATGACCAAATATGTGTTTGCTAGACAGATGGATGGATGAAGAGCAGAGGATGCTTCCTTTAGGGTCCTTCCATTCCCTAGTTTGCATTAGGTGGAAAAGGCACTAAGGGAGAACGGCATGTCTGAGAACATGGCTGACACAGGCTAGAAAAACAACCCCATGAATAACAAAGTTGGCCAACTTCCTCAAGGCCCTGAGAACAGAATGAAGCCACAGCAAAATCTCCAAGCTGAAGACAGGATTCAGCTTCCTAACCCCCATGTCAGAAGCCTAAGTAGCCTTCTGGGCATGGGCCATCAGCCCAGAGATCTGGTAGGACTTTAAAAACAAATACAGCTAGTTCCAGTTACCCAGAGGCCCTGCCAACAAGAAACTCCAGAATGAAGGGTCTCAGCCCTCTAACCTGATGGATATATTTCTGTCTTATTATCCTTTCTCATATTAAAAAAAAAAAAAGCCACACAAAAATAAATAACCAGACAGCTGAATATGGCAGCAGGGGGTGGGTGGGGTATTTCCAAGTGATTCCTTATAAGGGGTTTGTGCACTATGGATGCCCTCCTAGGGCCTCTCAGAATGCAAATATCCACTGAAAGGGAAAGGGGGCTTCAACTGAGATGCAGTCAGCACAATGTCTTCTGTGAATACCTGGCATTTTGTTAACCATGCCACATCTAGTTGATGATACAGAGCCTGACATCTTTGATAGGTGGCAGAATCCTAGTTACACCCAGGGAGGCACACCCCAGTGTGACGGGGTGTCCTAGCTTACAGCTAGCCCTGCAATCAAGGTCAAATACAGCCTTCTTGTGCCTCTGGGTCCTAAATAAATGAGGGTTTGGCCTGACAGTTTCTCTGGCAACTTCTGAGAGTCCCTTTTTGGATGCATCAGTGCCAAGGTAAAAGACCTCACCCTCCCATTTACAGAGAAAACTCATGGCAAATACTGCTGTGAGTCTTGATAAATGGCGTATATCTACCTGAGCAAGGGCTGATCTGCTGTCCAGATTCCTAGTCATGGCTGCATGGAAGCTTGCAGGCTGCTAGTCCTCTCTGGTGCTATATACATAACTTTTCCTGCAAAATTTAATTCTGGCGACATTCACATTATCATGTGCCAGCTCCCTGGGAACAGCTGATGTTCTGCCCTCTCTGTGTTTTCTTTCTTGACTCCAAGTCCTTACAACTAATTTCCAGACAACCATGGGCCGCATCCCCAAGTTAAGTGCTCACTTGGCCCTTTTCTCCTTCACAGCAACTCGTTGGAATGCTAAGAAAAAATACTAGACAATCCATTCTCCTCGTGGGAATGTTCAGTTCCCACAAATCGAGTTTGTCTCCTTTTGTTATAATTTCTAGTGCAAGATTTAAAATAATAAGTGATTGATCAAAACTGGAAATAAATTGTCAAATTTAACTTGCATTAATGAAGGACTGATTTTTTTTTTAGCTTCAAACACCCTATAAAAATAATGTTCTAAGAGATAATAATTCTTAAATATGTACGTACATATACTTCTACCCAAGAGGACCAGAATATTTTTTATTTTTTTCTATTACCTAGATAATTATAACAAATAATTGTTTCAGGAGAGAAGTCAGACTGGTTTATGGTACTGAATACTCACTTGATGGATTAGATGCTGCAAAATACGAAGTTTCTTGTTAGATTAACATGCAGATCTTCGTGTTTAATGTTGTCAACCAGTGATGTAATATAACTCGGCCAAAGCCTCCCTAGGAATGCCCGTGGACACACAGCGCCTCCTTTACACCTGGAGGGAGGGAATGCCCGTGGACACACAGCGCCTCCTTTACACCTGGAGGGAGGTCTACTCCACTGGGGCTGCATTAAATTTATTATGTCATATTTGGCATAAAATGCTTATTGTAACCCAGCAAAATTCAACGTTGGGAGAAAATTAAATTCAACCAAGCCCTGGAGAACTAGGTAAAGGTTAGAACTACAGCAGATGCTGCCTCCATAAGGGAGGGATTTCAAGAGAGCGGTCATCCGTTCATTGCTAGGGTCAGCTGGGTAGGAGAGGAAGAGAAGGAGATGCTGAGACCGGACAACAATATTCAGCTCTAGTTTGCCTTAAATCTCCAAGAGTAATGGGAGGCACAAGATACCGTTTCCCACAGCATTTAATGTCCTCCTCCTTATGATTAATTTTCATAATAAGCCTGGGTCATGCCAGGTGCTTCCCTCTGAGTCGGAGTGCAGTGCTGAAGTTACCAGACTCAGGGAAGCACACCTGTGTAGTTGCAGGAGCACAGTGGAGCATGACACCAAACCTACCCCGAATATTTCTCTTAGATCAAATCTAGAGCATCCCATACTCTTTTGCAGAAAAACACACACCGGGTGAACATAACATAATAGCTGACATGGAACAGAAACCTGCTGCTTAAAAAAAAAAATTCAAAATTCACCACAATGGACATTACTAGGTTTTTGAGTTCTATAACTCCCCAGAATTGTCTAAAGTAACCTTGTAGCCAATCCGCTTGAAGACACTAAAAACAATCTGAAACAGGCCACCCATGGTCCCAAAAGCAGTGTCAAAGAGTAGCGAGAGGGTGCCACCCAGGCCCACAGCAATGTCCTTACACACAATGGGAATGGCCCCCACGGTATACACAGGGAAAGTAGCTACATCCACAAGGACTCTGAGAGGAATGCTCAGAGCTCGGCAGACAGCCTTCAGCAGACAGCAGAGGATCCGGAGAAAGGCCCTGATGACTTTGGCCACGACCTTGAGCACTTTCCAGGGAATGCTCACCAACTCTTGTCCAATGACCATGAGGTATGAGACAGTGGCTTCGCCCAGATGATATAGGCAGCTCTCAACAGAGTTCATCACCTGCTTGGCAATAAACCAAAGGACATGAACGATATTCCTTAAGACTGCTGTAACAAGGTAATAAATTAACTGGAGAAGCTTAATAAATGGAGTAGCAAGAAAACCCAGGACTTTCCCCAGAAAACTGCCCCCTCCCTCCTGTGGTGCTTCTGGAGACAGCAGGGCAGACCTCTGGCTTTGGGTGCTGGCAAGGGGACTCATGATCTCTTGAGACTGCAGAGATCGCTCCTCATCTTGGACTTGGTTGACCACTTCCAGGATCTTCTTCATCGTCTCTGTGTCTTGCTCTGTCTCACCACAGTTGTCCTGGAACAGCCGAGGCTTATGAGGGAGTAGCTTCTCAAGGTCCCTCACCATCACATCTTCTATGACATCACTGTCCTGGGTGTGCTTGATGAAGCCCATGGCCCAGCCTCTTCCGGGAACCGCACAGCAGGCTGCCAGCCAGACGAATTCAGGGATAGTCACTTTGCCCTTAACTTTGTGCTCTGAGGGAACAGCACCTGTGAGAATATACAGGTCTTTGCCATCACTGCAGTGTGGGATCAAAGCTCGGTCCATGAGGCTGTTGAGATTGATGTGCCATCGCTCCCGGAAAGACTGGGTCATCGGAACTGAATTTGTGAGTGGGAATGTGGGCATCTGGGGGTCACTGTTAAGGGAAAATGGATACAGTTGTCCAATTTCATAGTCAGAGTCAAGGTAGTCTGCGTTCAAGGCTTGCTTGCCTCCCAGGTTGTTCACGGAGGTGACAGCATCAGCCTCATCAATTGCCTCCTCAAGGTTGCTGTCAGGGTCATCGATCTGAAAGAAAGAAGGCAGTGTTGAGATTCATGCCTGCTTATAGCAGTGGGAGGAGCACCTGAACCACTTGCCAAAGCTCCAGGGACATCCTACCTTCCATCACAGTTCACCCTTGGGTTCTCAAGACATGTTTCTTAGACACACAAGCAAGCACACACCATTCTAGTATCCCTCAATGCTGGTCTTTAAAGGTGTCCTCAAATAGGCTGCATCCTGCTTCATGTTCTACGCCTGCCCCACCTCATACAGGCATGATGACTGTATATGATATATGTATATGCGTTCAGGTACACGTGGGGGGTAAGCACATACATGCACATGCATGTGACATCAGAGGATAACCTTGAGCGCCATTCCGAGAGCCACCTACTTTAACAACAACAACAACAACAACAAAACTATTAACTTACAAAGAATTAGGTTTCACTATGGCATTTTTTTCAAACAAAATTTGGTTTTATCATTCCCCTTCCAGACCTTGATTTTGTTTGTTTGTTTTAAATTAAAACAAAAGCTTTAATTATATACTATGTATTTACAGATGCACACAACAGCCAAAAGAGGGCACCAGCTCTCCTGGAGCTGTATTTACCGGAGGCCCTACGCTGCTAGTTATGGCGCTGGAAACAGAGCTTGGGTCCTCTGGAAGAGCCGTCCCTCCAGCATGCCAGCCTTGTTTATTGAGACAGTTTCTCATTCACCTGGGCTTCACTAACTAGGCTGACTGGCCACCAAGCCTCAGGAACTTGCCTGTCTCTATCTCCTTTTCACTGGGAATTCGAGCCCAAGCCATCACATCTGGCCTCTTTAATGTGGGTTTGGGGGGGGGGGGGTCGAGATTATGTCCTCAGGCTTATTCTGAAAGCACTTTCCTGGCTGAGCCATCCTCTAGGCCTGATTTTTCTTTTCTTTTTCTCAGTTGCTAAGACTGAACCCAAAAGACCAAGCATGGGCCCTCACAACTCCTACCCTGTGATAATCTTAAAATTCCTTCCACTTTTCCATTAACTGATGTTTGAATTAACCTCTCCACAATGCCTACTGTGATAACAAGCTAATCAATATATGTGCTATATATCAATTATAATATAGAGATATATCTTTTCTTCTTTCTGTAAAGGTACTTTTGTAGTTCAATAGTATAATATATACATACATAGATGTGCACACGCATACAGATAGATGCTGGGGGCTTAGCCGCTATGCTAATCCAAGGGCATAAGAACTCTGAGTTAAAGACTGTTTTTCTTTCCCAAACTAAACTGTAAATTCCTTGGTACCAGTGACTGTGGTTCTGCTGGAGGACCCAGCCCAAGGCCTGTGGACTTTCTGTTCACTTTTAGGCCCAGAGAAGATCATAGTGACAGTGTGTGTAACAACAAGGGCTTGAACAAGAATCTAAAATGTGAAGTAAATGATAATATATCCCCTATACATCTTGAACCCTTTAAAAAGCATTTGTAATTCTGGGGAGTGTGTGATTTGGGAGTATGTGCTGTAACATTGAAAGCAAAGGCAAGATACAGAATTAAATGGTCGGGGCTAGAAAGATGGCCAAGTGGTTAGCTCTGGCTACTGTTGACAGACTCAGTTCCCAGCACCCACATCCTGGCTCATGTCCATCTATAACGTCCATCCACTTCCAGGGGGATCTGATGCCTCCTGCTGCTGTCTGAGTGCACCAGGCTCACACATGGTACAAACAGAAGCATGCAGGTAAACACTCATACACACAAAACATAATAAATAAAAAAATTTAAATGATCATAATTTGCTTAAAAGCCCTAAACTATCCCCTCTTTTAAAAACCCAAAACATTTTAGAAGGACGCATGCACAATCAACACTGGTTGGTTGATTCCTGGATTGCTGATATTTCTTCTATTTTTTTGGACCCTGTACCACCCCTACTCACAAATCAAAGCAAATCTCTTCTTGCTAACTGACTCCCTAATATTGGAGCTAACTCCCTAGACCACCCTTCAAACCTCCAGTAAAGCCAAGGCCATATGGTTTTGTCACTAGCCTCCGGCAGGCTGACCATGAGCTTACCTGGCCCTGCTTCGGTCTTTCCTGGTATAAATACGGAGCAATTGAGGGTGAGGATCCAGCAGACTGGCTTGAAGCAGGTATGTCTGATGGAGCCTCCCACAGTTCTGGTAGGCTGACCCCGCCATGTCACTCCATCCTCCCTAGCCTAAGAAACAACGTGTCTAGACGCTCCCCGCACCCACTCCACCCTCGTAGGAAAAAGATAAGAAGCTCATTCATTTTGCAAGTCCTGTCTCCACTTTCTTACAGCTGAAAGATACACCCCAGGAAACAGTAGCTTTGCTACTCAATGGGGAGATCAAGACACAGCAGAGTCAGGCTCTCCGGGTTAGCATGAGTCCACATGCTTTGAGATGTTGCCTTTGTAGTCACTCACTAGGGTAGTTCCTCCGCACTGAAGCTGCTTAGCTCTTCTAGGGGAAGTCTGCACATGGCTTCTGGTCACTCTGTTGGCAGAGCAGACACCATAGTGAAGTGTCTTCAAGGCCAAGAGCCACCAAGGGATAGACTGTAGGCCTAGGACGTGACCAGAGAAGCAGGTTCTTAGATGATGAAGGAGATAAAGGCTGAGAGGGGAGAGGAGGATGAAGAATGAGAGTCAGAGGACACAAACATCCTGGTACTGGGGAGAAACTAGGACTGGACTGGCTCACGGCAAACTGCAAGCTAGCCTTGCTGCCGCCAGTCGCAGGGCTCCAGGAGGACACCGAGTGGGGTGGCTCTGCCTGTGTTCTGACCTCCTGGGGCTCACTGGGCCCCGCAATTCCAGGATCTTTGCGGAGCTTGATATTTTAGCTTTTCTTGGGTTTCCATGTGTTCTGTCCTTCCAAGGAGCCCATCATTTTAGGCGGAAACAGGAGGCTTTGTCTATGAAGGATACAAGATCCTCAAAAAGGAATCTCCATCCCACAGAGCTGTACAGCTTATCTAGGGTGCCCTGGTTAGATGGGGTCCCTTTCCTGCTTCTTTCCACTGACTGGTTCAGGACTGGTTCAGGACTGGTTCAGGACTGTCAGGGGACTGACTTCATGATTTTTGTTCTGAAAGTTTGCTATCCACATTTCCTGGGTATGTGGGGAACAGAGCAGGCGGGATGGGCCAGGAGGGCTAGTCCAGGGAAAGCTGCTGTGTCAGCACTTCCTCTGGCTGCTGCTTCTTGTTCTGTGCACCATCAGAGGTAGCACAGAACACCAAGCAGCCATGCAAAGCAAACTTTCTGAACTCAAATCACAAAATCAGTGCCAATAAGCCTCCTCCACCCCTACACCACACGGTGGAGTTAAACAGGAAAGGGTCCTAAGTTATCAAGGTCACCTTGGTCACGGGATCTCACCTTCCTGAGACCTATTTCCAGGGGACAGAGCTTCACGTTCCCTCCAGTAATGACAGGTTTGATGGAACAATGAAAGAATGGGAACTCAAGACAAGTTGAAATAGCAGACTCCACAGAGGCCTAGGAACTGCGGCATGAAATGCTGGAATTAGAAATGGCTCCAAAAAGACAGAGATATCGCTGCGCTGTATGTTTGAGATTCGCTACACCCTAGGCGTATGGGACCATGTGGGCCACACTTATGGCACAGACTTCATGTGATGGCGATGCCTGTCCTTCATTCATGGCCGCCCTAGCCGCCTGCCACCCCCTTAACATTTAGCTGCAGCTTCAACAACCGTCTAACATGGTTTGAATGTGACCTGTCCCCCACCCAGGTCATGTGACTGAACACTTAGTCCAAACAGCCTGTGCTGTTGTTTGGAAGGTTACGGACCCTTTAGGAAGCAGAGCTTCAGTGGAGGAAATGGATCACTAGGGGCGGGCCAAGAGATTTTACAGCCCTCCTCATTTCCTGTCCCATCTCTGCATCCTGATTGGCCCAGATATTGTGAACAAATTGGCACACCACAGCTGTGCCTCACTTTCCCCAACATAATGTACTGTACCTTCAAATCACAACTGAAATAAATGTTACCCTCAGCTGGCTGTTGTTTGATACAGCGAAGAGAACAGCAGCTAAGACTTAACAATTTCCTACTCAAACACAGAAGCGACAAATCTGCTCTGGTGATCTTTCTTTGCGTGGTGTAAAGAGTGTCTTTGATTTATTCAAATGCTGATTTCTGTGAGAGCAGAGAGTAGAGTGCAGGAGGACTTTGGTATTGTTATTTTATGGCTGCATTGGGCACTCATTCTCTCACTTTCTGATTGGTTCAATAAAAAGTGGATAGCCTACTGCAGAGGAGAAGAGAGAAGGCTGGACTTTCAGCAGAGAGAGAAACTGGGAAAGAGTCCCATGTGGAAGATTTCACCAGCCAGATGTGGAGGAAGGAGCTAGCTGGGGTAAAAGCTAGAGGTAATTAATAAGCCATGAGGCAGAATATAGATTAATTATGTATGCGTTAATTTAAGTTATAAGAGCTAGTTGGGAACAAGAGTAAGCTAGGCCTGAAGCTATAATTAATAAATATAAGTCGCTGAGTATTCAGAGCTAGGGCAGGCACAGAAAGTCCATAACAGTTATGCAAATCCAATTTACTCAGTTTTCATACCAATCCCCGTTATGATAGGCAATAGACAATTCCAGCTATAGACAGGCTGCCTCGTGAGGCCGGTGCTCACCTCTGTCCTATCTGCTGTAGCCAGTGGAAGACAGCTGAACATTGCTCCCCCCCTCACTCCCATTCCCCCCCCATCGCCCCCCCCCCCGCAGGGACCAGGTAAGTGCTCACCACTGTAGGCCTGATTTGTCTGACATCACCTCAGAACTGCTGTATTCAAATTAATGTGGATGCTACAAGCCAAAATCAAAACAGAAAAGAACTAGGGAATCTCCCAAGATCTATCTAATCCAGTATTAAACTGCTGGCAAAACTGCTGACGGGGCAAAAGCCATCACAAAATGGCAAGGAGCTTTTCTTTCAAAGGCTTGGAGGTCTTCATGGCTATCCAGACCCCTTCCTTCCTGTCTTGGTCTCTTCCACATTTTACATCTTACTCTCTCCATCTGACACAGAACTAGCCTCCACTTCAGTGGCTTTAGCTACACCTAGCTTAGATTTTCCATTTGTTTCACCCTACCCTCTAATGCCTTTTTACCTCTCGGAAGTTTGAACACACTTATGTTAAAGTTCCCCTAAGGACGGTCTGCTTCCTTTGGGTGTCTTGGTTTGCTTGTTTATTTATTAATTGTACACATGTGGCTGGGGGGTGGAATCCAGGCCCTCATCTTACAGGATTAGCCCTTTACACACAGGCACCGATGGGGGAAAGGGGCTGGCTCTAAGAGGCTCTCACAGGGGCCTGCTCCACACTTCTCGGCCATTTCCCCACAGCCTGGCCTGGGGCACCTGCTGGACTTCCAGGGCTGCAGCCCTTTCTCCACTCAGCTCCCAGCTGCTCCCAGCGAGCCTGTGCTTCCATGCCACAAGCATGCAGGTAGCCTTTATCTCCTGACCTTGGCCATACCCAGTCCCAGTGGTCCCACTGGCTCCCAATAGATCCCTTTCACCGATTCTCACATAGTTTCCATACCTAAGAATTTCATTTCCTTTTTTCTCAAATGTGAATTTAAACTTTTTAAATTACACATATGTGGTGGCATATGAACTCCTCCCATTCTCTGGCTCTTGACCAGTGCTTGGGTCTAAACTGCACCTCTGCTGCAGACCTTTGCCCCTTTCCATTTTGCCAGACATTCATCATCCCCAAATGTATCTGAGCCAGGTATCTGCGTGTACACCTTTAGTCCTTGCATGGGGAGGCAGATGCCCATAGATCTCTGAGTTCAAGGCTAGTCTGGTCTACATAATGAGTTCCAGGACAGCCAGAGTTACATAGAGAGATCTTGTCATTAAAAGATGAAAAGAACTTGCTTTGCTTAAATCTCTCTTCTCACACTGGCTGCTTAGGGGGCTGGAATGAGAATGTTTTAGCACCTTCAGTGAAGCTGATGAGAGTTTTACAGGAACCCCGCCGGTTCTAATTTGTTTTCTGTTGCTGTCACAAACACCATGGCTTAAAGCAATTTAGGGGAAGAAAAGGCTTATTTCACCTAACACTGCTAAGTCACCGACTGTCATGGATAAAAGTCGGCAGAAATTTAAGGCAGGAGCCTGAGACAGAAGCAAGGAAGGATGGCGGTTTGCTAGTTTGAGCTCTGGTTTGCTCCACTGGCTTCCATATATAGCTCAGGAATGGGGCTGCCCACAGTGGGCTCGGCTCTCCTATTTAGTAATCAAAACAACTAGTAATCAAAACACCCCCCCCCCAACATTCCTGAGCCAACTTGTGTAGGCAGTTCCTCAAGTGAGGCTTCTCTCAGCTGACTGTGGGTCAAGTGACAACCAAGGCCAAAAAGGTAACCATCACCAACACAGGGGTATGGGGACTCCAAGACTGTCCCCAAGTCACATGGGGCAGCTTTTGAAACACAGGATTCTATTACTCAAAATGAAAAATGAATGGGTGATTCAAACATTCTTAATATACTCTCTGACCTGCTGTCACCTGAAGGGCAGATGCATTTCCCATACCCAAGACACACAGGTGAATGATCTGCTTACTGCAACTGCAGCAAATTAAGGGTAACATAGATCCCTGAAGATAGCATGGTACCTATGACAGAAGAAGCAATTTCAGATTAGGTATAGTCTCCAGGTTACACCCGCGCCCTGGCAGCCCCATGGTTCCCCAGAGGCATCTCTGTAGGGAGAGAATACACAGAACCTCTCTGGTTAATCTCCCTCTCAGCTGACCCCATCGCTCTGGACTGCTGATGTAACTTGGTGTAGTGCCTGCATTTAATGGAATGTTTTCCCTAAGATCAACATGTGAATAGGTTTTAGAGGAAGAGGAAGAGGAAGAAGCTGTCTCCATTTTACTAGTCTCCAGTCTCACAAATAACCTTATAATAAATTCCTTTTCAAATTTAGTACCAAGAGAAAAATGGCTTCTCAGCCTTTTGGCTCAGATCAAGTGTAGTACCAAGAGAAAAGAGTGTTTCTCAACCAGCTTATGTGTTTTCTTAACAGATATTTCAACCCATGATTTTTTTTTTTTTTTGATACTTTATTTACATTTCCAATGTTTCCCTCTTTCTAGGTCTCCTCTTTGGAAACCACCTATCCCCTCCCCCTCCCCATCTCTATGAGGGAATTCCACCTTCCACCCACCCACCCGCCCGCCCACTCCCATATTCCCACCTTGACATTCCCCTTTACTGGGGCCTCTAACACCCTCAATGGCCCCTCTTCCCCCTGATGGCCAACAAGGCCCTCTGTCACATATGTGGTCCTAACCATGGGTCCCTCCATGTGTATTCTTTGGTTAGTGGTCCAGCCTCCAGGAGGAAAGGGGGGGGGGTGAGGCCAGTTGACATTGTTGCTTCCTCCATGGGGCTGCAAACTCCCTCAGCTCCTTCAGTCCTTTTTCCAACTCCTCCATCTGGGACCTCACCCTCAGTCCAGCAGTTACTGTAAAGTGAAACTTGGATATTCCGAACTTT
>CM052706.1:99273214-99292511 GCA_028551405.1 Uromys caudimaculatus | reverse complement strand
ATATTTATGTTCATCTCTTTCTTTAGGGTAGGGAAGTTTTCTTCTATAATTTTGTTGAAGATATTTACTGGTCCTTTAAGTTGGGAATCTTCACTCTCTTCTATACCTATTATCCTTAGGTTCTGTCTTCTCATTGTGTCCTGGATAAACCCATGATTTTTAAACCCATGGCATATCTTTTGTGTTTGTTTCAGAATTAAATAGTATGCCAAATTTGTGATTATATTCATGTTAGAAAATTGAAGGGTTGATACTGTAAAAATGTTATGAGAGGGGCAATATTTGTCCATTAAACAACACTTATTAGCTCTGTGCTGTGGGTGACATACTGTAGAAGGAATGTACACCAGCATATTTGAAAGCCAAGAAGAAAGTCAGAGAGGGAAGCTGAGAGTTGGCTCTGGTGTTTCTACAGACGGGAGGTTTGGTCTACTCTCTTAACCTTTGTCTGCCTACATCATGATAAAGAGTCTGCCTGTATAGCAGACTCAGGGTAGCAGGAGATCATATGGGACTGAGGGGAAGTGGGTGTCGGGAGCACAAGGGAAATGTCAACCCATGCTGGAAGGCTCTCCTGAGAGGAGGGAGGATGGAGCTGCTGTGGATGGTCCCTGGCAGACGTGGTAGTTAGCACTGATATCACAAAGTCCAGGACAGAGCAGAGGGAGAACTCAGAAGGTCAGCTTCTCAGGTCAATGCACTGGAGAACCGACAAAGGGGAAAGAAAGGCCACGCAAGTCCCAGGTAGAAGGGTCAAGCCAAGCAAGCTGGTGGCAGCTGACAGACATGGAGGTGGAACCTGGGGTGCTGGCAGGCATGGAGGCGAGTCTGGTGGAGGCAGAGCCTGGGAAGGCTGAGCAGACGTGGAGGCGGAGCCTGCCATGGTGGCAGAGCCTGGGGAGGCTGACCAGTTTTATCAAGATGACTATCATGAATGAAAAGAAGCTATGTCTGGCTAGGAACAAAACCTCCTGGAAGGTTTCTGTGTTTGTGAACAACTAGAATTTCAGTACTGTGGAAAAACTGGAATTTTGTAGGTTCAGAGGCTAATTACTTCATCTTAGGTTAGTTTTAGCCTTCTGGAACAGGCATTCTTTCCCAACTCTGTATCTGAACTTAACACCTCATAGAAACAAATAAAAACCTCTTAGAAGCTATTAACTTAATTCCACCAATCAAAGATAAATGTGTCATCAGATAGCATCTTGCATCTGTAGAAAAGTTTCTTTAATTCCATGTCCCTGCCTCTCTGGCACACCCAACAATGTATTTTAAACTTGCCTTGATTCATGACTCTTTTTGTTCTGTAAAACTATAAAAACCTTGTGAGACTGCTTCCATATTGGAACATGGAATTTTGAGGAACCTAAATGTGTCTTTCTGGGCCACGATCACTCAAAATGGCTCCAGAATAACCTATCTCTTACTCCAAGATAAGGGCTGTGAGCCAGGCACAGTGAGTGGCACATGCCTTTTATTTCCAGCACTAGGGAGGCAGAGGCAGACAGATCTCTGAGTTCAAAGCCAGCCTAGTCTACAGAGAAAGTTCAAGGACAACCAGATCTACATAGAAAGACCTTGTCCTGAAAAACAAAGAGAGAGAGAGAGAGAGAGAGAGAGAGAGAGAGAGAGAGAGAGAATATGAATGAGAAGAAAGAAGAAAAAAGGAAAAAGGATGAGAGCTGTGGATTTTACGTTTCTGTCAGTCCCTGCACTGAAAGTGCATCTACCCATTTGTCTGACCTGCCGAACTGAAGGGTCAAGGCTAGAGTCCAGCTGTCTCTGCTCTACACCTGGCACAACAGCCTACCCACAGGATACATGCACGATTCATCACAATTTACAAAAGCGACTGGAAAGAGAACGGATTGTCCTTTCTCTTGTTGCTGCCTCACAAACTTCCACTAGGAAAACGTAGTGCTGAGAAGAGTCATCAAAGTGGTTTATCAACTTGCATGGGATGCCTTGGCAAGGGCGGAGTTGCCTTCCCCGGGAGAATTTTAAGCCACAACCAGATAAGCACTCACAGGGGAGCCGACCCAGTGAGCACCAGTTTAACTGGGGACAGAGCCTACAAAGAGCTTTGTTTTATTTTTTTAAGAAGTCTTGAATAACAGAACAGGCTGAATGGTATATATTCTGCTGAGTGAGGGTGATGAGCAAGTGAGCTTGGACATGCGCCCGCACAAACACACCCACACTCCCTGACCATCACCACTGGGTGGAAGAAGTCCCTCCTTACCAGGAAGGGCAGGAACCTTGAGCGAGGCCATCAATGAGATAGATGGTCTTACCAGAGCTGTCTAGAGCAGAAAGGTTCTCTGTGATTACTCACTGGATTTAAACTGCCTTGGGGGCCAGGAGGCTTCCATCCAAACCTCTCACCATGGACGATAAGGAACTGCTTTTCAACAACAACAACAACAGAGATCCAGGGAGCCTCAATCAGCAGCCTTTCGACACTGGATGGAGGAGGAACAGACAGGAAAAAGAAAGTACTGACCCACCCATAAAGAAATAAGCCTGCCTAACTCCCTATTAGGCATCTGTAATTCCAAATCCCTTGAGAACAGAAGCAGCTGCAGAGGATTTAGATGGATGCTAATGTTCTTTTCTTCTGCTTTTTTTAGACCCAGAAATCAAGAGGTTTCCATTTCCTGTGCTGAGTGTCTGGCACAGCAAAGGGCCTGTTGGTCCTCTTCCTGGTGAATCACCTTCCTCTGGGCTCCCTGGCCACACACACCTTCCTGATCTGGCTTCCAGCAGCCAGCCAGGCTGGGCACACCCATGAGTTAAGTGCTGTCTGACCTGCAAGGATGCTCAGATCAGCTTCTCATCAACTGACTCAGAATCGCTGGGAAAAAAGAAGCTCCTTCCACTTCAGATTTTTTTCTTGAAAAAGAAATTAAAATAGAACACAGTAATTCCAAGTTGGCAGTCAGTGTTGGAAAGGAAGCCCCAAGGGGAGGCCTGCACCAGGGCAAGCCAGCTCTCTGGGGACTGCTCTGGGTGCCCCTGCTGAGGTCCCCATTCAATCTCCTGGGAACTTAAGAAAGAGCCTGGTTCTTCCCAGGCCTTTCTAGCTTGCTGAACACTCTCAGGTTACAAACCCAGCTGTCTTGGGTTCCTTCCCTATGACAGTCTCTTTTGCACTGGACACTACTTGCTTTTCCAGAGCAACTACTTTTGACAGTCACATGTGGTCCTGAATTCGGAGTGTCAGCTAAAGTTAGGAGTCCCCATTCTTAACACCTTAAGTCACTA
Source organism: Uromys caudimaculatus (assembly GCA_028551405.1). Classification (NCBI taxonomy): domain Eukaryota; kingdom Metazoa; phylum Chordata; class Mammalia; order Rodentia; family Muridae; genus Uromys; species Uromys caudimaculatus. Next base: position 99,289,247 of record CM052706.1, on the reverse strand, counting down.
GTTCTCCTGATTTGGTTCATCTACAAACACATCAATCCTTGTTAGAATGCAGAGTCCTGTGTTCAGTCCATGGAACCCACAAAGAAGAAGAGAACTGTTGCCCCCAAAGTTCCTCTGAGTACCACAGGCATGCTGTGTCCTGCACACCATGGCATGTGCACACCTACCCCCGCCAGATATAAACACAAACACAAGTATTTTTTTTAATTGGGGTGGGGGTGTGTGGAACAAAACTTTGATTGCAGTCATCTGGTTTCCTGAAATTTCTCAGCCTTGTTCCTTTGAGATCTGAGTAGTTTGTCTCCTTTCCTGTGTCTGTGAATCTTCTAGTGTGTTCTCATGTCAGACCCACTCCACCCAGTGTACTGTGCATCTGATTAAAAGTAGATGAGTCTACAACGTTTGCATTGGTGAGGCTAAATATCAGGGATCCTGTTATTAGAAACTCCAGTAAGCCTGGCACGGATAAAGGACAGGGGCTTTATAGACGATGCAAACTTCTAGATGCCAGGATTAAAACTGGGAAAACACGTGCAGAGGCAAGTTGTCTTGGTCCGTGCAGCTGGGAGATGAGAAGGGCATCTCAGAGGAGAACAGCAAAAGTCTGGTCAACAAGCGGCATGGGCATAGGACTTCACCTGAGGGACCAACGTCAGCTCCATCTGAAAACTCAGAACATTTTTATGGAAGACATCTCCATATCAGATTACCACTGTAATGGAGAGCCAAAGCCAAGGTGACTTTGCCTAACACGTATGAAGCTCTGGCTTCCAGGATAACACTGAGATAAAGGAGAAGGAGATGGGACGGAAGCGGAGTGAGGAAGAGATATGGACGTCTACTGTACAGACTGCAGGGCTTTGAGCAATGGGGGCTCCTAGCTCCCGTACAATGGAAAGACAATAGTTCTCTTTGCAGAAACATAGGAAAGGGAAGAAGGGCGGGGCTGTTTCTAGTCATCTGTGAGTCATATACTTTTCTGAAAGAAAAGCAGGGTAGAGTAGACTGCATTTGAAGCCCTTGGCTCTTCTATGTCTATGTTAAGACACTTAGTAAATTGTCTCTGCTTATCTACAAGTTCTCCTACTGAAAGGGCCCGTACACCCTCTTCCTGGGGTGCAACGACTGTTTGATAGACATCTTTGTTGAGGCATCATAGAGCCTTGGTTACTAAGATGAGGAGTATGGAACTGTGCGTGCATCTCTAAGCATAATGGAAATTTCTGGACTGTTGCATACACAGCTCTACATCTACACAATCTATGAAGACTGGTTATCTTTGAGACATGAGATCTGTTTTTTATATGCTGTGAAAATCTCTAAATAAAATTTGATCATGAGCATATGTTACTTTTGTATACATTGAAAGATCTAAATATTATAAATAACAACTACAGTGGCCCAGTATCAGCAAAGGGGTTGGCTAAAAACTCAGCTCCACCTTTGGCTGCTGGGCCATACAGGAGTTAGGACAGCACTGCTTTCAAACACCACTGACACTACTCAAACCACGGTGCTCAGTGCTCAGCATTTGCTGACACTTGTTGACATCTGTTATTCACAAATATACTGAGTACTGGTATTGCACTAGATCAGGGGCTAGAAATTTGCATCCTATGAGCCAATCCAATCTACACATTTACATAAATAGGGTATTCCTATATTGCCTGTGGCTGTTTTGTTAAAATAAAAATAGTAGAATAATTGCAACAGAGACATCTGACCTATACCGCCTGAGGCTGCTACCTCCAGAGTTAGGCAGTGATGTCCAAGGAGGAGCTACCACAGCCCTGGCCTGTCTCAGTAGGACCTGGAGTCAAATCATGTGGTACTTAGTCACAGAAATAGCTGTCTGCTTGTAACATGCTGGCAAAGACAAGTGTAGGGGTGACATTATAGAGTATTTTGATGTGGTGGTTTGAGTGAGAATGGCCCCCATAGGCACATAGGTTTGAATGATTGGTCCCCGATTGGTGGAATTGTTTGGGAAGGATTAGGAGGCATGGTCTTATTGGAGGAAGTGTGACAGTTGGGGTTTTGAAGTTTCAAATACTCATGCCATTCCCGGTGTGCCCTCTCTGTCTCCTCTTGTGGATCAAGAAGTGAGCTCTCAACTGCTGCTCCAGACCTCCGTCATTGTGCCTTCACTCCACCATCATGGACTCTAGCTCTCCAGAATCATAAGCCCAATTAAACTCTTCTTTTACAAGCTGCTTCCCTTGGCCATGATGTTTTAACACAGCAATAGAAACCCTAACTAAAACATATGGGCACTCGACTTCACTGGGAATAAATATTACAGAAAGCCAAAAGCAATGCAGAGAGATTAAGTGTATACCAAAGCCATGTGATGGGACATATGAAGAACATAGAATTAATAACCAGAACGAAGCCCTGGCCTCCAGAGCTGAGAGCATGACAAGGCATGTGAGCCCAGATAAGGTGGGAGGAGGGCAGTGGCAGGCAGGACAACTCTGTAGGCTGTGATAAGGAGCCTTGTCTTTATCAAAGAGAAATGGGCACCCTGAAGAAATGAGGAGAATGTTCTGAGGACTTCTCTAGCTTCAAAGTAGGGCAGAGAAGGGCCAGTGGAGCCAGGAGGGATGGGCTGACTTTAACCTTCAGGAAGCTGAGTTGCAGCTTCCAAAAGCTGGGTGTATGAATCTCAGAATTGAGATGGCAAAGGTCACAGGAGTGAAATTAGTGCAACTCAGGTGTAGAAAGAAAGGCCACTGGCTATCTCAAACTGTCCTCATCATTTAAATAGGTATGTCTGATGCTGTTTCCATGACAGCAGACACAACAGAGATACCTAAGAATGAGGACAAGACATGAGTTCATAAACTCAGCTCCCTTTTCCCATGCTTCCATTTACCTTGAGACAATGGTGGATGCTTAGTGTTTCAAGAACACACATGCTGGCTGCAATGGTTAGCTTTAACTGACAACTTAGAATCACCTGGGAAGAGAGTCTCAGTGGAGAATTGTCTACACTGGGTTAAACTGTGGATACTTGTGAATCATCTGGGAAGAGAGTCTCAGTGGAGAACTGTCTACACTGGGTTAAACTGTGGATACCTGTGGAAGATTATCCTAAGTTAAGTAATGTGGAAAGACCAAGCCCATTATGGGCTGCACTATTCCCTAGGCAGGGGGTTCTGACCTGTATACAAAGTGGAGAAATAGAGCTGAGTACAAGCAAGCGAGCAAGCATGAATTTATTCATGTCTCTCTGCTCTTGACTATGGATGTGCTATGACTAGCTGTCTGAAGTTTCTGCCTTGATTTCCACCAATGATAGACTGTGGTCTGGAATTATGAACCCAAATTAACCTCTTCCCTAAATTGCTTCTTTTCAGGGCAACAGAAATGAAACAGATGGGGGCCATTTTTGTAGAGGGCCCTATTCAGTCATACATACTGGTCCATTCAATCAACAATTGGATTTAGCTCTATTCCTTTCCTTTATTAAGAATGTTAAGATGATGACCCGCAGGGTTCCTGGAGCCCCTGTTGCCTTCTCAGAATTCCACACGACAGCATATTGGCCAAGTTGAAGTGTGGATTAAGGATCAAGATGGGCTCTTGAAAAGATGAAAGCTGTCAGCATACTTCCTACAGTCATGAGGGGATTTCTGCACTTTGGCAGAAGTGGGAATGGCCTGAGTTGACGCCAACTTAACTCTGATATAGGAGGAGACCATCACAAGGGGATAAGACACAAATAGACCCCTGACCCTTAACCTGCCACCCATTAAAAACATTCATTCAACATCTTCATCATAAAACTCTGGATTAGGCCATAAAGCAGAGTATTTACTGACCAGAAGAAGCCCCTTCTGAGTAAACTAAGTTAAAACTTAGGCACCCCAAAATAAGAAAGACAAGGGGAAATATTTTTTAAAAATGTTCAAGTAACTCCTCTTTCCTTGCTTGGTCTTAGCTGACAGAAAAAAAGACTAATCACTAACCTTGGTTTGGTTTGCACTGGAAGTGTCCCCATAGGCTCATGTTCTAAATGATTCCCCCCAGGGGACAGCAATATTTTTGAAGGCTCCTTCAAAAAAGAGGTGGGGCTTTATGGTAGAAGTAGCTCACTAGGGGCTAGGTTCTGAAAGTTCCATCTCTGCACCTAGCCACTCTGGGCTTCTTGATCTCCGACTACATGATTGCATGTCCTTAGCCTGATGCTCCAAACACAAATAATAGACCCCCTCCACTATGTCTTTCCTATGACACTGGACTGAAATCTCTTGAAATCATGAGGCAAAGCAAACCTCTCCTGCCATAAGCTGTTCCTGCCCAGTATGTGTTCACAGGGACACAGAATAAGGAATAGTCTGGGTTACTTCACATGGATATGACGCTAAAGAAGTCGTCTTGTTCTAGCCCCTAAAGGCATCTGATGGACAACTGAAACCACACTAAAGACTCGGCATCTCTGTCTTCATATTGTGTCTGTCCCCTCTGCTGTCTTAGCCTCTGAGTCATGAACACATGTTGATAACTTGAAACTTTTGGCTGACACCGTAGGCATGGTTAACTTGGCCTGTTAACCATGGGTGTCTCTTTTCCTCTTCCTTGTGCTTTCTTGCCTGTTTAAGCACTCACCTTATCATAAAGCCCAGACCAAACCACAGGACCAGGGCCCTGTAGAAAATGAATTCTCAGTTTCTAGATGAAGCCATGAGGCATGAGCCCACCACATACAAAGCCAGAGTGTTTGTATAGAAGAAGGAAACATCACTGAAAGCCATGCCATTGGCTGAAGAACAGCCACCAAACTTCAGGCTTCCCCACCTCGAGTCGAGCAGCCTGGTGATACCTTTGACCACCACCTATTCCCTTCATCTCTCAAGCTGAACTGCCCATTCGTACTTTGCCTGTCTTGTATATAGTATATGGCTCAATCTCCTTTCTTTCTTCCACACCGTAAGGTAGTTCTGTCCTGTATAACCTCCTCTGGTCCTTAAGGTTGGCTCATTCCATTACTGACTTAGTAAGTTTCAGAATGTGCAAGGCTGACATAGCTTTACTTCCCTGAAAAGCTAGACATCCCGCAGGGATGAAGAGATGGTACAGCAATATTCACGGAAAGCTTAAAGGTGTCTCACATTTGGAATGTACAAAACCAAGTCCAAACACACACACACACACACACACACACACACTCACTCACTCACTCACTCACAGAGAGGGGGAAGGAGGGAGGAGGGAAAGAGTGATATTTATTGAGGTATGACTGATACATCAAGAAGCAAAAGTATGTAATATGTACAATTTTGAGGAGTTTTGGTGCATGTGAACACCTTTCAAGGTTTCTTTGTGTCTGTGTGTTTTTGCTGCAGTGAATGATATGAGATCCATCCTCTTTAGATGACTAGTTATAGTGACAACTTTGGAGTTTTGGTTTCTTTGAAAAAACACAGAAATATTATAAGACTATGTTTTCATTTAACCCCAGGTGTGGGGTATGGGGCTGCTTCAGATTGTCCACAGCAGCTGACTATGATTTGCCTCGTGTTCTAGCAGGGCTGTGATCTTGCCAGCTGCAGATAGTTCTGAGATTGTGTGGTGGTTGGAATTCTGGGGACTTTTCAGAGGGTATATAAATGCTAGAACCCCAAGAGGCATTCTGGGTTGTTAGTTGCTGTTAGTTAAGTAGTAGTGTACAAAGAAGAAACAACAAGAAGAAATTGGATATCCTGCCAGCAAAGATCAAACTTGCCCTGAGGAACTCAATGCCTCTAATCAGCAGGAAGTAGTCAAACAATAATGTCACCCCTTTTCTGACCCCTGACTTTATTTAGGATCTCTTCTCTTTCCTCTCTATCCTTTTTCTCTCTCTTATCTACTGTGAGGGGGCTAAAGGGTAGAGAAGGGTGGAGAAGGAAGAACCCACAAAGTAGCACAGATAAGCTACAGTTAGTATTAATTACAAACTTAACAAAATTAGAATTACTTGGGACATGGGCCTCTGAGAATTGTCTGTGGGAGATTATCTTAATTATGTTAAGGTAGGAAGACACACCCACTGTGGGTGGTACCATTCCCTAGGCAGTGGATCTCAGTATGTATAAGAGTAGAGAAAGAAAGCTGGGCACTGACACAGGTGCATTAATTCACTGCTCTCTGCTCTTCACTGTGAGGAGACACCTTGACTTCCCTGTAATGATAGATTGTAACCCAGAGTTGTGAACCAATAAGCTCTTTATCCCTTATGGCTTTCAGCAGAGCATCCTACCACAGCAGCAGCCATGAAACAAAGGACTATTAACCACTCTTTCTCTGTGATGAACAGCATCACCAACTGCAGGCTCACACAGTGTGGACTTCTAGGAAAAATCCATCCAGTGTCACTAAACTGTACTCATCAAATGGCAGCCCACCCCATGTCCCCCACATCTAGTAGCCACCATAGTGTCTTTGCCCTTTTGGATAAAACCAGCTCTTGATACACTCCTGAACTGGCTCTTCCAGAACAGTCCACTCAGTCACAGGAATCCCATGACATCATCCACAACTCCACCCATTCTCTAACCCAAAGATCCCCAGTCCTTTCTTCAAAACACATTGAGAACCACACTGTCATGTCACAGACCTCCAAACTCTGACCTAGTAAGCCATCACTGTCTCTTGCTTAAAGACAGAGACTCCTAACTAGTCTCCATTTCTACTCTTGATCCTACAAGACTGTTATGGCAACACTAAAACCATTCTAGTAAATATGAGTTGGATCACAGTGTCAGCTTCTCCTCAGAGCCATGCATGAGGGCTTTCCACGTCACATGGTGGAAAAACCCATTCCTCACAACAGCCCACAGGACCTGAGTGATCCAGAATCCCCCTCCTCCTCCAGAACTCATCTGCTAAGCTTCCCACAGCCCAGCTGGCCTCTTGGTTCTTCCTCATGCAAGGATCACACATACCAGATGGCCTTTGCACTTACAAAACCTTTTGTCTGGAATGTTCTTGCCCTAGATATCTGCTCAAGTGGCTTCCTCCTTCCCTTCCCAAAAGTTCTATTCTCAATGATATCTTTGCAAGAAAGCCCTTTCACCCGTCACCTTTTCCTGATACCTTATAGTCATTTATTTTTCTCCTCAACACTTAAAAACTTAAAACTACTGGTATGTTAATTGTTTTTAGCTTACTTGTTTTACTTACTTCTGTGTCCTTTATCAGATAATGGCCCCAGACTGCAGGTAATGCTGTTTGTCTGGGTCACTGATCTAATCTCAGCAATGATTCATAGCAGATGCTCAATGGATTCTTGAGTAAAGGGACTTAGTGAAAGTGTGTGACTCCGCTAACAGCAGGGCAATCTCAGCTCAGGACAATCTGACATTAAAGTATAAGTTAACTCAAACATAATATTTAATTTATATGTTTAAAGAATGCCTTCAGAATGATTCCTTTGGGGTAAGCTACACTTCTGTCAGGGCACAGAGCCAAAAAAAGCTTAGCCGGAGTGCTGAGCAGCCTCTCCACACATGGCTCAGCGTAAGGGTCAGTTTTCTTCTGGCCATCACTTCTTCTGTTTTTCTTCAGACAGGATCTCATGTAGCCCAGGCTGGTCACAAGCTCACTACATAGCCCAGGATGACCTTGTACAAGGTTGATGCTCCTGCCTTGGCCCCCTGACAGCTAGGATTACAGACAAGCACCACATGCCCAAATTTCTCTTCTCCTTCCACGGACAGACAGACACAGCACCAAGAGAATCGCTGCTCTGACCCATGCCGAGTTTTGTGGACTGAAAAGGAAGGAGCTGGCACAGTGGCTAGGAAATGCATCTTGCATGGGGAAAATTCCAGTTTCCCTTGACTGCTGTGCTTCTTACAGAGAGGGAAACTCCCCAGAGGCAAGAGCTGTACTGCCTCAGTTTGACTCTTAGCACTGGGAGTTTAAAAGGGAGGAGTTAGAAGCCCAGACATTAAAATGTTTGCGTCTCATAGAGAGCTCCATCCAATCACTGTGAGCCAAAACCTAAGCCATCAGCAATCTGAAGCAATGATTTTGAGAGCTACCCATTTGTGGTAAAGCCAGAAGCTAACAAAAAAAAAAAAAAAAAAAAAAAAAACAAAACAAAAAAACCAAACAAACAAGCAAACAAAACCAAACTGGTTCAATTCAATAAAACAGCAGATCTAATCAGACAGCTTGAACTCTGAAGAAAATTTTAAAATATTTTAATTGAAAAAAATTTCATACTATATATGCTAATTACACTTTCCCTGATCCTTCTCCACTCCCTCAACTCCACACCCATTCTTTCTCTCTTTTTAAAAAGCAAACATTTCTTGGTGTGTGTGGGGGGAGGGGCATGTATAAAAGTCAGAGGACAAGTCAGTGGAATCAGTTCTCTCCTTCCATCCTGGGGGTTCCAAGGATCGAACTTAGGTCCTCAGGCTTGACAGCAAGTGCCCTTAGCTGCTGAGCCATTTTGCCAGCCCAACTGGCAATTTATGTAGAACGTGGTATGGTAGAGAAGAAATGGAGCTAAAAGGTTTGGCTGCTCAGCACCAGAGCAGGTGCAGGCAGCCTGGGCTCTACTAGTCACCAGCTGCATGACCCCGGATAACTTAATTAGCCACGTTGAACTTGAGTTTCTTAAACTATAAAACATGGATCTCTAGGGCCAAGCGTTAGAACATGATTAAAAGAAATTTTGATGGTAAAGACCTTTTCAAGAAGTAAAGGATCAAGCACGGAGCATTGCCACCAGGTTAGAGAGGGCAAGCAAGCCCTCAGTCTGATCCTAAGAATGGCCTGCAGATTAATTCCCATGAGTGAGCCAACGCTGGAAAGGCTCTGCTCTCTGAGGAAGCAGCAGGTGACTGGTCCAGGAGCCCTCCCCAAGTCCGGCATGTCCAGCCTCACCCAGGCTCTCAAATGCTCTTGCTCATTGTTTGTTTGTGACATGACACTTCTTGGTTGCTCAGCACCAGAGAGGGTGGAAGTATCCCTGATGTCTGTCTGTGTTGCTGGTTTCTATCACTGCATTCCACCCATGCATGCACCCATGCATCCAATTTCTCACTCCTTCAGGCTCTCCCCATGCACACACTGAGCACTGACATGATGTGGGATGTAGAGCCTTTGAGATTATTCACAGTTGAAGGGTCTATGTGAGAGTGCAAAAGTCACCCACTTAGCCCAGTGTGTGTGCATTTGTGATTACCCAGCACCCTTTAGGCCTTGACAAAGTACATACATTAATATTTACTATACGTTTCTACAGTCCTGGTGCTACACTGCACGCTTACTACACGGGCTTGTGTATTGCCACAGTTCCACTTACAGGGGATGCCACTATTGCCTCTAATAAACAAACAGGAAAAACAGGGGTGGCAGACACAGGTCACACAGCTTGCCCACAACAGGCCAGGAATCTGAACCAAGTCTTTTATCAAGAATTAAGGCCTCCATCTTCTGCACCCTCTCCACAGGGACTTAAATGTGTGCCAACTTCTACAATCTGATCTCTGATGCAATGAAGAGGGGGCTGAAACTACACTACATTAAATGTTGTAGCCAACTGTTTCTGAGTTCGTAGGCAGGAAGCAACTGTGAGAAACTAAAGACAGAGGACTCCAGGTTCTAAGTGAGACTATTTCATGTGCATTTGCTAAGATAAGACCTTCCAAGGCCTCCAGAAACATCCCATCACCACAGAGCCAGAGGAGGTGGGACAGCATTTCCACGTCTGCGAGTTTCCACATCTGCGTACACGTTCTCACTTGTCTGTGACAGTGGAAAAGAGGAAGTATAGACATTGAGATTCTCTTATGAAAGGGGCAGGAGAATCCCCATGTATATAAGAACACCAGACTCCGAGGAATGGGTCCTATGTCCAGAAACAAGCTGTGTGGCTTCAGACTCCAATTAGACATGAGCTAATTCCCACATGTCAATAACGAGGAGACAGTGACAAATTTATCTTTGTGTATCTTTTGAAGATCAATAACGTACACTGCCATCACTGGTGGTAAGACCAGTTCCCTTCAGTATTTGTGTTTATAAGACAGGGTCTTTCATACTGGATTTGGGGACAAGTATACTTTTGAAAACACTAGTACCATATGCGAAAAAAATTCCATCTGTCATCAAGGTGGTGACCTTGTTCCTAAAATCTAACACTGCTCTCGGATTCTGGAGTCTTGGGTGGCATGAGGAGGTTTTTCCCATCTGCTGCTCTCCAGCAGACCTCGGGTGTGCTCTGCTTCCCTCTCCATTGTCCCTCAAAGCTTTCCTATCACTAGACTGTAGGGCTGGGGACCCTGGGGTCTGTGAGCACAGATGGGGACCAAATCATTGCAATGTTTCAAGGCCCAGAGCTGGTGCTGGATGGGAGGCCAGAGAAAGGGTCTGGGCCCCACCCCTATAAATGTGTTGGCAGGAGGGCTCCTTGCCAGCAATAAGGACAAGTTCCTGAGCCAGGGAAGCACACCACCAAAAACATCCAAGCAGGACCACTAACCACTGTGCTTGAGTGACCCACCAAGATCATAGTTATTTGACCTGTCACCGATTAAATTCTTTTTTTTTTTTTTTTTTTTTTTGGTTTTTCAAGACAGGGTTTCTCTGTGTAGCCCTGGCTGTCCTGGAACTCACTCTGTAGACCAGGCTGGCCTCGAACTCAGAAATCCACCTGCCTCTGCCTCCCAAGTGCTGGGATTAAAGGTGTGCACCACCACTGCCCGACAATTAAATTCTTTCTACGTGCTAAGTAAGCTCTAAGTACGCAAGAATGAGTAACCTAATGTCCTACATCCTCAGTCTGAATTCTAGGGTTCAAGCAGAGGAGACAGACAGACAGACCGACAGAGCAAGCAAGCAATTACAAAACTTTGCAGTAAATATCAAAATGAAGAAATCAAAGCTGGGTATAGTGGCACACACCTTTGATCCCAGCATTCAAGAGGTAGAGACAGGAAGATCCCTGAGTTTGAGGCTAGCCTGATCTACACAGAGTTCCAGTACAGCCAGGGCTACGCAGAGAAACCCTGTTTCAGAAGGAGAGGGAAGAGGAGGAGGAGGAGAAGAAATCAGTCATGGTGGCTCACCATCCGCACACTAGAGAAGTGGAGGCAGGAGGATGGTGAACTTGAGGACAGCCTGGACTACCCGGCAAGACCCTGTGGAGGTTAGGTGATGGAGATTAACAGAGGAGAGCCTAGGAGTGTGATCCTAGCTTAGGGGGAGGATCTACTCCATTGGAGAGTACTTTGGGGAGACGTTATTCCAGCAAAGATGGGAGGATGGGATGAGAAAAGGTGAAAGGTCAGGGTTCATGGGAACTGCGTAAGAGGCATTTCTGCAGACCACAGGTAATGCCAGCCTTGCAACATTCCCATGGGGTGTGGTGACAAGACAGAGCCTGGCCAGGGACTAGGATCCCCAACACCCAAAGGCTCTTGCAAATCAAAGTGCTGGGCCTGCTGCTTGAACTTTGTCCCCAAGGTGTTGCTTGCTATTCAACACCTCAAAGGCTTTAAGCACTGGCGACCACATTTCTGCATCTTCCATTTAGAAGCCTTCTCCAGGGAAAACTGCAGGCTGCCTGAGAGCTGCCCAGTTGGGCTGCGTGCCATCCTGCCTGACTCATTGTCCAGTGCTGGGCTCCCTGTCTGCCTCCTGGACCTCTTGATCACACTGACCTCATAAGGTGATGTGGGCACAAAAGGTCTGGCAATAGAAACTTCTTGGAAGCATCTAGAAGTACACAGAGCCCTGTTCAGGCATTGGCTGAGAGCCTGGTGTTGAAACAGAAGCAGGACAGCCTGCTGCAGTGGCTCCAGAGACCACCTACATTTCTGTCTCCTCCCTTCCCCTCCCTCCTCTCCTCTTCCTTTCCCTTCCCTTCAGTGTTCTTTGACTTCAAGGTAGGGTATTGTGGGGCCCATCATCCTGCAGGGAAAAGCAGCCTCAGTTCTCAACCTTGGCAACTCTCCAAGGGCATGGGGTGCTGAATTTATTTGTTCAAGACAGTCTCGTGAAGCCCAGGCTGGCCTAGAACTCACTATGCAGCCTGAGGATGACCTTGACATTCTGATCTGAGTGCTGGAACTATATGGGTGACCTCCATTTTATGCAGTATTGGGGGTAACAAAATATGGCTAGGTGCATACCAGGTAAACACTCTACCCTCTGAGCCACAGCCCACTCCTCCAGTACTTTTCAGAAGTCAGGACATCTCACAGTTCCAGCTGCCCTTTGGAATGTTTCCCTTCAGCTCTCCCCCACAACCTCTCAGCCTCACCCCATTACTCCACCCAGGGTCTCCACAGCCTCATTGTCAAACCCTGTTCCCAAGGGCTCCCTTAATAACAGGTCTGAGACTCTGCCTAAGTCTCCTCGGATGACTCCTTTACCTGCTCCTCCCTCCCACGATCCCCTTTTATTCTGAGTCCTTCGGTTCCCGGGCTCATAATTCAGCATTAGTTTACCTGCCCCACTCATTCCCAAGCAATGATTGAAGAATCTGCCACGCCCATCTCATATAATACCAGTCTGAAATTCCTTCTTCCTCTCCCTCCTGACCCCTGCTAATCTTTCCACACTGAGAACACTGCCAAGCAGAGCCTAAGCTTTCCCCTATCACCTTACCCATGGATTCAATCTAACAGGACTGTTTACCTTAGTTAAATTATGTGTTTTGTGAGCATCACAACAGCAGCTAGTACTTATGGGTCTCTAGAGAACTTCACATATAGTAACTCATTTAACCCCCACAACCACCCTAAGTCGTCCTGGAGCCTGCACCAGTCAACAGGGTCCACAGCTAGTCTAGAGGAAGCAGGATTTGAATGCACACTGGGAGGCAGCAGGTGGTCACCAGGTGCATTCAGAATTCTCATGACTTTACCCGGTGTGTGATGGTCTCCTCTAGACACTAATGAACTTAGTGAGAATGGACTTGGTTGCTGCTTTCTTTCCAGACCCAGGAAACATAAAGAACTTCTAGGGGTCCACTGGGAAAAAGTAAATTTAGATCAGCATTTGTTTCCCTATATGCACTCTTTCTACTGGCCTGAGCTCAAAGGTCCCTACAACAGGCCGCTGGACATGGAAGGATGTAAGAACGTAGTATTGGTGCAGACTGCCTGAAACCTGCCTGGCCAATAGTAGCTGGAAAATATGATCGAGGTACCACCCACCCTTTCAGGCAGAGACACCTGAAAGCCAGAAGTATGGGTGGCCGGCAGGAACCAGAAGCTGCCGGGCACACAGAGCTGGAAGGCTGCGGAGAGGTCAAAGAGGGACAGGTCAGCGTGTCGTACTGAAGAGACCAGACAGAGGAGAGCCAGTCAGCAGGTTCTGCATGGTCCATAGAAGTCTTTCTCTGTGTTTGATCCCTGCCACCAGACAGACCCAACACTGTGAAAGGTGACTTGATTGCAATGGTCTGATAATCTACAGATACAGAGTCAGGAAAAACTGGTTTGTCCTTTCTGCGTGGGTACTACTCCACTGAGCTTCTCAAAGTCCTTGCACTGTCAGAAGCTTTCCCCTAGCAGAAAGGGCAGTGATTTTCTAGCCTCGGGACCAGCTCACTCATCTCACCAGCTGGATGGGCTTCTGCAAGCTCCTTCACTCTCCTTGCCTGGAGCTGCTCCCTGGAAAATGGGATGAACTTGCCCACCGCCCGAATGTTGCTGAGGGAACGTGGGTGGGCCTGGGAAGCTCATGCTTCCCGCGGATCCGCCTGGTCTCGGTCACCAAGGGCTGTCTCCCAGTCCATGTTCTCTCCTACCCAGGAAACCAACCAGACACTGCAGACGTCTGCGCCCCAGAGGAGGGAGGGCCATCTCTCCAGGGAACCTCCCACCCCTGCGGCTTAAGTGGAGACTCCCACCGGGACAAGGCAAGCTGCAACTGGGGACGGGGGAGACTCCAGGGTGGATCTGAACCTCAGATGCCCGTCCGCCCGAGCCCTGCTTACCTGCGGCTCCAGCAGCCCGCGCTGCTCGGCACTGCGGGACGCGGGGCGCGCAGCGCGAAACGCGGAGAACACGGGGATGCGGTGGCCCGGGCTGTACAGAGTGGCGAAGCGCTCAGAGCCCGCGAAGCGTTGACAGATCCTCACGTGCGCCTCGGTCCCCAGCCCGGCGGGCGGGGTCCCCGCGTAGAAGAAGCGGTCGCACTCGCCGAAGCCCGCTTGTTGCGGGAGCAGCAGCCGGGCCTGCAGCAGCCCTGCCAGGGCCAGGAGGCCTCCCAGAGCCAGCCAGCGCGCAAAGCCCATGGCGGCCTCTGCGCGGCCAGCCGCCGCGGGAGCAGGGAAGTCCGCTGTGCGCCGCTCCGGCGGGGCGGCTCCGGGCCAAGGCCACGCCCCTTCTCCGCCTCCACCCCGAAGATGGCTGCAGTGCTGGGCCGCGGCTTTCTGCGGCTCAACCCGCCCCTGGAGACCGGACACCTGCAGCGGCGCTGCTATGTGCCAGACCTCTCCCTCTGCGCTGGACTGGCTTAGCCCAAGGGACGGTCCCCAGGGCTGGAGCTGAGAAGCCGGGCCTTCCGTGCACCAGGTTCCTCCGGGATGCACAGGGGCGGGAGATGTCCGCAGGGACAGTGCCTGCCCTTCCGCATCATCAGACCCTAGTTAAGAAACCCGGTTAAAGCCAGTAGTGTTGGTAGAGGCAGGGGGATCCGTAATTCATAGCTAAACAGGGCTCTGTAAGACCCTGCTTCAAGTATACATACATACATACATACATACATACATACATACATACATACATACATACATACATACATACTTGATAAAGGAAGTTCTTAAGTAGACAGCACAACCCCGCTGTGGTTTACTTGGTATGAGGGTTAGACATCAAACCGAAACTCTGAAGGGAACGACAGCCAAAACCCTTTATTCTTTATTCTTTTTTTTTTTTTTTTTTTTTTTGGTTTTTCGAGACAGGGTTTCTCTGTGTAGCCCTGGCTTCCTGGAACTCACTCTGTAGACCAGGTTGGCCTCGAACTCAGAAATCCACCTGCCTCTGCCTCCCAAGTGCTGGGATTAAAGGCGTGCGCCACCACTGCCCGGCACCACCCTTTATCCATCCCATCGCTCACATGCCTCCACACACCCCCACCTCCAGTGATAACCAACAAGAGCAGGGTCTCTGTTTGGTGAACTTATTATTTAATTAAAAAACGAAAAACCAGGCTCTTTACGGAATCTCTGAAAACCCAGTGTTAATCCACTGCGTGACTCCTACAGGACTTTAGGATACAGGGTAAGGAAGCTGGCCTGAAAAGATGGTATCTGAACTGACACCCGAGGAAGGCAGCCCCAAGCTAGACTTTCCCAGAAGGGAAAAGAATGTGGGAGGAACTTGAGGCAGACTGGTGGAATAAAGAGCAGAGGAATCTGGCTCAGATGTGAGCAGAGGGCTTGTTTGTCTAGCATGTAAGAAGCCCCAGGTCCCACTTCCAGTACAGTATACAGCTGTGGTGGTGTGCGCCTGTCATTCCAGCCATGAGGAAGTAGAGGCAGAGGGACCAGGAGCTCAAAGGCAGGATGGGCTTATTGGACCCTGTCTCAAAATGAAGTAATTAATCAATTTAATTTAATTTAAAAATTACTTAAATGTTTTCTCTGAGCCACTGATGGATTATAAGCTGAGGTTTGGAAACAATTATATACATTAGGTTAGGGAACCAAGAAGGGTAACTCGGGCTTGTAATCCCAGCACTAGAGAGCAGGGGCCAGGGAACCAGAAATTAAGACCAGCCTGGGCTACATATCAAGACCCTGTCTCAAAAAACAAACAAGTGAACAAACAAAATAAATAAAACATATCACTGAAAGCTTGGGTCTTTCTATCATGTTTCCAAGCAGAGACTGATGTACTGGAGTGGTCCAGAAGAAAGGAAAAGCAAAAACAGACCGGGGGGATGCTTAGTGGTCACAGTGACTGCCATGCAAACTTGCAGTGGGGGTTCAGATACGAGCAAGAGAATCTGTTGAGTTTAAACCTGAGTTAAAAAAGGAGGAGGAGGAGGAGGAGGAGGAGGAGGAGGAGGAGGAGGA